>JBAJFG010000257.1:0-721255 GCA_037903475.1 Ancylostoma caninum | reverse complement strand
TGCAGTGCGGCAGACCAGTGAGCCGCATGGTTGTTGGGGGTTGCCAGGGTTGGTGTGAACCAAGCACTTCGGAATGAAAACAAATATGCAAAGAAAAACGGTGCGCAAAACATCAACACCGGCAAGTCGCCCAACAAGGGCGCAGTGTAGCTGGTCTGCCGCTCTGCGTGGGTGGTGCGGTGCGGCAGACCAGCTACACTGCGACATTTTGCGATGCAAAAGTGGCGGATCAGCACTGCATTTATTTTTTTGATGGGTCATAAGGGTGTGTTATCATTGCAAAGACGAAGATAATAGAGCATAACAACAGTTGAATAAAAATTATAACATCAAAATTAATTAAAATTTCAGCAACGGCACAGCAAATTACTGTCTACGTAATTAATCAATTACAACTAATTTAACAAAAAATGAATCAATATAGAATAGTAAAAACGAAGAAAAGGTATGGCATTAGCGCCGTGAGAGGAAGCGGGGCGTTGCCATTACTCTATGATTGGTCCATTTAAGTTCCCGCCTTTTATCGTCACCCTAACCTTTTGAACAGGGAACATTAACAACGCTCGTTTTCCTTCATGGCACACCCTGGATGGGGAGTAGTATGTAGTGCAACCAAATGACCTGATGTGTAAATGCACCGAAACCCCTTTATTACACGCCTCTATCCTCTCTAATGTTCACCATCACTGTGTGTTGCTTCCGCTTCAATCCACCAGCTATTCTTTGCTGTGAACTCCTTCGCCTCTATCTATCCTTCTAAAATACTGTGAAATTTTCCAGTGAGGACGCACAAGCTCAAGCGATGGTCGCATCGTTTTGTGGACGAAGTTTCGACGATTGCGAGACGGACGAGATTGCACAACGAATCAGGAGAGCGACAGCGAATATTAACGTGGAGATAGAGACGCTGATGGAGTTCCTCACCCATAAAGGCGCCCTTTCCTAGATAGCTCAGTATTCAGTTCGTAACAGTCCTCGATAGACCTGCCTAAATCACCTCGTTATTGGATACCGATGGTTCGAAATCATATTTACTTTGTTTGTTTACTTATTCATCTATAAGTTCGCTAGGCGCGTTGTGCTGTAAACATTTGGCCGTTCATTGGCGTTTTCACATGATTTTTTTATTCTGTATTCGTTCACAAAGGCTGCTATTTCACCGTTTCGATCGCTGCGGCTGCAGCAGCACTGGTTCTGATACGTATCGATCGATTGCAAGCGACGCGTCTTTCACAATCAACATGTGCCAGAATCAATGCCGCAGCAACCGGAGCGAAACCGCTATACTTCTATGTAGAGGAGTACAGCAGCAGCCAAACACTAGCTCGAATCTCACACGATCTCAATGCACTGAAATGATCTCTTTTGTACCTGTAAGCCTCGATTGTGACAGTTGCCGTCATATTCCTCAACGTACTAGTCTTATTTATTTATTTGCTGCCTTCTTCTCCTTTATTAAGGAAAAGATTCTTGAGACCTTCCGATATACCGTTTATTGTGAAGGCTCAAAGTATAAAAGTGAAATATTGTCGTGTTTCCAACTTCGTTGGGCTGAGTAACACGCACCCGATTTAATGACAGAATGCTGGAAAATCGTCTTAGTATTAGTAACAAACAACTGCTAGCAACAACCACCAAGAATGCGGAAAACTCGCCCACAGTGGTTCCTCGAAGGAGCCACACCGCTATTACAACTCCCTTTCAAGGACAAATTTGTACAAGAGGTCATTTAAACCGATTTTTGGAACTTCTGTAGGCAATCATCTTGCAGTTTGAAGCTTCGCAGCACATGCTTAGCTCTCAATGGAAAAGTTCCTCGAATATTCAAAAAATCAAGAGGATTCTCGAAGAGAACGGCTACAGCAAGGACGTAACCACAACGTAGTACCCATTTCCATGAACGGATGGGATACCAGTGGTGTCACATTTTGTGAATGACCGCACAGCAAGGGAAGTGAATAGGATTGTCAGAAAATCCTACCTTCCTATTCGGCTGGTATTCGAAACCCTGCCGGATCTCAAGGATGTTCTGACGTAGTCACGACAGTATGAGCAGAAATGTGAGACACCGTACTGCAGATATTGTGCGACCACGAGAATATGCGAGTTAACTGTGCATCCCATTAGTTGCCGAGGTCGTGGACAAAAATATGTGGGCCAGAGCTCGTGGCCACTTTATAAACGTCTCGATGAGTACGGAGCTTCCCAGAATCCGAGTTCCTATCCTCTAAGCAGTTTCTCTAGAGACATCGGACTTTCGTTCATACCCGAGAAGGCGCACCGGAACTCGATGTTACGATTCTTCACCGTTTTCTCGAAAGTCCGTTGGAACGAAAAGTGATGGAACTTTTGGATATAAGGCGAGCGCCGGAAATCAATAGCAAAGATGAACAGCTTCAAGCACTTAGACTGATTTCGTAGGAGATTCTTTTCCCTCTGAGGTTGTCTCAATTGCTTATCAACGGCTGCTTGGTGAGATCTTCTTGTTCTATATCTGTTAGCCTAATAAAGGTCGATCTAATCGTGGAGTCTCAACTCTGAGACCATACTGAAATAAGATATGACACTTCGAAGCTGAAAAATACTGCAGTATTAAATTTATTAAAAATCCAACTCGACATGATCTGATCGGGCACAGTGTATTGGACATGAGTACAATTTTTGCACAGGAAGGTCCACAGGTAGTACAAAATATTTACAGGTAAAACTCAATAAACTCAGAAAACAGCTAGGCGTTTTGTTGTGTGGAAAGATACAAAAGGGCATCATTCACGGAACTCCTAAGTACAGACTTTGGAATCGCTTTCTGCAATATCTCGTCGTTCTCGATCACGCTGAGAACTGCTTCTGAAACAAAGATCGTAGGGGTAAAATGCGAATCAGAAGATCATCAAAGACCTACCGTTAAGTCCACAGTACAACAGGGTAACGTCATGTTTCTGGGCATCGTTGTAGAGCTATAAAGAATCAGAGTTTGGGAGCGAAGAGTGACGGATTCTCTTACATAAATCCTTGTACGAATGAATGATTTTTTGTCACACACCATATTGTATATTCAGCCGAAACAATGATTCAAAAATGGGCAGTAATGATTGAGTGATGGATCATCTTATGTAGCAGGGCTTCCGGTCTATGGAAAGGTGGGGTACTGTACCCGAACTGTGTTTGAGGCCGGTGTAGTTAGCTGCTTCGATCACTCTCACTCTCTATCGGCTCTGGTAGCGGTTCGACTTTTTGGCTCTACCTTGTAATGGCCAGCGGCTATAGTTCTTTCCATTTTCGATAGTACACTTTCTTCCGCTCATCCAGTAACCGCGGAGTCTGGTTGATCAACTAATACATTACTGATGTCATGAAGCTTTTGTTCATGACTTCCCCTCCTTCCCTTCTAAAGTCGATTCATCTTGCAATGAGCACCCTGTTTCAACTACGCATTCAGGCGTAGACCGCTTTGCCTTTTCGAAATTCCAAAAGATACGCCGTATTCGCCGGCGTTTTTAGGGCATCGCTTGTTGGCAAAGTTCCATCGATCGATATCCTTAATATGATCCAACTTTTTGTCTACCACAGCATACATTCTATCAATCAGCATATTATTTCTTTCTATTTATGCTACTGTATTCGGAAATCTGGCAGGATTCTTTTCATGTATGGGGTTTTTTTTGTCTACTATGTAGGACAATGTTATGTTTTATTCCTATTTGTATCTTATTTCCCCATTTTTTCAGTTCATTGTTGGTGGATAAGTCGAGTGCGAATCGTAGCCCCTTCGTCGATGCTGAAGAAGCCCGTGGGTAGCCCAAAAAAAGCTTTCTTCTGAAATTCTCTCAAAAATTGCAACAGGAGGAGTGTTGCTACCATGTTGTGTTACGCAACCAGCTGTCCAAAACTGATGAAATGTTCACTACAGAGGATTTACTCGGCACTATCTCAAACATTCGGGCGTTTGGAGCGCCGGTGAACCCGCCCACTTTTGGTCGATGCAGGCTTCCGACAGGTTCTGCCCGACGAACTCATTTTTGTACTATTTTTGTGGTCACCGGTTGCAATAGAACATGACGTGCCTCAATTCTGCCATCACTAGCAGCATCAGCAGCATCAATAGCAGGATCACTACAGGTCAAATGCAGGATAAGGCGCAACTAACGGCAGAATAGGCGCTCCAACTCCGCCCACTTTTGCGTTTGTCACGCAGGTGTCAGGCCGCGAGAAACGGTGTGGGCCGGCTCTCCAAACGCCCGATTGTCTGAGATTGTAATTGCGACAGCAAACGATTGAAGATGTTGCTATTGTATCCGACGTATTACGATGCTCGCGGTGCGTTTCTGCTGCACAGTTGAGCTAGATTAGGGTAGGTGACAAGGTGATTTGTGGTTATGGTTAACTTATTGGTTAGATCCCACCAACTTGCGACAGTTCATATACAAGGTAGATGTGTGGACAATATGAGGGCGATAATTGCAGCCCATGCGCTTGTTTTGGCGACCCATCGCTTAATAAACGATGATTTCAATATAAAGCACAGAATAATGCGATAAAATATAGAATAAATGTCATAGGGGCGATCAGAAACGCAGAAATGAATGAACGAACAATAAATAGGAAGTGAGGACGAAAAAAAATGCCGTACCTCCTTGAATGCATCCAATCCCATACTGTCTACGTAGGCCATTGCAGAGCAGTCGACGATGATCGCTTTACCACTGAGTAATGCCTGAAAGCCGTGGATTTTTCGTAGATGGGTGTAATATTAACAGAAAGAAAGACTACTCAGCCAGTACTGATCACCGGCCCCGCCGCTAATGAATATGTAGTATTAGTTACGGTAGCACAGTACATGTAAACTCAGAAAAGCACAGAACATTACAATGTTTGGCCCCAGAAAACTCCCAAAGCATGTGCCAACTGCTACAGCGAGAATTCTACAAAGCTCCTATCCGATCCTTCTGCGATAATCCTCGAGTATCCTTAGGTACCTTAAGATGCTAAGTATTGCTCCTACGTTTACTGGTGGTACTTATCGCAGAAAACTCTTTTCTGCAGGAGATTAATTATCCTATAAGCATCGGAGATTAAAGCAAAGCGGACATATACGTGGTCGATTTGTGCTGCTTGTGCATGTATTGTTAGGGACGCCACGTCACTTACGGGCACATTGCAATTCGTTAATCCAGGTTTTTGGGGTGAAGATTCTATGTCCTTCGGAACAGGTCCTAGCTCACAATCAGGAGGGGTACTGAAATCCTAAAAAAGGCAAGCGCTATTTTCAGGATAGACCTCATGGTCTAGTCCTAGTCAGCGCTGCAGCTGTAAAAGTATGTACCTTTTCGAACTTATTAACGAGTAAACAAGCAAACAACTGAACAAACAAGTGAAACCAAAAGCAAGTAAATAACAGTCAACTCAAAGCCCGTTAAAGCTTTTAGCTCCATGTTTTGAGGACGGTTAAAAATACAATTCTTTTGAAATCAAAGGAATCTTTGTTTTGGCTTCACATTGCAAATGCGCTTAATTTTTTTGTTGTATTCATTGTAAACGAGACTTTCTCATCTGGAAAAAATGTCTTTCTCCTTACTTCTGCGTTCGAAGAAGCTATGAGATCTGAGACTTTGTCGCTGAACAGCGTAACGTTAGCGAAATGCAGTGGAGATTCGAATTTTAAGACTGCGACCCCCTCTGGAACGTGTTGTGGAGGAATCTCGTCCACATGGGTGGGTGTGAATTTTGGCCTGCAATGAACATTTCAGATACGGAAGCTGACCTCAGAAATGAGCAACAGCAACAATAACAAAAAGCGCTTACCATTGTTCTCTAAGCACTATTGTCAGAAGTGCAAAAACGATGGAGATTATGAGACCTTTAGTAACATCCATAAATACAGTGGTCAAGCAGGCCACCAGCCAAATTGCCTGAAACGGCAAAAATTAATTCAAATTCTACATTTTATGAGTAAATCGGGCAATTCTACACTCCTCTGTTGCACACTATTACGTGGTTTACATTACATTTCCTATATCACCTTAGTTTCATGGCTTACATTTCAAATAAAGTTATTAAAAGTATTTCTAGTTATGTTTCTAGATAGAATTAGTTATGAAAGGATTAACTGGCATTACATATTTGAAAAAAGGGGGATTGAGAATTTGCTGGATGGAGAAAATCTTCTACCATTGGAGCAGAGTAACTCACAAAGTCGTATTTGCTAATCCTCCAGTACCTCGGCAGCTCTCTAACTTGCAGAAAAAGACCCTTCAAACTGACGATAACTATACAGGCAAGAATACACTGAAATTTTTGTTGTATTAGTTATTGAAGTTACAGAGGAAGTTCCAACTTTTTTCAGGCGAGGAACATTTCTGTGGGTGTGGAACTTACCATAGGAAGAGGTTCCAAGAATGGTCCCAGGACAAGAATCACAGTGAGGAGAAGAGTGGACGAGAAAATAGTATAGAGCTAGAAATATGAATATTCGATAATACAATGCTTCTTCCAAATCCATCTTATCCTCCATATAACGTAAAAAGTCACCTGAGTATTGGCCCCCGACATTTCACACACAGACGACCTGGACAATGAAGCACCAACAGGATAGACGGGGAAAAACGACGAGACAACCGACATTATACCAACAGCGTAGAATTCCTGAAAAAAGGAAGTAAAGATCTGAAAGGAAAGATTGGTCAAACGATTTTTAAATAAACAATGAGTTCATGGAAACACGAAAACTCACCTGAGTAGCATCGGTCTTGTACTTGTGTTTCTTAGCAAAAAGTTTACCCATAGACATCACGAACATGTAACAAATCACTGCAATAGCAATACCGTCCGGAATCAAATGAGGAATAAGCGACGTGTTTGGAATCGATGGCATCGGGAACCTAAGAACGATTGCTTGCTTTCAATACCCTTACAAATCTCGAAAAAAAAACAGCGGCCAACCCTCGTGGAATGGTGTTTACAATGGCAATGTGGTAACGTTCATGTAGATTCAAAGTAACTGAGAGGATTACTCCAATAATTACCTGAAAAAAAGACTTCAGCATTCGGTAATCGGTATTCGTAGGAAGATTAGTGACTCACCAGTATTAGCTCAAGCGGAGGAGGTATAGGTGAAAAACGTTTCACACGTGGACTGATGTAGGTTCGACCGAGGTCCAGGAACAGAATACCTGCGACGGAGATGATCACAGCGGTGATGTTAGCTGATCCTACGGACATGATCAAGTCGCGGACCATCTGCAAAAAATTTTAATAGGTATCGCCAAAGCAGCGATAGGCAGCATTGGGAAGCGATAGCACATGGCAAACGTTTTATACTACATCATCTTTCATCGTCGGGCTGCCTCAAAGCCTATGGGTATCTTCTTTATCAGTATCCGATGAGAGCTTCTGCGTTAGTACTTTATTCTGTCAAGCTTTCGGCACTTAGCTCCTTCCTCGGACCCAAATAAATACATAAGATATGCAGTGGAATACATGTTAACAACTATTTCCATGTGTGACCAACCGAGCGAGAAGGAAAAAGGAGCAAATGTCAACGTACAACGAAAGGTTGCAGTATCTGATGTCATGTGATCGTCCGAGGATGTTCATCTGACCGCCTTCTTGGCAGTATTCGGCTTTCTCTAGTATATCGCTGACAGCATCCGCAACAATTCATTAGATACATCACGTCTCCGAAAGTTGTGACTTTTTCACTATGACTGAATTTCTTGAAAGGTGTTTGTTCAGCTTGTGCAATACCACTGCGATGATTAAGCCTCCGTACAGTCTCGAATATGCTAACATTGTCAAGCTTATATCAGAACGGATGGGACGAAGAAAGGTGTCGCTATTCTATCGACCAGAAGATCTGCCGCTTACGCCGGACGATCTATCTGATATAGTATAGAGGATGCAGTCAGAGATACATTGGAGAAAGCCGAAAACGAGTGAGCAAGAGGTTGGATAAACATCGTCAAGCGCTCGCCGGCTTACAAGCCTAGCCCATTAATAACTTTTTCCGGCGCCCTGCGACGGTACACACTCGAGATTGCACCCAGAAACCTTCATCTCGACAACCTCCTTCATAGGAAAATTATGGATGGTCACGAAATCCAACTGTGTCGGCCGGAGACTAACAATAAGGAGAGCGTTAAAACTAATCGCTTGACAACGGTCGCTCAAATATCTCAGGAGCACCTGTAGTGATTCCAATGAGTACAGTGTCTTTAGATAGCATCAGACACTACATGTCTCTTGACAGCATCAGATATTACAATCATTTCTGTACGTTGGCATGTCCTCATTTCTCTTTCCTTTTTTGTTGCTCATGCATGTAAAAACTGGTGACATGTATTGCACTGCATATTGTATGTATTTATTAAGATCTAAGGATGGGGCTAAGCGCCGAAACCTTACTAGAATAAAATACTGACACAGAAGCTCTTACTGTAAAGTGAAAAGGAAGATACCATAGTTATCGTTTACGTCGGATGTTTACTTCCATTTATTTTGATGTGCATATGCTTGAGAGTATCCTTGCCTCAGACAAACTCGTTCACATGTGTATTTAAGCCAGACAACTCACCCTCGGGAGCATTCCCATACCCTCATGTCGTGGCAGTTTCACACCCAGCACTTTGTTCAACTGTGAGACCATTACATGAGCTGCTGAGCCCGTCGTGAATCCGGACACCAGCGGATCGGAGAGGTAGGTGGTGAGGAAGCCGAGGCGCAGAACTCCGAATATAATCTGAAATTGTTCCAGGTATGCCTTTCTTGTATTTTTGGAGAACATTTGAAACTTTTACTTTTAGTCTGTTCCTTCAAGGATTTTTTGTTGGAATTATAGAATCCTTGAAGGAAACCAAATCATTCGGCTTTTTTTTCATAATGAATTGTAAAATGTTATGATCACCTGAACCACTCCAACAACCAGAGTTAAGGCACTAGTAAATTCCATTACTCCCACACCTTCTCCAAGAATAGATGTGGAGTTTGAGATGTCGTCATCCGAGGGCAGCATCCTAATTTTACATGCACCCACCATCAATGAGGCAACAGCGAACACACCTGCAAGTGGTAGATTTCTCCTTCGAAGGGAAGTTTATTTTTCCAGTTCCAATAGGTATTATCCAGCTCCCACCTATAGAAATATGCATAGCAGTTCCGAAGAACATATAGACCGTGGACGCAAAGAACGATGAGTACATTCCATAGACCGGAGGAACACCAGCCAAACTCGCATAGGCCATGCCCTGCGGCACGTGCATAATGCCGACGGTAAGGCCAGCGATTAGGTCGCCGTGGAAGTACTCTTTCCATTTGTAGCTGAAGAGACGGCAGAATAGAGGAAATAAGAAATCTTTTCACATATTCATTTATAGTAAGCGTATAGAGCGTTTATGATAAGCGTGCCGTCAAATTTACTCCTTGCCTGACACCCATCAATACATTTGCCTTCACATGACCTAGTCCATACCCAGCTGATATTACCCATGGGTAATCATACTCTTAAGTATAAGATCACGAATCCTTTCCTGGATGCATACAGAACCTGTTTTATGTTTGACTAATACTCAGAGCGTGTATGCTTTCGTAAGACAGCTCACAAGGAGCGATTATAGTGCAGTTTCTATTTTATACTCATTTTTTTCCATTAAATGTTGTTATTTTGTTGCGCGCATAGCGCAATGGCAAGAGGCTCGCTGTCGCTCACACGGTCAATGGTTCGATCCCACCCAGGCCCGACAAAACCCCATCCTCCAGGTCGGTAAGTTGTTAGCAGAGGACTCTTGGGATAAAACGCCGACTTGGGACAACTGCTGCCCCAGCAAGTCACTGCACGTACTCACTCAATGCCTCTACGATTCTAAAATGGAGTCGAACACGTGGAGCATTCCATGACTAACGCAGTCCATTTATTCGTTATTTTTTATTTCCACTTTTTGTTTTTTCTGTGGTCACCGGTGAGAATATTCCTGTGAAACACGCGAATTCTACTCAAATTGGGCAGCTCCTTATTTTTCCAATTGAGTTGAACAAATGCTCATAGAGCACCACACATGCCAATAGCTACAAGTCCTCCTCATTTTCTGAGTGAGCTATCATTTGCCTTGATAATAATCAATCACTTCTACAGATAATTATCACCCAGCACCTTGAGGATCATAAATGAGCTAATTGATCCCCTTTGTTCTCTTATACGACCACGGAGGACAAAGATATTACGGCAACAGACAGAGCTGGAATTATGTGTTGTACCGTATGATGTAATTACTATGTAATATACGATATAATGTAATTAGAGGAAGGAAAGTTGGACATTTTACTCGATAAGGGTATAATCTTCACGCAGGTAATTAACTTGTCAAGAATTTCGTCAAGAAAACGGAAAAGAGAAATACAAGAAAGACTGTATATTCTACCTAAAACATGAGGATTAAGAATTCTCGCGGTATAATTTTGACAGGTAGGATAAATTCTCCTTTTGTTTCTTTTTGACTTACTAGTACATGTATCTATAATACTTATTTATTACTTATTTACTCATCAGTTTTCACTCCAGCGTCCCTCGTGAGCGGTCGGGTCTCTCAGCAGCGCTCACCCCACCACACCGAGGAGGAAGAAGCCCGCTCCAACACGCCGTTGGCTGGCGTGGACCGTCAGAACGGTTTGGTTCGATTGTGCAAGATAGCATGAGGGCTCGAGCCACAACCGGTTGGATCCCACACGAAGAAAAAACTAAGGATGTGGCTGGAAAATAGATAGATATGCTCAATTTCGCCGGTCTTTCAAGATTCTTCGCACGAAAAACTAGGAACACATCACTTGTGTCTGTGTGACAAGAAATAAATAGTTGTAATTGTTATTGTATCTACTTATTAATATCTACCACTGATATCTTGACTATCTACTAATGCCTTGACTATTTAAATTTCTGGAAGACTGGCTCTGAAGTCTGATCCCTCTTGAGTACCCAATGGACGCAACGAGTGTCCACTCCAACGATCCCCTGCAACGCTTGATAGTCTCTCCTCTCTACTTAACTCTTCAGCGAATATTTTCACTCGCGTTAACCTAAACCATCTGAATTTGACGAATACTAATTGCATCACTGTGGAGTAAAGCACAGTAGTTCGCCGAGAAGAATCCAGTCATACTGAAAGGGCATCCGTAGTGCTACAATAACATGTTGTTCCTGCAATCTTGGATATTTTGCTGAGCAAATTATAGTACGATGCACTTGAAAGAAGGAGACGCAGAGTCAACAAAAAAATCTGTTCCAATAACTCTACATATGATTTACATAGATATTAGTTAGTTGAAAAACATAATACACGACGGTATCCTAAGATCACATGAAATAAGGCAGATTTACCAAGGGGTTCCCTAGAATTTCCAGTCCGCAGCTGTTGATAGAGCTTTGACTGCGATGCTATCAGGTCCGGATTCGAGTAATTTTTGAATACACAGAGAAGAGTGAATTTGCCTTTCCCACGACGACTTTTCCCCGCGTCTCCCGTTTGAATTATTCTTTTCATAGGAAACTTTCAATTATCTACCATACAGCAGTGACCCAGCTGGAGTGACTCTACATCGACGGTTTTTCCCTGATAGTGTCTCCGTGTAGATCACGAACCTTCGCCTTGTTCAACGTTCAACCTTCCCAGGTGAACATCGAGTAAATCATTCATTCGGAGAACCGTGACCTCAAACTCTGGTGGGCGTTCTTGAGCAGGAACAAGTGTGTGGTGCTGAAAGAAACTGCTCGCAGGGTAAGAACTCGGTTATGAAGTACTCTGCTCATCAAGTCATTTGTGGAGCGGCCGCAAGGTCTCGCCAACGCACTTCTATCCACATCCTTCGCAGGCCAGTCCCTCTTGGTTCGCAGATTTTTGTCTCCTTGCAATCTGCAATCTGCTGTTGCACATTCTCCTCATGCTGTCGTGATGATGTTAAAAAGTCCTTGATATTCGGCGCCAAATCGGCAGGGCTGACCTTGTAACAATTCTACTCTCTTTTCTTGCCCTGTAATCATCTTTAAATGATATCACCACTGGTATGCCATAAAAATGGATACCACTTTCTGAGCACATTCTTGCTGTAACCGTTCTCCTCGAGAATCCTTTCGACTTGCTTATCTTGTGATGAATGTGCCACACCGCCAATCTTATTCTCTGTTCGTGTTATGTTGCGCACAACATCGGCTGTCGTATAGATTAAGTGGGCACTCCTCGAATGAATTATGACGTTCCTTGAGGACAGTTTCTTGTACCAGTCGAACACCTTTAACCAGTCCCTAATCGGATTTTACGATAAAACTAATTACTCATCGTCGGCCAAAATTGACTTCGCGCTCGTACTAAGAGTGTTAGTTTTAGACTAACGGATCAACGCACTAACGAGTCATCAAAATTTTGTAGTGCACAGATCTGGTTCACACCAACTTGTGAGTCATTAATTGCTCTCACATTCCCTCAATAACCAACACTAAACTCAATGAGGACAACACTTACTCATTCATGACCGTAAAAGTTTCTCGGGCTAATAGAGGAACATTCGGCGTATCTCTTCGCCAAACTGCGTCCTCTTCGCCGTTTAAGTGTTCCAAGTTTTTCTAAGGGTTGTACATAAAGCTAGGGAGGTTTTTGTTAAAGTGGAACGTAAAGTGACGAAACTGGAACCACCTCTAGGTCTTTGATCATTGGCGAAACAACTCGGAACTCACTTATAATTAAAAATGCCATAGTAACGCTGCCTAAGGCACAGAGATGTCAAGATTGAGAGGAAAATAATATATATGTTCAGGTTCTATCATAAACCAACTGTGCACTTTTTAAAGGGATAATCTGTGAAGAAATAAAAACATTTGAGTCCTAATTTGCACTAACTTGCATTTTTGGCCAAAAAATTTGGCTGGTAAGCTTTTCTAATGTGTTTTTTTACTTCAGATTTACTGTGTCATTTGTTTATTGTTTCATCTTCTTCCCTGATTGTATTTGATCAATAAATAAACAAGTTATAGCCATAGAAGTGAAATGTTCTCCTAGAAATAATTGTTTTTTAAGGAAGAATAGACGCGTCGATAACTTGAATGCTAGTGACTGCCACTTCCCCCAGTCAGAACCCTAACCCCGCACCATGGAGCGCCCGTGATACTTGCGAGCAGAGGACAATCACCACCATAAAGACCGATGATGAGGTCATGGACATTCGAACGCAATTTCGAACCGTCGTCGAACATCAGTCATAGTTCTTCAGACATTCTTCCTTACAATCTGTTCCACTTTTTCGTGGCAACCTTCTCCAATCAGGTTCTCACCTTCGAAAACTTTTCCCTTTTTTTTGATATTTTCCTTGTTCGAGGCGAAAGGTTGTTCTGGAGAATGAGTATCGACAAGTCTGAAGTATCTGTTGTTTCCCAAACACTAAGTGGCATCTGTCTGACTCAACCGTACAATCATTGGCCTATCATACCTCGCTGAACAACTATGAATGCTCAACTGCAAAAAAGTGCAAGAACTTTGAACACCTGAGCGAAACAAGAATGTGTTTCTAATATTTCTCTCTGGAAAATGCGAGTTGCAAGAAAACAAGAGACCCAAAAATGTGATAAATTGCGCACATTTCCAGTATTCTACTCAAAAAACCTAGCCGTTGCTGCTGCAATTCACATGACTTTCGAATGCAGGGGAGAATGCGGGTATTTCTCTCTACCTTTTTTTCTGGAAATCGGTTTCCGACAAAAACAAATGAGTGGTGGTCTTCTACCCTTCATCAAAAAAGGAAGGTACACTATTTTCAATACTCTAGAATGTGATAAGGAATAGTGTTCCTTTCCTTTCCTCTACCTTACTCCTCAAGAAAATGTTTCTCAATAGAACTGCGCTAATTTTTTGGGTTCAGAGCTCAAAATACAATACTTTTGGATATATTTTCGTACCTACCTTATATAGCTTTATCGAATCGAGGAAAAATGTGATGTTATCCTTGATATTAGTGCGCATTTTACTGTACATAGTTGTTCCGATGCGCAGTAATTCACCTCAAGGAAGAACAAGAACCGTCAACATGGCTAAAAAATTGCGAAAAAAAGAATTCATGGTGATGAGACGCAGAAAGCATACACTTCGGCCGCGGATTTTTCTCCAATTTTTTCTCCACTAACAGGCACTCATATGATCACGGGAAAATTCCAACGCTAGCTCAATAAAGATCTATTCATCAACTCAACCATCAATTCGTCGTGTTGACTGTCGCTAATGCACCCATTTGAGCCAAATAGTAAGCGAGTGGATGGATAAATTAGATGTGGAGCATTACACCCGGGAAGGAAGGTGCGGTCCAGCTCTGCAATTGGTCATGGCATCCAACTGGTCAATCACAGATTGCGACCGCTCCACCCACTCCAGGCATAATGCTCCACACGTAAAAATTATTTGGGTTAATGAGTGGGAGAAAAATGCTTGAAACAAACATAGATATGACCGCTGTGTTTTCCTCTCACGGTTGAATATAATAAATAGATACAAGACCTGGTCCATATTTTTCATCTCTTCTTCCTATTTTTATTTTTAAAGTCATAGATTTTGGAGCGCATGTAGCGCAGTGGCAAGAGGCGCGCTGCTCACCCACACGTCGATGGTTCCTTCTCGCTCCTCACCAACCAAGCCATCCACCTCCTCCAGATTGAGTAAATTGGTATCTCACAGATGTGAATCAAAGTTTTATCTTTATTTTTACTCTTGATTTCTCTACCTTTTCCCTTCCGTGGTTTTGTCTGGATCTCCCCGCTTAAGTTATTGGTGTTTTATCTGCTGTCACAATCACCATGGTCCATTTTGATTTTGCAAACGAATGAATAAACAATCGAATTCTGCGAGGATTTCTTCACCTGGGACAAACAACAAAAGATCACTGCCATAAGCACCAAAGGTAAGAATGGCTAGAAAAAAGAATATGGAAAACTTCTGACCTACTGAGCCTATTTTATTATAATGTCGTTCTTCTCAAGGCGTTTTATACTGAGTAAAGTTGTTTGGACCGGCTGCGTGACAAGAGGTACGCTGCTGGTCTGTGATTGGTCGATTCATGTGCGCGTCGCGGCTTCAGCCTTCTAGTGTACGAGCAGTTCTGCGTAGTTATGGACAGCTTTTCTAAGCTTTAGTGGGACAGATGAGTGCTATCGGAACCCACAAACTGTGAGAAGGTCGCCATCGATGTCATTTTGTGCGTCGAATTGAAGGAACAACCTGAACTTGAAGAGCGTGCGCATGCGGAGCGGTCGCGTCGCGGTGTGCGTCTTGACCGCCACCCGTTTGGACCTGCTCACCATCCAGTAGGAGAGTTGCAATAAGTAGGCACAGGAGGTCTAAGTCAAAAGAATATTGGGACCTATTCTCTAAATCGGGCTTTGGAAGGGCAAAAAACGATGGAAATTCTGTGTTCCAGGTGCGGCATTCGAATAAATGTGCCAAGAAGACGATTACCGGACACTTACCATCCGCGTGCGTCAGGCTCCGGTAAAACAAAGTATAGAAAGTTGCTGTTCCGAGTTCTTCCCCAGGAAGAACAGGTCATTTTCTGACCCAAGGTGACTAATAAGATGCTAAAGTGAGTCAAGGCATCTTTCCAACAAGTTTTGGCTGTTTATTCCCAAGTTGAAAGAAGCAAAACGGTCTGACGCGGCGCGTGCGGGTGGTAAATGTTCGTGGACGCAATAAGACCGCTAAGAAGATGCGCAGTGGCCGTGGAGCGCGTTATCTACACAGCAGCTACGTTTTTCGTAAGTATCCCCTAAGAGTTTTGAATTATGGTCTGGACTGAGAGAACGTCTGCCACTTTTCCGGAAGAACTGACATTTCTGACCATATCCGAGCAAAAACACTGATAGAAAGATTGGTTATGAAAATGGACATTGAGGCGCTTAAACGAATTTCCAGGGCAATTTCCCACTAATATTCAAGCAGTAACGATGTTTCCAAGAAATTCAGAACATCTTCGTCCAGTTGATATTGTAGATTCATGGTCGACTGATTTTCTGGCCATTTACGCACATCGATCATCTGCCCGAACATCTTCCACAGCAACCTGTTCCACTTTTTCATTTATAACTATTTCCAACCAGGTTTTCACCTTTGAAAGTACTCGTATTGCGCTGCTGATGAGTGGCAATAAATTACAGAACAAAAAATTGCAGTTTCCCGTACATTGCGCGGCATTTCCTATTACGCGCCGCAATTTTCGTCTGACTCAACCGCAGCTCCGTTGTTGGTCTGGCCTTTCACCTTTCCTGAAGGGCTTCAGCGCCATAAACACGGCGAACAATTCAGATCAGAGATCACTCTACTCATAGGGTAATGATACCGACCGTTGAACGACCTCGCTGGGAATTGGTATAGCGATTAACACGACCAACTTTTAATGTGCATTCGCTATAGCTTTCCTCGGGAAAGGATAACTGGTACTATTCAGTGAGAAGAACCCCGGTTTGGTCAGGAAACGACGTGTGAAATCATAAACCAACACGTTCTGCGTTAGTTTGAGATATTATCGCAGATGAGAAGTAGATAGCGCCAAACTGTATGAACTATAGATCTGAACTGCCAAAGTGACTGGTATTTCAACTGGTACAGCAGAAAAATTGATTTTATTCAAGGTTAACCATTGTAGAGATATGTTCTTGATTTTAATAATATCGAATGTTCCCAGTATTCTCATGTTTTAATAATATAGGTTATTTTCTTTTTACTTACTTATTTCAGTCTAATTTTCCTACTTATTTTAATATTTTAAAGTGTAGTAAATTCCCGATATCTTTACGCATGTTAAACATTTCAGTCTTCTAAAACTTCCAGGCAAGCAAAAATTTCAGGAAAAGAGGCGATGGAGCTGTATCGCTCCTGCAAAGGCTGCGTCCGTCTGTCCACCTTCGAAATTACAGGATACCTGCTTCATTTGCAAGAAGTGCAAGCAATTTACACTAGATGAGTACGTAATGCTGAAAGCCAATCCATAGAAGGACGGACGCATGCACGCACTAATGTCGCATAGACGCACGAAGCAGTTTACACACGGTTCATCTGCCCAAACGTTCAGTGACTTTGGAAATTCTCTAGAACCCGAAAATTCAACAGGTATTAGTTGCGAAAGGTGTAGACCATTCATGTTATACTAGCTAGTTGCATAATGGCAGATGACAATCCTACACGGACGCACGCACGGATGCCAAACGTTCGCGTTAGCAGCGTTTAGCATGAAAACTCTAGTGTAAACGTTCCCTGCGCGATCGCAAACAGACGCACGTACGCATACGGACACGGTTGCCCGCATGACGAGTGCACAACGAGTTTTCGCAGAGGTTGCAGGCACAGATACGGCAAACAAAAACGTTTTGATCGCGTGCGTGCTGCTACAAATTACCTGGGAACGTGGAAAGGCCGTTCGAGTGGGCCAATCGCAAAGCAGTGGCCACGCCCCTCGAGCTGGGGCTGCATCCGTCTCGAGACTGATTCATGTGTAGAAATTGGTATTAAAGGACTACAAGGACATCTTCAAAGGTGACAAACATTCTTTTTTACAAAAAAAGGTTGCACGGGTAGCAGCAATTGAGTTCCCACTTTTCCCCCAAGTCCCCTTTGCTTCTCTTTCGAGAGGCGTGGTCAATGCTTTATGATTGGACCGTTCAGAAGGTGCTATAATATGAATCCCCATGCTGCTGAATTCGTCCACATATAGATTGGTTACACGTGAATTCTCAACGAGATGAGCGTCAGACGGCACGAAGCGCGTTTGAACGGACCAATAGCAGAGCAGTGGGAACGCCCCATCTCCATGACGGTGCGTCACGTCACTCGGATGAAGTAGTCACTGTAGACAAAAATTTGGCAATGCACAAAATACACTGGAGTAGGATTTTCGGCGGAAAAGGAGGAGCTTTCCACGCTCTGCTACTGGTTAATGCCAAGTTGACTCCACCCGTCTAGCTCCCACAATGCTCTGCTTCTCATGAACATAAAATTTGTCCCCATTTATTGATTTTTTTTACCTATATCCTAAAGTCAAATGGTGAAAATGCTTGAGAATGCTCCCAAGAAGTATGGCCTCCATCAAAAATATCCCCATTACTGTGAGTCCTGAAAAGACATTAATTTACCATAGACCTCAGAAAATATGTTGTTCACACCATAATCCACGTGAATATATTCCCGCAATCCCGTTTTTACGTCTGCGATTAATAGTGCGAGTAAATTCTAGCGTCGATACCGCGCTAGCGCTACTTGCCAAAACAAAATTCCGTAACTACGGATTAGTGCTCGTATTATGAGGTGTTCGCTGATTGTTAAATTTCACACACTACACTGTATAATACGCTTATGCAAAGTGATTCACAAGTGTAGCATAGTACGATGTGAATCGCAGCAGAACTCACTTCGGTAGCCATTGAAGAATGGGCATGAACGAGGTGATGATATGGAGTGGCGAGTTGCGCTTCTCCTTCTTGTCCTTCCTCGCATGTTTGTTCGGTTCGTCAGTGGAATTCGTTTCATGCACCTGGAATAAGGTTTTTCCATTGGCAAAACGTGTCCTAAAGGTAGTTTTCTATTTTTTCAGGACATCTGTGTGATCAGCAGAGCTCTATAATTGCAGGTTTGTCCTAAAACAAACTCCATGTGACCGAGAGATAAGTTCAAAAGGGCAGCAAATAATCGGCTGCTGGACTGGTTGTGACGTCATTGGCATGACCTCTGCAACAAATAATTACGGGCAGTTTAGTGAGAATGTCATAAATACAAATAAGTGTATGAATAATTTACTGAAGCATGTACTACTACATATTACTGCATGCATATGTACTAATGTAAAGTTTTTAGTGTGACAAAATTATATATTAATATACTCTTTATTTATAGTAGGATGATCATGCATGTTGCACCTTTTACCAAATTCTAACACTGTTTGGCTTATTGTTTTCACTTTGCTATTTCCTCTTAGTTATGCGAACACCTTCGAGTGTACAATAAATAAATAAATAAATAAATAAATAAATAAATTTAAATAATTTGGTGTATATATAGAAAATTTGTAAGAGTATGTATTATAGCAATATCATCCTACTATATAATTCAGTTTTCGTGACTTTGTCCTGCCCAACATCTCTGTGATGGAGTATAAGGAACTGAGAGAGTATAGAGATTGTTGAGACGAACTAGAACGTGTCGTTACCCGTTTAGCACTGATGGCGACCTGTTTACACAAGACAAAACGTGCCTTTTCGTGACGTGATCAGAATCTTATGTTAGGAAGATGCCACAGTAAAGGGGTGGCGGTCAAGACGTACGCCGTTACGCGACCGCGCCGCACGCGTATGCGTCTCGAGTTCAGCCTGATCCTTCAAACTCGACGCATCCAATGAATCGGTGGCCACCTCCTCACAGTTTGTTGGATGCGGTAGCATTTATGTGTCCTACTCAAGCTTAGAAAACTTGTCCATTTCCCCGCAGAACCGCTGGAACCTTCGATGGTTGCAGCCGCGATGTGTGCATGAATCAACCAATCACAGCTCAGCAGCGTACCTATTGTCACGCAGCCACAGCCGCCATTGATGTCCACAAGTCCGACGTTAGATGGACGTTGAGGTTGGTGTTCATTATTATTATGTTTGGAATAATGCGAAGTAATTGAAATAATTCAATATATGAGTAATGGACAAGTTCAAATGTTTTCTGAGTTTTTCTCATGTTATACTATGAACATTAATGTGAATTTAATTTTTCTTCCTCCATATTGTTGCTTTTCTATTGCATAATATCCATACTCCTCGGAAAGGACTGAAAGTTCTCCAAGAAAATAGTGACTTCGAATTGGGGTCTGTTGTATAGTAGAACGTTGGATCATCCTTCTAGATATTAAAACTGAATAAAACTAAAGAAAAACTAATAAAGACTAGAAGCATTAGGTTGGACGGCCGCTTAACAAGTCCAGACTTGCCATCATGTCAAAAGGACCGCGGCGCGGTCGCGAGCGTGTGTACTTGAAAGACCACGCGCCACGATTTCAGCCTCGTGCACGTAGTTTAATGTGCTTTATTACCACTACATATCTATGTGTAGTACAAATATAATTTGTAGTAGAAATATAATTAAGTCTAATCAGACAATTTGCTAGCTAATCCTACGTAATTTGTGGACTTAATTGCGAGATCACCTATCACCTTTTTTCGCATTTACATCTGAAATACCGTCTGGGGCTGGAAATTCAGTATGAATTGGTGTAGATGATCCCGCAAGCAACTAGGCTAAGATTTTCTGCAGTGTCGCTTTAGAGCTCGACAATAATTTATCGCAAAGATAGGGAGGCAGCAGCAAGTGAGTACGAGCTATGCTGCCAACCATGAATGATTCGCAAAGATGTCAGAATCAGTAATTCCTGGGATTCATCCGGGGATAGAATCAGTTACGACAGAATGGCAAATTAAGTGACTCAGCGAATTGGCTCAAACGAAGCTGAAGATAGAGTTGTAGTGAGGCCACGCCCCCAACTTCTCGTTATTTTTATTGCTTTGAGGAGCGCTTTCAGGATGAAGTATCTGCCTATTCGTTCCGTCTCCGAAGAAGTAGGAGAGCCAAAACTCTAAAAAAAAGTATCCAAACTGGAACTGAGATTCCACTCTTTTCCGGGGTTTCCATTAGAAAAAGCGAAATGTTTGCAGAATGAACAGTTTTCCTGCTTGAGGGCGGAGTTCACTCTCACCATTAGAGGGGCTTCATATCCCTAATTGGTTCCTTGACGGCTGTGAAATTATGAGGACAGTTTCCTGCACACTGTCATCGTCACACCACCAGCTGGTATTCACTCTTTCAAGTGGGACTGCACGTGAACAACGGCTGCCAAACGATCATAACTGATCGTTAGATGTTTCACGATGGCTTTATGGTAATATATTAAAAGTCCGCAACTACACACACTCTTTTTTCAGATTCATTTGCTTGATCACTTTATTTGATTTCTTTATTTACTCAGTCATGGAGTTGGCATAATTAAATAAATTCAAAAAAAAACCGAAACAACAAAAATCAGACGGCCAAGCATGCCTGACCGGGAATAACTCCCCTTTTCCGGTAAAAGTCCTAGTTTTATACAGGCTGCACATTCTAGATACAGGCTAATACAATTTTCAACAGCATTTTAACTCTGTTTTTCTCCAAAACTGTTACCTTACAAGTCAAAACCACAAGTAATTGTCCAACATTTTCATGAAATAAGGAATTTCTCAATCAGAATTTTTGGCAAAATTTCCAGGCGCATCCTCTGAACTGAAGTATGGATGTAGGTGGGAGGAGAGATGAAAAGATGAATGTAGAGGAGAAACTAAAAACAAAACCTCTATTTTTGGTTGTTTGAAAAATTTGGATGTGCACAGACAGTAGCGAAAACCTCTCAGAAGCAAAGACAAATCCTTGAATGAAATGTAATGGCAGTGGCACGCTTGATATAGCTGAAAACATCATCCACAAAAGAGGATGAATCTGGAGAAAATATATAATAGTATTATTGAATGCTTGAAACCCTCATTTCTCTGATTCGATTTCTTCCCTCTGGTAATGATGAACTCTGTCCATTGAAATTCTCGGGAATCTAGTCCTCGATGAATGGGGTAGATATCTTTTATCTTGGGGGGGGGGAGCTTATTACAATTTTACCGGGGTAAACGAAGCCTACATGCAAGAGGCCGTGATTATCTCGATTATCTCTGAACTCTCGAGAAGACGCTCTCAGGAACAACGCCTACTTTAGGATAACACTTAGGAATGACAGACTTTGATTCGTTCTTTTTTTAAAATTTCTCCCTGGAAAACGACAGCGTCTTAAGCAGCCATAGAAGTCTATTTGTTTATTTATTTATTTATTTATTTATTTATTTATTTATTTATTTGTTTGCTTATTTGAGGAATGAGAAAAGAACTTTATTTCTTCTAAATGTGTGACAATTTCTCAAAGTTTTCACTTTTTCTTCCAATTTTCAGTCCGTAATGAATTCTACAGTCTTCTGGAAAGGAAAAAAGACGGAGCATTTTTGTGTAGGCCAGCAGGATGATTTCGGTATGATTTTTGTGGTGCAACCGGGAATTTCGCGTTAGAAAAAAATGTCCATTACAACTCAAACTTTACAATTACAAACATTCAAAGTTCTAGGATCGACAATCTTATCCACGAACATCTAAGGTTTTTCCCAAAACAAGGACGAATATCTTTCCACCCAATCTCCTCCACGATTCAAAATTCGCTAGCTAAACAGTTCCCCTGTAATCAACAGATTCTAACCAAATCGATAATCCAAAACAGGCCGGCAACGTTGTTATTCATCAGGAAGGTTCATCGTTTGCATAGTTAAACCATATATTTGCCAAACACCCACTTACGCTACTGATAAACCAGTCACAGCCCCCGTTTCCAGGCGCAGTTCAGCAAGGAGTAGAGAACGATAATAAGCAGTTTAACATGGAAACGAGCCGGAAATTGTGGGTCTTGAGAGCGGCAATTAACAATGGGTAGAAGTGTGAGGGGAGAGAGAATGTAAAATGGATTCTGCTTTGTACAAAAAAAAATGAACATTCTTGAATAAAACTAGGACTATGTCTGAATGTGCAAAGAGGAAATTGAACAGGAATGAATGCAATAAGTAAATCCTGTAAAAAGGAGGTCCAAAAAAAACAAAAATTCCGATCGTAAATCTGAAAGGCCTCTGAATAAGAACAGCAAGAAAAGGAAGGAACAGTGGCGGAAAATTTTTATATTCTAAAGTATTGCCTGTCAACAGAAAGACGCCGGTAGAAAATAAGGCTAGACAAGCATAAATTTTAAAAAATTACCCTGGGTAAACATATCCGGATCAACCTTGGGTAAAATAGAGGGTGTTAAGGCGTTCAGCCTGGGTACCGGCCCAGGAGCAATGGTGCATGCCGACGCTGGAGAAATGAGATCTGCGGGTGTTGGCAGCTTTTTTATCAAAGAATTTCCACTCAATTATACATACAAAGTAGGGAAATTGCTTAAATAAAACAAATAAAATTCCCACCATGAAAATATTGTCTTTATCGAGTTTTCCTACGTTTGCTACTGAAGGAAAACACTTATTTTTTTTTAATTTTCCATGCAACCACATGCTATGAGCAGTCAAAACCCCAGCCATGGCTGACAAATCTTAGTTAGACCGCCAGCAGAGCCACTACTGAGAGACAAGACAAATACCCGTAGAGTTCTGGCTGAAATTCTGGGACAAAAACCACATTACTTCCCCCAATCTTGTGGGACTCATCCGAAGAGATTGAAGTTCGAAAAAACACCTCGGCGTTGTTCCCATCTCGTCCAATAATCTAATTTTTGTCTTCCATCATTCAATCAGAGTAATCCCTGAAGATAGCGGTTCCCCGGAAGGCATCCCGCGGTAGAAAATTGCGTTTGGATGAGAGTAAAGGCCACGGAAATGAATTTCTGGAAGAGGCGGATGCGGGGTATCTCCTTTCTGGGCTCGTTTTTCTTATGTTGGTCAGGATACGGGTAAGCGACAGCAAAGTTAACCAAGAAGGTGCTAATGATTTCAAATTTTTCCGGTAAGGAATACCTAGTCCTCAAATGTTTATTATATAATACAGTAAATGTTATTATACGTAATACTGCATTTTATACCTCACATTTTATCAATATATAACGCTATTAATTACTAATACTAATATATAGCTGTTACTATTGCTGACATTACTGTTATATTATTACTATAGTACTACCATTGCAAATAATAAATATATAAATATATATATGTGTACTGCACAATAATGAATAATTGTTTACACCTGGTCATAAATGCACAAACAACTATCGGATTACTCCCTAGGTGAACTATCTGTCGTTGATATAACGGAACTGGATTGCGACTGTGCAAATATGGGCGAGAAACTGTGAAGAAAGCCATGTAAATACGTTCTAATCCGGAAGAATTGTTTATAGCTGAGTCGATGAGGCAAAGCGGATCGACGGACGGATCACGGACCGCACCCCCACTACGTATGAGAAGACGCTTTTGTGTCGAGACAGGGCCAACGCACACGCGCAGATCAGACGCGCGTGTTTGTGGTGGAGTTTTGGGGTTCTGTACTAGCTGCAAAACAGCCGTGACAGGTTTTTCCAACGGAGTTCAAACGGACGGACGCAATAACGGGCAAACGTGACATAAACTATGTATAGAAGCATGGATCTTTACAATGCACAATCTTCACGACGCATTTTTATCGCTACGATTCTCATTGTAAAAGCTGCATAAGCATCACGAAACATTCATAGAAAGCAAAATAAAGCATACGAAATTAAACTGAAAGTATATTAGCTGTTACTATAGATATTTACTTCAAATCATGTGGTCAAACTTCAAAACAATAGCATTTTCACATAAGAATATCAAGGGCCGCACGCATTATTTGAGTTACGCAGGGTAAGCTTGTTAACATCATACAAATTTACCATCCGTTAACGGGCGCGTCAACATGTTTACCCTGGGTAATTTCAGTGATGCATTCAGCCATGGGATTCGCCGCTTTCTCACATGCACGGACGGACGGGTGGCTCGTAGGTAGAGGCTGGTGGTGAGCCAAGTCATGGATCGGGTACTCTGGTAGTTTCCGAGAGGGATGCAGCCATTTTCAGACGAACAAAAAGGAGTGGACGGAAGGGACGGGCGCAGGTCAGGCGGACGGACGGATGGACATGGCTGCGCGAGTTTCTGAGCTAACTGACCTAATTATCTTAGCGCAATCAGTGAAATTGTCATAAAGCTTTCTTTGTCGTCCGTGTAGGCCTCTACTTCGCTCTCTTCCGTTCTCTACTTCTATCTGTCTCTAGTTCTTCTTTTCTCGCTTTCTTCAATCGCAGACACTATTTTCTTTTGATACAATTCCTTTTTCGAATTTCTGGAGCAATTTGGTCAATAGTCAATAAAAAGTAAATAAACAAGTGTTTCGTCGCATTCACAGGAAATTCTTCCGGGTGAGGAGCGTAGGTGGCACAAATTGACTCTTATCATGGGGAATCGAATATGATCGAGTGCATGACTTTATCGCCTACTTAAGAGTCTTTATGGCACGTTTCAGAAGGAAGCTTTTCATGAATAATTTGTTCCAGCTGTGATGGTAGGTGGAGAGAGAACAAATAAACAAAGAACATGGGAGACTGTGGGGTAGGGAGAGGGAGGGGGGGGGGGACGAGTGAGAACTCCATGGCCGTTTTGGAACAGGCTATAAGTTTGGTTTTGAGAAGAAGATGAGCGAAGGGAGGAATATCAGGGATTCACGAGGCATTCTGGCTCTGACCTTTTTATCTAGCGGATCTTTTTTCTAGTCTGCAGTACTATAATAATGAAAAACAATGTCAGTTCCAATTATTGATTTTTAAACCTTTTCTAATTGAATTTCCACTGCTAGGTAATAATGAACTCCAAAACTTGTCTAAGCAGCGAACTTCCATTCATCTCCTCCACTTTCTTGAAGTATTTAAACCTTTATGTCCGCTATTAGTCCCCTCCAAGTGCAACAATGAATAATTGATCACCTATTAGCATCCTGGAGCGACGTGAGGATGCAAATTCAGATATTTACGACGTAATCAATAGTTTTTGAAGCGCCTATAACGCCGACTTCTCTTCGGTTTCACCTTCATCGGAGTCAGGAAGACTTGTCCATTTTGTCTCCAAAAAAAAGTTTTCGCAATCAAGGCAACTTGACCGGTTTTCGGTTTCGTTATCGATAGAGCGTTATGACGATGTAATAAATTTATGGAAAAACTTTGTGGTTTGGAAGTGAGGTGGTGGTGATCATGAGGGAGTACATGGCAGGGTAAAAATCTGGATTCCAAAGTCAATTTCCTTGTTTATAGTTTCTTTTTCAAAACCGGACATTCTACCATATTCTTTTACACCATTGCCGGATTAATGAATAGATCTGTTCATCCGAAAAAAAACTCGACTGGCTCAATTCGAAGCAGTGAAACTTGTAATTGATTCGATCGATATTTCAAGACAAAATTCGCTTTGACAGTAACTTCTCAAAAACCAAGGCGAATTCTAATGAATGAGCAGTGCGCATTTTTTATCTAAGTGGATTTATTCTACAAAAGATCGACTCAAATTTTTTCCATTGTCTTCCATGGGAACTTCATTTGAAATTAAAATCAGTGTAAAAATACTGGAATAACAGGAACAATGCCTGAAATTGTTGCAAATGTAGTCCCAATAATTACAGGCATTTCTGACAACTTCCGCACGATTTTAATGATATCCCACTTCTAAAATCTTCTGGAAACTCTGAACGACGTCATTGGGGAGGATCGTCGAATGTGTATTGAGCGGAGAGTCTCACTTCATTTTCGATCCTGAAGTATTAGCAGATCCTGAATCAGCTCGACGCCCCAATTCCAATGATAAACGTGAAATGCTTCGAAATGATCAATATATTGTTTTACGGGGACACAACAGACTGTGATTTGTGCTAGTAGTCCGTTTTTGTTGTGTTTAACGAATACGTGTTAGTGTTAGCATGTCAAAAACCACGCAGTAATTACGGCTCATTTGTGACGAGGCACCAGCCATCCCCACAGTCGTCGACAGTTTCAACCTCCTTAGCGAAAAACTCTTCGAAACAGAGGGTTTTGAGATAGTTCACATACATCATTGTTCTCAGCAGCGCACGCAGGTCCTAATTCTGGACAAAAAGACTCTCGAAAATTATTGTTGAGTAGCACTTCGACAAGACAACTGTGGCAGCAATTACAGAAAAGCCGGAAACAAAATGAGAAAAACAAAATGAAAATGTGTCAGCGAAGAAAATGTGAAACAAGGCCTAGAGGTCTTTTCTATGCTGCTGAAAATCATATCGCTCGCTCATCAAGCCACCATTTTACCCGAGAGAACGGCTAGGTAATGATAAACAAACACTTTTCAGTGCAAAACTAGAACCAAAGAAAAAGTATATTCACACAAAATGTCCATAAAATGTCCACATCATTGGAAGACTAATACCATGGGTAAAAGAATCAACACCCACGCACCTTTTTTAAGGACTGCACTTTCATAGTCCAGTTATCAGGTTTCGAATGGCTGGTACATTATTTTGAGACAAGCCATTTGAAAGGAATCTACGCCAGAAAATTCTTGGGATTCCCGGAAACAAAGGAGAAAAAACAGCAATGAAGACAGCGGTCTTCACAAGGTTTTTCTCTCGCCCTCACCTCCCTTGCTCAAGACGAATACCCCCACGAGGCCGGGCATTCGTCCAACTCCACTGAAGGCACCGGCTTGGTGCAGCTCAAATTGATGACTACACCGTTGGTCTCAGAGGAGCTATGACGTTAGCAGCGGTGGAAAATAAATCACATTGAATCGAGTACATTCCATCTTTGCATTTCTCTCTTAATTTATTTCCTTAGCTCTCCTCTTCTAATTAAACTAGTCAATTTATTCCTTTCCACAGATGCATTTTTTAAACTTCATCATTCGCTTGATTAAGGATTGCTGCAAAGGTTCCCGAATCTGCAGGCGCAAAGGGCTGAATGGAAAGGTATGCCTAATGGTAGAAGAAGGTATAATGGCGGTCAATCATTTTTGCACTGTAGAAATGAGCCCATCTGGTCAGCCGCGTCGCGCTACCTGCGCGGCGCGTGAGACGAGCTGAGCGCTTTAGTTGCCATGCATAACGCTATCGATGTTTCACTTATGTTTGGCGCCACGCTGAGTGAGACATTTTGGAATGGAAACAAAGACGCAAAAGAAAAACATAAGCAAAACATCGTTACCGGCAATACCAATGCCGCGCCGCGTAGCTGGTGCAGCGCGTGAGGCCAGATGGGCGGCATTCTACAATGCAAAAAAGATTGACAGAAACCTTTTAGAAACTTGTCATCGTGTCTCAAAAGCATTAAATAGTGAATTACATAGAATTGAAAATCCGTCATCCCAAAAAAATCAGCTGATAATCAAATGACCGTTGTTTGACGTCATAATCTGTGAATAATCTAGAACAATTCAAATTTTATTCGAATTAAAAATTAGCTCCGTGCACTATGATCCGCCACGCTGTGTTGTATAAATAATTGTATTTGTAAAGCTATAAACAAACGTAAATAAATAAACAAAGAAGCAGCTAAAAGTTATTGAACTCTAATGATCTTAACCACAGCAAAGTGAGAGGAATAGTGCAGGAACATGAAGAAATTCAGCAAAAATTTGAGCGTCAATTATCTAACCCCGAATGTATCGGAAAATCTATGATGTATGTGATGTTTATCTATAATACAGTCGGAGGAAAAGGTGGAATTTTCGAAAGTGCACGAATAATGCGGATTTTTCCGAAAACCATCCAGAAACCTTCGGTGGGAAACATTCAGGCCATCAATCCTGGTTTTTTTTTCTAGAAGCTCTAATTTTCTTTTTCCTCGTTTGTTTACAATTTGTACAGCAGAAAAATACGTTGCATTATTATGCATCATTTAATACTCCAGGGGATACTTTATCTGCAAGGATGCAATCGCGACATCGAATACCCAAGAAATCACCTTTTCTCGGAATTTTGACCAGGTTCCGTACGAAAAAGCTCGAAACCGCCAAAATGTTCTCACTTTCTTGATAACCCCAGCCAAATATGGCTACGGACACAGGGGAATCCTGACAGATGAGAAATTTTCGTTGTCGGTTTATGATGAATGAGAGGTTGCTGCACGAAAAATGACAGGTGCTGATGGTTAGATGTCCATCTGGAAGGGAGGGCAAAGGGCCCTGGGAGAAGTCATGGATTTTCGTGGAGAAATGCAGGAGAGGATTCGGCTTAAAAGTACTTCATGGCTATGCCAAACAAGTAGAAAGAGGAAAAATTCAGAAAAGATCCAGATCCATGAAAATAAAGGCTACAAAATCCAGAAAAAGAGACGTGGTCACATGGAGTTTGCTTTAGAACCGTTATTACACAAGAAAACAGTACAAAATCTGTACTAGCTTACCATATTTAACAAGTAGACGAGTATCACCGACAAACAGATTCAAACACTCATTGTATGACAGCGGAAAACCTACCGCTTTCATAGCAAAATGGGCGTGTACTGTTGTCGGCCACGCCCACCAGTGCGGCCGACGTCGTGCGGCGAAGAGGCGAAACTGTTCACCGAATTCGTCGCCAGCACCGAAACGAGTCACATCTCGTCAAAAAGCGGCCGATCTGACGTGGATTTCATGTTGTGAAGTCGCGAAAAATCAGGATGAATGGAGAAAAGAGAAAGAGAGGGATGAAATAGAGCGAGGGAGGAAGAGCATTGCAATTTTCTGGAGTAATAGCTGCCCCTGGAATTCTGGAGCTAATCAACGGCGTCAGCTCATTTCCATAGGAGCTTGGGGTAATTGCGCCGAGTCGCGAGAAGTGTAATTCTCTTGCGCGGCCCTTATAAACAGCGTCACTTGTGGCCGATAGGCCCGCTACAGCCCCAGACTGAACTAAAAGTGTAATTTTACTCGAGTTGGGTTTTTTTTTGGACCAAAAAAAACAGTAAAATTCCCGAGAAAGTAAAGTGACGTCTCCGAAACTTGAGGGATATTTCCCATGGCTGTTCTCTGCGCATAGTATGACACTCCGAAATAGCCGTCTCATCAATCTTCACGCTCTTACGCATTCACCGCTAACCTATCTTCACTCGGTTCAAGAAATGTCGGGAGAATTTCTCGAAACCTCTCGGGGAAATTTCTCAGAATAGGTCCACAAAGAAATCTCATTCCCATTTTCTTAAGAGCAGAGTTTCCCCCAGAAAAATGCAGCTGAAATTTGACCACACAGTTCAGAAAAGTACTCGTGAATTCGAGGTCCTCTGTGGAGGAGCAATGGAAGAATTCCCACATTTCTCGGCAATTTATTTATTTATTTGTTCAATGCACACGAGCTTCTCCACGGAAGGGCGTGTGAGTGACGTATCGATAAAATCAAGGAAGTAAACAAAACAAAAAACGGTCATATCTAATTGAGACATTCACGGAAACAAAGTTCCTATGGAACATGACAGTACGTCAATATCCGAGCGCTTCCAGATAAACCTTGTCTTCTTTATCCATTTTCTAATGCGCCAAACCCAACACTGCTCAGATTTCACGAAATGCCCTTAAATATCAAGAGAAATAACAGGCAAGGTTAAGATTTAGTTTAGCACCAGCTTAATTCAGCATTATGGATTTTTCCTGAAGAATAATTCTCAGAGGTCTAATTTGACCTTATTGGATGGGTTGAAATAGGAATTGCCTTGTCTGTATGGATTTTTGTCATTCGCTCATTCGAATGCTCGGCAAGGTTCCAATGCTACTATTATAATTAAGCTCCGAATAAAATTATTTCGGCTTTTATCAGGAACTTAATATAATATAACCGGAAATGACCATGTTTCGCCCTCGAGTTTCAGTGTGACAAGCAATCCAAAATAAAAGACTTCTCTTCCTTTCAAAATTTCAATAATTTTAAAAATTTTCAGCTAGATGCAGGTAATAAGGCAGCATTTGTCACTTTCAACAGGCATTTTTCGGAAGGAGAAGTCTCGAAGGCCTAATTTGACGATCCTGGACAAGCCGGTACCAGTATCTGGCGTTACTGGGAAGTTTTCCCAAAAAAATCTGAAATGGCCCTTAATTTAATCAAACAGAGCAGAAATTATACATGGAAAGTGCTTTTGAACCATAAAAGAATACCTTATGAGGAAGTGATGATCCATCACTCTGCATAAGCAATGAAGCCCTCACAAAAATGTCCCTTTGAGGAAAATTCCCGGAAATTTACCCTAACTTCCCACAATCCCCTGTTCTATGCTCAGCAACACATACAAAGAGAGTGCAAACGGCTCAAGAGCGAATTCGTAGCGGAAACGAGGTGGCGCGGCCCACTGGAAAGCAAAGATCCATGGTCCACATACGGCGAAAATAGGTATTGATTTTGGGCGCGGTGACGGACGGCCACACAATGACACGTTCGCTGTGGCATTCCGAATGGAATAGGCTGCATCATCGCCTACAAAGCCGCTCATGTATTCGGCTCGGATGCCCTTTTCTGGATTGGGAATATTCAGGACCCGTACTTGTAGTTGATAGAACATTTGGGAACCTTTTTTTTAATGATCAAAGCTGAAGCCAAAGGAGTTTCTGCCCAAGAAGCGTTTTTCCCACAACTTCTTTTCCAGAATTCCTTGGAATATGTAGCAGCACAGAGACCTTCACATCTGTGGATGAAAGAAAAATAAATTTATTATTCTCAAAGCTAATTCTCATGGAAATGCAATTAATAACAATTCATTGCCGGAAATGACGACAACAGCAGTTTCTGCATTATAACGAGCAACAGAAAGACACGAAGAAGTGAATATCCTTATTAGGTGTGGAAAAGATCCAGAAATCAGCCAATACTCACCAGTCCTGAGCTGAATTCCGCTCTCAAATTCGTTTTCTACATAAATGGCTATTTTTATCCAGTAAGCAAGCCCCTTCTCCTACTGTTTTCAGTCTAAAAGCAAATTCAGAAGCACTACATGCATTAGATGCAGAGCATTCTGAGATACATGGTGGGAGTTTCCTGTCTGAGGCTGTGAGCTTAGCGACAACTGTCACAAATTTCAGAGAACTCCTCATACATAGAAGAAGAAAAAACCTGAGCTAGACAAATTTCGTGAATAATTCTACTAGTAGGGTTCGAGAACTTTCCATTTTCATTGTTTTAGAACCTTCCTGCACTTCCTGGAAAGTTGTTTACTTCTATCGTTTCACTGATCTAGTGGAGATTGCCTTACGAAGGCTGTTAGGTTTTTTTTTTTCTGGAAGCGCTTTACTGCTCCTCTTTAGAAGCAATTTTTCTCGAATGAAGCACTCAAAGTAAAGGAGTTACAGATCAATGATCGATCACATGTCGAACGTGTTTGACAAGGGCTGCTCGCACTTATGACAGATTGTGCGACCCCCTCCCCCCTCCCGCCCCCCAACTTTATTTCAGAAAGAGGAAGGAATAAAACGGGTTCATCAGCATTTTTACGAAGAATGATGTACATCGTTCCGGTCAGCGTCTCTCAAAGACTCCAATTACATAAAAATCTCGGAATTTGTGGCATTGCCTTTCACGTGAACTTCTCGACATTATCAATACCAAAAAATTGATAAGTGAGACTTGCTTCTTAACCAACTCTTACAATATCACAAACAATTTCTTCCCTTCCACACAGATTCGAATTTAAACTGCTTCTAGTTGTACGAGTATTAACGCAGATCGTATATAGCGACGATGAAGAGAGTTCGCCCTCTTTCAGTACTTCTGATGTCTTGTTTCTGCTTTGTGTTTGATAACTTCCTGATATAGCCGAGAAAACCATCACCTTGACAGATTTGGACTGTCAACACATCTTGATAACACATACTAATAACCTTTTAAAAAGTACATGTACGACTTAACACCATAAACCGAGTGGTTTGTGGTTCTTCACCTCAACAGACGAGGGACCTCGGTTTTGAAGTAGAACTTCCCACCATGATTCCAGAGACCTCCAACCTGCAAAATATGCCAAATATTCGGCGATCTGGCTTCTAAAGTACGACCTAACGGCTACAAAATAATAAATAGCTGCTGAACGCCGCATGTATCGATTACTGGTGATCTACCAACGTGATTGGCTGCGAGCAGATATCCCGTCCCAAACTCGGATGGATGCGGATGAGGAATAAACCGTGTTAAAACTGGGAAGAGTTGATGAAAGATTTAAAGCACCTTAAAATTTGCCATGGAAGTGTTGCCACTTCTCTTGAATAGAACCTAACAGAAACCAATTACAACAATTAATCTGTCTTATTTGACTAACAACTTGGAAAGCAACGCAGGAGTTTGAATAATAAAAAAAAAGAGAGAACAGGGCTTCGCTTATTCTTATCTTTTACATTCAACTTACTCAGAATCGAATGTTTGATTCCAAGTATAACCAACACATGATTCTGTACCGGATATTATCGCCACAGAGCTACAGTCACTGTTTCCAGTAAAAAAAACTGAAGGAACACGATGGGCAGTTCTACACCGTGTGTGACCGAGGGCGGCCGGTCCTCCCCAGCCTCTGCCTCCACCACACCCTACTACCAGTGGCGGACGCAGAAAGTGGGCGTGAGGGGGAGGGGCGTGGGAAAAAAGTGGGGTCTCACCCGTTTTGGGGACCCAGATGGAAAATAAAATTAATAAAAACATTAAGTATAATGATAAATAATTAATAAAAATTATGTTGGAAATAATGTTAAAAATAAACAATTAAAATGAACGTGGCAGCTTCTCGATCCCAGCGTGCGTGGGCGGACTCGTCGTTTCGGACAGGCTATAGTCTTGCAACCACCTACAAACGACCCAGCTCATCTAAAAAGTGTTATCTGAACTCCACGTTTACGACATGCCAGCTTACGCAGGCTCAATCGCTTCTACGCAGGTATGTGGCATACTTCAATCTCCTCGCGTTGCGGGACCCACGAAGATCCAGAAGGTTGGCCATGTATTCTAACGCATGGAGAACAGCGAGTCCATCCTTTTTCTTTCTTTCTTTGTTTTTTTTTGTCTCACGATGCACCGCGGTACTGCAAAATCACAGAAAATTCTGTGGGTGCTGCTTCTAAGAAACAAATGAAGAATAGACACCAGTCATAGGGATATTTTGCTACGTAAAGCTAACACTTTATGGTGTACAGGGTCCCATGACCCCTAGTGGTGTTCCCGGATGCCCCTAAAGTCACGGTCAGCCTGATTTGGTTTTGGTTCCTCTGCCGCGACGCAGCCCCTACGCGCTCTGCTGTCACTGACACGTCCTAACACGCACCAGGCGGATTCCAGATGATCATAACGGTTCTATCCTGTCCCAACTGGTCCAAGCCCACTCAGTTCATGTCAAAACATGTCAGAACTAGTTGTTCAGCGGAATACAAGTTGTGATAGCTCAGTCCTTAACAAAGTTCAAGGACTACAGTGTTCAGCACCTTTTCCTCCGCATTCGGACTGTATCTACCGCGCATACCATCTTCCAAGCGTTTTCTTGTTTTTGAACGGAATTCTTCCATGGTTCCAGAGGTCTCACCAACTTTAAGGTTAAATTAGACGACTTCTAGAAAAAATCTAGGCTCAAATCAGCTGATTCTTGGGTTACGCTGCCACATGCTGTTAGCTGACCATTGCTTATATCTATCCAAAAGAGGAAAACACGAAAACTCTCTGAACATCGACTCCCAGACATCCTGAGCTATTTGAAGCTTGTTAAAGGTGCGTGTCATGGCCACGTGCGGTCCTGCAACGCACGCGGGATGACGCCTCCGTTATCGATTTTCTTGGCTCAGTCCTCAGCCTCCCTCGTCGTTCGGTTGTTTCGCTGCTGTTACTGTTTTGTTTGCGTTGTTTCATTTATAACTGATGTTTACGTTCCTAGGTACCTAATCAACAACTCCAAGAAGCCATGGGATCTGCAGGAATTGCTATTGGACCCGACGGAAAGGTAATTTTTTTTTGCCAAATCAACTGCATAGACGTAGAGGTTGTGGAGTTCATGAAAACCCTCGGAGAAAATCTATGTTTCTCGTTCAGCCAAAGTAAAGGAGTTTATTGGGCAGAATATGGGGCATTTCAACAGTTTGCAAGAGAATTGCAGAGACTGATTTGTCGTGAGATCGATTGGCGTGAGAGATTTTAGCCCACACTTCATGTATAATAAGGGAGTAAGCGATGCCCTGATCGTGAAGATTCTACTTGTTCTCTATCGTAGCACTGTTCTGTGGTAAGCGGGCTGTGGTGAGAATACAACAGGAAGTGAGGAGAAGATGTCAGCCTTGGCAAGAGAATGGAAAGCGAAGTAATGCTGACGATGCACTACTCTTCTTTTTCTGACCAGATCCTCAGATTTTTAGCCAATAACTCGGGCCTAATTTGTTATTTAGGGTGCAGAACACGAACATCGCATCCAATTTGTAGCGTAGCGCCATATAGCGAGGCTGTAGCTAATGTGACTACCATTTTCTTGCCGAAATTGGTATTCCACTTCGATCTCCTACAGTAATCCCACTGTAACCCTACAAAACAGACTACAGCACAAAATGAGTTTGGCTTCCGTGATAAGGGCATCGAATAACCCCAGAGGCGACATGCATCATTGCAGATTCCTCAGGGTAAGCGTGTTCACCATCCACAGATTTACCCACCCTGAACACGGGGGGTGAATACGTTTACCCTGAGTAATCTTAATGGTGCATGCTGGCCCAGGTGAGAAGTCTGCGTGAAGATTTCTTCAGGCAACCCATGCGATGACGAGGGGAGGCGGCACTTAGTTACCCGAAATGTTAGGTGCAGCCGAGACCTGCTGAATAGACGGATCAACAACAAATATCCTTCCGCTCAGATTTATCTTTGGGCTCTCAGAGGACTTTAAGGCGTTCCCATTGAATGGGAATTGGTGTTGTCGAGGATTCAGAAAGGAAAGTGAAATTTAAAAGGGTTTAACATCGATAATAGTCAAAGATACGGGAGAGGTTCTTTAAAATATTTTCAGGTAAATTCCTTCAATAATTTTGCTTCGTTAAATAGTTGTTCATACGAAAAAGTGGTCAAGGACAATCTTATTGCCCTATCATGAAAATCGCCACCAAAATTGGGGCACTGCATTGATGTTTTAATGCTGACATTAACTGCGAAGCGCGTTCGCTTCCCTTTGTGCCAGATGCCACGGGTAACTAAGGACCCGCATCCAATGACGAGTCGCATTCCATAATTCTGTTGGTTCACTCAGGCGAAAGTTATTTCGACTTCACAAAAGTACAAAATTATTCTATTTTTGCATAAGAAAAACCGGTCCCCCAGTGAGAGACGCTTGAGGATTTCTTCAGGACCGGTACTGAGTTTCGGTACTGGTTCCTCTTAAGATTCTTATGTGTAATTTAAATAATTCACGGTTAAACCGAATTGCACATGTTCAGTTGATTACCCTACACATTTCAATCTGCTTACAGTGGGGTATGCTATAGAGTGTCCCAACAAAACAAATGGCTAGATTTGAGCTTGGGCTCGGAATCACCTGTGGAGTGGACTTCGACCTCAGACTCAGTAGGACGTGGGATGCAAAAGAAGTCCAACTTGGGCGCTCACACTTTTAGACGCGTCAGTTCATCGGATTCCCACCGCTTAAGGATTCCCACCGCTTAATTGTACTGCAATGTGACTGATGTACTCATGTTGTGCAAGTGCTTAATAATCTGCAAATGAGTCGCTTAATAGGGGCTTGGAAAGGCGTGAGAGGTTTAGAGACAGAATGGCGCCGTAGTAGGAGTGAAAACTTTGTACCAAAGTTACTATATTTGATGTGGAAATAGAATGCGGAGAAACATGCACGACCTATGCTCGGGAGGAGTAGCCATCAATTCTATCTACTATCAGTGCGCGTGTTATTGGTGTATGTTTTGATTTGTCATATAATTTCGCTTATTTCAGCCACTTAAACGACAAGAGAAGCGGAGCCAGGCTCCTCGTGGTGGTGTTACTAAGCCGGGAATGAAGAGAGGTGGAATGCCTATGGTTCGTTTCATGTTTTCATTTCTGCAGAAGCAATCAAGATAACAGCTTAAGTAATTCATGTTTTATTTCAGCGCCCAATGCGTGGAGAAATGGGTCCAGGGCCTCTAATGGGTGGTGGTGGATTTGGTGGTCCTGGTCCATTTGGACCTGGAGGTTTTGGTCCAGGAATGAGAGGACCTATGCCATTCGCAGGGCCTGGTCGGAACATGGGATTTGGTCCAGCCGACCAGAATGTTAGCTTCTTCAAGGGGCCACAAGCACCTGTCCCATCTGGGGTACGTTTAATTTTTCCAGTTGCAACACGTCTATTGTTTTGCCCCTACTTCATTCTGTTTGATTCATTCGAAATCCATTCAATTTCCCCACCAAGTAGAAGACCAACGAAGATTCCTTCATAATCACTTTTTGATCACTCAACTTCGTGTCGATGCCCTTAGTTGTGGCTTTCAAGAAATTCTTGACGTCACCTTTTACATGGTTCTTGAACCATTTGGTGATTTAGTAAGTGTCATTCAGATGGATTGTTGTTTTTCATCCAACATGCTTTTGATGCAACTTTTTATTAATCTGGTTTTGATTTTAGAATCTAATTTCGTGGAAGCCTTCCTCCTCCGTGAAGAGCGCCTTTTTGAGAGTTTAATTAGCGAATCGAGACGGACTCGAGAATGTGTTAACGCCATTCTCTGTGATTCAGAACGGAGCTTCTCTCTTCTTAAGAGAATGTGACACCTGTTTCTGGTGTTTTGAATGAAAAGATTCGACAAATTGCTTGCTGTGCGTTCGATCTTTCGTTTGCTGCAAATCTTACAACACGCAACAAAAAGCGCGCTTCTGAAACACTCGCTGTTCATGCTGCTTTTTACATGTCACATAGCCGTTTGCTCTTGTTTGCTGATCACCAAAGTTTCGAAGTATAGCTGAAAGAGCATGCATGTTGTTCTACTTAGCCAGTGTTGTTGATTACCGCTGAGAGCGGATTTTACCGGAAATCCGGCCACCTAGCACTGTTTGTTTCCTTAACGAGCATTCTTGTTGCTCTGAGAAGAACAAAAGAAGTTTGACGCACGAAGATGCTGTGACACTCTTACTCTGCGACTTTTCCAGATGGGCGACGCTAGGACAGGTCCAATGCAGTCAGGTCTAGTTCATTTCCCCCTAGATGTTCAAAAATGATCTTCTCGAGCCAACAGGGTACAGAAATCGCTTCCTTTTTTGCCGCTGCAAATCGTGAAACGCGTACCAGAACAAGGCGTGATGTTGTGAGATGCAGTCTTTTAGATCACAAAACCAAAGTTTTGCTTTTTTTTATGAACGCATGCAAATTCGATTTACCTGTTGGCTCAACTTTTGGTGAATAAAAAATGACATTTTGGAGATTTTGACGTAGTGCTTATGTTCTCCTCTGTGTAGTGTAACACCTATATTAGGTATCATCTCGCACTCCGTTTAGGTCCGGCAATGACTCCATCGGCGGCTACAGTGGGAAGAGGAGCTGTTGGCGGAGGAGGATTTGGAACGGCGAGTATACATTGAAGTTCTTGCTCGAAAAAGTATATAATATTCCATGGCTCTTCTGAAGGACATTTCGTCTTCTCTTCGAACGTTTCATAATGCTTGAAGAGAAGGTGAAAGCTCCTGTAGCAGAGTTATGGAATTGTTACTGTTATTCCATAACCATTAATTCCATAAGTAGTTGGATAAGGAAGTTATTATCAAAAAAAAAATGCTGAGTAATGAATTTTCTAATGGCGGTACATGGTAAAATTGTGGTTTTTTTCTTCGATTCGGCGGTTGTTTCCATTCGATTAATTGATTATTGCGGCGCTTTTCGCAACTAGATTCCTGCATTCAGCATTTTCTACGTGCGCCTGTTATGGCAAATTCATGAACTCAGAATGTAAGCTAAGGCTGTCTATACACGGGTATCAGTAGAGAGTGATTTTTGCTGCTGGAATCCTAAAATTTTCGAACATATCGATTTATTGTTTCTTTCCGCAAGGCAGTGTCAGTATCCTATTTAGTTATGTGTTTGATGGAATGGGATCCCATTTAACTTCATGTTTTATTCTCTATATGGATCTGGTTCTAGTTGAGGGCCACTTTGGAACTTTTTTTCACTAATTCATTTTTGGGTTTCAAGTTCTCGTTATGATTTTTTTAGCACTTGGGAAGATATAATTGAGAGATATGACGACGTTCTTATGAAGTTTTATGGATTGGTTGTTGGAATGATGTTATTTATCACTTGCGTCTTGAATTTGCTGAAGACTTAAAGAGTTCTGTAATTGCGTCCGTTTATATGTAAATTTAGAATCGAAGTCTTCAGGGAGGGGCAGACGTTCCTAATGGAGCACCAGCTAGTGGAGGTAGCGAGGTTCCTGGATTTGGAACGAATAGCAGCATTCACGAATTGTTCGGTTGGTTTTCTGTTGTTATTTTTATCATTGAGGCAGCTAAGGTTTCTCATGCCGCGTTTGCCCATTTTATAGTAAATATTTTGTTTAGGCAAAATGGTTTGGAAGAAAATGGAAGGCCTGCGTGATGAAAGTGTTATTGATCGCCTTCAGAACCGTATCATGAATATGATCCACGAAGCTCTTGCTGAACAGTCTAGTGGTAATCATTAGATTCAATTCTTAGCTCTCAGTCATTTCTTATACCTGATATGATGTTTTTCTTTCCTTAGGAACCGGAGGCAACCAGGGCAACGGTACTAATGGACGCCAAGTTGGTGGCGGTGGATTCAGATCCTTCTAAGCATTTTTCCTGTTGCGGCAGTCTTCGTTTACAAACACGGAAATTGCCTCAGTTCCTTGTTATTTATATCATAATAATCCATTAAATTCTGAAATCTTTCGTTCTAATATTGTTATTTTCTGCTACTTTGATCTGAAAGCATCCAGTGGCTGTGTATTTTGACCTCGTTTACCACACTATAGTGTGCGTAGACTTTTGTCAACGTAGGTGTTTCTAACTATCGTATTTCAATATCTGTCTATTATTTCTGCGTACTTTGGAATGTGAGTGCTCGATAAACAGGTGTTGTTCGAAGAGTGCAACTGTTTCCTACTGGTTCATCCATTGGAAATACCACGCTGTTTGCAGCAAAATCCTTTGAATGTGGTTTAATAGATGTAAGAATCAAAACATCTTTGAACAGAAATATGGCGCTTGTTGACTCGGGTGGTACGCCTTCTGCTAACGAAGAGCAAAGGACAATGGAACCTACGGTACGTTATCTTTTAAAATACTTGTATTTGTATGGGAATGAATATCAAACATTTAAGGGAGACAACGCGCCGCAGAATGGTGGGGAGAAAACTGGTGATGGTGTTGAGGCGAGTTTTTGGGTATTTCTTGTTCTGCGTTTTTTTTATAGGTGTTGAAAACACGGAAGTATGCATTGTGCCTGTTCTTCCCTTTGTCATGCGAAGAGAAGTGAAAAGTGGATCTGATTTTTCTTAGACTGAATTCTACACATACACTGACTTACGGTTTTTCGCTATTTCTAGGAGTGGTAAGGTTCAAGATAATTAGAACTAGATGTTTCGGGCAATGCATTTCTTCCTGTTTATTGTAAAAAAGGGTACACTACTGTAAATTTGATGTTTTCTCCCAAAAGGACTTTTCTTGTAGTTAAGGCTCTGAAGCTGGTGCGGAGCTTAATGAACTGAGGGGAATTAGGAAAACACGAACACCTTCAAGTAGATCACTTTCTATGTTTCTATAAAAAAGGTGAACACCTTTAGCACCCGGCTCCTGGTTCGTTTTTCTCTGGAGGTCCCCATGTGAAACGTCCACCGCCAGCGAAAGTGTTCTTTGCTCCACAAAGATATGGATTCTTCACTGACAACAAAGTTGAGCAACGCTGGGTTGGTTCCCTTTCTGCTATTTGGGATTCTTTTTTTGTTGCGAAATCCAGTTTTAGTGTGAAATTGTCGCCATATTCGTTCATTATTTTTGTCGTTTCAAACGATTTCCTTACGGAACGTCGTCTCGGTACAATATTTTTGTTTTTCTTTTGTTCGTTTGTTTTTCACGTTTTTCATTTGTTTTTTATTTCATTGTTATGCTATTTTATAGAGAGATGATCCCGAGAAAGACAAAAAAACACACGCTGATGATATTATCGCAAATGTTACAGGTTATTTGAAATGGATACGTTATTTTTCTTTTCATTATATTTTTTAAAATCTACACGCTTGTACATATATTTCTCTAAGATCATTATCATTTATCACCTCTCTCTTTTTACTCTTTACAAAACACTGGAATCCGACCATATTTCAAAATCCTGTGGCAATCTCTTGGGATAACGTGTTTTTGGTAGCATTATTGATGTTTCGGGGATTCTGTATCATTGGGAGCACCTCTTCTCGTCTCTCAATCAGCAGTAGTCTCTTAGCAGAGTAGGGTAAACATATATAGAAGCACGAATGATTTATTACGAGACTGTGCATAATCATGTACTATTTTAGAAAAGTTCTTTCCTCACAAAAGGGCTGCTTCTGAACAACCTCCGCCGATGCCCTTAGGTCCATCATTCATGCCTCCGCCACCGGGAGTGGTGTGTTGTCTCTTTATTTTTCCTTATTTAACAACTCATGTGAGCTTTGACTTGCTTACCAGGTTCCACCCGGTGTACCTCCGCCTCCATTTATGATTCCTCCTCCTATTCCTGGCAAAGATGCTAAAAGAATCAGATTCAACGATGAGGAAAGCGATGAGAATGAGCTATTCGGTGGGGTTTTGTGAGATAATTTACTTGGAGATAGTGAGTGACACTAGTAAATGAAGAAGTCATCCAACTCTGTGTGATCATTGAATTTTGTAGCCAAGTTGCTCTACAAGAAGCTGAGATCAATCACTAGCAAGAAACGCCTGGAGATTCTGCATGTCTCAATAATGGAAATGGTCAGACAGGCACAAGAGGAGGACGAACGAGAGAGGGCGGCCACTGGAATGGATCCCGCTGTTGGTCCTGCCATGGGCTGAATGTCCTAAGATTATATGGTCAAGCTCGAGTCACATTCATTCCTGACTAAACGCAGCATATTTTTGTTCTCATTAGCATTGAAGAGTTCTGGACTTTAAAACGTGGTTAATTGCTTAGTGAACGTCGTAACCTGAAGTTGTGCATGTGTCGTTTGTATATGTGTTGTTGCTAATATTCGTTGATGTCAATGAAAATGTTATGAAATTTAGTGCATAGCAAGAAAATAGTGCTAGAAAGTCTGTCGGGAGTGGGATTTGAACAGCATCATCTGTGTGATGCTGCTGGTATGAAAAGATGCCCTTGAATATGGACATATTCATAGGAGGGGAACAGCTCTCATCGCTACAGTTCCCCAGAGGGTCCTTGATGATTGGTTTTGTTTAAAATGGTAAATTCGACAGGTCATACTGACCGTAATTTCATGAAGGTTGGGAACATTAGAAATTGGTGATAATTACAGCCTCTTTGCTCCACAGCCAACTATCGTTCCCGGGAGGACCTATTACTTATACCTATTTACCCGTATATGGTTGGGGAACGAAACGGGCGAATAGGCAAAATTCCTTTATGAATTTTATACATCTTTTATCACAAATTCTTTTCATTACATTAATAATTTCATCGATCGGATGCGTGTGCACTTTGTTGTTGAGGGTGTCGGTTAGATGTAGAAAGAGAAACTAAACAACTGGATCATCGTCCATCCACTTAGTGAAATGTCCAAGCTTGGAGGAAGTCAAACATTGTCGCCATAACCTCTAGACTGTGAAGATAGAAATCTTTAACTTTTTTCGCACTAGACTGGTTTCGGTCCTCAGGTCTACGACTCCTTCATCAATGGTTGCTAAAGAGACCACGAAAGCACCTGATCACCATGTGAGGAGAAGCAATTAGGTTGTAAATGGATGTAATGCACTGTACAATGTAGTATGAGTAAAAAAAAACACTTTGGAACATAGTAGTAATGGACAGTCTACTATTCACATGGACAAATGAACGTGTGAGGAGTCTACTGCCTTATATATCATCACACCCCTCCCACACCCCCCCCCCCTCCACCGCGATGTCAGAATGCAAATCATTCGCTCAAGGTGATCCGAGATCAGATCCGTAGAGCCTGCCATCTCTGTTTTACTCCATGTACAAGAGGCATAGGTATGGCATCATTTACATGTTCGGGAAATGTGCTAATTTCCATTTCAACCTAAAGTATGGGAAGGTGTTTTGGCCAAATTTTTGCTTTATTCGGCGAATAGATGGCTTAATTGTTTTAAGATTAAGCACCTTGAACCTAGTACACCCTCTAGAGAAAGTGAAGATTCCTACGAGATCATGAATGCTCCGCAGCTTGTTATCTGCATCTTCGGTAGATGATCTGCTGGCCTCTGCGAAAGCGATATGTTCAGCTGGTTAGTATTGGGAATGGGTATTGTAAATAAATATGTGATAAACCGTGTTGGAAACCAGTGCAGAGTACCAGTCTAAGAAGACGTTTTGGCTATATTTCTTCTTTTCATGGTTAATTCCAGTAGAAATCGCAGGAGTTGCCATGAAATGGCTTGCTAATAGTTTTTTGTTAGTGCAGAGCTGGCAGGTGCTGTTGGTAGAGGCTTTGATCTTATTACTGCATTGATGAATTACCCTGATATGTGATATGTCATGTCCAACAAGCAGCTTGCTTTGTCCCCGATCAATCTTTCCGTCGCCGATAGTGCAGCTCAGTAGTCTCTTGCGAAGCGTCTTCATCTTGTGATGCTATGAGATTCTCTCTGCTGATTGCTTTGTTGACTTTGATTTCACTGACTCCAGAATGCTTGTCTAAGAAGAAATCCAGTGGTTCTAAGTGAGGACTTTCTAGTGTTCATGGTAGTAAGACAAGGATTAAAATGATATTTTTGCAGTTCCCCGTCGTTTTTTGTTGATTTTCCCAACGATCGATTTTTGCTGGATGGCGAGCCGTTCCGTTATATTTCTGGATCAATTCACTATTTTCGAGTCCATCCGAGTGATTGGAAGGATAGGTCGGGAAATTTTCAAATCGTTCCGAAAGATCTTAGCTCTACCGGAAGGTTAAACATGAATATGTTGCCTACTTTAGGAGTACTCAAGCTCACTGAAGAGAGAAATAGTGGGGCTTTGAGGTTCACAGAATGGCTCATTGCGAGAACATATTTCTCATTGTCAGCATCTAAGGAATCGTTTTAGCACTAGGCTATTTCTGCAAGCGCTCTGCCATTGCGCTTATCACATAAAATTGAAATCTGATCTAGGAATTGTGCCTTGGGCTTTTGCACGATTTCTATTCTCAATTTTTTTATGGCTTCCATGGTTTGGCGTGGTATATAAGTGCTGGGCTTTTGGCGATGAAAGGACCAGTGGGCCGGACCGTAAAAAGATAAATTATTCTTCTTTTCCTAAGTGATCAAGTGTCCCAACGTTTTCAGGCTCTACCGTATAAGAGCTCTTGGATTTAACGCCATCCAATACTACATCCCATGGAATTTCCACGAAATCTTTGAAGGAGAGTAAGTTCACATTCATTGCTTATGTGGGTTACTCTTGTAGATAGCATGCTCATACGTCGGTTACCTTGAATTTAAAAAAAGGCAATGCTCTCCTATGATACCTGGGTGGGTAATTATATTGATGGGTATGAGATTACCCTTTCCTCTGGAGAGATCGGAACGAAAAAGGGAGTGGTACTAGAAGCTAGTCATCAACATCGAGAAGTTATGAAACTGTCCTGAAAACTGGAAAAACGTGTCTGTAGGGGTGTGCTACATCAACTGTACTTTTTTTAAAGAAAAATTGTGATACCTTTAGTACCCCACAACGTAATTTAGTTCTCGTATGTTGTTCGTATCCGAAAATAAGTGCAATCCAATATGAAAAAGTATGAATTGTGGTTGTCCTTTTATTTATAGGAATACAAAAGGATACAAAAGTGCAAATGTGTAGATATCACAAGTGAATCGAGAGCGTTTAGAGCGACGTTTGAAAATTTGGAGGTGTTTCCTTTACTTTTGAGCTCTAGAAAAACGAATGGGCCCTCTGGATAAATCGGCATGATCGAATTGACAACATTTATGAAATCTTCGCACAGATCCGATCAATCAATCAACTCTTGCATCACAGAATCCCTCCCGTCTTGTCTGCCGCGTCGCACCACTTACGCGTCGCGGCAGACCAGCTAGATACAGTTGTTGTCGGGCGGTGTTCTCCACCATTTCCTTACTGTCTTTGTCTTCATTTCGGAATCTATGGTGGAAACATCAGCAAAGCATCAATACCGGTAATCACAGCAGCTGATCTGTCGCATCACGTGGGTAATGCGGCGCGGCAGATCGGATAGACAGTATACTGTGATGCAAGAATGACTGACGAGGACTGCACAGGGTTTTCGAGTGTTTTGAGGACAGAAGAACAATCTGTTGCAGGTACGACTTCTCTGGTTGGCGTAACTTCAGCGAATTCTCCTACATCGCTCATGACTTGGGGCTGTATACCCTGCTTAGAATCGGTAACAATCGGTGCTATAGGGCTAAAACAAGGACATTCATCTCAAAATACTATTTAGGTCCTTATTCCTGCGGCGAATGGGAGAATGGCGGTTTCCCGTGGTGGCTACTGAATAAGGAGAACTGTCAGACACGTACCAGTCAGAAAGGGTAGGTTTCAGCAAGGAGATTGTTCATATCCAAGAGAAATATCGCTGAAAACTGCAGACCCACGGCTTCTACTAAAATTTTCATATTTCTGACCAATTTAGCTTCCTGGACGCTGTGGAGAAGTGGTTCACAGTGCTTCTTGAAGTGATACGCCCACTTATGCGTCAAAACGGCGGGCCAGTGCTTATGCTGCAGATTGAGAACGAGTACGGCAGCAGTGCATTCTGTGACAGGTATTTCTAACTTAGTACTCCAGAATTGGATAGGTTGAAGCTTCGGTGCTGACTATCCATAATTTAGGGTTTATACTTACTGGCTGCGCGATTTTGTACGTAGTCGCCTTGGGAACGATACTGTCATCTACACTAGTAGGTTTTTCTTATTATTCCATTTAGAATTACATAACTATGAGTTTTTTCTTTGGAGAAGTTTTTGCTGCCAGTAGCAAAGGGGCGTTTCAGTGGTTTCATATGAAAAAGCGAAAAACTAATTCCAAAAAAGAAAAGAAAAAAGAGAAACGAAAGCAGAGTGGCAGGAGATATGTAAAACAATTTTGTCAAACTTCCCGTTCCTCCCGTTTTCTGCTTGCTGATTCTCTTGCTACTTTTGATTTTAAAGCTGTGCTAGACAGAAAAAAATATGTATATATTCCATCGAGTGAGAATTCTTGAAAGAAGTCACATAATAGATCCAAGAAATCAACCACCTTTTTTTCTGCAGCTGATGGTGGATCAGCAGAGTACCTGAAATGTGGATTCGTTCCTGGCACATTCCCTACTGTGGACTTTGGTCCCACTTCGGATGAGAATATCAAGGCGGCTTTTGAGGATCAGAGGAAATACATGCCAGGCGGTGAGTTGGTAGGACTTCAGCTTTGGTCAATTTTTTTGTTTTTTTTTACTATTCATTTCACTAGGTAGTAACTATATCTAATACAACTCTATCGTTGTTAATTTGGCTGCTTCAATGATATCTGTAATTACTTTTTTATTATCGATACATATAGTGGTCCTAATGGCTTACATTTGTTCAGGTCACGGCCCTCTTGTGAACTCTGAGTTCTATCCAGGATGGTTTGTATTGTGGGGTGAGAAGTCTGCCAGAATACCTTCAACCGATTCCATTATGAAGTCTGCAAAATGTAAGTTCTCCAGGATTCATTCTCCTTGATTTTTCAATAGTTGAAATTTAAGAGGTCAGTAACACATTCTCAGATTTACACCAGTTTCTCTGCTTTTTTCTAGTTTTTTTTTCGTCTAGATATGTACAGCTTGGGTGCAAGCTTCAACTTCTACATGATCCATGGTGGGACAAATTTTGCGTTCTGGAATGGAGCTGCAACAGCAGCACCGGTGAGCAGTGATTTTAGCGACCGAAACTAGCAATTAGCATAATTAATATTGGGAAAAAGTATCTTTGTAAGAGAAATAATTATTTCTGCAAAAAATAGTATTACATACCCTATTAAAACTAGCAGAAAAAAATCAAGTTCTGTTACCTAGCACTTTCCCAGGAGTGTGGAGGGGTTGTACCAATGGCGAGATTCAGGAACATTCCTAACGACAAAATGAAAAGTTCAGTCCGACTGGCAGATGGTCTTACCGTAGTTTTCGAGGGTAAAATAGAATATGTATTTTTCATGCATGACCATAATGAAGACAATCAACCAGGTGGTGAGGATCTATCGAACGTCGATCAACCTAGAATTCCTGATTTCGGCTCCAGAGAGGGTGCTTTGAACCTGTTATGCTTAAAAATTATGGTAAAACTGCCTGCTCACCGGACTGAACTTATCATCTTGTTTTTTCGAGAGCGTTAACGTCTGACGTTTCATTGAATTACCTAAGGATGAAGTGGTTTCCAGAGTCTAACGACCATAACTTTTGGAGGAATTCCAGGTAATCACCTCATACGACTATTTCGCTCCGATATCCGAAGCTGGTGACGTCACTGACAAGTACTTAGCCATTCGAGCATGGATAAAGAGCCTTCCTGACTGGAAAAACAAGCCATACGATGTTCCAGCAAACAATAAGCCTGTTTTCTGTTCAGGGAATTGGGAGGAGTGTTTGTGAATATATATCTATGCAGGAAAACAGCTTATGGGAACGTCACAATGGTTTTAATCAATGGATTTGGTGACCAGGCAACTGATATGTGCGAAGATTCCGAGGATCCGATGTCTTTCGAGAAGCTAGAACAACCTTTTGGATTCGTAATTTACATAAAGGTCTTGAACTTTTATAGTTTAGTTAGTAGTTATAAGACATGCGAAATAGTTAACTTCGAATTGTGACATTCCGTATGGTGTGGAATCTTTCAGAAGCTTGAAACTTGCGGCAAAACTCTGGACATCAAACAGCTAAAGGATTTCGGATATGTGATTCTCAATGGAAATCATACTGTTGGTGGAATTTTGAACAATTAGGAGAGTATTTTCTGAAGAGCAATTCCAGGGAACCTTCATGAACTCCTACTATGGAAAAGCCAAGCGCTCCGTGGATTTGGAACGATGCAATCCAGGCGATATGCTCTCTATTCTTGTTGAGAACACAGCTAGACTAACATCTGGAATAGAGAATGATCGTAAGGTATTATTTATTATAGCTTGCACATTAAGCTTATTATATTAAAGGATTTGCCAAATTTATTGTTTTAGGGCATACTTTCGGAGGTTCGACTGGACAATCAGGTATTGAAGGGATGGACCCAATGCAAGATGCTTTTCCCTAATGAGGATATTAGCAAGAAGAATTGGTCCGAGGAACAGGTGCGCATGGGTTTTTTATCCATGTTCACCCTCAGAATATTTATTCACGATTGTACATGGCGGTACTACTCCATATCCAGTGCCCCAAATTTTTCAAGTATTTTTTTTTCTGCTGAAAGTCTGCGTGGTAGGGCTAGATGAGATGCTGAAGACGAAAACCGCATCTATTTCGTACCGTAACCCTATTTTCGAAGGATTACAGTAGATACACGTAGATAATGTAGCTCTCATAACCCCCTCGAGTTTTGCATAGGAGGATTTTTTGAGGTGCTTAACACGGATATCATGTCCACCTTGCACCATAATCTCGTTTATGTGGGAATGCGGTAATATCACTGTAGGAAAACGAAAGAAATTGTCGGTTTTGGTAAGAAAATGACAGTGTGCAGAATTTTCCGTGAAACGATATACTAATTTATTTATTCATTTGAAGACGTGGATCGAAGTTACGCGTAAATAAGTTGAAAAATACCAGTTATTATCATTACCTGTTATTACTACTGTTATTATTATTACCCTATCACTATACCTAAAATTGTATTACCTAGAACCCAAGGAAAATCGGTCAATTAACTCAATTAACAAATCAGGAACCACCTCAGAAATTTAATTATTCAAAAAAGCGGAGGTTCTAGAGCACGTCTCCCCTTCCTCCAAAGTCGTAGTTCTTTCTATCACATTTCGAATATTTAAATTCTGGACTCAGCCGAAGTCCGATATTTGTATTCTAATATTTTCACCAATACGTTTTTCAACTCTAAGCAAGAATAACTGCACCGATATTATCCCTGTCAATCGCCCAACAATGATCGCTGCTGTAAATCCATGAGATTTCCGTTATTTCAGCAGCCTCTTGGAAAGCTGGGTCTATACATCGGCTATTTCTACGTCAAAGAAGCTACAGATACGTTCTTGAACACTACCGGATGGGGAAAAGGCATAGCGATACTCAACGGCAACAACCTAGGGCGATATTGGCCTACCGAGGGACCACAGGTGCGCTAACCTCCTTGCTGCAAAGCAAACATTACCTATGGATGGTTTCCATTCAGCACACGCTCTACGTTCCTGCCGCTTATGTTCGACGTGGCAGTAACGTCCTGATAATGTTGGAGCTAGAAGGAACCAGCACCTGCCAGCAGACGTCCTGTTCAGTTTCGTTTGTCGATCAGCCGATTTTCGTGTGGAAGAAAATCACCACCGTTGGAGACTTCTTCTCTGGAGGGAGGGGTCGTCGCCGATCCAAGAACAGGAGACGGAATTAGACAGGGACATTGTATATTTTGAATGTGCAGAACCGTTTATTGGAAAAAAATTATTGACAAGGAATAAAGAATAAGAAAACTCAACGAAGATCAGTACTGGGACTAAAAAATGACTCGTAGTTGCTCTTTAGATACTTCGAGGAGTCAAGAGGGTCACGGTCCTATGTTGCTAATTTTCTTGTTGATAGGTAATGTTTACTTGAATAGGAAAGCCTACGAAGATTACTCTTGAGTATGCAGGGCCTGGATGTATCGTTGGAATGACGGATGATCCCATACCCATGGGTAGCAGCTGGGTTTAGACACCGCTAAGTATGGGTAAAAATGTTGATGGGTCTTAGGTAAAGAATAAATTTGTGTGCGTTAACAAGTTTCCCATTGGGTAAACGTCTCAGTGATGCACCATCGCACAAAGAGCAAAAATGAAATGATCCAGCAATGTTTCCAAACGTTCAGGTAAAAGTGAGAAATTTTCCATAGACAATTAGCAAGGTTTTATTTAATTCCATGAATTTGATAGTGTCTTTGAATAAGGATACTTTGAGCGAACTAGCCTAGAAATAATTTAAATCTCATCTATCCTATAAATCTTCTCCGCTGCTGTGAACCAGCCTTCATATTCTGCTTGCTCTGGTGTCGTGTCATCATAGAAATGTCCTGATAATGTAGTTCATTATACGTTTACTAGTTTTTTATTCGATTTTCCAGAAAGTTCGAGAAAATTACCTGCATCATCATGATCCGAGTAGCAGTGAGTATGCTCCATTCTAAGCTTATAGCCAGGATCATATGAGTGAAGCACACATGCGCCAACCAAAGGTGCGCTGACATTGAATGTCTGGAGCCACTTATCTACCTTAAATCCACCCTCTTTATTGGTAATTGAAGAAATTCTGCAGAAAAACTGCTCAACTAGCCTCTTCCATTGACTTGAAAGGCTTATCCGGGAAGTCTGGCGCAATGTGCACATCGGCTCTGCCTCGAAGAAGCAGAAATATTCCGGCCAATGAGACGCAACTGAATGCACTCGAGCTATTTTTTATGAGAAACTCGCACAAAATGCTCTGCTTAGCCCCATTCCATAGTTCTCGGACAAATCTTACCATTGTCCGTAGTGTTGCTCCAAATGTTTTCGTATACACCGCGGGAAGCTGTCCTTTCCTGTACGCTGTGAGCATTTTACGTGTACTGGAAAACGAAAATCTCAACAAGTTTCTATTTTTTTACCTGAGTAATCATTGCGAAAAATTACATGCTTTTTTGCACATTGCATTTTATACATTCTCATTATAACCTCCAGAATCTTAAATAATTCTGCGTAAATGCAAAGAACGAAGTTGGGAAAATAGGTATTTTTCCACTCGAATTGAAACAAGATCTTTATCTGGGATTCACAAACGTTCCCAGGAGGGTTGTGATCTACCACAGAATCCAAAATAGATTTTTATCACAAATATTTGCAATTTCTCGCATATCCGTTTCTAGCGAGCTGTGCAATTTGCCACTCCTCAATAATACTGGAAAAGCTCTGCAAATTCGTAGGTCCTTTTGGAATCATCCAATCTTGGGAGTAGAGCATTGTACCTGGAGAAGGCTGTGCGATCTAGCTCATTCATTTGCTAGTTGGATGAATTAGCCAATCGCAGAGCTTGTCTGCACCACCCTTTGAAGGTACTGCGCTCCACATAGAATGCTTCTCCCACAGATAACTTTTTGAATTGTTGAATTTTCCTCCAGAAGTTCTTGGAAAACAGCCAGAAATTCTCCTGCTGACCTTGAACCCTTCGCGATAAACCCGCCAGTATCCCGCAGTGGCCTTCCGGCAAGCCCACGGCTGAAGACGATGATGATGGGACGATTCCAACGTTCAATATGGCATAGATACATAACCAAGATTACCCATGGTAAATGTGCTAACGTACCCAAGTTTTCCATTTACCTGGTCTCAGACAACATTTTCACCAATGAGTGACATTGTATTACCCCTGTCGATGAATAATCATACCTCTGGGTATGAGATTACCAGTGCTTCTGATGATGCAGCCGTGCCCATATTAGTCTGCGAGAATAACTCCTTCATCTATGTCAGTCGGCAGACTAAGAGGTTCTCGAGAACATTCGTGGATCCCATCACAGTATTTAGCAGAATTCCGGAAGCTCCTAACACTTACCGACTTCTGCAGGACCTGGCTCTGGTGTGATGGCAAGATTGCCCATTAGAACAAATTTTGTAGAATTTACGAGTAACGTCTTATACGGGGTGGTGTAATTATCCAGCTGAATTGTAACTTTTGACGCCACCTGAAAGTGTCATTTAAGAGTTCACCTATTCAAAGATGGCTTGACAGTGTTGTGAAAAAGCCTGAGCCATCAGTGCTGTGAAAAATCCTGAGCTGCCGAGAACAGAATTTCAAAAAGATAAAAAAAGGAGAAGAAGAAGAGAGGAATAGTGAAAAAATGGCTTAAAAGCTGGAAAAAACTCCTTCATCCTATAAACATGGAGGAGTAGAGTCGCTAGATTCGCTGCCTACCTTATTCTCCGAGAGATTCGCATCTGCCACCAACTCTCCGTTGACTCCAACAGCACTTGGAGGGCAACCTCCCGGACCGAATACAAAAGCTTTTGGAGCTCCACACGTGTTACATACTTCCTAAGTCATGAAATCTCCAGTTTCTACCAATTTCTACAGATCATTGAATTTAATTACCTTAATGTCATAAAGTTTCTCCTTATGGAGATTCGGAAATAGGTTTCCCCAGCCGCCAACATCAGCAATCACGAGATTTCGTCCAAAACCAGTTGAGGTCATGCGAAATGGAGCGGCAGTGAGGTCTGAAACGTGTATCGATAACAGCAATTCCAAGCACTTTGCCTAATTCTTTGAAAAATTTCAAAGTTGGAGAAAAATTAGGCTGTTGATCGAAGCTTGAGGATTCCATGACTCTACGCCTAGTTTTCCAGCTTTGACCAGTCGTACTTTCAGCATTTCATACAACCACGTTCTTACCGAAATCGCTCGTAATCCCAATAAAGAGGTGTTACAATACAAAATAGATATGGTATTTGTAATCATCATCTCTAAAAATCACTTGGCAAAGTTTCAAAATTTCGGGAATTTTTGGGACGTCAAAAGCGTAGGGACATTTGCTGTTCTAGTTGATAAGGAAGAAAAAAAGAGAGAAGGGGAGAGAGAGAAAAGAAGAAGAAGTATGAACAACCTGGACATGCTTCCACCTCGACCTGTACGTTTTTAAAGTTCTTCCACAGCGCAGCCTCAATCACCGAGCGAAGCTCGTGATTCGAAGGTTTGAGTGTATTGATAACCAGGGTCCTCCATGACATCTATAAGTGCCAGATCTTTACTCTGTTCACAAGCACTGAAAATTCAATCGCAACAGTTCTCTACCTTCTAATGACCATCAAGGTGAATTTATACTTTTCGTCTCTCTGTCCAAGACGCAACGGACGGTGCTGAACGGGATTTTACGAGTTTACGGCTTTTAACGCCCTCGGCTCTTGCTACAAAGGAGAAGTGAATTCGTCGTGGGACCTGTACCCTGCTGCTACACTTTTCAAGAAGTATGAAACGCTGTGTGGTCGTGGCGACACGCGTTTCAGAAACTATCGATTGTTTGCGGGTGCGTTGCTGGCGCTGTCGCCTCTGTAGCCATTAGCAAATCGATACGCACCAAATCAGTGTCGTCGCGGCCGCAGCGGCTATACTTTTTAAGGAGTATGGCACCAGCGATACGAGTGCTGCAATTCGGCATAGCTTTTCTCGGATGGTCACAAGGAACAAAACACACTTTGACGAGAGCCTCTATGCAGAGAAGCCTGATTAACTAGACGCTAGGATTAAAAATCAGATGACTCAGATGGCTGCTTTTTGCAGTAAGTGCGATTACAAAGTGGAAACGTGTTGAAAATCTTACTTCTTACTCATTTCTCAAAAAAGTTTGTTGTTTGAACTGTAATAGATTTACAAGAGCAAGTTCGCAAATAATTCACTCGAGAAGGCAATTCCTCCGTCATAGCATTAAAACCACCTTCGGAAGATCACACAAAGGTGAACAGATAGGAGTTTTACCCTTTCAAATGCTGAGGAGCGTCTACGGACACTCACCACCTGCACGCGCAGCGTCAGACCGACTTGCCTTCTTGAGCTGGGGAGGAACAGCCAAAAATGATTGAAGTGATGCCTCACCTCACTCTAGTAGCACCTTACTAGTCAGCTTAGGTAAGGATGACCTGTTCTTCCCGGGGAAGAACCTGGAACAGCGGCTTTCTATACACTGTCCTTCTGGGGCCTGACGCGCGCGGGTGGTGCATGTCCGATAATCGTCCAAGAGATCTGTGAGAGGTTATGATTCGTGCTGGGAATGCATGGATTTTCCATGATATTTGGATGGCGTGTACGGTGTATTAGCTCACAGAGGGCGCCTGATGCGACGTTGTCTGCAATTACGACTTAGCCTGCAGAATGCGTCTGAAAGGATATTTGAGCGAATGGCAGTAGTGAAGCATAAGAATGGAACGAATCACGCCATAAAATAGTGCAAAAAATAGATCAGTCAGCCAAAAAAAATGATAAGGTCGTAGTTGCGGACAAAGTCGGATCAGGCGCCCTCTGTGAGCTAATAGGAGGTACATGATGAGAACTTGCTGCAAATTCCACGTTAACCACGTTCTTCATATTTCCTACGAGGTTTTGAACAGTCATCCATGAAATGCATGAAATTTTGCATGAATGACTACATCGACTGGTGAAGCAACTCGTAGAGAGCTAGATTTTTGAAATATCGATTACAGAGAAAAGATCAAATAGTCGAGCTACTCGAAGCATTCAGCGCCGACAAAATCGAGATTACGATAAAGTTTATATGTGGCATTCAAGGAAGTGACAGATGTTCAGGAGGAACTCAAATGTGGAGTAACAGCAAGTTTAGACTCTTAGCAACATGAAATTTCACACAGAATTCTCACATCTAGTTGCCGCTGTGACCACAAGAACGAGCTGCTCGCGGCAGTTCAATCAATACGTATGCCGTGCAAAATATTTTTAGTGCAAAAGAAAAGCTCAAGATTTGTAGCATGCAGGGATAGGGGAGGAACTAGGATGAGGACGGATTGGGTGTGGATGAATGAAGTAGTAAAAAAAAAGAAAGTGGGGAAAACGTGGGAGAAAATTAGGAGAATCAATAGGAGCTGTGGTAGAGTCTTGTTACATATCATGAAGAGAGAAAATGAGCAATGACGCAACATAAAACAGCGGTGAAGATTTAAAAGAAAGAACGTGAACGAGAAACCAAGAACAGAAGGTCCAGCAACTTCAAATTAACAGAAGGATTGCAAGAATTCTCAGGAATAGCACTTTACAGATTTTTTAAAACGACAAGATTTGAGTGAATTGCTGGGAAGAATGGCACAGGGAGCGTAAAACACTATTGCACCTCCCGCGGCCTGTAGCGCCGCACCACCTACAAGGCGCGTGCGAAGCAGCACACCGACATCTGCAGCGCCTAAACGCGTCGCGTAGGTGGGACTCCGGTATATGGACGCGTCTCTGGGGCTGGCTCGGGGCGCGGCGCGGCTGCGTCGCGGCGCGCCTGGCCTAGAGCGCGCTCATTCATGCAATCAGGCAATCGTTTGCTATTATTACTTCTCACTGTCTTCAAGAACAAACTGTTTAGGGACTTAATATCATAAATTATGCTTGTAGTTGGCAATGAATGAGTCAAAAAGGCTCAAAACAAAATCAGATATGGTTTTGTGTTAGAATTATGACTACTAATCGTAATAGGAACAAAAGATTCAGGTTTTTGAAAGACAATGAGCAATTCAGATCATAATTATTTACTGCATAACGAATGATTCTTTAGCGTAATACATAACCACACTGGGAACAGGCCAAATGTGACTAATTAAAATTGGCTTTTCATTGCACATTAGTGCAGATACCAGTAGAAACGCGAATTGAATATGGATGACATGGTAAATGACATGTAAGTAGTCATCTATGCAAAACAATGGGTAGTATGTACACAAATATCTAGCAATAACTGAGCGCTCATTTCCTATAGTCTTCACAGAAAGAAACTCTATTTTAAAATGAAGACAAAACTTTTACTTATACACTGTACAAAAGTGAAAACTGTACACTAGTGCGCATTGTAACCTAGGAATGATGAATACAAAAAAAGTTATAGTGCGTTCCACCACCGACAATAGTTAGGAAGACAGCAGAGAGATAAAGAACGCGGGAAAGTGTGCAACAGTTGTAGAGGAATGAGAGAAAAGCAGGCTGTCCGCACGGATACTCAACTATCGTCGCGCTTGGAACAGACTATACGTATAATTTCAGCCAATGAAACCCACTTAGCCCCAGGGTTACACTTCTTCTGTCATTGGCCATTTTTACAGATCGAACACTGGCTATCTATGCCTGTGTAGCAAACATGTGAGCCCAAGTCTTGTATACTTTATTGTTCGAAGCAGCTAACCCAGTATACGTCACATTCACCCTCTTCATCCGGATTTCTTTTCTCACAAACAATGCATGTCTGTAATTGTTTGCGGTCAATGCTCAATATGCGTTGCCTTTCAATGAAATGGACCTCGAAGTCTGCTCAGGTAGCGAAGGATTCCCAAACCAAGCCAAATTCGTGGAACTTTTACGAACATCTCTCAGATGTGCATAAAGGTTTTTCAGGGAGAAGGGCCCCTTCCTGCAGATGTGACAAGGTACGGACGTGTGCATGCAGGCGGACGGGCTGCAAAACATTCATATATCTTGTTTCTGAAACAAATATATGCAAATGGAACCAGATTTCACGACTAACCTTTCAGACAAGACAGTATTAAGGAAACGATAGGAAGCAACAACAAAATGAGCTCGCAGATGTGACTTATAACAGAAACAAGGAAGATTGTCGAAGATCATAGTGTACATCTGATGGTAATCCTAATAACTATCAACTATATCACTATATTACTAACATAGATTCAATCGGAGCTATTCAATGTTGTTTGAATGAAGCTCACAGATATCACTATTGCGCGCTTTAGGAGGAAATGCCTGACCCCAGCTAGGCGAGCCGCGACGCAGCCGCGCCGCGTCCCGAGCCAGCCCCAGAAACGCGTCCACATACCGGAGTTCGCGTAGGTGGCGCGGCGCTCCAGGGAAGTGCAATCATGAGTGACATTCACTGTTCATGCAAATGCTCATAAAAGATCGGGAACCTAATTCTTCAGAGCGTTTTCCTGCCGAGAGTTGACGAAGCTTTCGGCATGAGTACGAGCTCACCTATCAAACATTTCCGAGCGTCATTTAGTTGCTCAACACGTCTTGCGCTACTCTATTATTGATTTGATCTACGATGTGACCTGAAGCGAATATGGTCGATCCCCACTGCCAATTCGTACATTTACCGTGCCAGAAAAGGGAGCTAACGCTATTTTTGCGGAATTTCATTTATATTATTGGAATCAGCGTGTCGAAGAAGTGCGGAATCTATTAATGATTCAAACAAAGAAAAGTGAGATTTTGTCTCTTTGAAAAGCAAAAACATATAGCGGAGAGGAAAACTGGAAGAAAAAGCGAAGCAATGCACGGTTGATGTCGCTCGGAACGTGTGGTGTTTGCTGCAGTGCACAATGACAAGCACACAGCAGTTTTCGACGAGTTGCACACGTTCAAACATGTTGCTCACGCTGTTTTTCAGCTGTTTTGACGTGTGAAAACACAAGCGGAGATGATGTGAATGCACGTGAAATGCATGTGTTGTAGCGGCATGATTGTAACATTTCTCCGAATCATCTGTAGGTTGTATTGACAGCTAGTAGCGGAAGAAAACTGCTAACACTACTAGTGGTTGGCTAATCGGAAGAAGTACCATCGGCTTGAATTGTTGATCACCATGCCATACCGCGTCCAGGACGCTAACCAGAAATTGTTGATCTCTGTATCTATTTGATACGAAATCATTGTTGCTGCATCATTGCGACTGCTATTAATTACCGTAGAATTTTCCAAATATTGCTCTAGTTTTGTTCATCTGAAAATGCTGTTCGACTAGAAGGACGAGATCATGTCAAGCTGTAAGCTTTACACTTCATCGTTGCGCACTGCTCGCTGGTCCTGCACGGAAGGATGGTACGGGTCCTCGTCGTGTGCTTTTTATACTTTTTTTCCTACAAGTGTCAAGCTGTAAGCCAATATCGCGTCCCACCTGCTAGTGGGAGCAATGTAAGGATTTCGTCCCTGCTCAGAACCCCAAAAACAACTTGTCGACAAGCATTTGGCGAGCAAGTTTCTGATCACATCTGAAACTTGCTTTTCCAAAAGGTTGTCGACAACTTGTCCGCCCAAAAGTTTGTCGACAACTCGTTTTTTCTCTTCCTTGTCGACAAGTTGTCGGGAGAAAAGCTTGTCGACAACTTGGTTTTCGGTGGCGTGATGACGTCAAACTTGTCGACAACGATTTGCTAGTTAAAAGCTTGATTGCAAGTTGTTTTTTGGGCAAAGCTGAGCCGACAACTTGTTTTTGAGGTTCTGAGTGTTGCGAATTAAAATTTCAAACCTCCTCCCCCCACAAGAATATCATTTCCAAATGGCTAATTAACTCGAGAACAGCTTGATCGCCCGGTCAGTGATGGGCACTCATGCTTCTCTTTTATACATACAAAACACACACACACACACACACACACACACACACACACACACACACACACACACACACACACACACACACACACACACACACACACACACACACATTTTTCTTGGAATCTCTTTGCTCAAGTGTATGCGAACCGCATTATATTTTTTAATATTTTTAGAGGATTTCTTGTTCTACTTTCGTTATCTCTGTAGCTCTTTGCTTCCTCTGAGATCTATAAGCACAGCAAAGACAACAAAGGTGTCTGAAAATCTGCACGAATTCTGAGGTAAATGCTGCAGAACATCTCCTATTCTGAAAGCAGAAGTCGTTTATTGAAGAAGAACATATCCGTTACTAAGAATGCGACAAAGAAACAAGTGTAGAGTTTATAAAACATCAAAAACTCTGAGTATGGAAACAGAATGGCTAGGAATGTCATCGAAAGAAATGTCTTCATCTTCTATCCACTGAAGACATCGAATGTCTTTTAGTCGGATTCTGGAACAATAAGACAATGTTTATCTTCGAATTTACATAATTTCTCCAGTTGAAAAAAACAAGTTTATGAGGCTTATATCTTCCAGGTAAGGGTCATTGCATTGCGCAAATGAGCACAACTGTTCCTTTGAACTTCTTGTTTTACAAGTGCCTTGCCAATTGAAAGCTAGAAATCTACTCACCTTCAAGATCGATGGTGGATTTACAACTTGCGACTTCCCGCACAAAACCAAAGACCGAATTTCTCGACGAATTCGTCGGTTCATAGAAATATATACCAGGCCATGTATGCCTAGAAAGACTTGTACTTCTGCTCAAGAAAAACTTTCATAAATGTCCGATCTACAGCAAAAATGATGAGAAAGGAAACAGTTCTCCATATATTCATGCAAGAGAAAATTCTAGAAACTCTCACCATGGCTCATTTGCCATACCACGTTCCCGGCAATGGCTAAATATCGTGGCGACTCCACAAAATTCATGTAGACGTAGAGAAGCGCAGCAGTTGTGGTACTAGCACATATGCAGAAAACTTGTAGGAATAGCTGGAATTGATGAAGGATGAAAACTGGGATAAAAATGCGAAATACGAAAAAAATTGAAATTAAAAATTAAAAAAAAATTAATTAAAAAAATAAAAAATTAAGAGAGTAACATGACGCGAATGCACTCGTGAGTCCCAAGAAGTGTTTTTGGGAGAAGGAAAGTCCCCAGGAGACGCCCACCACAATATCATATAGAGAACTCCAAACGGTCGTGTGCAAGGGGCGGGACTGCGGCGCGGCGTGGCACTCGAGTTCTCCGCTGCTGGCAGAAGCAGACAACCAGAGTTAGCATGGAAACCAACTGTGTCTCTGCCCAAGAGAGCGACTATTTGGAGTTCCCTGTAGATGAATCCCTGTGAAATTGCATGGAAAGCCCGCCCTTCGAATTCCTCGTTTGTAGAGAATCCATTAAATTAAAAAAAGTAATAGACAAGTGAAAAAGAAAAAAAATGGAACTGGAACCAAAAATCAGATAACAAAAGTTAAAGTTGCACTAATTTCAATGTCTGTCCATACTGTCAAAAATTTCATTTCTATTGGGGTAAAAATGTCATCCGATACTTTATACTTTCGAAAGTATGGTTCTCGCACATGGTCTTTCTTTTCAGCACCGTAATCATGAAGTAGGAAAGTTGTATCTGCCATAATACCTTCATCAGACCGGAATTTTCATACATTACAACAGGCGTATCTCTATGCTGTGCCCGAAAAGGAATTTTCCGAAGCACCGCACCTATGGGCACACCATCATCTTCAGTTAACGAACATGTTGAAGAGGAACAGTATGGGAATTAAAAAGGAATAAATCACAAATAAACGTCAGAGGAGCTGAAGGAAATACTCTGTTAAGCTTACCGGAATGAACAATTAGTGGAAAGCCTTCGCAAATACGAACCGAAAACGGTGCCCGGAGACGGAAATATAGTAGCTAAACACGTACCTTGATCTGGGGCTCCTCTAGTCGGCTGCTGGAAGACAGTTTCTCTTTTATGACATATAGACAGAGAATCAAGTAGACGGTCGGCAGAATCACAACAATAGATAAGTTGTGAACAAGAAAAAGTGGAGAGTTGTAGTAGGACATCTCCTGTGTTGTATAAATGATGAGATTCAGATTTTCCTCTTTGCTTTGAGTCAGAAGAAGAGTAAAGATAAAAATTGATCGCGATCACCATATTATTCTGAATCGAAAATGGAGAGAGGAGGAAATTGCTTCCGAAACCGTTAAGGACGTAACGCCACGAGCAACACCATGTCGAATAAAAGGGCTCTCAAACTTTTGCCGCTGCCGCGGAGGTGTCCCACAACATAATTTGAAGCCTTGCGACGAAATATTAGGTTGAGTCGAAAGTTCTCTGACAAATTGGTAGTGATGACTTCCAGAGATTACAACTCAGCAAAGAGCCAACGAAAATGTACATGTTAATTACGTTTGATAGAGTATAAAATTCTCTTCAAAGTGCATATTAACAAGTATACCGATCTAGTTCCTTTCCTGCCACCGTGCCGCGCAAATTCAAGTCGTCACCACTCCGCGACGCCGTACTTTTTCTCCATCTATCTGACCAAGGACTGGCAGATATCGATAGACATCTGAAGGAATTCAGGCAGCACGCCCCCGCTAAAAGTATAGTCTACAAATGACACTCGAAGTTCGCGTCGGACGACTATTCCATTGAAGATGAAGAGCTTCGGGACGCCCGATGGAGTTCGATTAGAACTTGCTGCGGAGACAGATGGAAACCGCTGAGAATTGCTCTTAAGGCGAGTCAAGCCATAGTTGTTAGCGGATTGAAGTCGATTGGCAAGGTGTGAAAACTCGGTTGATGGGTACCACATGCTCAGATGCAGCATGACATGCGCTGATTCAGCACTTTCTCTCTTCACGCTCAAGCGCATCTACACGTAGCTTGAGCACCTTGTCACCGGAAATGAGAAGTGGATTTTCTGTTGTAACGTTCACCGGCGTTCCCAATAGGTTGACAAAGGTGCGGATGCAGAAGACATTCCCAAACCCAACGTGCACCCCAGAAAGGTTATGCTCTAAATCTGGTGGAACGTACACGGCGTCGAGTACTGGGAGCTGCTCGCTGAGGGATCCATAGTGATCGCGGAAGTCTACATCGAGCAATTGAGGAACCTAAAAGCGAATCTCGAAAATGAGCGCCCACAGCAGCGCGAAGTCTACTTACAGCACGACAACGCCCGGCCGCATATTGCAAGAACGACCAAGGCCGGACTGTTGAACTTCGGCTGGACCATTTTACCACACCCACCGTATTCCCAATACCTGGCTCTCTTTGATTACCGCCTTTTTCCCATCTCCATCGTCATCTGGATGGTCAAGAATTCCAAACCCGCAACGACATCAGAAAGGCACACGAGCAATTCTTCAAGGACCACTCCCCATCGTTGTGGAGCAAGGGCATTTAGGATCTGCCTAAACGTTGACAGAAGACCATCGATGTCAATGGGGCATCCTTCACATGATTCACGGTTATCGTAAGAAAATTGGAAAGAAAATGATAATGTTGTCAATTTGTCCGAGAACTTTCGACTCGACCTAATAAATACATTCACTATCACTTCCCACCACACACTGGTGGACATAGCGCGGCAAAAAAAGTAAACAAGCTCTTGCCGCTAGATACATCGCGAAAGCGTGAATTAAAATGTGCAAAATCTTGCGAGCCGCGGACGTGCGGAAATAAGAGTCCGAGAAAAATTGAAAGCATGCGCTTTGAGATGAAACTTGCCCATAACGCTGATGTTTTTCAGCTATTAAACAGACAACTTTATTCAGAGCATCACTTTGTTGATATTCATAGTATTTCATTTTCTTCTTTTCTCTCCTTATGATCGATTTTATTTTAGAAGAATATTGTCATATTATTTCGCGATTGTCGTATTTATTTTTCGTTTATCAGTGGGTTCAAGTACCCAATTCTGAGGTCATGCGAAGTGAATACCGCGTGGCATACCTCGAGTGGTATTTCTTAGAATACATGCTGCGTCCGGGCCGCCTCAACGCTTCCTTCTATGCTTGACCATGAGCGACTGTCACAGCGGCAAAAGTATGAGAGTTCCTTAGTATGTTATTCGTAGCTGCCATTGTGTACAGCTGCGCGGCGACCGTAACACGATGAATGTCGTGACTTCTGGGACAGCTCGCTCAGCGGATACGAGTCATAAAACATGCACCGGCGGAGCTGTGCCCTAGAACCCCGAACAGCACATACCAGGTGTGTGCCTCACCATTGCTGGCAGCTTTGAGACTTGTGTCGGGATGCTATTGTCCGCCTACCATAAAACGCGATTGCACAACTGCCGTGGGGGCTCTTGTCACCAACCTATATTACTACGCACTTGTAATAAAATCAGATCCCGTTTACTATGCACAACCAACAGCAAACGACAAATGTGATAATGTAGAAGCGTTGCCACCATCCCCTGCTAGCGCTGCAAATATGTATGATGGTAATTATGCTGGATATTGTGGCCACTACCGTCATGGCATTTGTCTGTACTTCTTGCTACACAACAGGACAATAATACTGCCTATGTTCATAGCCTGCAACGAACATATACACAATACAATATCAGAAACCAAAGGTTAGAACGCAACTGAATCGTCACTGGGGGTTGATGGCAAACAAAAAATCCCCGACGTATGAGCGGCCGGAGAAGCGTGTGCTCCATGCCTTCTCACGCAGCCAGGAACGCCGGGTTGTCTCTCTGTAGTGCTGCTCCTATCCTTGTGGTACCATGTGGATTGCTGTTGTTGCTAGTCGACACATGTGTTCTTCCATAATCAATCCTCTTGCTCTCAAACGCAACCGCTTCGCGTGATGACACTCGACGAATGGCATACTGAGTACGCGCGCGCCAGCTATTTACGCAGTTTCGGCTGAAGGGACGAAGCCTAACGTGCGCGTGCGAAGAGCGCAGGGCCATTGCGCGCAGCGACCTGGGACCCTTTGAAGATGTCACAAATAGAGTCGCACGAAGTCGCAGCAATAAGTCGTGGTCGTGCTTGATGACCGCTACGGCGGCGATAGAACCATTTTTCGCATTTCCCACCCCACTTCCACTTCGTATCCGTTTCGAGTACAACTTAACGTTTCAGGACAGCTGATCGACAGTACGTGTTCAGATATCGTGGTCTAGATAGTGATACAAATGTGGTTTCCTTCCGTAATATCATGTTCAGGCCCACCTAGCGCTTCTCGAAGGAGTCGGTGGTCTCTTTCAAACACATTGCCTTCTTCGAACACTCTACTTTTTTTTCTTGCGATGGCTTTGCTAATGACCTTGCGAGCTAGCTTGCCGCAGTATACTCAACACGATATAACTAACTGACATAACTCCAACAAATACCGGACACAAAACAAGTAGAAAAATTCTGTAGCTCTTTAAGTTGCAATGCCAAAGATATTTGGGGCAACTCACCCATGAAATATCGTCTGATATGAGGGGAGCAAAAAGATACGATGCAATGGCCGAGTTGAACAATGTAGGCCGTGAGACAAACATTCTTGTTATCATATAGAATATGCTCAGCAACATCCAAAGAAATACGAAATTACCTTGAAAAGAAGCTGAAGAGGAGGAAAGTGAGCTTCAGAGGATTTTCGTACCTCGGAATAAGAAACGAAACCGTTTAGTCAAAGGTATCATCTCGACCACTCGATTAAACGCTAGTACAACGCAGTTGAAAGAGGCACCGATCCAAAAGCCTGAAAATCGTTTACTTCTGAGCAAGTTAAGGTCCGCTTCAAAATTTTACCTATGCTCGCACTCTTGCATTGCAGTGCGGATAACTTCACCACCTCTTGGTGGGACGCTTGGTGAGTTCGTCTCCCACATCTGATTTTCGCCGTTGACTAGGCCGAATGACTTGAATGCACAGTTCAAAGGAAGCGCTTGATGGTGATTCATAAAAATTGACCCACTTTCACGCCTCAAGAACGGTGTTTTACCGAAACGTTGGCAAATAAAAGTGTCTGTAACAACCTGTGTGGCGAAACAAGTCAAGAAATATTATCTACAAAATGCCCAGGTTTTACGATAGCAGAACATGGAATGTATTTATCTATTCATTTATTTATGACTTGTTGAGATTTTAGTATTACACTAGTTCCAATACTGCTGAAGACCAAACAATCAGTGAATTTTATCTTAGAAAATCGCTTGAATTTTCAAGTTATGAGCATCGCCTCAGTGAGCAAATAAACCTTTGTAATAAATTCCTGATTGTATGATTCTTGTTTCAAATTACAGAAATCATAGTTAATATTAATTGGCATTTTATGTCAGTGTGTGTGTACAAGAGAACCAGCCCCGTCGTCAAAAACCACCGACACCATCGTGTTCAGCGCACCGAGTTATGTACAGAAAAGTTGCAAATTTTGATTTTTACCTTGGTTTGAAGGTGTTTTGGGCCACGTTTGTCATGGCCAGACATGTTAATGGCCGACAGTTGTTTTCAACACGGTCGGAATGAGTGAGATAGGCCTATGATTACATGACCGTATAAAAGGAAAGAGACGGGCAGCACAGTTTTATAACGAAGAAGAGGAACCAGGCGGACGAGGAATGATATGGATGGGGGTTGCGCCCGCACAGATGGTGGAGAAGGAGACATGAAACGAGCCTAGAGCTATGTCAGAGGGGCGTCGGCGCTCGGTAGGGGAAGAGTTGCGTTGAAGGGAGAACAGCAAAGAGAGTGATGCGCCGGCGCCCATAAGTGGGGGAAACGGGTCCAGCGGTGTGATAGGGGTGCGCCGGCGTCCAAAAGTCGGGAAACGCCTGGAGTCGGGTCCAAAGATGTGATAATTATGCGCCGGCGTCCAAAAGTGGGGAAACGCCTGAGTCGGCTTTAAAGGTGTGATAATTTTGCGCCGGCGTCCAAAAGTGGGGAAATGCCCGGAGTTGGGTTTCCCCGGAGTCGGGTCCAACGGTGTGGTAAGCCGGCGTCGAATGTGTGGAAGATGTCACGCACAGTTCCACACCTGCGAGAGTAATATGTCAGCGCTCAGTAGAGGGGAACACACACGTATGCGAGGTGAGCGAAGCGAGCTCAAAAGAAGCCTGAGAGTTTGGCGTTAGCCGGATGATCAGGCTAGTAGTGAATTAATATGCATTAATGATAGGTTTCTAGATTCATGACGATAATTTTGGCTTGTATCTTTAGAATACAGGTTCAACGTAAGTATCGAGAAACAAGCCATAAGTGAAGTGAAACTTACTCAATCCTAGCTGCCCAGCCAAATAAGTCAGGACAGGATCTGTACAGAATACCGTACCTTTCTGCAACACACATCTAAAAGCTGTGCTGTAGCTAGTGAGAGTAGACATCAGCAAACCCACGAAGTGGAAATAAGTCGGTACTAAAGAGCCCGCAATAAGATCAAGTATGTCTATGATTCCATTGAAGAACATAAGTCGAAAGCATGGCAGTTGTATCAAATTCGATTTATACATAGCCGCCAAACTAATGCAGTAGAGCGCCTGGAGTAAAAACTTCACAATTTTAAAATTTCCTGGACAAGCGATGGAAATCATTTGCAGCCACCATGAGGCTAAGCTGTTGGCTCAGGGCTAAAGGCTACGGCTACCGCCTCATGAATCGGTAGTTCCTCTGAGTATCCGCTGGGGGTCGGAGGTCCTTGATTTTTTCTACCTTTCTGCAGTCAGCTCTTAGTGGACTAACAAATCTTCTTCTTGCTGCATTTTATCTGTTCAGTAAACTTTTTTTTTTCCGCATCTGGCTCCTCCGGCTATATCTGACTTACCCACCAATGTCGCACTAAGCAATTCGTTAAATGCTCCGATCGAAGCTGAAGTTCTGTGCGAATATATTAGGTTGGTCAGTTGTTAGTGCGTCCTGTACTTTGCCGTCCTAATGAACTGTTATAGAGTACCTTAGACTACTCATAGAAGGGCAAGCCATGGGAAAATCTAACCACATGCAAATTTAACCTATTGAACGTATTCTTCAGCCTTTAATTTTCAAAGAAATTCAAAAATCGAAAGATATTTTTTGTTCCTAGAAGCGATGCCAGTGGCATAGGCTCAGTCATCCGCGACGCGTCTGGTGTAATTTTCCATTACTACTCGTCCTCTACCTTTTTATGAGTAGGGATCACCTTCGTTATTCGAAATGATGAACTTAGATAGCATAAACAGAGGCTGCGTTAAGTGACTTGTCGTACGAAGGTTCTTTAATTTCGAAAAAAGAGCACTCACTATAAACGCCGAGCCAGTAACAGCGAAATAAACTCCTTGTATCTGATTCACACTGCCTCTTTTTAACCATTCTGAAGCTGCACGTGAACTGCAATTATAGTCATGCTCATCGATTATCCATGGCCAGTTGAAATATTGTGACATATTCCTGGAATATTTTATGTGGACAGAAGAGCTGTGAAGTTAGTTGCCGCAAATTTCTGTGAGATCTTCATGTAGAGGACTGCAGAAATAATGTTTTGAAGATGTCATTTCGAGGAGGTGGTAAATGGATAAGAAGGGCTCTGAAGTGAATCCCAAGAGAAATGAAATGACCTCGAGAAAAGGCCACGAGATGGACAGATGTATTCGCTACACGGATAGACCAACTGAATGCTAAGCTCGAAACGAAATTACATGTAGTTACCGTCGCCTACGATGCACCAGCATGACTGTGGCGTGAGGAAAAATCGAATCAAAGCGGTCCTTTGACCCGCAACAGAAGTGAAGACCGGCTATCAGGGCACAGCACTAGGTTGTCAGTGCCGGTTGGGTAGTAATAAGTCCAGTCGGATTTCGAAATGGGCTACTAAGTATCTACATACTAGGGTTCTTTCAGGAAAAGAAGGTAGCAGTAAAAAAGTGGCTCAAGTAACCGTTAGTGAGACCACGAATGATGTTTCAGTAAGAAATGCGTACCTTTTAGCGAAGACAGCCTAAATCATCTCAAACTCAAACTAAATTCCTCGAAAAACCGATATCAGTACGGAGCTGTTTGATTCGGGTGTGGGTCATGATGAGGCAAAATGGGGCGGCGTCTTCCCGCCCTTCGGCGTCGACCCGTCCCCATTCACATTCAAATTTGCATGGGCAAGTATGGCGAAATCGCGCACGAATCAGTGCGAGTAGGTCGTGAAGGGCGGGGCGAGGGTTCGAATGAACCAATCGCAGACACATTGCCCACCCACTTTTGCCTCATCATGGCCCACACCAGTTCGATACCGCTAGAATTCGTTGAGACTTGTTATAGGACCTGTCAGATACAAGAAATTGTCATTGGAGCGCGTTTTTTCCCAAACCCCGAAACTTTCCCAGGAAATTTCTCTCTTTTGAAGAAGTGTTCCGATACGCTGTCAACTCCAAGAAATGCGCCTCGGTGGTATCAACTCTCCCCCAAAGGGGCATCTTTCGTTTTTGAGTAACCGTCTTCGTTTTTGAAAAAAAAACCGTCATTAATGGTAAAAGAAAAACGGTCGAAAACCACCTTTTGACCATCAATGAGGGTTTTTTTTCTCAAAATTGAAGACGGTTTCTCAAAAACAAAGGATGCCACTTTGGGGATATAATTGTTGGTATAGTGCACATCTACAGTCAAAATTCCAACATGATACGTCTCCTACAGGTTGAGCAACACCTGATTACCACTGGAGCGCACAGAGTGCAGGGTAGGGATGGAGTAAATGGTTGAACGACAGTGATCTTCAACCACGAGTTTGATGATTCCAGATGTGCCTATCTGAAATCTGCTTGTGTCTAACATCAGTAGACGGTTAGCGGTTGGCTACGCCTCGGATATTGGTGCTAAGAACCCTGAATCTGCAAGTCGCTAATAAGTCCTGGTGACCACCTAGTGTTGCGCCCTGCTGGCTCTCTAATCTAGTTAACAGGACGGTTGCTCAAAGGGATGTGACTTAGTTTTTTTGAAGACTATTCAACGAATTTATGGGGTAGTGGAACGATTTCGGGGTGAATCTACCGTGGTAGCAGAGAAGTAATCTCTTTGATTGAAAAGACTCCATTTTTCGAATTTTTCATTACACATAACACGTTGTATTTGGTGTACTAGTCTAGATTTTACTAGGTAATTTATAATTCATGAGCCTTCGCCTCAAAACCATGGATTTATACGGAAGCAGCATCTATATAGCCAAACTAATAGATGACAATATGCCGTCCATTATTTATTTGTTCATTTAATACACCGAAAAAGGTGGGCAAACATTGCGAACCCTCCTAGGAGGTAAGAACTAAGAACTATTACTGGTCAAGTACTGGAACTGAAGCCACTGTCGAGAAGATCAGAACAGGAAAAAAAGGAAGGAGTTGAAGGGAACCTCGACATATATAGCTTTATGGACGACTGATATTTCACCTTGAATCTGGATTGCATAGTCCCTTTCATTTTTACGCTGAGGAGGAAAAATAAAAATGGAAAATGCAGCGGAAATTTTTTGACGGCATAATTCGGAAACAATAATAACCCTCTGGCAAGGTACAAGTAATGAATGAAAAACACTGCAGATGATTTATTAAGGCAATCAAATCACCGATTGACGGGTATAGCAGTACTTCTGGGAATACGGAACCAATCACAGTATGAATCAACGTGAAATATCCTTTACGTGAAACGAAAAAGGCTAATCCCCAATTATTGTGCTGATTGCTTCCTTTTTTTGGCGAACTTGAGGAAATCGCGCAATTTCCACATGCTTCTACTTTGCACTGTACTTTACACTACATTGTGGCACAAAAGTCCTTCGCCGGTGTTCAAATGCAGTGAAAAACGTTATATAGGGAACGATCGTGACCAACTCGGATGATGATTTACCAAGAGTGCCTTCAGCAAGACATGCTCCTCCAAAGTCGTTTCTCTGCTGGTATAGCTGAGCCGGAAACATCCCATAGCGGAGTTGCCCATGGACATTTGCACGTCATCATCACATCTCACAAAAGTTTTCTGAAGTTTTCTGTGGGAAGATCTGCTGATGAGAGGAACCAATTGCAGCATAAATGTTCCATTTATATAAGGAAAGAAATCGTATGGAAATGCTGAGGGTGTCCACTATAGCAGTAAGACTATGGTAAAGAAAAGAGTGACCTCAACAAAATGACATTTTTGCGCTTTTATCGAATAGTTTATTGAATAGGAGTGAAGTTGCTGAGTAGGACTCATGTCGTGATTGCTCTAAGAGATTGGATGCAAACAACGTCTTCCTCTGATAACTGTGCAGCACGAACGCAGGCCAAACGGCGTGATGCTTCGAGTAGAAACCCTAGCAGCAACCATTGCCACTTGCTGCCATCCTCCCCTCGATTGCTGCTCATGCTGTCAGGTCTTTAGCAGCAACGGTTGAGGACGGCAGCAATCAAGGGGAGGATGGCAGCAGCTGACAACCGTTGTTGCTAGGGTTTCTACTTGAACCATTACGCCGTTTGTCTGCGTTCGTCCTGCACAGTTATCAGAGTCAGAGTTATCCTAGATCAATGGGATGAATGTTATACCAGGAAAGAAATTCTTTTCGTACCTCAGAGCTGGCTTCAAAGTTGGCTGCACGCTCACCATACGCACTTCGTCTTCAACCCTCACAGCCTACGTTTAATCTCCTTGACCATGAAGTCTAATGTTTCTGAAAGAGAATGTCCTGCTGCGATTTACTTGACGACTGCCTCCCTGCGGGCATCCTCTGAACGACATCTGGGGGGAAAGTTTGGACGACGCACAACGGTCCAGAAGCAATTCCGCTTTGGAACGTCTTAGCCTTGCTGCGTCAACTTTGGAACGTCTTAGCCTCTGCTGCGTCAACAAGAGACAGGCTTCTGAGATAAGAATAAGGCAGTTTTGATGGCAGTGGTCCTGCTAAATCATTCCCTCAATTTGACCATTATTGGTTCTAATTTAGAGTTTTCGCAGCACATGAACGCCAGTCAAAAACATTTGGGTCACCCTGTATATCCACAAGCGTGCTACTTTATCATATAGATCATGATTTCGTAGTAACAAATGCATATTATTTCCAGGAATGCACATCCATAACATAGCGTACCCGTAATCTCTTCATTATTGTTGTCTTATTATAGAAAAATGGAAAAAAGCGAGAGGAAAATGGCAAATGATAACAGGATTGTGTTCTAATGAAAAACTTGACAATGGTTTCAACACAACTGGCAATTTGCACGGTTTTAACGATTACAGTAATCAAGTTCAATGCAACTGCTAATTATCTTTTTGTAAACGTGTTACTTCAGAGAAAATTTGTCCTAATGAAATTCTGGGAAGATCAAAGTGGAGAAGAAAGGACATTGAAGATTATACCCCTTCTAGACTTTCATCAAGTACGTAATAGAAGCAGAACCGCTGAAAAAATAAGCCTAATGAGGGAATCGTACTCCAGACCAAGCCTGTACTTTCCGCAATATATAATAGAATTCTTTTATTGATGTTCAGGTATGAATTACAGTCATCTCAGCTGAATGATGATATGATATAGACAATTTCTGTTTTAAATAAAATGGATATGAAAGCAGAGACCATCATTAACTCAACAAATGTAATTGGGTTTCTTCATGCGTATTACATAAATACATACTTTCAGTAGTTTCCTAGCTCTGTTTTTCTGATGCGCGATTTCTCCACACGATTCAAAAGTGCAGCTTGTAGAATTCGGCTTGCTTGAAAGACCCACGAAGTTTGTATCCCAGCCTTCGAATTCCCTGATGCATTTTGGTGGTGACCGCTGATTTTCCCTGTCGTATAATGCTCACAAGGGAGGTGCAAGAGCTCCGCCTCTCAGACAGGAATGAAACCTATCTGGCTTGAATCTCCGTTTGAGTAGGTACTACATTATGTATTTCATTTCTGAGAAGTGGGGGGAGAGGGGGGGGCGTGGGAAAAAATGTGGTCTTCGCCGCTTTGGGGACCCAGATGAAAAATAAAATCAGTGAAAACATTATTGTAATAATAAATAATTTAAAGGAGTTGATCAGTTGTGAGTATTTACAAAGTGCTAAAAGTACTAATAAAAATGAACTGTTAAAAATGGACAAATGTAGGATTTTTATTTGGTTTGGAAAGCAATTTCAAAAATTTATCCTGGCACTTCCCCACTATTGGGCCAGAGCAGACCCATTCTTCATTCGTGGACTCGTATCCTGACGTTTTTCCCATGACTGGGCCATGGCAAACCCTTCGTCGCCCGGTGTGCAGCTATCCTGGCGTTCTAGTGTTTTTTTTTCTGAACTATATATGGAGCCCGGGCTATCCAATCGGTCATCAGTGCACTCGCACTCCTTGTAGATTTCGAGAATAAAGGAAGAAAGTTAGGAAATATTCAGAAAGTATGGTCAAAATTGGTTTCAGAAAATATCACAACAGCTAAAGATGGCACGTTCTTCGTTCGTTCATCCTGTGCATCTGATTGTAGTGTCCTTCTTAGAAACGAGTATTAAAACTCGCTAATCCCTGTGGGACCTCAATGAGATGAGAGCCAAGCGCATAGGTCCCACAGCGAAACCCTGAACGCGCTGTCTAAACCTCTCTCTTTCATCATTGAAGAATGTATTCATTTTTCCGTCATTGCCGCCCTTACGGTGCTTTGTTAAGAGGATTAAGAGGACTACTGTCCTCGACTCCAAAAAATAGAAATCCCACCACATCACTAGGTGAGTTTCTGCACTCCGTCAGCGAAGGAGTGGCCGAATGGGGAAGTACTGGAGTAGTAGGCAGAGGGTCGAGATTAATTTCGTCTTCTTCTATCTTTCGGGTCTTCATGCCTTCCAGACATTACACCATATTTGTAGAAGTTATGCAGGTTTGGTAGAGAACACTGTCGCAATTTTAAAAGACACGGAGTTTTGTGACGAAGCTTGTACAGGAATAAACTTCGTAGAAATTTTGATTATTACGTGCAAACTCGTCATATTTGAATCACATCTACTTGAAAATGTATTAGCAGGGAAAAAGGTTATGTTGCTGTTGCTTCACGCGGTGCACTTCTGGATCTCACTGGAGCTGGAGTTGCTACAGCAGTAGCTGTTCCGCATTTCACCCATTCTGGAGTGAACCTGCAAAGATTTCTATTCAGAATGGAAAATAGAAATTGCCAGAGAGATGCGTAGGCGAGAAATTCATTGAAAAGGCCGACAATTAATAGCAGTGTGCGATTTCTACTTCACTAGTAATATTGATGTTTCAAGTCTCAAAGGCTCTTCTTGAAGATTGTTCTAGCAACTTTTTGGTGCAGGAGAAAATAGGAGACAAGCCTACAATTTTTTGAGGATTCCAAAATAAAGAAATTTTGAACAACTTCCAAAGTTTTTTCGACTGAGACAAGGGGATTTATCGTCAGTCACGCGTCAGACGCACCGATCGGATGCTTTTGAAAGTAGCACTCTAGCAAGCCCCGCCCACTGCCATTCATGTAGGTGTGTATTGGAACACAACTCCTATTAAAAGTCAATAACAGTAAGGCAGCACCCACTTTTTCAAATTAACACATTGCTCCAATCCAGCTCTTATATACTTTTTGAGTCTTCCAGTATCAACCTTTTTCCCCTGTGTAAAAGTTTCAGCTACCGCAATAAGCGCCATAGGAGATTGAGTCATATTTGAGTGAATATCTGGAATGGAATATACAAGTGGTTTTCCAATCAACAGCAGAATTTAGTTTTTTTAATGTTTTACCTGTCCAAAAATTGGTTTTTGCTTTTTCTACGTCTGGTTCGCTCAGTTCGTCACGCCAAGTTACTATAGAAGGCACAAACCTAAGAAAATAATAGGTTCAGATTCAAAAAAAAAGCATCCATTCACATGAAGATACGTGCAAAGATGGAATAATAACCTCTTGGGACATAACTTGTAAATTTGTTTTTTTTTACAATCAAATCAAAATCACATACAAGTCCGTAATTGTATAGAACCAGCTTTCCAGATCACTTTTCTCAGTTGCAGCCCTTCGTCGATGGAAATCTACGCTCCAGAATGGCAAGGTGTAAGCGTCCGGTGTACCATACCTGTCGGACATATTTATTTATTTTCTATTTATCTTTTTCATTTTCTGGTTTGTTCATTAGGCACACAGCAGTTAGCAGGTTTCAGATTATAATTTCAAGATGATATGACATGGACGACCTTCAAGGGCGCTGTTTGGGACTGTAGCACCTACGACTAACAATAAGAAGACAAACAAATAAGCGTTAGTAACGCTCGACGGCCATGTAGCAGTAGTTTTTATGTATAAGAAAAAAGTCGCATGAGTTAGGGTACGATTGATTTTTTCAGCCAATTTTTTCAGTAAAATAGTTTATTAAAATCCCCGGATTACACAACTAGTGATATATTCACGAAAATTGGATGCTATTGCACTACCAAGATATTGGTGAAAGAGGCATACCTGATTTTCTTTCCAACTCTAACCGTTTCACCGAAATCGATGATATAAACACGTGGAGACATTCCACCCACTCCGACACAGATGTTCGTTGGCTTGACATCTCTGTGAACGAAACCCATGTTGTGTAGTTCCTAAAAACAGAAGACACTTCAGCCTAGAAGAATATTTATTTTTCGTGTAAAAGGGTTCAATTACGATTGGAGATCAAGCATACTAAATTATACTAAAGAACTTAAAGTTTTAACCTGTTTGTTGACAATAAACTATGTGTGTTGCAGGCTTTATTGGATGGGGTTATTGATGCACAAATTTGCCCTTTTTTACGAAATAAACCCTCTATACATGTAGAGATTCGACTACCTATTTCTTATTCGCTCTAAACAAACTACCTCTGGCTGTTTCACAGAATTCACAAAAGTTGGGGAAACTTCTTCGGAATGTTGATCTACTAGACCTCCTCGGCTTTGATGATGTGGTTTAAGTGTTTTTTTCTTTCTCTTATATCCGTACAGTTTTTTACTCTTGTCTCAGTACAGTTGCCACTGTTCGCTCTCATAATAGGTCATTTATTGTATTTACCTCTTATACTGCTATAGCTTCTTTGTTTTGTAACAAAAGGATAGGGTTCAGGATGGTATCATTTCTACTATTCCAGCTGGTCTGAACGTAGCTGCTGACCATCCTCTCTGAGCAACTACAGCCTTTTCTCATAACTGGATCAACGCGCTAGTTGCTCAAGCAGATCCAGAGTAGGTAGTGGCTGTTATGTTCAAGTGTCGAAAAAAGAAATATGTCTAAAGATAAGTGCCTCATTATCATTCCTGAGGACTGTATTGCTCTTTCTCTCTTTCACACACCTATAGGCTTACTCGAAGACGAATTTTCGAATTTCGAATGAATCGAAAGGTATCCAATGCATTATTCGGTTCTAACTATACTGTGCATCGTCAAGAAACTTTTGAATGTGAGGATTATCTACAATTTTCATATTAACATTAAAAGCACTAGAATGGGAGCACACTGAGTGCACTTGGATAAATAAGAAAACTACAGTGTCCACTGAAACGGACTATAAACTACACAGTAACCTGCAATCCGTTCAACACCTCTCCTGCTATGTAGAATGCTGAAGATTGGCGGAACTTTCCACCCAACATCTCTCGAAGCTTTTCAATATTCATGTCGAGAAGACCCATCACTGGAATTTTTAGCATAATGAAGTTGGAACTTATGTACTGCAGGTTACAGTTTATACTCGATAAGCACGCGCATCGCAGAATCGCGTTTGTCGCGCTCCTGGGATGTTTCGTGCCTCTCCTATAATAAGTTAGTTCACTGTGCTGCATCGCAGAATCGCGTTTGTCGCGCTCCTGGGATGTTTCGTGCCTCTCCTATAATAAGTTAGTTCACTGTGCTGCATCTTGAATGCGGTCCCAACGAGTATAAACTGGTCCGATCTACGGAACCTAGCAACGCACCGATGAAAGGCATGTCACATACTGTTCCACTGTCTATTAGGAGCGGTGCCCACGATGCCCTCGCCTTTGTCAACAACGTCAGCATCCGCAACTCTCTCTATAACATTTGTATACATCTCCGACTGTCAAATTAATTAATTTTAGTGTTTTAGACCTTCATTTTTATATTGAACGTGGAGCTGCCGTTGCGAAGACCAGTCTTTAGCGCGAAAAGACCATTGGTGTCTGCGACATTGTTGCTATAAAAAAGTGGTTTAGAAGCTATTTCTTCTTGAATATCCATGGATTTTCATGGATATGATCATCTAGTGCATTCAGCGACATTCTGGACGAACATGGATCTCACGAAATGATGGGTCAACTCACTCATTGCAGATTTGTTTCGAAACAATATAAACTGCTGAGTAACGCCCCTCGTTGTACTTCAGTTGGATTTCATAGCGCACGAAGTGTCGATCATCTTCATCATAGCTAAAGCGACAACATGAGATTTTCTACTCCTCCGATAAGGCTGTTTATACTTCATCGCGGCGCAAACTATTCAGAAGCTGTTGGTCCTTGTGAAGCACATGCCTGCTAGCACGAGCCATGAACTAACTGGTCGACGATGTGACCTATCAAAGGATGTGCACGGAGTCAAAGATACTGCCCCACCTCAGGATCTTTTCTAAGACTTCTATAGAAAAGATTCCCCAGAAGGTGGCCATCACGACGGCATACGTGATTCAGTGCAAAACTGCCAAAAACCCCGTTTTCAGAGCCCAAATTCCGTTGAGCTTGTGGGCGGAGCTGAAGCGAGACTACTTGGTTTTCTCACCATGCACTCCCTTGTTGTCACATATGAAGCCACCTTCCATCCTGTTAGGAAGTGGATGATGAGGAACTCTGACGAGGGGTCGGAATTCAACCAGAAGATGTGCTCCCAAGCAAACAATGATCAGAAACCTCGTTCTCATGCGTCGGCCCGCCCCTAACTCCGCCCACAGCCTCCCCAAGAGTTGTGGCTCGAAAATGGTTTCTCTGCTGTTATCCACGAAATCACGTACACCATGGTGACCGGTAACTCCTGGAGATTCTTTTCATGTAAAAATCTCGGGAAAGATCCTGGAAGGGAACGGTGCCTCCAACCTACAGTCGGGTCCGGCAGCCACTGCAAATGGGCGCTGGCGGGCGCGGCCGGCCACCCTCCGGCGCCCTGGTATTAATGAGCTATAAATCACTGGAGCTTGGGAGAAAGCGAAGAAAAATACAATTTTAGTCCATAGTAGACAGAGTGCAGTGGATATGTTAAGGCTATAAAGCAGGGGACCATTTTCACATCTTTCACGTTTTTTCATTTTTGTGATTTTCATGGGGGAAGGTTTCTGAATACACAGTAAGCGAAGCCAACTCTTCCATTTTCTGCTATAGTACACTGCTTCGCGAATACAAAAATGGCCGTTATTCTTCTATAGATGAACACAGTACTTCAGTTATCCCATCTGAATAATAAAGCTCATCCAACTCGGGATTCTCAGAAATAATTGAAATCCGTATAAATTGTTCCATATCCATTGAGAAGTAGTTCTACCGCTGTCATCTATTTTTCGTGGAGTAGTCCTTTACGGCGGAGTTACTCTCTCCCGGTTTCCCTCAACTTTGAAAAAGTGGTTTTTCACTATTACTTACACTATTACTATGTATTACTTACACTTACACTTATCGTAGTTTATCTTCGAAATTTATGCAAAACGTTGCCGGATGCCTTCCTGGACTACCCGAAGGAGATCACGGGGGACGTTCCAAGCAGTGAACCCCAAACACTGCGATACTTAACTCTGGATCTCCAACGGAGTGGAACCAGCGATAGGGACAGATTGCAATCTGCCACTCAAACCACTGAGCCATCCGGGCTACTTTTTATGTTGGAGTTTGTTAGATAACTGCAGCAGTCGTAGGCAGCATACTATATGTATTTGCAAAACGGGGCACAGGGCAGGATTCGATCCCCTGACCACCACAACGTCGATCATTCGCTCAACCCACTGAGCTATGCGCGCACGCGATGCAACATACAAATGGTGTCCACTATTACTTACACTTACACTTATCGTAGTTTATCTTAGAAATTTAGGTGAAAAGGGAGTTGGGTGGGGCCACTCCTGTGAAGCCTAAGCCTAAGCCTTAAACCCATTCTTAAGCATAGGGTTAGGCTTATCTACCCTGTCTACTATGGACTAAAATTGTATTTTTCTTCGCTTTCTCCCAAGCTCGAGTGATTTATAGCTCATTAATACCGGGGCGCCGGAGGGTGGCGGCGGCCGGCGCCCGCCGGCGCCCATTTGCAGTGGCTGCCGGACCGGACTGTAACAGATCGAAATTAGGCGATCACATTTAGGGGCGCTGTCTAACCTGGTATTTATTCATTTGTGTCATTTTTGCCTAGCGATCCCGCTAACCTCATAGCGCTGCAGGGATTTCATACTGTGCTGACAACGGGTTGACGCAACATTCTTAAAACGTGGCGGTGGTAAGGTGACCGAGTGGGTAACGTCCAGCTAGAGGCTGAAAGGTTTGGATCTCTCCCCCCCCCCCCCCCGATGAAAATCTCAGCTATGTGAACAACTGCAAGGACTATGAAATAACCGCACTATTTCTTCACTGGAAACTTACTTGTCATCGGTAACGATGAGATCATCTATTTGGAGCTCAGCCCGTTCACGTACATATCTGTCAAGCAGGTCCAATTCCATTGTCTGGAAAGTTTCTTTAAAAGGATAACGGTACTACATAGGTAGGAGGCAGGCATACTTAGGATTACCTCCATTTCAAACCTTCCATCTTTTCCCGCCAGATCTGGTCGCTCTTCCTCGAGAATTCGTTTCGTATACCAAGACGGTATTGTTGCTTGTGCATTCATAGCACCCGGCAAAATCTTGAAATCTTTATATTTTATTGAGTTGTTAGGGAAACATGGAGTTGGGCGGGGGGGGGGGCACTTGGTACTGGTCGATAATATGACCTGTTGTACACGTTCTGACTTGTTTGCATTTCAGGTCGGCGAAAAGGGAGTTGGGGGGGCACCCTATAAAAGGTCATAGGCTTCACCTTGTAAGCCTAAGTAAAAGCACTAGCCTAAGCCTAAGCTTAAGCCTAAGCCTAAGCCTAAGGCTTAGGCTTAGGCTTCAGAGGAGTGCCCCCCCCAACTCCCTTTTCACCTTTCAGGTAAATTATGTACGTTAGGAGAGCTAACATGTCAGAGCGTTTTGAAAGGGTCAGCTATCAAGTCAGAACATGTATGTAGGACAGGTCAAGTTATCAACTTTTGTTAGGTGCCCCTCCCACAACTCAGGTTGTTAAATAAGTCCTTCTATTTTTAACATTTTGTTTCTCCTCGAATTTCTAATATCTGACGAAGCTTTTGTGATCATTCAAAAGCGCTTTTCTTGCTCTTCAAGACTATTCTAAAGCAGCTTTAGATAACTCAGTCCCTTCTGAATAAACATCCTAAAGAGAAGCCCCGGAAGACGGTATGGAAAGATCTTGGAAATCACATTCAAGATATTCTCGGTTGCAAACGGTGGGAGTTGTCGAATGAAAATCAATCCCAAAACCAGTTATACGTAGTTTTGGTGTCGCTGTTTCTATTCTCTTATGCACACTGCTTATTCGAACACAACCAACTAATCATGGCCCTACAGTAGTATAACGCAGAACGAAGCCACATGTTCAATTCGTTATACGAACTTCTCACTTCGGCGTTGATTAAGGATGAATCATATGTATTTAGCGGCCGTTAAACGAACCATTACACCTCCCATTCGTTTCTCAAATTTTCGCATGAAAAGAACCTCCTTGAGCTCCTGGTCACAAAGATATACGTGATTCCGTGCAAAACCGACTAAAATGCCCTCTTCTAGCCCCATCTTCCAGGGAGATTGTGGGCGGAGCCGAGGCACGACTACAAGGCTTTCGATCCCTGCGTTCCCATACCGATCACACGTGGAGTACATTACATAGTGTCAGGGAATGGATGATGAGGAACTCCCACGACTGGTACGAATTCCGTCAGAAGGTGTGCTGGTATGCATTACTTATAAACCTCATCTTCGCTCCTTAGCTCCACGACTCCGCCCACATGCTCCACAAAGCTCGGGCTCAAAAACCGATTCTTCAGTAAGTTTATATGAAGTCAAGTACACCATTGTGACCAGGAGCTTTTGGAAACTCTTCTCATGTTGAAATCTCAAAAACAATACATAGATGGTGCATTCAGGCCCAGTAACGAGGTCACTGCGCAGTTGTTGTGTACCCAGCTGTCCATCAAGACATCAGGAACAAGACAGTCACAGCTTAGAGTTCATTCCAACATTTAGACGTTCAGAAACCTAGTGAACTTGAGTACGCGCTCAAAATTTAAAATTTCCTAGATTAGCTTTGTGGAACTATTAACAGGCTTTTATTGAACAGGAACGAAGCAGAACAGTTCTGATAATAGAAGAACTAGGTTGCAAAATCTAAAACTCAAGGTTCTTAGTAGAGCCACGTGTTGTGTAGCACACCGTAGCTAGCGATATCGATTGTGATACCTATCGATTTTGGGCGTCGTTGCTGCACTAGCCACCATCAATCGATACGTATCCGAATCAAGGTCACCCGAGCGATTCCAACTTAGGGTCCTATCCCCTACGTGGGGCATAGCAGCAGTCTATGTACTCTCACCTTCTTGCTTGGCACACGCATTGCTTGTGGAATCGGAGGTGCTGGCGGTGCCGCACCGCCCACATTCTCCTCGCACTCATCCTCCTCTGCAGATGAGTCTTCTTCTTCGGTCACGCATGACTGAAAATAAAACTACTAAATGTTTAGTGTTTTGAAAGAATTCGTCCGGGCTACGTACATCAGCTGACATAGATCGAATGGCTGACACTTTCTTGTGCCTTCTCCTTTCCTCTCTTGACCTTTTCCTCTCCTTTTTCGGTTTTGGTTTCGCTGCTTTTTTCGGCCCAGATCTGACCTTTCTCCCTACTGGAGTTTTCGGCGCACTCCTTTGTTTTTTATTTTTTACCTGAAAATGGCAACGTTATCAAGAGACTTTGTCTTTGTCAGACATGATTTGCAAGTGAGAAACAAGGGTGCAACACTTGGTGGGACCTATCACAACCGAATTATACGTCCCCAGGATTTCCAGGTACAATGTTTCACGCCACATTTGACGTACTCATGAAGGTTTTCCTGCCCTTCATGAGATGCTTACATGCCCCAATCGGAAGACACTGGCTCCGCCCCGTTCACCTGTGGAGAATTTGGATATTTGATGTGACAGTTGAAAAACTCGTTCTTTGTTCCAGTAATGCACAGACTTTTTGATTCAGAAGCGCTTTCCAACTGTAGTTTAGTAAATATTAGGTATCGATCGTCGGATAGCAATGATCGATACGTATCTTTATTTATCCGACCAGATCGGACTCCGATGCACTACAGATGTAGCTATAGCCTATCCTTTGCTCATTCCCATCGCTCTACACCGCTTCTCAGATCTCGTGCTTCAGAAATCAGCCCACTTTGCTTCCTTTTGGGGTTGTCCATTCTATGTATGCACATGCGTCAGCCGCGCGTCACCCGCACGCATTCATTCTCAGAGGATTTTTCGTGGAGGTCGGCCAATGTAACATGTGTAATACGTATGAGAATCATGCGCTATCACCACAAAGTAGCAATCATGCGTCTACGCCTACTCCAATTGCCATCAATCTGTCGGACGCCTGACGCACGCAGGGGTATGACCTGCTTTTAGATTCGCAATTACTATGCCCCGTCAACGACAATCGCTGCGATACACTCGCGTTACCTATAATTTGGCTGGGTCCTAGGATCACCGTCGAAAAGAAGAAGAGCCAAACAGCTAGATTGAGGATGTTTTCTAGGCGAACGTTTGAAAAATTGGTATGTTTCTTCTGCCGAAAGGTGGATTTCACAACTTCTACGATGATTTTACGGCAAGGACCGTTCGCGGTTCCTGCTCAAACTGAGGACATGCAACAACGATCCAAATATCCACGATTCTGACTATATAGGATTCAAGTTTTCAAAGTCTTTGTTTTCGCTAGGAAATGCAGCCCTAAACTGGTTTTCATTCGACAAGGAAGCAGGGTTACTCACAGATCCTTTAGTCTTTGAGGATGACTGGTTCTTCATATTGACTAGTTAGTATGGAATATGGCGAGTAGAATGAACCCTACCGCATCCGTGCCCTGCTTGGTATCTGTATCAAGGCGATCACAGCTTGTTTACTGTAAATATGAGAAGTATTTTAGGCAACAGCACGAGGCTGCTCCTGGTAAGTCATACGGTAAGAGTAGTGCAAAGGATAGGTATCGATTACCCACTCATATCGCCTTTGACGGCTTCTCGTCGGCTGTCTGGAGAATACGCTTACTTGGTCATATCATTTGGCAATGGTGGTGAGTGTAATATGTATTGCGCTGATAAAACTCGTCCACTTGGTCCTAGACAGGATCCTATAGCCAAGGCTGGACAAATAAACTCGTCCATTTCAAAGTAGATGTCGCAATCTGCGCATGGTTAGCGTCTACACAGCTGAATGCAGTAGAGTGGACCCGCGCGCATGCGCCGCACCACCTGTTTGGACAGGTCTAAACAGAAAAAGAAAGGATCGATTGCTAGTATTTGCGATGGTGTCAACAGAAAGTGTGGGTGCGCAGACAGTCAGAGTGTCACTTTGCAGATGAGGCGGCACGTGAGAGGGGATCCTAACGAGTGAAACCTCTTGTGTGATCCCATATTTGCAAATCCTGAACATTTGAACGCAGAATTTCTCAAGTCTCCCATGAATTGGCGATGCTGATCTATTTATTTACATAACATTTATTGATCGCAACATTATTACTTCGCAAAACTGACTTTCTATCAGTCCCTATAAAATATCCATGTGAAATATCCTTCAAATTTATTCCACGTGTGCATAATTTAACTGAACAAATAAATAATAATTAATTGCAATAGCGTTCACACTCCTCTGGTGTTCGTGGATGAGGATGGTTCCATTCAGTCTAAAAAAAAAAACACTGTTTATCCAGGCAAACTAGGATTTCTCGGGGTCCACATACCAAACAGTATCCATAGGGGAATGATTGGCACCTTCCATCATTAGCCTTGCTCCACCTGTAGACAAATTGTGATGGCATGCCGCGTTTGCAAATAAATCTGTACGGAGAGGGGGTGCAGAGCACATTTTCTGGAATATATGAGCTAAATGAAATAAATAAAATGAATGAAATACAAAATACAAGCAGGAGAAGAGATTTTTCAGGATCCTGAAGTGATCATTAGGCACGACAAGATTAGGCCCTATGATGGAGGCCTAAACGCCATTTAACTCACCTCTAGGTTTCATGGTGGTCTCATAAGTGATACCATCCGTCGTTTCGCCATCAGATGAGTTGTGTCGCTCTTCTGGAAACAGTTACTTCTCCAGAACGCTATTTCCTTATAATAAAGGCAGAATTGGTGTATTACCTCGATTTTCTATAGTTTCTACCACTCTCTCGGTGATTGAAGGAATACTAGAACTTTCTACAGCTACGTTCACTTGATTATCCAGAGGATTTCCCTCTTCAGAAGCCACTCCTGCTGATTCCTGCACTCTTTCCTGCTCAATTGGCCGAAGATGAACTCCTTGATTTGATAAAGTCGGCAGGCTTCCCCGCTCTGCCTTCTTCTCACGAATAATCTCCGTTGAATTACCAGTTGTCAGATTAGTTGCCGTAGCTACAGTCGTGCCCTCTTCCTGGATTGACTCAGGATCTTCTGGACGCCCTACACCCTCCATCTTGACATCCTCCTTTTCCTCACTGTCATTTTCGGCGGACGTTTCAGCCGGAGTAGAAGTGGCAACACCTTCAGAAATTGTAGTTTCCAGTGGCGCTGATGTGACAGGAGCCACCGTCACATTTGCGTCCGGAGAATCTCCGGCTGGGCTTTCTAGTTCCTGGCTATTTTGGGCTGCTAGCTGCTCTTCATCCTTTCCTATGTCATTTCTCAACTCCTCTTCAGAGGAAACACTTCTGTTGGAAAATTTCGCAATCGCTTCTCCTGGCGTTTCTGAAACGAAACGAATTTTATGAATAGTAATTATAAAATTGTATACCCTCGCCCTTTTAAATATAGTAATATAAATCCCGAGAACGGGTTTTCTAAGCATTTACCAACCTTGGGCTGGCAGAGGACAGCTTGGTGCCCTGGTGTATTAGCTAACCAGTATATGTACTTCGGACAGAATAAAATACAATAACTTCATCTATCTAATTGTGGTCTGTTAGCCTAAGGTGACTTTGTCTGCAATTACGGCTTCGTCCGCAGAATGCGTGTTGGAGGAGATTTTACTAAGTGGCAGTAGGGAAACATCAGAGTGGAAGGAATCACACCAAATACGTATCAAAAAAGTGTAAAATTTGATATGTAATTGCGAAAAAATTTGTAATTGCGGACAAAGTCGACCCAGGCGCCACCTCTGCGCTACCAGACTGTACCAATTTAAGACCCGATCCCAGGAATTCAAATTTTCGAAGGCAAGCCCCAAGTGCATCGTTATCAGTCATCGAGAATGGTATTCCTCCCTTTGTTTCGGGAATGTGGACCAAATATGGACTTATTCAAAATCGAATTTTCGAATTAGAGTGTATCTATTGCATTATTCTGTCCCAAATGTGTTAACTATCGCATCATCATTCTATCAGCACAGAAATTTTGGATCCTGGAAGGGAAAAAATTGCCGTTCCTGGTTTCTGCTGCGGTCCTTTGAAATGTTTTTAGCTCTGCTTCTCTCGCTTCATGACCACATAGTCGAGATCTCTTACTACTGCGGTCCTTTCGAATATTTACCTGAGTGTTACTAAATTTATTACATCATTAGGAACTACGTACATAGTAGAATTGGTCAAGTGTTAAGAGCTGATCGAAGGAAGTATTATAAGCAGGTACAGCTTAATATGCTTCTACTGAAGTGTGCAGTATAAATGTTGGGATTGTGGAGTAGAATCGCGCCGCGATTGGTTGACTATCGCGACTGGCTTTAAAAAGTAGAAATTATTGTAACTGTACCTGTTGTTCTGAGTGCTACCTCCATGGAACCTCCATCTGGATTCGTGGAATTTCGCATGCATTCTCTCACACACTCCAGTTTTGTTCGAATTGTGGTCGACTCCACCACGCGATCACCTGCAACGCCTGCTCCTCAGATCGACTTCGATCTCAAACTACTTATAAAATCAAAAGTTACAAGAGTTCCTTGCCTGGACAGTAACCCCAAGGATAGTACTCGCACTCGCCACGTTCATTTAGATACCAACGAATCGTTGGCTGCGTGAGGATAGAGCCAGAATGACAAGAGAATCTAAAACGGCAGCGATGAGAATCATCAATGGGGATGACTGCGTGATAATTTTTCGTCCAGAGAAAATCATTCGGATCAATTTCACCCCACTTCCAGAAATTGATGCAGGTTTGAGATTAGACTCCCTTAGAATAGCGAAATCATGGGAACATTTTCAGCAATTTTTCCTTACCTACAAAAAAGCTCAAGAACCAGATTTTTTTCGTAGTTCAAATGGATTTTTTTTTTCGGACATTCCACTCTCTTTGAAGTAGTCTAAGTGGTTTTCTTCGTCGGCTTCAACAAATAAAAAAGACGAGAGAGACACTTCTATGAAGGAAAAACTAGTGGCTGGACTAAAAGAATGAGATTCACCGTGACTTTTGATTAACTCAAAAAAAAGAAGTGATGGAGGAAAAACGATAATGGGGGGAGAATTACGATTACACGTTCTTTCTTTGTTTGACTGAGAATTTCGATCCGGAAACACTTATAAAATAAGTCGCCTTCTCCTGGATAATCAAAAATTGCTAACTATGTACATTTCACACTTTCTCTTTCTTACTTTCTCGTAGGAATCGCTTTGAAGAACGAAATGGATCGATCAAATGAGAATAATTAATAGAATAATATTGAGAAAGTTGGAGGCTAATTAGAGAGGCAGCAGAGAAAAAAGTCCGCGAGAAAGTGTGTGGTATTCAGAGAGGCATGCGAGAAAGAGACAGAGATTGGGGCACGAGTTCTCGAATAGTGTCGATTTGACTATGGTAAATACATATAGGAATGGAATAGTGAATGATTGGATAGGGAGTATTTTAGAAGGCAGAAAGAGCAAGAAAACTTGTCGTTGGAAGACTAGGAGATGGCAAAAGGATGGTAGTGAAGGTTGACAGTGAAAGAAATAGAAGCAGGGAGCAATTCTCGCGCACTGTCGTGCATTTGTCGAAAAAAAGGCGAGTTTCAGAATGATGAGGGCCTGATTAGCAAAAATCTCAGGGATTGTAAATTTTCTGGACATTACTGGGTATCCATGTATGTTCCTGGATGGAGGTATGGTTTAAAATTGTGGCGTAATTTATTTTCCGAATCAAAATAAGGATTTTAAAAAGGAGGAAACTCACTCATAGGCTTGTCTTTCACAAGAATATCCTATCTGTTTCTCCTCTTCTCCATCCTGCGCTTGACCCCCCTTCTCGGCGTCCGAGATTTTGACAGAATCTTTTTCATCCGTGGGTTTCCCGGCGACGTCGTTGACGTCACTAGGAGCCTCTACGTCCACTGGTTCGGTAGCAACGCTGGCAAGGTCTGTGTTTGGGTTTTCAGGACTTCCCTTAGATACTTCTCCCTCTTTTCCTGGGACGACCTCCAATGCTCTTTCAGCAGTCCGCGGTTCCTCCGTGGGAGCAGTGTTTTCTTGCTTTTCCTCCTCTTTAGTTTCTTTTTCTTCTGTCTGAAGGTTATCCTCCGGTTGTTTTTTGAAGTTTGCAGAATTTATGGAGTCGTCTGTTGAATTCGCATTAAAATTTGCACCCTCAGGTGTAGAAGAAGGTTTAGTACTGTCGACAATGGTCAAATCTGGATTTTCCACTGTCTCTAGCGGTGCAGTGATATTCATCAAAGAGATTTCCTCTTCAGAAAGTGTATTATCCTTATCAATAACTGTCAAATTTCCAGAATCCGACATCTGAAGCAGTTCGGCACCACTTTGAGGAGGTGAGACAGTGGCTTCCGGAGCAGTTTCGTTAGCCGGGACGAGTTTATCCTGAGGGTCAACTGGACGAGTTCTCTCCTCTTTTAGTTCCTCGATTTTGGCATTTCCAGCACTTCCAGCATCATCCGTACCTGTAGCAGCTCCACGAGAGCTCAGCAACCCAGTACTCGGCCCAGAATCCTCTGAAATAACGTCACTGTCCGATATGACTATGGGGAGAAGACCGTTCCCACGTGAGCGTACGGTGACATTCAGTCGTTTTTCGGTTTCACCTATCAAAATAGCAACTGGAGCTCTGCTCTCTGTAGCTGTAGCGATAACTCGTACAGAGGGCACAGCCTCTGTCGATGTTATAACTTCCGTCGTGGCTAAGGACGAGGGCTTAGGCGTGGAAGGAACTGGATCGCCGTCCCAGATCGGATCAGCGTGATCTTTGTTGTCTGAACCGTAGAGGAGCCGAAGCTCAGTGCGATTTGCACAGCAGATTCCGATTGAGGCGGTGTGCAGCGAGTCCTGAAAATAGGTTTGTCTACAAAAGCAGGGCAAAAGCGCATAGGCATCGTCCCATCTTAAGGTTATTTTTGAGATTTTCACATGAAAAGAATCCCCAGGAACTGCTGATTATAATGGTACACGTAATTCCGTGTAAAACTGTCGAAAACCTGATTTCGAGCAGCAATTCCTAAGGAGCCCGTGGGTGAAGCGAGGCGGGATCATGGCGGGAGCACGAGATTTCTGAACAATGCACTCCTGGGAGCGCGCCATCTGAGGAAATTCGTAGTCCTCACCATCCTCTCCTTAGCTGGATAGCTGAGAGTGGTGAGTTCTATACACGAACAGGTAGTACATGATGTGGAAATCCCGCAGCTCCCCTTGGCTCCACCCACAAGCTCCACAAAGTTGAAGCTCTAAAAGGGGTTTTCTGTGGTTTTGCACGGAATTACGTACACCATTGCAAACAGAAGCTCGTGCAGATTCTTTTTATGTATATGAAAATCTCAAAACGATTCTAAGGTGGGATGTTGTCTCCAGGAGAAATAGTGTAGGTTTCTGGAGCGCACATAGATGAGGGCTTGTGCCGGCGTGTCGAGGCCAAAGTATTGCTTTTGATTTTTACTGTTTCAGAATACATTGACTAGGACTAATTGAGAGTAATTATTTGACTACAGTCAATTGAAAGCACGGAAAATTATCTTGATGTATGTATGCTTTGAAAGATAGAAAGTGCATGCGCTCCCGTAGAAACATTTGGCAGAATGAATTTCAAAAAGTCCACTGTTCAGGGCGTGCTGGTACAGGACCTAGCAATATTATCATCGACCGAAATAACGTGATGATGTAAGAGCAAGTTCTGTCAATTTTAGCAATTTTGTGTGTTGGACGCGTTCCAAATTCCCATGTGGGAGGAGTCGGTGCCGTCACGTTGGCTTACTTCTAGTATAATAAAAAAATATGATTACGCGTCGATCAAAAAAACTGTCTCTGCACCTCTACTCACAAAGGAAGTGCACAAACTTAGGCTGCTAACTCAAGATGACACCTGTATGGTTGGAGAGCTTGCCCAAAATGATGTTCAAATTTATACTTGAAATTTGCCAAATGGTCAATATAAACTCAGAAAAAGAATGCAAAACTGACGCACATTACAGGATCTGATCCTGCAAGCATGCTCACGATGACCGAGAGACCTTCGCGCCATGACCATTTGCCAATGCCGATTAATGCTTCTGCGCTCATACAGCCCTATCATATGCGCCTGCTAAAAACGGACACTACTCATTAAAAATGCAAGCCTCAGGAGTGGTGGACACAAATTTGAAACCAACATCGCAAGGTGCACGAGGCAGTATACACCAGGCCACAATTCGATAGTATCCATAGTGTCCTCTCGTTGCTCCATGTGATAAGGGCAATTTATACTGGGTGCGTGCGACTGACGCGCGTGCGTCTATATGATGAAGAATCGGGCCCAGTCGCACAGCAGTCGCATCGCAGTCGCAGCTCAGACGCACGCGTTTGTGGCCTCGCGGCAGTCGCACGTTCTTTTCATTCGAGATGTACATGCCGTGTTGACCGGTCTTCATGGAAAATTCTTTGGAAATGGATGCTTGCGACCGACGCGCGACTGAGGCACGCAGCTAGTATAAATTACTCTATATTCTGAGCTTCTGTAGACCGGTTAGCAGATTTTAAGCAGAGGTCGTAACTTCATGATGGACAGGCTCTCTACTCATATGGGTCACTTTATGGATTGGCAGCTCTTCTTTGTGCACTCCCCCTGCCAGCACATAGAATAACTATGATTCTTGAAATAGACCAACAAATCGAATCTTGACTTCAACATTCGAGATCATTTCGAATCCACTCTTTTCTAGCAACTTCCACAGATTCAATTACCCAGGGTAAAAGCAGAGATTGATCCAGCAGATCTCCTCTGTTACTCATGCAGTTTTCAGACCCAGTTTTTTTTAAAGTGTCATTTGCAAATCACTGCGTGAACTCAAAAAAATGAGTGCATCGCCAGACGCTCATCAGACTTTCGCTAGAAACTCAGACTGTTGCGAACCTGACCAAGAAAAAAATTGAAACGTCTTGCAGAAATTAGCAGAGCGCTAATGTGTCGCATTGAAAAAAAACGAGAAAATTCTGCACTTTGCTCACAAAACCGGTATCCTTCTAAATTCTTTAAATTGCTCCAGAAGAAACTTGCACTCTGTGGTCTGCGCAAACGTCGCCAAAATGCACCCTATTCAGGATTGACTAGGAAAAAATCTAGTTGATCTTATGAGCCTTTATGAGTCGAGTAAGTTTGTTCTGAGTGTTTAATGGCGATATGGTGAGGTGCTAAATTGCCTCGAACTCGTACTATAATAGTGAAAAATTGGAGCTGGAATTGATATGTAGTAAACTTTCCCCCACAACTTTATCAGGTAATTCTTTCACAACAATGTTTCCACTGCTTCTACTAGTTTTCCAGCTTAATTTCCACCTTGAAAATCTGAAGTCCTTCCTAACCAAGGAGATGAATACTTTAAACGCTTGCATAATTACCCTAGGTGCTAAGCGCTAAAATAAGCAGCAATTATAGTAACTTCTTAGTATTATAGAATCCAGAATATGAGTCATAGTCGTGCCTACAACTTCGTTAAATATTAAAACGAGCGGAATTTTAAAGTTATGCTAAAAAGGCAAACTATGGGACAGAGACGTCCGAGAGGGTAGGTACAGTTAGGCAACACCCCCCAACGCAACAGTGAGCGTCGATGGCGGTGGCCTTTGCGCGGACTCGAGAAGGACGCCGCGCAACCGCGCCGCACGCGCCGGAATCGATGTCGTCTGCCGACGGAATGCTATTATTAGGTGCTTTTCCTCCCAACTTGAAAATCCCTGAAATCTGGAGAAAAGCTGAAAGCCTGAAATAGCATAACGACAGCAGACGACATCTATTCCGGTGCGCGCGGCGCGGTTGTGCGGCGTTCTTCCCAAGGCCACGAAAAGGTCACCTCCATCGCCGCTCACTGCAATATCACAACAGTTCTACAAGAAAAAAGTGCTTAACCTGCTGTGATCACGTTCTAATATCTATCCTTATTTTGAAGGCAGCGCCCGCGATTCGGTATCAAAGAGTTGGTTGTGATCCTAGACTTCATACATTGGTCAGTTTTGGCCAAGCCTACGAATAAAATGGTTTTGGGAACGCTCACTTCGGTACTCAATAAAAGTATTTCAATTTCATTTTTGGTCATAGGATTAACAAATTTTATCACGAGGAAAGAGAGTACTGGAAAACAAAACAGCCCATCCTTTTCATGCTTTAACTCGAACGAGGAGTGGACGAATAGAAATCCACCCTTACTTATTATCGTATAGCAGTAGTTGAAGCAGCAGGTAATTGAATAAAGTTATGGATGGAACAAAAAAATTATCAAAATTTTGGACAGGACTTTCCTACCAACCTAATATTTTGGAAACGTTATTTCCCCGAAGCCATGATGGTTCAAAAAGGAGTTATCGCATGTATAGCCCTTCTCGAAAAAATAGACGGACTCCGTAGCTGCAGAATCGCGGCAAGACCTGAGCTATGGGAACGGAGAGAGCATGCTCTAAGCGAGAGGGTCCAGTAGGTCCCGCAACGATTCTGCTGCCGCAACGCGATAAAACCGCACGCGCAGTCGGTCTATCTTTTCGACAAGAAGTGTAAATCATGTTTTTTCTGGGCCACAAATGAGGAAAGTAGAAAGTTTTCGTGAACGTCTTTTTTTTCTAAAATGCTTGGGGTGTTGAAAAAATATTTTTTTCTAACGAACCTGCATTTCACAGAAGAATCCTCGTGGACATCCACGAGCGCAAGGGAACGCATCGTTCGCTTCCATGAGAGGAGGCTGACCATCTGTGCACATGGGGAACGACCCGCAAAGAGGTACTAAACAGGAGAATTCGAATTATTCACACTCTGATGTTTGCAGTAAAACACAGTAAGAATACAGCAAAAATACTGAAACCGTCTGATTTCTCCATGGCAACTGAGTACATAAAACTGTAGCCTACAGTGATCCCCAGCCAATAACAGCAGAGTGCAGCCACCTATATAAAAAGTACTAAAACTCAAAGGCTTACCTAAGAAGCATAGCGTAGCGGCGACGGCGATTCCAAGCATGGTGAGAGTTCCAATTATCTGTACGTGCATCTCACCTGCAGATCTGCGGCGTCATCAGATTTCGGCGCCGGAATCTCATTGTTAAGCAAGGAAGTTCGCATTTAGGTGCGAGGCGCAGTCGTCGGTTTACGCGCACATTCAGGTTCCATTAGCGAAGAACACCTCAGTGCACTGTTGCAATGAACTTTTACTCGTGCAACGTGACGTTCCAGATAATGATCCGATGAGTCTCTGGAAAAGTCTCTGGAGAAGGTGTTCCATGCAAATTTCTGAAAAAAGTGTACTCTGCTCCTTCGTTCTTCTCAGCAAATGCAACATTTCAGAAGTTTAAGGAATATCTAAGAAAGAAGAGGGTAAAGAGCCAGAGTCTTACTGACAACCTGCCCCTGCAACTTCGGTAATGTCCTGTAGATATTCCAACCCAGCTAGAGAACGTTGAATCTCCTAGAGATTCGCTGATCTCGCCAATGAAATGCTAGATTGTCTCTGGAAAAGGTGTTCCATGCGAATTTCTGAAAAAGTATATGGAACAGGGGGATGAGAACAAATGATAAATCTACTTTAAGCTGGAAATATGGTTACTGTACATGGTGGCGAACGCAGGGGAGGGGGGGGGGGGTTTCCGAGTCGTCAAATTTAAATTTTTCAGAATTTTAGAGGTCGCCAAGTTTTCGAAATTACTTTACAATACGAGTAAAGATCTTGCATTAATTTATTTTCAGCTGTTTGTTCTTATTATTATTTTTAATGCAACTTTATTTATTATTATAATTAGTATTTTTTATTAAATTTATGTTCCATCTGGGTCCTCAAAGCGGCGCAGAGCTCACTTTTTTCCACGCCCCCCCCCCCCTCCCGCCCAATTTCTGCGTCTGTCTCTGGCTTACTGACATAGGGGATCAGAGTAGAACTCTGCTCCAGCACATACAACAGCCAACCGAATAATTTCTCTATTTCGGTCATATCATAACATGTATTCCAGGACATGCATCTGTTCGAATGTACATAGGAGAATCATCAACCATCAGTATTAAAACAGCATCAAACCCCGCAGCTTCAGTAATATGCTTGTGCCTGCTGACCTGGATAAATGAACCCTCCGGCTGCTCCCACATCTTTCCATCACCCCACCAAACCAGGTGATAAATTTCATCTTAGTTCATGAATTCCACCTAGAAAAGATCTGTTTTGGACATGTACAGCGCAGTGGCGAGAGAGTTCAATCTGCGCAGTTGGCTGAGCAAGCCATCCGTCTCCCTGGTGTCGGTAAACGGGTACTAAATGCGTCCGGGTGTCTATACATACGCATTCAGCGCCTCTACAATTCCCAGATGAAGTCTGGCGCATCTCACGAAAGGGATTGATGAACGCCGGCAACGATTATCCTTTATGATCTATAGAAAAGCATGGACGCACATCTTATCCTGAAAACGATGCGACACAGTACAGTCGCGACAGTCTTCTAAAAACCCTCGCTACGGTTGCACGAGCCTGATTACTTTGAAAAAGAAATCCATATATAATTTCACGACAAAACTTTGTATACATTTCCTCAAGGTTACTTCGAAGGTTATTAGGGTTGCTATTCGAATGTAGGAAACATTGGGAAACACCTTGCGTTCTGCACCATACATCTACCGCATACAACTGACCCATACTTTGCCTATACGTCGCATTGAAAACAGTGTAAGAGTTTTTATTCACAAGGACCCAATACAATGTACAAGAGATATAAATTCACCTGTAAAAGGAACATTAGAAATTCCAAGCATCAAATAACCCAGATGTCATTGATGTGAGTTACCCGTCAGTGGCCATATTAGTGAAACTATCAATGGAACAGGGAAGTGTGAGGTAAAACCACAAAACCATGGAATCAGTAAAACGCATCATGAATTATCACAGGGAAGGAAATTCAACATGACAGGAATTGAAACAAAAAAAAAGACAGTTAAGGGACAATTACAAACTACACCTCTACAATAATTGTGCTATCAACGACCCGTTTCATTATATCCATTGATCGCATGCTCTCTGCACATCCTATTAATATGAGTTTGTGTTTAGCCCGAGTCAACGCCACATTAACTCTACGGCGATCTCGGAGTAGTTCGCATCGCTAAAATAATAATGTCAAATATCAGAAACTGGCTCGAAACGCTTTCCGAGCTTGTTTACCATAAAATCACTTCTAAAAAGGAAAACATAGCTACACGAACCCTTCCAGAAGTATCCGTCCATACAAGTGACCAGATCATAACACTCTTGTCACGACCTTGGTACTGATCGACCGAGTTGACCTAAATTATCTTTACTCATATCTTTGATAGCTGATATTGTGGGAAAAAGGCAGTCATCCGCAAACAATCGAGCAGTGCTAGCATTTCTTAGGTACCATAAGTTGAAGAATAAAAAAATATACCCAGAATCGAGACGCAGAAAGTAGTTTCACACAAGCCAAAGTGGTAGGTGTCTCTCCAATAAAGAAAAATCATACCTCAATGCTAATTTCGGGACCCAGAAAAGATTTGATGACGTCCACCTGTTTGCGATAAACGCACATAACACCAATGTCACTCGGCGAGACGCCATTCTAAATCGTAGACAGTGAGACTTGAAAACTGTAGCTTTAAAGAAATGGCTCAAATCCACTTTAAAAATCGTAGCAATGCTGCTAACAACCATAAACTCTCCACTCAATCTTCAAAAACTAGCGATTCAGTCATTTCTGCAGCTAAAGAGACCACCCTTAACAGAAATTCTGCCAAATTCACCTTTAAAAATCGCTTCACTACATCGCAAACTAGTCTTGCTTCACCCATATTGTGAACCATGCCGCCACCATCGTTGATCATAGCAAAGTCGGCCTGTTCACGAGCTCGCGTATCCACAAAAATAACAGAATCTTGTAGAAGTCCGCTTTCAATGACTTTCCAAGGATCTAGAAATTGTCAGGTGTTATTTACACGCATGATACCTCCCAGAATCCTGTGGAGTTCCACGGAAAATAATGTTCAAGAACCTTCTGCTGATGACTCTTTGAAGAATCCCGAATTTGATAAACACGCCTCCGCCACACTGTTACTCCCACACACTAGACGGTCTTCGTAGAACAGATGGCTGCTCAACTTAGCAATAACACTAAACCAATTCCTTTCAACTTACTGACTATTCATATCTAATGGAACCAAAATATGGTATCGTGACGAGTAAATAGTAACCTGTTCATTCTGTATTGCGACACTAGTGAATGCAGAACTCCGCTATGAACTTGCAGTCGTTCGAATAATGACACCGACATGCCTTCTTCACTAGAAAGAAAGAAACAATGAAGAAAAAAGCTTTTAAGTCAATCTTCAAAGAACAAAGAGAAGAACTGGAGAAATACGCCTGAGAAAAAAACTCACGCGCATTTTCGATTCTGCACTAGAGGTGTTAGTTGATGTGCGTCACCAACAAGAACGAATCGTCTGGCGGCTGCAAGGGCAGACAGCAAGACCGGTTCTAAGACCTCAAAATGTTGCAAAATGAATGGAGTATAGTTGAGAGATGCAATGTTAACCCAACAATATGAACTGCAAAAAGCGAGAAAAAATCAGACAAAGATAAAAATGAGGAAGAAGGCTACAACACTACCAGCAAAACAGGTAGCCCATCAAACAAACATAAGTCAACGCATTTTGCAATGCAAAACGTAAGTGATACCTTACCATAGAAGCCTCATCGACAATGCAGTAGTCAAATTTCCTCCAAGAGAATAGTAGATCTCTAGGCACATAATGGCACGTGCTAGCAACCAGCGGCTCAAACAAAACAATGCATAAAGAAGATTGAGGTTGGAACAGTGCATCTATGGAGGAATTACCGTGTTTTTCAGGATATCCCTTGCAGTTTTATATTTGTCATCATCGACACCACTTAATTTTGCCTCCAACGTCAACTCGGCGATATCACTGCGTCCTGAGCTTGACTTTCCGAGGCGGAGTATTTTAGATGCGTCAACGTACTGAAATTCCTCGTAAACTCAACTACGTAAGTTGTTAATACCTTAACTAAATATATCCTACTTTTCTCAGCTTGACTAGAACGTTATTTAGAGCCGAATGAGTGTTTGTAGTCAATAGAACAGAGCATTTCATCTCAAGAAGACAACGCAACAAAGTTACCATAGTGGTAGTTTTCCCTGAACAGCACGCAAACAACTTTCACCAAATCAAACCCAGGGCGCTAAATGTAATGCAGAAACAGAACCTGATCCAGGGAAACCTTCTATGAGAGTGTAGTCACTGCAAAGAAGAGCTGACTCTACTGCTCTTCGCTGCTCGTCATTGAGCTCATCCGACTGGCCGCTGTTGAATAAAATTTCTCGAACAGAATACGGCAGAGCAGCTATGTCCGAGCGAACAGATGAAGGTGGCACCAGATCAATCAGAAGTTCGCGTTGTCTAGTGCTGAATAAAACGGAGATAGACAGTTATCAGTAGATCTGCTGAATACTTCTAACATCTGGAAGGACGTTAATGGATTTTTAGCCTCCATAAAATTTAAAATGTAAAGAATATCACTCCTGAGAATATCTCTGGATGTGATCTGGCCGACCCCTTAGCGTCGAAATGACCAATCTCAGAGCTCGGCAGCGCCGCTCTTCTCAGGCAAAACGCTCTACATCCAGTATCTCTGTACTGTTCGTATAGAGCGCATACTAAGAGCGTGACACTGAGAAAATACACACCTAAACTCGTCCGATCCCATGAGCAACAGCAGACTGCCAAGAGTTGTCGGGTAGGTAGAAAAGCTGTTGTAGAGATCGATGTGGTAGACTCCATCCTTGTCAATCATTCTATCGCTGCGTACAGTTATAGAATTGGCTAAAACGAAAGTATGTCAGCGTTTTTAGAGAAGCAACAGATCAACTGAAATTACAGCGTCACAGGACAATAAAAATTACAACAAGTGGACTAACGACTGGATTCAACAACTGGAACGAGAAGCAAGGCAGGACTTGTCGAAGTGGAAACGGCACACATACTTCCGGGGGCAAAGTTCGTTTGAGAGATTTCATTTTCACTTAAATAAAGAAGTTCAGTGGATAAAACACATAGCAGGAGTTTCTTGAAATAAAGGAACCTCTTGAAAGTCAGTAGATATGATGATGAAGTATCACTTGATGTGTCAACATGAGAGATAAGTCGAACAAAGGCTGCGCAGGTGCCTTTGGACTCCCTAAACAAGGTCGATGGCAACACTATCTGCAGTTTAGTACGTGAAAACTGGTGAGGAATAAAAGAATGAAACAGCGAATTCTTTCGGGAGAAATTATACCAATGAAAAAAGTTGGATGCTCTTGATGTATGACTTCCAAGCCCAAAATATCACGAAAAATACTGATGTAAGTTAGACCAACTAGACCATAAAACTACGCATAACTTGCAAAGCCTCGAAGCTTCTCCCAGTAATGAAGAACAAATAAGTTTGAAGACAGCATCCAGCAAGAACTCCATGTGTGGAGAAAGAAGAAAGTGGATTGGGCAGTTCTCTTATATCATAAGCCTCTGGCGGTTCAACTTCGAAATCAACCAATGGAGTCTATCCGCAATATAGAGCAACGTTTACGCCCCTTAGATATGATATTATAGTATGTCTTCGCTGACTAATTACCTGTCTTCCGGTGACATGCGCCATAGATCACTCACTCCGCTTCCTCTTCTGGCCTCGTCTTCTGACCACTCCGAGAAAATCCAACGAATCCACTTCTTGAAGTACTCTAAAATACGATATACAGCGTTCATCCTTAAGCACTCATTCAGAATAAACACTAAAAACAACAATCTCAATTAATACCGAGGTGAGTCGCTGAAAGGTGGTCAATATTCTTCTTGGCGAATTCATGCATAAGATTAGATGCTTTTTCAGCAGGTTCCATAGCCACCTAAATAGGTCAAAAATGAAGGATGAATGGATAGGAACAGTTAAAAGTAGCAGGAGTCAGAAAAGTACGACATGTGATATAGTTGTATGAAATAGAATGTTGAATACCTGGTAAAACGAGCATATTGTAGCGTGGTCACATCTTTCGCAGAACCTTGGGTCCTCTCTTGGTTCTAAACATCCAAATTTTAGTGAAATAACACTTTGTAATCATTCGAACAGCTGACCAGGCAGCAGCTCAGGATTCAACTTGGACAAATACAGGGCCAAATTGTTCCGTTGATTGATGATAGCTTTCAACTCCAAAGATCGCGGTCGAACTTCGCGGGTAACTCCATCTTTCAGGTAGATCAAAGAACTGTCTCCGATAGGCTGCTTGTAACGAGATGAAAGCATCAAGGAGTACAACATCACCTGAAATACACAATGACAAAAAAAAACCAGGCAGAGGAAGTCTGTCGTTTCACCTGCGCGGCATGTTCGGATGACTGCCCGCTCTTGCCAGTTTTGAGCTCTAGCGGTCGTAGCTGCGTTTTTGCCGTCGTGTGCATCTGAATTTCATTGCACAAATACTAAGAAATAAATCATGGCAAGTAAGGACCACACCTTTAAAGTGACATCAACTTTGCCCTTTATGCCCAATTGCGGAATCCAAATATTCTCTTCAATATCATGCACCTATAACAGCAAAGGCTTACAGAAGTAAGGTAAAATTAAGAACATTCCATACAAACAAGTTAAACCAAGAGAATGAAATATGTCGATGTTCTATTCGCTTCTTTCTTAGCTTTCTGTAGCCAGTATAACGAAATCAGCCGCCTATCAGGTCAAATAGGAGACAAAGACTGTCAGTTTTCCCTACTGCCTTCATCCTGGGGATCATTTATACAACATAAACATTTAGATCGCTCTCCAATATTAGGAATACGCATCAACAGTAGCCATTTGGTGACTTATTAGGTAAGTAAAAGCTTGAATAGTACAACAGCAGAAGTAGCATGTTGACATGGTCTATTTCACGACGATGGATACACACAGACAAGATAAGGAAGACGCAGAGAAAACAAGACGCATACATATATTACTAGGAAACACAGGTGAGAAAAGAAGGTAAGATCTAGGAAAACGTGCCCATATTAGTAGGCATACTGGCGAACTACATCAAGATCGGAATTCTGTACCATACTAAGTGACCGAAACCGAAGTTTCAAAAAGAACAGCAGATATAGTGAATATACTCATGATATAGCGAACAGTACTCACCTTCGACACTGACGGCGTGGATGAATTCGAAATATAGGAGGAGCCACCTGGTAGATGAGTTTGAACCCAGTCGACAATTACCTGAACAAAGATGAGCATGCATGAGTTAGGTCAGATCGTAGCCAATATACTTCTCTTACGTCAGCATACGGCGCAAGCTCCGTCTCGAACTGAGATGGTGTAAATCGAAGCGCAGCAAGCTGAGTGATCACTTCATCGTATAGACCGTTCTGCCACTTCCCGAGAAGCCATTCTGTGGTGACCATCCTGGGATTGGGGCAACGAAGTGCAGCCTGCAATGGCACATTAAATAGGGTACTGTATATACATAGTCATGTACAAGTTTCTGAGTATACTTGTAGCGGCACGATTTTGTCACGGCACCCAGCATCACTATCGCCGTGATTTGACTGCGACCTCTTATACTTGAGAACTGAAGATCGCGCTGGGAAAACAAACCAATATAGGCATTGCGCACCAAATTTGTTGTTACTCACGGTCACACCCAGCAGGGCTATGATGCAGAGTCTCGTTGGAATGAAAACGGTGCTGTGTCCAGCATACCCGATATAATACGAACAAGTTCTCAACGATATTATACCTGGAATAGCTCGTGCATAAAGACTCCAATGAGCATTGCCTTGTTCGCCTGAGCCTGGCCACGAAAGCGTTCATTTAGCACGACCTTAAACAGCAAGTAATACATTATTTTTTGGATTCCATCTTCAAATCAGATGTTTGCTTCAAAAAATAGACGAATGCCTCATTTTCTACAGGAAATGCGGCGGATTCTTGAGCAAATTTTTTTGGTCAGGCGCTGCATACTACATTTGAGTGAGCCGTGCTTGACCACACAGGTATATACATATCAAGAATAAAGCACCCCCACCTTTCTCGGGCACCATGTAGATCTAGCAATGGCAGTACTTGGTACTAGAGTATCTGGAGCAACTATTAGTATTCCTTGTTCACTCGAAACCAGCCAATCCTAAAAATAAAGCGGAACTGGCCGAACACAGGAATTAAAAATGTTCTTCAGTAGTCACAAGATGAAATACCGAATCTCCCCAAGGCTGAGCGCCTATCAACCGAATTCGAGTGTTGGGTTCGATCGGCAAGTCAGCCCACTGATCCTAGAAATGAGCCAGTTTGTATTTACCAATTCATACCAGATAACTACGAGTTCATTTATGTCCAAAATATAGAAAAGTAGTCTTTTCACACACCTGGAGATAAGCTACGGCTTCCTTCCCACTGTCCGACCTACAAATGAGGTCCACGAGTCCATCTTCGTTCTTCACACTCATAACAGTCAGCTCCACTTCAGATGTCGGATCACAAAGAGGTGGAAATCCAGAGACACCACTATCTCAATATTGGTATGATATAAGACCAAATATGGCAAAAATCGTCTTTACTTTGTATGATCTCACGTACTGTTTTCATTCGAAGACTCCTTCGATTCTGAATTTTTGACAGGAGAACGTCCTACATCAGCAAATACGCGAAGTGCTGTTGATCGTTTCACTGAAAGTCAAGTACATCATGGGCTTTCACTAGAGAGACGTATTCTACAATTGAGCCCCATAAAATAGAATTATGTGCTGCAAAATCTTGAAAAGAACCCACATGGTGAAAGGTTTGTCACAGGACGACGGGGTGAAAGCACTTTTGGAGATCCTTAACTATGAATATAGAGCGTATTCCAATAAACGAATACTTATAGACCGGAGTAGAGTCCCCATTCAACACCAGTGGCGTGTTCCCTTGATCTTACAATAATCATTACGCTACCTATACGCAAACTAAGGTATAAAATGGTCGCCGTTGATCAATCCCTTTTCCATTCCAAATGCGCTATGCAATTGACCTCATTTCGGAGCCCTGCAAGTTTTTGAATGCGTACGTTTTCCCATGCAAAAACTGTGCTATAAAAATGTAGATGTCAGCGCTTCATCCTCCCTTCGAGTCCGATATCAATTTGCTGTCCTTGAAGAGACAGAATCGGATGATGTGAACAAAATTAGAGGACAGAGCAGGTTGCCACAGGTTTATTGTTCTCAGCTCAGGTTAGATGGAGGATATTTAAAAGTCGTACTCCACGACGTAAATAAAACTACTGAGCAGCATTCTTAGGAATAAAAAAAGACAAGAGGCGTATTTCCAGCCCTTTTAGGAGAAGTGAGCTATATATAAACGATGAAGAAGTGGAGTGCTGAGGGAGGGCTGAGATCTTGGGAATAAGAACTGGAAAGACTAAAAGAACAGAATTTACATCAAAACATTTGAGGTTACTAACCGGCTTCGGAAACATTCGTTCTGAGAAGTTTACCCGCCTTGTGGGCAGCATAGTTTCTAGAGATTTCATAAAACCAACTTTTTATTCACAAGACTCATTCACTCGGTAAGGATATGAAGATATCTAAGGGAACGTTCATAAATGAGGGCAATGCACTATGTATGGAGTAAAGCCACTCACTGGTATGAACAGGTTCATCGAACGAGTCTTCAAACTCAGAGTTTTCCTTCTCAGCAACTTCGGCGCAGGCGATATCAGAGCCAGCCTTGGCTGGAAGTACTAGGGAGGAAGTTTACAGAAGCAATTTCTCTAAAATGCACATATAACAAACCTTGCTTGATTGGCGAATCATCCCAATCTGAGAAATCTGAAGAGCAGGTCTGCATAGCGTCTAATTTTGGCGATCTGAAAGGTGAGCGCATTAACCAATGAGGAATCCTGGATATGGAACACAATAGAAAGGAAGTGTGCAGATTCCTGTGACTAGCCCTTCCGAAAGCCATGACCAGTTACGCGAACTTGGCACGCCCTGTTTTGTCTCATGCCCCATATCCGAAATATCTTCCAGTAACGTAAATGTGAATCAAGGATTTGGTGGCATATACAACAAAACCGAAGGTAAAACTCGACCACTAATGAAAAAATGAAGAAACAAACTCAGGAACGGAGATTACCTCTTGGACGGAGTCGAATGTCTCTTGATAGGAGTGAGCTCTTCAGCCTTCATTTTCTTAATCTCTTTGACAGGACTTAGAGCTGTGAGGTCGCCACCATTATTGATGCTATTGTTGCATAGCGGTCTCTTCTTCGATACAAGCTCCTAAATTAGGAATCCATTATCGCAGGGAAAGAATCGCATTTCATGCTACCCACTACTGAAATACAAAACACGGACTAGCCATGTGGCGCTGTGACCATATAAAGTGATGAATATACGGAGGGATCTAAAAGATGGGCAGCTTTCCAGCATGAATCAATGAAAAAGGTCTGTCAAAATATATTGTACCTGTTTCTGCAGACCTGGGTAAACATTTACGTCCTTCCGCTGGCAGTTGCTCATTCACAAAATCTCTGAAATCACGGAAACAAATGTTAGGGTTTGATGACGGTTCAGTGTAAACACTGACATCATCAATAAGCTCGAGAACTCTTTATAAATTTTAGTGAAAAAAAATGGATAAGGAACTGCAATCGAATGGAAAATGGATAGAAGCAGCCGTAGAAAAGGAGGTCACCAAAAAATTGCTTTAAAATTCTATGAATTCCCGCTAAAGTGAAAGTAGAGCGCGAAATTCTGATGGAGCGCAATTACTATCCGTCTCGGATGGGTGTTTCGTGATTTTTGCTGAGAACTCGTTACGAGAACGCTCCACTGAAGCGCTTTTCTACTCTCTGATTTCAAAAAATTGAAGTTCTGAGCGGATACTGTCAAATCCACCGAGCTATTTGCATTAGCAGGTGAGTTTTTGGCTTGTACGAAAAAAGAGCAAGCTAGTCTACTTCACGTTCCCTTCGTTTTAGCCAGAATAGCAGTTAGTTGGTTGTCTTTCAAGTTCTTTAGTCAAAATCTGATCTGTCACTGTGCTGGATTCTCCTAAAAACAAAAACTCATCCACCAAAGATGGCGCCTATCGAATTTTCCAACTTCGAGTCCTAAAGGCGAGGAATACTGCCAGTGTATCACAGTTGTAAAATGAGCATAAAGAATGGTGATCTGTCTGTGACGATACCCCAGTCCCAATCGACTCGTCCCTGTTCTCACTCTAACAACGCGCCAGATTACGCAGGCTCGATCACTTCCGACAATCGGCGTAGCGCTCGCATTCTCCTTCCGTGGCAGGACCCGCGAGCAATCGCAGAAAAAACATCACATTGTTGCATTTCCTGCGTGTTTCTCTCAAACTCGGCATGGAATGTGAGCTTTGCTCCCTTCACAACCCTAGAATAGGGCAGAACTACAAGCACCAGGTGTACTGCATTTCGTCCAGCTTCTCTATCCAGATTAAAAAAGGATTCTAAGGAAGTACTTAGCCGTTCTGAAGAGAAATGAGGTTCATATCTACAGATGTGTTTAATTAGTGGGCTGTGGGGCTCGTGCAATATGTATGAGCTCGAGTGAGCATCACCCGTCGTAATTAGAATTTACCAATGAACACTCCTTTTCCAGATTTTTCATGTTATATATTTTCACAGTTTTCTAGTCCTCGTTGTTCTTTTCACAAAACCAAATAGTTAAATAACTGTTTGACAGGATCTGCTTCACGTGGATAGTTCCTCTTTTCTTTTTTTTTCTTTTTTTTCTCGCTCAATAGAAAACCGGAAATCCAGGAATTTTACGAGATTCCGGGAAAAATGGGACCGATATCGCTGAGGTGTCAGCACTGCCAGAGTTTTCACTAAAACCTCACCCATTCTCTCCAAAAACATTTCTTCTCCATGTGTGACCCATGAATCGGAACCTCAGCAAAACAAAAAAAAATATTTATTTTCATAATTTCTGCATGCACAAACAGTGTTTCCTGGATTCTAAGCCTTTCCCAGCTCGAGCAGGTACGACAAAAGTATCTTCACTCCCTGCACATAGTTCGATTTGTTGAACTTCTCATTCTGCGAATGAGCCATGTCGTCGGCAGCTCCGAGTGGGAGGAGAAGGACGCTTTTCCCAGTCAGATCCTGAAAGTTAGAGGGTAAATCACCACAATTCAGAAGGAGTCAACGCCTTGGGACAGTACCTGGAATGTGAGTGTGATCGGAATGCTGCAGCCTTCACGGATTAGGTCGGGTTCCACTCCGTGCACTGTAAAACAGGATTTCCTGAGTTGATTTCTGTTGCTGTAGGCTCAATAGCGAAATGTATAGTCCGTTTCGGAGACAGAGAGATTATGTATTTGTGCGCGAAGTTGCAATTTTCACGCTAAACGCAAGCACTCAAGTTGTACCTGATTCTACGCTGAATTTCGCATATTTTCTGCATCACTTTTTCTCTCTAATTTCTCGTCTACTCTCATCTTTGGTGGAACAGACCAAAATTTTGGCTCAGTATCACTTACCTTGCTTGACAGCTCTGGCTCCTGCTCTGAAGTTGGCCTCATTAGTGTCAGCCACCCATGGTAGAGCGTCATGACCGAGGCGGGGGCTGAAAGTGCACAACTAGCTGAGGTTGAGTTATTTTTTTAAAATTACATAGCCACCAAGTGTTCATGCCTGTTAAGGAGGCCATATTAAAGACATACCTGCACTACTGGGGACTGCGATCGCATCGCGATGCGACTCAGCTCGATGACTTCCAAATTCTTGTCGAGCGCGATCACAAACAGGTCGGATTTCACTAGTTATAGTGCGACCATGTTTCAAACTTGTTCATGGGAAAGCAAAATCTTGAGGGTCTTGTTGATGCTATGCAATTTCTTTCGCAACAGAATCGCGGCGATTGCGTCACTCGCGAAGCTACCATCGTGGCGATAAAATCGCGTTTGTACAGATAGATCTAACGTCTGAGCAGCAACTGTTGAATGGCTCAGATGAATGAAGAAATAATTTATTTATTCTTTTAATGGATCCATTTGTTTCATTATTTGAATTCATCTAGCTTTTTTAAATCTATTTATTCATCTATTTATTCACTGGTGGATTGTAGCTAGCTCATAACCACATCATTGGTGTCACGTGGTATAAAAAAGAAGTGGTTTTCCGACTGGGAGCTCAAACTTATTACCCTGATTGCACCTAGAACGTTGCGACTCTATCCCCAAGTCTGCCCTTGCACTAGGAACAAAATCGCTGCGACTTATGCAGCGAGGAGAATCGCGGTGCGATAAGGTCGCAGTCGTTGCTAGCGTGGGAGGAGACTATGACGGTATGCACATATTTACGTTGGATGCGTCAGAAGTGCGTCACACACGGTCATAGGCGGAAGAATTTTTCATGAAGAACAAGCGAGAGAAACGTTGCGTCAGGAGTGCGCCGTTGCCTACCGTTCACTATATGAACGCATGTCGGTCGCACGCACGCACTCAGTATACGATGGGCTTATCATAACTGGAGTGTTTTGCGCTCATGCCGAGTCGTAAGGCATTTGCACAGGTGACCAGAAATTCATAATGGAGCATCTTTAAGGTTTCCAATTTTCTGGGTTGAAGGGATGGTTGAGATTACCCAGGGTAAATTTGTTGACGCCTGGATTGAATACGGGTGAATTTTGCGGCATCAACACGATTACTCTGGGCAATATTCTTCTGTTTTGCGATTCTGACATAACGATAATTTTCCATTATCCCTAATCATTTTCATATCATTTTCTATTTTTATCATTTTTTTTACTGAAACTCCTTTAAACCTTACTTGAAAGTATTCGGTGACCCGCGTTTCTTCCACAACTGGTTCAGGTAGTCAATCACGATTTTATTAACCTAAAAGGCTATTTTTACTGCAACGTGCCTAACGATGCTCCTGGAAACCAACCTTCTCAGGCTTCATATTCGGAACAAGTCGAATGGAGAATTTACCAATGACCTTCGACGGGATGACAGTCTTCTCTCCAGCACCGGAGAATGCTCCTTCAATGCCGTGGAGCGACAGGCTGCAACAAGAAAGCTCCTCGGCAGTCTGGGATCCTTAACCCCAAAGAGTTCCTCACCAGGGTTCCCTCCATCGTCTAATAAGCAGCGTCTTCTTGTCTTCTGTGGGCAGTTTCTTCGCTCCAACACTGTCACGGAACTCAGCAACGTTGAAGTCGATCTTCTCATATAACTGGTGCTCTTCCTTGGACATTGGTGCGACATCGTCGTAGATTCCTTGAAGATTCACATAACGATGTAAGCTTACTAAAGATGTCCATGTGCTTTGGGTATGCTTCTGGAAGAAAGCTCCACATTACTGAACTCACTAGATTTCCGACTATTTCCGGTAAGAGTTGGGAATTTTCGGATTATCAATCTAGCAACATACGTAGCCCTCACCTGGAATAAGAATTCGGTTCTCAACAGAGGTCAGCTGTGCCATTATCCAGATGAGATCCTGAAGTGGTTCGTGCCTGAAAGATAGCGGAAATTCTTACACCATTTCTGGACAACTGTTCAGCAACCGCAATTCGTCAAGTTCTTTTTCTTTTCATCTTTCTATTTTTTGTATTATTTTATAAGCCAAACTATTCCTGAGAAATGCCAAAAAGATGTTAAGGACCTTTTGTCGTTTGAGTGCTTAATTTTTTGGATCGGGTTTCGGACCGATAATTTAGTTTTCGGTTCTTATTTGGTCGTATTGTTATGGTTTGTGTTCAACAGCGCGATTTTCAAACATTATTTTCATTCCACCTTGTAACTGTAAAAAAATGATCCTAAAAATTTCTCATTGAGGAATGGAGTTAGCTACCATCCGCTTCGTAGCAAATCGCAGCAATTTTTGTTCGTCGCAGCTCTCATGGAAATGCGAATGTGAAACCGAGTACTCACACAACTCCTCCATAGACGCCAGAGTGAAGATCTTGTTGGATTCCAGTAACCTCGAGTTTGAAAGTGGAGAGGCCTCTGGAAGTTACATTTTAGCGGCTCATACCTGTTTTCAATAGAAATGTCAATGCATTCCTGCTCACCTGAGTCCATGAGTGAGACATGGCTTTGTCGTTCCAAGCCAGTAACTGTCAGAGATGCAGACAAAATCTACCTCAGCGAGGAAAGCATTCTTGTTCTTTTCCAGAAGCTCAGCCAATCCCAGAGAGCCGCTCTCTTCCATCGCTTCGAAACAGAACTATAAATGAAATAGGTCGAGATAAGAGTGAATAGCGGTCCAAGAAAGGATAAATTGGGCTAAGGCATTAGTTTTCCTGTTTAGAGCTGTTTTCGGCCAGGTTTACAGGGTAACCCAATAATTAGAGCCCTTATTGTCCCATAAAACGCAGTACAGTAAAAAATCACTGTATGGAGGCTTACTAGCTCTCCAGCTCATTACCTTGATGTTCACAGGAATATCGATCTTGTGCTTCTGGAGCGCTTCGATTGCGTGTAGCCAACAAAGCACAGGACCCTTGTCATCTGTGGAGCCACGTCCAAACAGCTTGCCATCTGAAAAATCGGATTTCTTATGGACTCACTTCAAAGGCAATGATTTATATGAAAACCAGTAGTGCTGGTCAGTAACTCGTGCACTGCAGAGTACCGCTCATCTGGTGTGCCGCACCGCACCATCTACGCGATGCGGCAGACCAGCTGGGTGCTGTGGTTGTCGGGGGTTGCCAATATTGATGTTTTGCTTATGTTTTCATCAAAATTGTTTCGGAATGTACACAAAGACACAAAGGAAACGGTGGAAGCCAGCGTCCAACAACAGCGTCCAACTAGCCTACCGCGTCGCGGAAGTGGTGCGGCGCGGCAGAGCGGACGTGCGGTATTCTGTGGTGCAAGATTGATCGAATGGCACAGTATAATAATAATATATAGTAAGAAATGATTCAATATTATATAACAAATGATAATACACACATAATAGTGTATAGTATAAAAAATAAATATAACATACGGTGTTTGTAATACGAAATGGTAACAAAAAGGATTGGATCTTCAGAATTTCCAGCGCTATTTCTCTTTATGTAGAGGAATTAGTGGGAGAACATGTTTCGATCTTTGTTTTCTATTGTTTTTGCTTTGTTTTAATCCTTTTTCGTTAAATTTTCTACTAGAAAACTAGAAGTTACCTCTCTCCGTGAGGACAAAAGGCTCCGTTTCCCAACCATCGACTTTGGCTGCTGGCTGTACATCTGAAAATAACAAAAATGAGGATTTGGACCACAAATTACCTGTGCTTTTTAAAGGCCTACGGGAAACCTCTGCAGAGTTATACCTACCTAAATGACCATACACCAGCACTGTCTTCTTCGATTTACTATCACCAAGTTGACCAAAGAGCACTGGCGGCAGAGGAAGCTGGAAACGAAGGGTTATCGTAATTTCTTCCAGAAGTGTCTTTTCTCCACCACACTTCAGACTGATAAGAATCTACCTCTTCGCCATCGACAGTGTGTTTGCCTAGGTCTTGTAAAGTACAGCGAACTCCGAGCTTCTCCAGACGTTCTCTGGAAAACGGCACTGATAAGAATTGTCACCAGAGGCTTTCTATACTAGGATACTCGTCGAAACTCACTTCACCCAGTTGACCATTTTTATGGTTTGTGGTCTGCGAGTTGGATCGCCGGAGACGCTTTCGATGGCGACGGCTTCGGCCAGGATCGACTTGTACTTCTCGTAAGAAGCATCAATATCTCTGGAAAGAAGGGAGTTGAGAAAATTGATGAATAGGGACACAGTGGCGGAAGTTAGGAAAACAAGACATCCAAAGATTCTTCTTTCTTATTTTGTAATTTTCTTACCCAAAAAAGCAGCATTAAACATAAAATATTAGGTATGGCCATAGAATATTGGAAGAAAAGGCTTTAAATACAGAATTATAATAGAATATGTTTCAGCATTAAAACTTTCTAGTCCTTTTCCCATTACTCCACTTTTTCTTGATGTTTAGTTCTTTATTTCAAAACCCCCCCCCCCTACCAAAGGCACTTCAGCACTAAAAATGCTTACATTTAACCACCGGATACATTATTAAGCTACAATCTCTTATTATTTCTGTTAGAGTAGCCTGATGTCCTTCTCCTCTCCACATAAACAGGCTTTTATATCTTCAAGTGAAACTAGAGCAAGCACGAATTCTCGTGGATCTCCTGAAAATCCCAAGGCTACTGGCAGAAAAGGGTCCTTGCTGGTCCAATGATCCATCCTTCATTTAATTTTTCAATATTTAACAGTTGGAAAGCACTTCTAAAGACCTCCACATTCATGAAATCTCGTTATTTGTAAGGAAAAAAATTTCAAGGTTGCTTGGCAAACTTGGTATTACTGCACGGATGCCTATAACAGGATTTAGTGCCCACATTAGTGAATATTTTTGGGTAGATTTAACCCACCCGATGTCCTAAATCAGACGAGTTTTCCTGGGAAAAAATAAGCATACCTCGCCCGAACGACTCACCCCAATCAGTAATGACAGCTGAGAGTAACCAGATTTATCAATTTTTGCTCGGAAAACTCGTCCACTCTAGATGATAGGGAAGCTCAGACCTTTCCGGAAGCGTTCATGAATCCCACCTTAGAGCAAAGACTTTTCTCCTAAACAGGGGCAATGTAAGCACGACATACAGGATCTATGACCTATATGGAAACTATAAATCCCCTCATCTATAAACTACAGCATTGGAAGTCTCCGTTTCCGTGGATTCGAATGAGGAAGTGCTACTAAGAATACAACACCGAGTGAGAAGCCAAAGTGCATGTGAGTATAACTACGATTTCAAACATTATATAAACAAGACCGTGAGGAAATTCAATTGGGAGCACTAAGAGGTCAGCGTAGTTCATGACTTCCTGGTAGAAATCCTTTGGTTAATTTCATCGCAACGGAAACAAAGTTCCTAGCGCTGACTACTGATGCTATGCAAATTAAAACAAGGAAATAGCCTAGGAGGAACTTTGTTTAGAGATCCACGAATAGGTCCCACGGCGATTTGTTAGTGGATTTACAGTACTCCTAATTAACATGGAATTCCCTGGGCATATGAGGATTAAGACCCATTATTTGGCTCAGGACTCGGACCCGTCATTGCAACGATGGGCAACTCGTACCCAGGGGTAGCAGGTGGGTATGGACAACGTCAAATCTGGGTATAGTGTGTTTCACCAGGGAACATAGTTGTGAAGATACCAGAGAAATAGAAAATGAGAGAAATAGTGCCGTATTCGGAGAGGCAGACGAGAGATGCTTTCCATGAGCACAAATACTCAACTATCGTCGTTTTTGGAATGGACTATAAATATGTTGATGGATTCCAGGTAAGCGGCAAATTTAGGAAGGTAAACATGTTTAGCACGAGTGATTTCAAGGATGCACCGGGGCCTGGAATTGATGAAAGTGTTGAAAAAACTCATTCTCATTAGAAAGTTTTAACGCTTTTTGAAGTAGGCCAATGAAATAGTTTAAAAAATGGACCAAACTGTAATTTTGCTGCTATGAACGCAATCAGCCAATCAGAATAATGTTGGTTATAGACGCAGGAAAAGGCCACGCCTCTACTCTAGAGTCTGGACTCTTGCGTTGATTACAATGTTTATCCATTTAGTATCATCCATACTCGCATTCAATCCAATTTCTTTACATAGGGTATGGAAACAGAAAACTAGATAGAAAACTACAAAAAAGAACTACTCGTAAGCTTTTGGAGAATTGTGCCCTCATCTGTTCAGTCCACTATACCGTGATATCGCACATCGCGTCGCACTAGAGGTAATCCGAAAATCGCCGCGATTCGAGCGCTTTGGTGACATTTGCCCTCTCTCTTCACAATAACTGCAAGCATAAGAATAAACCACTTTGAAGGAATTATTTTGTGAACAAAAATTGAGCCCAGTAATATTGCCTGCGTGCGTGCGTCCGTCACCCATCTGAGATCGAGTGCAGATTCGGGGATGATGTGGAGTTTCTAGGACAGGTTTACGCAGACTTCGCCCGACAGCGGTGCAATCGCTGCGACCGTCTGCTATCGCTGCTATCGCGAATGACGTCAAAACATGTGAGAAAGTAACGAAGTCTGAAACGCAGACGATGCAACGCGATGTTACGCTGCGATCAATACGCATCGTTTCTACTATCGCCATCATGAGTCGTCGCAAGCTCATTTTGAGTTTGCAATGTGAAGATGTGCCCTTAGTCCACTCGCTGCAGTTACCGCCATTTGTGGAAACATTGTCCCGCACGAAGTGCGTCCGACTAGACGGACGCATCGAGGCATAAAACCTGTCCACAAAACCATAAGATTCCGTGAAATCGCCCGCGATGCATGAGTGGATGTGACTAAGCAGCATATTTGATGAACGATCTATTGTCGGCTGATTTTGCACTTTGCTAATCCTTGTGTCGCGTTGTAAACAATCCAGAAAAGAAGCAAATAACCGTGACGCTTGAGATTTCAACCAGTGAATCATGTGGCCATCTCCATAGCAGTAATTGCTGCTATTGTACGGTCCCCAGATCCAGAAATATGTTAGTTATCGTTTACAGATGTCCGTTAAGCAATAACATTCTACGTAGATAATTAGCAGAGAAGCCGATGGGGCTTTATATTGCTGCTTAATTGCTGACTGTTTGCTGCATGCAGATCACTTCCTCGTGAGAATGACTTAATCACTCTAAGGTCTTCCCTGACGTAGCTTAGAGATCTTTGGAATAGCATTTATATGTTTGTTCATTCATTACAATTTTAGTCAAATTATTATTGATAATTTTACTGTTTGTTTACTCCCTGTTCATTAGTTAATTATATTGATTTTTATATACTGGCCATTTTTATTTACAGGGGACTCCGAATGGCTGTGTGCAAGGGGCGGGATTGCGCGCTGCTGCTGACAGAGGCAGACGACCAGAGCCAGCATGCGGAGCCCTCTGTCTCTGCCCAAGAGAGCCGCGCCGCGGTTCTACCCCTTGTACACTGCCATTTGGAGTTCCTTATACATATTGTTCGAAAAATACTACGCTCAAAAAAAAAACGTGCATATTTCCTGTTCCGTGGGTGTATGAAATAAACCAATAGGGTCAGCCCGTGGAGAGAGACGCAGGAGAGAGCCACGCCCCTACTTCACCGTCTGCCCCCTAACATATCGCTTCGTTGGCTTTTGCGGGGAGATCTTCGGCAACTGCTCGACGAACTAATAATATAATCCGTAAATAATACAGGAATAGTGGTGAATAGTACATATGAAATAATGAACAACACAGTAATACTTTATGCAGCTCATGAATTTCTCAACTCTAACCTCTTTTGATCTACTCATAGTGCCAAAAAAAGCTCTACCGCGTACGCAAAAGCACAAATTTGCGGAGTGCCTGTGAGAATACTCCCTCTCCCTCTCCCTCCCCCCCCCCCCCACCCCGGTTGTTAGCGAAAATCGCTGTGACTGCCGCGATAACCGCGATAGAAGGCAATCCAAGTGATGCAGCTCCTTACCACCTTAGCTATCACATGTGCTATTGATTCACTGAGGCTCATTTTCAACAGGAGCCGCAAGCTCAGTTTAGGTTACCTCGGGTAAAGGTGGTGAAACCCAGTATGGATCTACCCAGTGTGGATCTACCCAGTGTTGATGCGGGCGTCGAGCGTCAATGCCCTCACCCTGGATAATCTCAACAATCCATTCAGACTCAGGAGAAGCCTATGTATACCCAATTTTCAACCTTTGCACTGTTGTGCTTTTGTTGAAAGAAAGCAATTTTGCTGGATTTTCCTGTAGGACACGAAATTTACTGAATCATTATCACGTAACAGACTCGATTTCAATAAATAAATGCGAAACAATGCATTTTATGGAGAAAAACTGGGAATTCTCACAAAAAAACGAAAACCCACTTGAACACCTGCTCGAGGGTCATCGTGTCGTGCGTAGTGAGGCGGCGGTTATCAGCTCTAGCAATCGTGCGACTCCCCGAAACGGCAGATAACGGGGTGACAGTGGCAGCAGCCATTGACGAACTTATCTCAGACGATTTTCGTGGGGTTTCTCGAAGCCAACCATAGTACTGTGGTCGAAGTGACGACTGCCAAAGTGCTTTTTCGGCTTGGAATGCTCGGACATGGGCTATCGATCGATGCTTCGTGGAACTGACGTTGTCTGTTTGGACGTGGCATTCGTGGCGTGTTTATCGAGCCTTTTGGCCGGTCAGCGGTGACTTTGATCTTTCCACGAATGATCGGGTGGCGAGGATCAAGTGAAGGGGTATCTACAATCAGGGCGCAGTGGCTTGGCTAGTGCTCCAGTGTATTTCTGTAGCACAACGAAGATATTCAAGCCTTAATGAAGACATTGATGTTGTAGCAGCATACCGCCTTCTAATGAAAATTTATCCGTGTATACACTTTAAGGACGTGTCGTAGCAGTTCATTTTCCTCTAATAATATGACATCTACTACATTCTGACTCCTCAATTTATGTTCTGACCAACCTGGCCAAGAAGTTTGCGTTTAGACGTGCAAATTTAGCAAAATCCCTTTTTCCAACCTAAATACAGTGCCATTTAGTCACTTTTGCATCACTGGGTATCGCTTGTCTATTCTGACTCGCCACAACACCTAGTGACACGACAGACCGGTTGGACACTTTTGTTGTCCAGTGGTGTTTTTCACCGTTTTACATAGTTACCTTTATTCCAAATGCTTTTATGAAAAAAAAACAGTACTGGCGACGCTCTACAGGATCCAGCTGCATTGCTACATACGCGGTCCGCGGCGCGCTAGACCAGACTATTCTGTGATGCAAGAGTGACCGAGCGGCACTGTACAATGGATACGAGCCAAGGGTCTGAAAATGAAAGTAATATTTTAGATATCTGTATAAATAAAAGTGAAAGTTTGTGTGTGTACAGTCCGGTCCGGCAGCCACTGCAAATGGGCGCCGGCGGGCGCCGGCCGCCGCCACCCTCCGGCGCCCCGGTATTAATGAGCTATAAATCACTCGAGCTTGGGAGAAAGTGAAGAAAAATACAATTTTAGTCCATAGTAGACAGGGTAGATAAGCCTAACCCTATGCTTAAGAATGGGTTTAAGGCTTAGGCTTAGGCTTCACAGGAGTGGCCCCACCCAACTCCCTTTTCACCTAAATTTCTAAGATAAACTACGATAAGTGTAAGTGTAAGTAATAGTGGATACCATTTGTACGTTGCATCGCGTGCGCGCATAGCTCAGTGGGTTGAGCGAATGATCGACGTTGTGGTGGTCAGGGGATCGAATCCTGCCCTGTGCCCCCGTTTTGCAAATACATATAGTATGCTGCCTACGACTGCTGCAGTTATCTAACAAACTCCAACATAAAAAGTAGCCCGGATGGCTCAGTGGTTTGAGTGGCAGATTGCAATCTGTCCCTATCGCTGGTTCCACTCCGCTGGAGATCCAGAGTTAAGTATCGCAGTGTTTGGGGTTCACTGCTTGGAACGTCCCCCGTGATCTCCTTCGGGTAGTCCAGGAAGGCATCCGGCAACGTTTTGCATAAATTTCGAAGATAAACTACGATAAGTGTAAGTGTAAGTAATAGTAATAATGTAAGTAATAGTGAAAAACCACTTTTTCAAAGTTGAGGGAAACCGAGAGAGAGTAACTCCGCCGTAAAGGACTACTCCACGAAAGATAGATGACAGCGGTGGAACTACTTCGCAATGGATATGGAACAGTTTGTACGGATTTCAATTATTTCTGAGGATCACGAATTGGATGAGCTTTATTATTCAGATGGGATAACTGAAGTACTGTGTCCATCTATAGAAGAATAACGGCCATTTTTGTTTTCGCGAAGCAGTGTACTATAGCAGAAAATGGAAGAGTTGGCTTCGCTTATTGTGTATTCAAAAATCTTTCCCCATGAAAATCACAAAAATGAAAAAACGTGAAAGTTGTGAAAATGGTCCCTGCTTTATAGCCTTAACATATCCACTGCACTCTGTCTACTATGGACTAAAATTGTATTTTTCTTCGCTTTCTCCCAAGCCCGAGTGATTTTTAGCTCATTAATACCGGGACGCCGGAGGGTGGCGGCGGCCGGCGCCCACCGGCGCCCATTTGCACTGGCTCCCGGACCCTACTGTATGTGTTTGTGTGTTTGTATGTTTGTACGTTACCTATAGAAATCGCCGAGGGTTAACCGATCGGGGCCAAACTTTGTATGCGTACCCATCAAGAGTCGGCGGTTCAGGAGGTCTTAGGCTACTTTTCGTCAGAAGATATCGATTGACTTATCGACTAATCGATCTTATTGATTTTTCGCTATTTTTGCCCTAAGGGCGGTGAAGATATGGCCACTGGGGTGTGTCATTATGCTGAACACGAATATGTCAACCGTTTTGTGTGATACTATCGATTCATCGATTTTATTGATTTTCTCTCATTTTCTCTAGGGAGCGGGCAAGGATACGTATTGGTTTTTCGGTATTCTTGCTCACAAGTTGGTGAAACCGTTTCTTCGGGGATTTTCCGAAAAGTTCAACGTGAACATGGCAAGTCTTTCAGAAGAATTTACCAGTCAAACAACTTTACCTTATTTTTGAGGGTAAGAGACGGGGTGAAGAAGTGTCACTTAAACTGATCACCAAATGATGAACATCTTGAGAGATTCTTTTGGCTCAACAAATGTTGTCATCAGTTTTAAATAGCTGGGAGAAATAGAACACCCGAGCGAAGCCGGGTACAGCGTCTATTTTGAATTAAGTCAAATATACGTCGAAGATAGCCATGGTAACCTTTTTAATAAGAATGCATGACGTACGTATGCGCGAGATTTGCCTGATAAATGTGTTCAACAACCTAGTTTTTTTCCTTCAAATTTATTTAACAGCATAATAGCCTATTTTTAGTGAAAAATCACAGAGCTGCTATTGAGTTAGACTTAAGACATCTGGATGTGGCAATAGTACATATAATCTGAACTATTTCTCAACTATCTTGAATTAGTGAGCGTATCTAGAGGCGTTATCTGTTGTTCTTTAAGGGTATTTAATAGCATTTATAGACTCTGGGGAAGACAGTGAATTGACTTTCTTGCCCTTTACTTATCTTTTAATTGCCTTTGAATGAATTCACCCTTCAAATTTTGCTCTCTCGAAAGAAAAGACCAAATTTTGCCGAAACAAAAAAAAAACAAGATCAGATAGTTAGCGCGCGTTCTTGCTCCATATTTTCCACGACGTAGAAGAAAATAATCATCCAGAACTACGTAATTAATAGACGCCGTTGTTTGTTTCGCTTGTCAGTTTTCCTGCTTTTCTCTCATCAACAACAAGGAACACAAATTCCCATAGTAGGGCGCTATTAGCGATCTGCTATGGACAAAGGAAAAGTCTGGACCTACATGAAGAAGCTTGGCGATAGGATACACGAAACATTATAAGATAACTTTTTTTCATTTCTACGACAAAGTTTGCTTGATTGTCATGTTCTTCATTTTGGTTTCATATCTGTTTACAATTTTTTAAAATTTTTTAAGCTTGCCAATTCAAAATCCCCTCGAGGGACTTTAAAACTGCACTCTGAGCATTTTAGGATCTACTGTTTTTTCAGCTAGTTTCTTCCCAGCTGTCCTAGAGTGTATGCCACTTTTTCTGGATTGTAGAACTCCTCATTCTTTTGAAAATCTAGCAAAAATCGGATTGACGCAGAAAATAGCGGCGGCAATCTCTCCAACCCAGTATCCATTAGTTGGCCCCATATCCATATCCATGCAGAAACGACAACTAATCATTTTGAAGCTCATTTCGTCTTAATGTCTCTGTTTTGAGCTGCCACTGAGCTATGCATCCGGAAAGGGTGTAGCCTAAGATTGACCATTATTTTTGAGACAAACTGACAGCCATTTAAACTTTCATTTTTTGAAACAATTATGTTAAGCATGGGATCGCAGACGTTAACTACGCCAGATGACGTGCATATCAAGTCACAAACCATGGAATATTCAAGGATAGTAGCGCGATATGGCATGACACGCGATTTGTTTCCGCTATTGTCTTGCTTTGGCTGCGATATCGCACAACAGTCTGCCTTTTCGGCTAACATCCAATTCTACTTATCCATGATTCTCGCGGATTTTTCCCGAAATTCTTACTATTCGTTTTCCAGGAAATTCATAACTCCGAGCTGTTTGTGTGGAGAATCTTCTCGGAAGGACGGGGAGCGTGGAGTGTGTGCAGGAGACAGATTATTCCTTGGTAATTAAAAATCTGGGGCTCATTACCCGGACATCTCACCCTGAACTGGTCGCCCTGCAGTGCACTTGCCCACCCCTTGCTCCGCCCCTTTACTTAATTACGCGGTACCGAGGAGTATATCTGTCCGTGAGGTGAGCTCGGCTTCGCACTCCATTGTCCATGTTTCTCGGGATTCAGCCCCGCTGCTTCTGATGCTGCCGCTCCTGGTTAGGAAAAGGATAGCCACACGCCCTTGAGCTCGCTACTAGCGCCACATCTTGATTTCTATTGTCACTCCAACCTAAAAATCTCTTCAAATCTAACATAGAAAATAAAAATCAGAAAAAATCCATAAATAAATATTTAATACATTGTTTTGCTTCCGTTTTGTGCACTACTTTATACGGCAATCAAACCAAAAGCTACATTAATCGGTAAGGTAAGTAAGCTGTTAAAAAGGTTGTGCTGTATTAGAGGCCAGAAATCTGGAAATTCCAGATTCCACAAGAATCTCGGAGAATTCCTCAGAGATTTTTCCATAGATAGAGAAAACCTGGCTGTGAGAACCTCACAACTCTCTGCTAGCCCTCTACATCGATATTTTTCTTGAATTTTTAGGCTTACTAGTCAAAAGTTTGATGTAAAGCTGAGATTAGCAGTTTTCACGTTCGACCACCACTGTTTCTGCCTATATTCGGGTATTCTACGGGATTTTCCCAATAAAAAGTTGAACAATAGCGTGCCATAGTTTTATTTCTCTAGCTGTGAAAATTTCCAAAATCTTACAAGCCATCCAGGATTACCATTGAGAGATGGCGGTACTAGCGACTCCTAAGATCTTCTTGGCCGCCCATTCTTCGATTTTTTCTACCTGAAAAAATACCTCAGCTTTTCTTCAAAAAGCATGGTGCTTTAGAAGGTGTTTCTCCTTTTGGATGAACCATTCACGATGTTTCATAATGGTAAAAAGGCTAAAACTGCTTAGGTGAAGAAGGAAACCATTTTGCATTTTCGAGTGCTGGACAGAGGAGCTTCTTTGGGGAGGCGTTTTCTTTCAACGCTTCTAAGGGCTAAGCTCCAGGAATTATGTAGTTTGGTTCGTCCTGATGTTTCATCACAGAGCGAGCTCCAATTAACATGTTGTATTAGCAACAAATCCGGGGAAGGACTATGCCTTCCCAAGAACTCCATGGATCCCCATTCTCATCCTGCATCTCTAAAAATCAGAAACTCTAATATTTCCTAGCCGTACATAGTAGGAGTCATGAAGGTTTTTTCTGTCACCTAGCTGTTTTATAGTAGAAGGGTTCACTAGACAACCATTTGTAGAAATAAACTATATTAATGTTTTCCACCACTTTTTTATCGATGTCGAACTGGTTAAACACGAACAAGTGACAATAACATTTGCGGATGTAAACTATATTAACATCCTTTTCCTACTCAAAAAACTTTAATATAGTTTATATCCACAAATTTTATTCGCACGTGTCTGTAATTTGAGCTTGCGGATATGGCAAAAAAATTGAATGAGAAAAGAAACGCAGTACTCAATGACTTCTGAAGAAGACGTCTAAGTCGAAATGTGCAGGTGTCAATAAACGAATATCACCTGAAAACCTGAAGGTAGCAACAGCTTACAAAGAATTCGTGGATATATTTTGCCACACCTTTTAACCTGCTTATCCTCGTTATTTTTTGTTTCTTCTTTCAGTGAAGTGACGGGGAGAAAGAGATAGAAACTATAGCAATTCATTCCTAAATTGGTTTTTTTATACTGGCGCTTTCTGGATATTAATTTCATGAGGCGTCAAGATTAATAATCGCGTCTTCTTAAGGGTTCGAAAATCTCCATGAATTTCACGTAGACCCCACGTGGAATTCCAAATAAATTCTTGGATAATTTCCGCTTAAGTTCCGACCAAACTCCAAAGAATATCCGCGTGCGTATGCCCATTTCCCGAGTTTTTTTGCACTTCTTCACGGATAATTTCTGACTGAATTTCGTGATTAGTCGTGCATCTTCACATGCACCTGTAACTTCCGGAAAAAACTCTTCAGTAGAGCTATTATTCTGAACAAGGACAAAAGTGAGAATCAGAATATCCAGTTTTGGTTCCCTCGGACAATATTTCCCCAATCAGGACTACCATCACCGCCGTCAGTTCCTGCTTGAATAATGCAAGCAAAGGAATCGAAGAGTAGGACCAGAGAAAGTCCACTTCTTCAATACTTTCATGGCCACACCACTAGTAGATCTTGGATCTCTGAAAAGTTCGCCTAATTATCCAGCAAGTTCGCTCGCACATGTGACATTTAATTACTTCTTCACTCAATATTCACGAGCCATTATGGTGGTTTCCGTCGAAAGAGCAGAACTCCTCGAGAGCAAACCTAAGAGTTGGAAAAGACTGTTCGCAAACTCCTGGAAACCCCCATGCGCGCCTATGGAACACATTCCTCGACAGTGACAGAACTCCTTTATTTGTTATGTAATGGTGCCCTGTAAAGCCCGTTTCAAGACCAAAATGAAGAAAATGGGAAGAGAAAAGTAGAAAAGCCGAAGAATTTTGCTTGCAAAGTGCACTTGATCCTCGAGCATTAGCCAACGATGCTCCTCAGAAAACGAATGGTGGGGAAAAAGTCTCTCTCATGCATGCATCAACGCATTTCCATCTATTCCTGAAATTGCCAGGATGTGCGCCTTTGTACGTGAGCCTCAATACTGTCTTCTCAATACTGATTTTCTATCTATTTATCAATCCGTTTGTTTTACATTTATTTTCACACAACTGGTCTCCAAATAGTAGTAAAATGTAAAGGAGAAAACATGGAAATACAAATTTTCAAACTGAAAAAGGCAGGGGATTTGTGACAAAAGGCTATGGGCGTAATTTAGGTTGCACCCATGTTTGCTATCATATTTTCAATGTGTGAAATCGCATGCTAGTATGGGAACCTATGGATTTTCTGGAAGTCTCGTGGAGTTCCCGTATTTCCTGATCGAACAGACTTTTTTAAATACCTCTAATGGTACCAGAACTGTGCAGGAAACCTGTTCATTTCAGGAGTGCATGGTAGGAAAACCTCTCTGGGGACATCTGTGAACCTCAGTTAGGAATTTTCAGGAATGTATCCCCACAAGACAGTGTGAAACTAACTCCTTCTATCTTCATCAAACCTTTGTAATATAATCCTGATAAATGGACTTATTACCTTGGAGAGTGCCTTTTATTACCAGTTTTATCAGTCTTTCAATCGTTTATTCGTTTGCTACCGAGGGAACAATTGACAGTAGCTACTCCTAAGAAATTTACTAGTTGTATTTTGAAAGTGTATTTCCACATATACAGCAGCTGTAGTGTCCACATTCAAGATGAACTCAATGAAAGCTATCCAATGATACAAAGCTTACCTATAATAGTTATCATTTGGTGGATTCTGACAGCGAGACAGCGACATTTGGTGAATGCTATGTATTGACATACCGTCCTTTTTACAGTTTGTGCACCGTACTGTACATATTGCGGGAGTTTTGCGATTATTTGTGGTGGCTATAAGAAATTACAATGCAGGCCAATCACTCTTGCTCCAGAGAATATCGCCCGACTGGTCTGCCGCGCCGCGCCACCTACGCAATGCGTCAGCCCAGCTGGATACTGTGGTTGTCGGGAGTTGTCGATGTTGATGTTTTGCTTATGTTTTCACTCAAGCATTCCGGAGTGAAAAAAACACAAAGAGAACAGTGAAGAATACCGCCCAAAAACAACAACGTCCTGCTGGTTTGCCGCGCCGCGTGGATGGTGCGGCGCGGCAGATCAGACGGGCGGTATTCTGTTATGCAAGAGTGTTCGAACGGCACTGTATATGACATCAGCGTTTTTCCACCAGTTTTTTTCCATGGAAATCTCAACTTCCATATTCGGGTAACCACAGAACGTTGAAGTCATGTGGAACTTCCATCAGGATTGGCTAGAAAGCCCATAGTTCAATTCAGACACCTCTAGAATGATCAAATACTTGGGATGGGGTGTTTCTCGACCATATTCCAGAAAAAAATTATTTAATAAAATCATAGCAGTAAAGCAATATTTCATGAATTGCAATCAAACCGCTTCTTCATTTCGTCTCCTCATCGCATTATTAATGTAAATGCAATTTTTTCATATTTAAAAACCTTTTTTTCCAGAAAACGATGAAAATCGCATCCGTGTCCGGCTTCCTGGTCCTGATCCTTACGGTTCGCCACGCCTTCTTATTCTTATTCTGTCTTGAAATCCAGAAAAATCACATAAAGTTCTTCGTTCAGGTGCTGTCGCTCGTCTCGCTTGGCAGTGCTCGCGGCTGGGGCAGAGGAATGAGCGGCAACTGGAAAATCACCAGAATGCCTGTGCGAGAGTCGCATCCGTTCCGTCGGTTCGGCAAGTAGAGAGGACGAGAATCCATGAACAAGCGAGGATTTTCGTGATTTGCTTGAGTTCGTCATAAAGAAGTTTGCATATGCTGTTTGATCCAGAGATTCCCGGAAAAGTTGCTGTACTGTAGATCGAGAGAGGTTTTAAGAGCTAGGGAACGTTAAAAGACCTTCCAGAAGGTAGGAAACTCAGGCAGTGCATTACGTAGAAGTCCTAACTAAGAGGTTTACGCCTTTCCGGAATGCATTCCTGAACTTCTTGACCATGACACTTCACCTCATACCTCATTATGTGTTCAGAAAATCGAAGAAGAGAAATGAAATGAAACTGGTCATTCACTTCAAAATTAATCTCTCTGAAATTGATGAGGGTGACGTTAAGTTGAGCTGTCAAGCTGAACGAAAGCAAAAACGGTACTTTCACGTTTTTTAGAGCTTTCTCCCTGAAACGTGAAACTTCTAGGACATTCTAGAAATGCATGAGTTCATGTGCGCCAAAAGACAATCTGTCTTTGCCTGAGAAAGCGAATGAAAAGTCAAAAAATGCATTGAAGCATCGAGTAGAGAGTGTTTAGAGCTCAATCATGGATCCGAGCAGGATTCAATTCGAAGGGCTCATCCTTAAAAGAAAGAATCTTTTCCATAGAAAGAATCTTTAGGAGCTGCTGATTGGCATAAATGGCCTAGTGTCAAACGCTGAAGACCCCTTTTCAGTCCCAATTCTTGCGGAGCTTGTGGGCGTAGCTGGGAGGCTGGCCAAGACGGACGAGTTTTCTGGGAAATGCACCTCTGGGAGTGCACCCTCTGAAGAGATTTTACTCCTCATGGAAGTTCCTTATCTTCCATTTCCTAACTGGATAGGTGATGTGCCCATTTATTACATGCGAAAGAGTTCATCGTGCGGGAACCCTGTGATCCACCCTCACTTCCTCCACTGTCTCCCGGAAAGCTTAGTCCGAAAAAGAGCTTACTCCGCAGTTCCCCAGGGAAACATGCGAAGTTTTGAGATCACGAGGTCTTGTGGACTCTTTTCATACGAAAACCTCAAAAATATTTTTGTTGGCGACGTGCCTTTAGGTGAAGCCTCCACGATGCCAGAAGCTCAGTAACATTCTACTACAGTCTGTTAGCCCAGAGAGTGCAAATAGCACTGCTTTGTCTGCAACTACGACAACACTTTCTTTTCATATGTTCTTGGTGTAACTCCTTCCTTTTCAATGTTTCCCTATTGCCGTTTGCTAAAATATGCTTCCAGACACATCCTGCGGCATTAACCCATCGATGGAACCAGTGCGGTCGTAATTCAATTTTGAACAAACTCGGCCCAGGTGTCCTCTTTGAGTTACATAACGAACATACGTGTGGCCTACGGCGACACAATAAGATGTTTTTCAAGATGCGCTACTTGCAACATGCCAGAATAGAGTACTGAACACACAGTGACGTGTTCCTGAGCGATTTTCCTCAAAAGTAATGTAAAAGTGCCAGTTTCACTGGACTCAGATAGATCTATGAACAGGTAGTCCACGTAGGGTACACAATGGAGTACGATATACAGAATCTCATCCGGATTAATATTCATATGACGCAGGCGGTGAGTCTATATTTTACAAGAAGTCAGGGCAGAGTACTAAGCATGTACCAAACGACTTTCTAGACTTCCTGACTAGTTTTTCCTATGAAACATTGCATAAATGTAATACACTGTTGTTTGGTCCGTTGTAGTTACACCTATAGTTTTTTCTTTGAACAAATCTTGTGCTACTGGCAAACGTGAAATACACCAAATCACATCAAACTTCGCATAGCTGTACTAGTGTTTTTCAGGGTATACAGATGAACGGAAGTTCGAACATCAAGCCTAATGTATACCAAAGTGAATGTACTGTCAAAACAAATAAATTATTACGGAAGCCCAATGATTACTCTGTTTGAATCGAATAAGAAGTTTTATTGAACATCAGAACAAATACTTTCAATATGAAGATCTTTCGAAGTGCCGAATAGTTCAATTACCCGAATTTGTGGCTTTCTGAAAATCTAAAATCTTGAGTATTTTATGGTGCTAGAATGACTACTATTAAGATTGAACACCTTACTTAATAACTTAGCAACGCACGGCTTTTCCTACTCCTTGGCAAGGGTGGGAGAGGAGAAGTAAGAAGCCTAATAACCAAATAATGAGCACTTTGAGAAGATTTATTACGTTCAACAATAAATATCATCAGCTTTAAATGGCGGGGGAAATAAAACACCAGAGCGAAGCCGGCCCCACCGTCTAGTTCTATAAAAAATGCAGCTCATATAGGAGTGAAACCTAGGCTCGTAGTAAAGTGTCGTGGCGGTGAGATGAACTCCAAAACTCAGCACCACGCCTTAGGCGATGATCGCATGCCGGCTTACATCCACGGTGTGAAGGATAGCAGATCATTGCGATCCATGTCATTGCTGGAGTATGCATGTGCGAACATGGGAGATCATCACCCTTCTGGAAACTGATCGCCTTCTCTAGCTGTGGAAATAGTGTGAGAGGCGAGTCAACGCAGAGTGAGACGAGCGAGGAGGCTAAATTCTAATGTTATCTGGAAACTTCGTAATATTATTGTCTGTTCAGTTTTCGTTTCGTGCATGAACCTTATACGAAAACTAAACATGGAAGTAGGTTTCCTCCTGCGATCATCAGTAAGGTGAAGGAAACCTACCAAATTTTGTTTCTAAACCTGCACCTAATATGTGCACATATTTCTGAAAGATGTCGACTAAATGATGAGGTTTAAACACAATTAGTCTTGGATTGATATAAAATCCCACATGCACGAATAATATATTGAAAATGGGAAGTACCAAGTGGAATATAATCAACCAGAATATGTTGATTATATGTCATTATGATCTGCTATCCTACACACCGTGGATGAGAGCTGGCTCGCAGTTATCGCCTAAGCGTGGTGATGAGTTTTGGAGTTCATTTCACCGCCGTGACACTTTACTGCGGGCATAGGTTTCACTCCTACATATATGAGGGTTTATTGAATCAAAATTGCTTGTTTGTGGGTGACCATGATCAAATGGATGTACTGGAGGCATGGAATAGGTGGACGTATTATTGATTAATGCCAAGTATAACTATGATGGTATACTGGGTATTAAATCAGCATCTTTTTTTACCAATCTTATAAAGCTAACTCTGCGTCCACTCACTTCTTCTTCTTTAGCGTCTGTCCCGTTCGTTGGCGGGGTTCGCTTTCGTGATCTTCTGACTCCATTTAGCTCTATCGTGCGCCTGGTCTGGCTGGGCGCCCACATGCTCTAGATCCGCATGCAGTTTGTCCAGCCACCGCTGTTTCGGCCGTCCTTTTGGTCGTTTTCCTGGCACTTCGAGATCAAGGCCTACTTTGCAGACGGCGTCTTTGTTGGCGCGCAGTACGTGGCCTTACCATCTAAGGCGGGTTCCGCGGAGCTCGTCAGCAATCGTGGCGATGCCGAACCACTCTCGGATCTTTTCATTGCGTATGCGGTCCACACGCGTGATACCAGCCATCCATCGTAACATCTTCATCTCCATCACACCCAGTCGCCGTTCCACTTCCTTGGTGGCCGGCCAGCATTCTGCACCTACAGTGCGACGGGTCTAGCAACTGCTCGATACACCTTCGACTTGAAGCGATCCGGGATTTTCTTGTCGCACAGCATTCCCGTCATTGAGCGCCACTTCAGCCATGCAGCGTTGATGCGACTGACGACTTCATGGGCTAGGTTGCCATCGGCTGAGAGTGTTGAGCCGAGATACTTGAAGTAGTCGGTTCTTGGAAGGTCATTGCCATCTGCGTCCACTCACTTCTCGCACTATTTCCACAGCATGAGAAAGCGATCAGCTCCTTACAAGGCGATGATCTCCTCTTTTGCCACATGCATGCTCTATCAGTCACGTGTGTGGCAATGATCATTTATTCCATGGATGAGGGTTGGCATCCAATCATCGCCTAAAGCCTGGTGGTGAGTTTTGGAGTTCACCTCACTGCCATGACACTTTACTACTGGCCTTAATTTCAGGGGTTTGTTACGTAGAGCTATAGCCAACTTTGCACGCTCTCATTCACCATAGGGTAATGCAGAAAGGTGTGCGAGCTGTTTCATTAGACAGGAAACCGCGGCGCATGATCGTAATCGGATGGTAGTAGTGCGCCCCCGACTCTGCCTGTCTATAGCGCCGCCAGAAGAATCGCGCCAAACGACCGACTTACACCCGGATAATATACCACACAAAGTGCTTGAGGCAAAGAAATGCCATTGTGGTGAAGAGTAGCTGAAGTTAATTTGATTGCAAAAATTTCTTTCACAAAATTTCACATGGCCGAGTTTTGAATAGCAAATCCATCTTTTTCAACAAGTAAACAATTCCTCGAAATTTAAGAAGCAAATGGAAAAAAATTGTAAAATGCTGGGAGCGATACGAAGATGCTTTAAATTCGCAATAAAAGAGTTGCGAAATTCTGTATATTTATATTATAGCAAAAGCTCGCTCTAAATTTTCACATTCCGCAACTTTCAAGATTTTCTCCAAGCTATTCCCCTAGAACCCTAAAGCTAGGAGCATTTTAACGATTCAGTCAAATTTCTAACGTGAATTACAGGCAACACATGAACGGATTCCAGTAGTAATGAGGATTTCTGCTTTTCATGAATGTTACCTCGCTTCAAGAATTCAACTTCTAAATATCATTCAGGATTTTCCCTGGTCTTTGCATCTTTCTCTGATGAAGCAAAAAAAAACTACAAATAACAACAGAAACTTCTGCAATGCATGAAATTGAATAAATTCCCAAAGAAAAATGCAAGAGTGTACATGAATCCTTAAACATTACTTGAAGAAATGTGGAAAGTAAAGTGAGGACAGATCTGAAACACAGACAAAAAAACGGGAGCAGATCTATTAAAGAGAGAACGATCAAGTTTTACGTCTCGAAATTCAATTCGTGTAACACTAAATCATCGCCATAATATTGGGGAAACCACAGTTGTCATGAATTTCCCACGATTATTCTCTTAAAACAGAACAGCTGAATGATTTTTTGATGTCAGTATAAATAGCAGATTGGATACAAACTGGAAAACTTTATATATAAAAGCAGTGGGTTCCCAGCTATGCGAGCTCTCGAAACTTGTTTTTTACAAGTATCTCATGATTTCTAAACCAATTTTGATTGCTATCCCTGTGTTTTCGAACTTTACTTATTTATTTATTTATTTCTTAAATGCACTCTAGGTGCTCACATGTTAGGACAACTAAAAAGTTGGAAGCTGATCAGTTGCAGAATCATCTAAACCAACAAAAAAGCAGATTGTCAAGACCAATAAAAAGCCTATGCATTAAAAAAACGAAAAAAAGTTTCATCATACTTTTGGAACTAGAACTTAGGATGAACCTCGAGTTGACTGGAGTGCTCTTCAGTCCCTTAACAACATATATTTCGCGAATAACATGTCTGCAGCTCAAGGAAACTAAGTTGCAGCCATATAATTTTCCTGATTATAAGTAATCTTCTAAAAATTTCTGGAAAGAAATTGAGTAGCACTGTTCGCTGTGAAATTTCGAAGGGTCGTAAACTGATCTCAGCACCCCCATTTCCAGGACTAGGCCAACCCGGCTCCAGAAGTTGGCTGGTGATACTCCAGCAGAAAAGGGACAGCGCTTCGAGACACAACCAACATAAAGCTCCTGAGCAAAACTCGTTTCTTATGTTAGGTTAACAGCATTCACTCAGGGAACAGAAGTAGTAGAAATATTAAAGCACCCCAGCCAATATTTTAAGGTGATGAGCACGGAAAGTACGGAATATATCTAAGCATCTGGAATTTTGAGAATTTTCAGAAGATCTATCCTGTTAAGAGCCCTTGAAAATTCAGCACTCGTTCCAGACCTCATAATCTCCTCAGGCAACATTTGTAGCCATCGAGCCGTTCTCATGAAAAAGGAATTATAAACTAAGGAATTTTGTTGCGGAGTTTACAATGGTGCAAATTAAACCCACCAGCGCTTGCATGACTCGGTCCAAAGATCCAATAATTGCTCGGTCTCAATTTTAGTTCGGGTCGAAGTATGCGAAGGGCAAATGCTAGGTCAGCGAAAACTCGCCTGCACTTCAAACTTTTGAGGTTTAACAGCTTGAGTCTTTCGTGATAAGTGGGTATATTCCGATCAAAACTCTCAAGAGACTGTGATTTGAGAAAATAGAATCTTCGTGTAAGCACGCTGAACCTTCTCAACTCTGACAACGTGTTTGAGTTTTGCAGGACTCCAGGCTTGCAAGCAGTGCTCGGTTGTGGGTAGTACATACGATTTATAAAGACACAGAAGTATTTTTGTGTCCTTGGTGTGGATATTACGGAAAATCACGAACAATGCCCTGAACGCCTTCTCATTGATTTCGTCAATTTGTTTGCGATATGTGAGCTCAGAATCTACCCATATGCCAAGATTCTTTACCATATTCTTACGAATGAGTGGAGTTCCACCAAGCATGTACCCTCTACATGGCAAACTACCCAGGTGAGGTACAGTTGTTTTGGTAACATTCAAAGGTAGGTTGTGCTGAATAGACCAAGCTCTCATTGCTTCAATTGCTCTGGATAGTGCACAAAGTCGGCATCGGTGGAATTATATCTGCCATATCCCTTTATGTCGTCCGCGTACATACGAATTTCAACGCATGTAGTTACCTTCAGAATTGAGGGCAAGTCTGCCGTGTAGATCAGAAATAGGAGAGGAGATAAGACTCCTCCTTGAGGAACTCCACTCGGGCATTCATACCTATCCGAATAACTGCACCTAACTTTGACGGTTGTGTGCCTATTGTTAAGCTACGATTCGATCCATCTCAGCAACGATTCTTTTACACCAAAATGTTCTAATTTTGCCAAAAGTTTGGCTTGGTTTACTCTTTCGAACGCTTTCGACATTTCAAAGTAAATGATATCAACGGAATCTCCATCATTTAACGCCAAATGCCAATCATGCAAACAATCGGTCAACAATGTGATCGTGGTTGATCCGGAGAGGAAACCATGTTGTTCTTGAGGGATGATTTTGAATTTCTTCACCCAGGAAAGGAGTTTCGAGCGTACCAACTTCTCTAAAATTTTTATAGGAGGAGGGCTTATGCTTATTGGCCGGAAGTCCGGAAGAAAACAGGGGTTTGCTTTTTTTGGAATTGCCGTAACGATAGAGTCCTTCCTGATAGTGGGTATTCCGCCAAAATGCAAAGATATGTTGAAAATGGGCGCGTGTGGCGCAGTGGTAAGTGGCTCACTGCACACACACACATGATCGATGGTTCGATACCGCCCGAGGCCAACCAAGCCTTCCATTCCTCCAGGGTCGGTAAATTGGTACCAGAGGAGTCTGGGAGGATGAATCACTGACTTGGTACATCGGGTGCCCCCGCAAGTCATTGTACAGGGCACATACAACACATTCAACGCCTCTACGACGCCAGGATGAAGTCGAATGCGTGGCGCATCCCTCGTGACGGGATTAATTAACGCCAACCACTTTGTCCTTTATCCTTTATGTTGAAAATATGTGTGAGTGTTCGCAAAATAGCACTGGCACATTTTTTATAGATTACTTGTGGTATTCCGTCATATGTGGTTGAAATCGAGGGCTTAAGCGATTTCAGACGAGTCAATACGTCTAAAGGATCCATGTACATGCCAGCAAGCCTGTTCTGAACTCTAGGAGTCGAAGATGGAAGTTTAACAGCGCATCGGTTTTCGGTTTGAAACAAGCTAGAGAAGTAGTTGCCAAGCGCAGTTGCTTTCTGACAATCATCCACGTAACTCATTCCAGTTTCATCCATGATAACTAGAATCTTCATGGATACTTTACCTAATCTTTGCAAATGAGCAAAAAAAAAAAGATTTCATGGAGGATGCCTAGCAAGTCTGTGTACGCGATTTGCTGAAAATTTTTCAATGTGAAAGTTGATGTCGTTACAAATTTTCTTATAAAGTGAATTCGTCAAGGTATCTGGAAGAACCTCAAAAAGCCGTCGTTTTTGTGCGAACAAGGTTCTACTATGTTTGGGATAGTAAGGACGAAATGATCTATCTGAGCTCGTAGTGAAAGGAACAAAACCATACAGAATCTGTAGTACAGGTCATCCATAGAGACGTAGTTGTCGAAAACGGATAACCAGTCAACACCAAGAAGATAGCGGTACAGGGAATTGAAGTCCACATTGTTGAAGTCGGGCATTGGTAACGACTGAGATAAGGAAGCAGGCCCGCTAGTAAAAAACGACAGAATGTTATGATCAGATGAGCCTAGCGGAGGTAAGTGTTGGATATTTTTGACAAAGTCAAAGGAGGAAAATATTAAATCTAGTGTCGATTGATTTCGGGTGGGAGAAAGGACATTCTGGGATAGCTCAGCTGTTTCAAAAAAGTCAAGGACATATTGTGAACTATGTAGAGTTTTGGCTGTCTTTGTAGTCCAATCAATGTCTAGGTTAAAATCTCCCAAAACTAAAATTCGGTCCGAGGTTGTACAAAGGCAGCCTAGCAAGTCAATAAGTTTCTTATCATCATTTCTACAACTGTTTGGCGGCCTATAAATCAAGATGATACCTGTTTTCGTAAGAGAGTTCAATTCAATGCAAAGAACATCGAAGACGCCAACATTCTGACCTAGAAGCTTAACTGCGAATATATCCCCCCTTATGAAGCATAACACTCCACCTCCTCTACGGCCAGTCCGATCACATCTGTGTAAATAGTAGGGGCTACTCGCTACAATTTCTGTATCAGATATCTTCGAGTTTAGCCAAAATTCAAAAATTAATCTTTAATCAAATTCAGAAAAAAACTTCTTTTTGAGAAATTTTGAATTCTCGAAAGTAAGTGAAATAAGTACATAATTGTAGAACAAGTAATTAAAACGCATAATACGTGATCAGGATGAATTAATAGGGATTTCTTCAGAAAAAAATCAAGTGAGTATTCTGCGGTAATAAAGAGTCTCTTTTTTACTTCACACAATGGTCTTGTAGCAGTTAAATTGTTAGAAATCATCCTAATATATGTATTTTTACATACATACTTTGTTTACATCGCATTTCACACACTGTCATTGACTCATGCTACGTATGAACCATATAAAGTATATTCTGATCAATGTTATTACATTTAAACTGCTACTAACAGGATATTGTTGCTAGGGTTATCACTAATTTTGCTAATGATAGCTTGCTTCGTCACCACGGATAACCTGAACAAGGCTGACCTTAGACGTAATGATTTTTTTTCAGCCAAGCAATGAAAATCGCTTGCTTAACCGGCCTCTTACCCATAATTCTAGTGGTATGTGAACTTTTCTCGTTTTAATGATCTTTTCTCAATGAAATCAGATTTATAATGGACTTACAGATCCTCTCGTTGCTTTCCACGGAAATTGAAGGCTGTGGTAACTGTCCATTCGGAGGCGGATTTGGTGGTGGACCTGGATTCGGAGGCGGATTTGGTGGTCCCCCTGGATTCGGAGGCGGATTTGGTGGTCCACCTGGATTCGGAGGCGGATTTGGTGGTGATCCTGGATTCGGAGGCGGATTTGGTGGCGGACCTGGATTCGGGGGCCCTTTTCCACCCTTCGGACGTCGTTGAAGGGTCATAGGTGCAATGGAAGGGACACCACGAACTAGTTGAGGATGGTGAATTGTCATGTATCCTCAGCCCTTCTAAGCCATTTTTGTTTAGAACTCTTTGCATTTGACATGAAGAATTCCAAGAATTCCACCGCATGCCTTAGCTGTGTTAAACAGTGCAGTTTCTCATGAGTTTCACGGGTGAAGCGAAATTCTTGTCAATAGAGTGGAAATATTGAGCGGGAATCAGTCCACAACTATGAAACAGAGACACAACTACAATAGCTTATTTTCGACCAAGACAGGTACAGATGATGGTTCTACGTGCGAAAGACAGCTATGGTAATCCGTTGTCGTTGAGCTCTGCTACGCTGGATTGAACAGTACTTTTGAGCCATTTTAATTGTGGTGGCATATTTTGGCCCATTTTTTCTGGTTTTCAAGTGAATAAGAACTCGCAGATGCTGGAACCTGTTTATCTGGTCCTCATTGCAAGAAGGATCAAGACGTGGAATTCAGCATCCACGGCAGGGATGTGCATAACAAAAAATTTGATTTTCGTAAATCGTAGATCGTAAACTTCCCAAAGACGCCGTAAATCGTAAATCGTAACTAAAGAAACTGGAAACCACTGGTAGGATCCAAAAAATCTTGATTGTTTGAAGCAAAATCATCCTTAGAGCGTTCAGAGTTATCGCTGCGAAACTGCTCCTCAGCCAATTCCTTATCTTCTCCTGAGATTGATGGTACTGTGAAGAGGGAACAACTTCTTTTGTTGTTTTTGAGGGCAATCCAGTTCTGAGCTAAATATTATTCACTGATGTTGAGAGAATTCTTTTTATTCTGATCAGTGCTTTTAAAATGAAAGCAATAGATGGTTCTGTTCCCAGAAGAACGAAGCATTCCAAATAAGTCGGAAGACTGGTTCCAGATAGGTCTAATAAGACGAAACGCTTATGCGATTTATCAGATGCCACTGCAAAGCATTAAGCATGTAAGTATACAATGCCACTTTTAAAATCAAGTTGAATGTGATGCGAATACCAAAAGGCATCATTTATCAGTTATGTAGTTCAGTTGGCATTATCAATAAGTTCGTATGAGCTCCGCCACTAAGGAAAAAAACCATGCACTACAGAATGCCACAGATACTTCCGTGAAACATATTGACAAATGACGGGGACTCGGTGGGCAGCCCGATCTTCCTATAAGAGCTTAAAGGCACCGTCCCAACTCAAATTCGTTTTTGAGATTTCTATGTGAAATGAATCTCTAAGAGCTGATGATCACAGCGGTATGCGTGATTCCCTGCAAGACCGCTGAAAAACCCCATTTCCGAGCCCCAATTTTTAACACATAACGGACAATACGACCCACCGGTGGGTCGTATGGGAAGTTACGTAGAGGACAATACGACCCACCGGTGGGTCGTATCCGTTTTATCCCTTTTTCTTAGGTGGAGCTTCCCCAAATTCTGGCCCTAGAGGTTATTCTATCCGCTGAACACGGAAATGGTATCCATTTTGTACCGTAACTGCGATACTGTAGGATTACTGTAGTCATACTGTAGATGCTGTTGATACATTATCTCACAGCATCTGCAACAAATTTGAACTTTGGGGTTACATGACGTGCTGGACATAAATACGCCATCAGTCCTGCACCGTAGAGCAGTATTCTAAGGCTACTGTAGCGTTATCGTATGATTACTGTAGGCATACTGTAGATACATTTTATTCACCAAATTCAGTGAAACTTTGGCAAGTGAGATTATTTGACATGCTGAGTACGAAACTGACATTCATTTCGTACCGTAGCGCAGTACAGTAGGGTTACTGTAGACATGCTGTAGATTCATTTTATTCACCAAATCCAGTGAAACTTTGGCAGGTGGGGGTTTCTGACATGCTGAACACGAATTTAAGATCCATATTCGAAATAGGTGCCATATTCGAGTTCAGAGTGTAAAATAGCTCGGGTTTAGTTTCGGGCAAATTCTGATGAAAAACTTTTCCCACAGTTCTTACAGTATGATTACAGTAACCCTGCAGTGAGGCGATACGGTAGACAATGGATTTCATATTCTTAATCTGTATGTGAAATAACCCTTCTGTGCAAATTTTGGTTGAATTCTGATAGAAAAAGGTCCTTCTACAGTTTCTACAGTATATATACAATAAACTACAGAAGTGCTTTACCAAGTAAAATAGATGGCATAATTGTGATCAGCATGTCAAATATGCCCTAATTCTCGCAAATCCGGTAAGAAACAAGCGCAAACTCGCTTTGGTCCAAAATGGCCCTGAGCGGAAAATCTGCGTTGTCGCGAATGTGTTAAGGAGCCTTTGGGCGGAGATAAGAAACTTTCCGAATAATTCACTGCAGGAGACCCATCTTCTGGAGAAATCCGTACTATTCGCGAAAATTCCTTATCAACTCCTTAACAGAGTAGAAATTGCAGGCGAATTTACAAGGTTTCCGGACTGTGAACTCCTTTGCTAGTCACATATGGAAGACAGTTTCTAATCTATTAGGGAGTTGATGTGGAACTCTCACGAGGGGGACAAATTTCCTCAGGAGGTGGGCTTCCTGGAGCAAATTATTCGGAAAGTTTCTTAGCTCCGCCCAAAGGCTCCTTGAAAATTGGGGTACGGAAATGGGGTTTTTCAGAAGTCTTGCATGGAATCACGTATACCGTTGTGATCACCAGCTTTTGGAGATTCTTTTAACCTGAAATCTCAGAAACGATGTTGAGGTGAGACGCTGCCTTTAACACTGTCCGGGAAAAGGTCTGAAAGAAGACGATGCTCGAACTTCTTGTGGCCTTCCATGTCATCTCCATGGTTCTAGCAAATCTTCTCAACAGAGAACTTGGAAGCTAGCCCGGGACGAGACCACGTTCAGAAATAATTTGAGTACTGGTGCAACTGAGAGAATGCGCTCTTAATATCGCTGTGGAATGCAGACGTGAACAAATGAAGCACATTTGTACACTGACCACTAGAACTATGGCAAGATTCCTTTCTTGTAGTTATTTACGATTCTGTTACGAAATTTAGGCCACTTTTTCGTAGATCGTAAATCGTAAGAAAATCGCAAAAAATGGCCGTAAATCGTAATTCGTAAATCGTAAATCGTAATTACGCACACCCCTGATCCACGGGCACTCAGGACGGAATGTTTAGCTAATGCACTCGTCCCGTCATTTCACAGATTCCCCCTCATGGCGATTCCCCCAACCCTTGCATACAGGGTGCGCCAAAATTACCTGCGCGCACAAATTTCAGTCCCAAACGAGGACGGTTTCACCAATTCGCAAGCTATTTGGCAAGTGTGTTCAACTAAGCAATTCATACTGTAAACAACAGTTTGTTTTCCAAATTCATTTTTTCTCCGCCTGTACAGACTTGAAGAAGTCAATCAACGACGCAACCCGTTGGTCGCGGGTTTTGTTCCACAAGATTTCTTCCAGATTTTATCAGGACGATTATCAGCAAGCCTAATTCTTTTTACTCACGAGTACACGCCCACGCTGTAACATATTTGAATAGGCACCTGTGAGACTGCCAGCAGAAGGAGTAATGATGACGACCACTTTGAGCGAAAAATTGGAAAAATATTTCATAAGGTCGCATTTGAACGAATTTCTCCCCGTAAAGTGGCACTCAAACAGTTCGCAAGAACCAAATTTTGTTGAAGATTTGTGGGGCAGCAGAGATTCCGCGACCAGTACTACTTCCACTCCTGGAATACACTAGACCGCGAAAACCTGCAAAATTGGTACATTAGGTAAAACGCCAATTTAGGCAGAGACAAGCAATTGATGGTCCAATTCATTACATTGTTTCAGTAGCCCTAAACTACTATATGTAAAAATTCAGTTCTGTCTGAAGTCAGGAAGAGTTTTGAGGCACGGGACAGAGACCTACCGCGGATAAAGAGCGGTTTTCAGCCTCCTGTCTAGGAAAACTTTCCAAAGCTGTGCAGACGCGAAAGTAGTCCAGTTCCGAAAATAAGTGCTGCGTACGGCAGAAATTGCTTGAGCAGACATATTTACCGAAGTTTGCTTAGCCGTTCCAATTTGAGACAGAATAATGAACGTGCAGGTAATTTTGGCGCGCCCTGTACATACTGCTCCAACTCTCCAGCCCCCCCCCCCCCGGCCCCTTCGCTCCTTCTTCCCTTCCAATTCTCTTCAAAATGGATGGATAACTCTCAAATCTTTTTTTTTCAGCAACACTGCAGCAGGAAATCAACGAAATCATGTGTCATTGTCAATATCATGTCAATGTATTCTGATGATTCGAACTTTGTCAAAAATATGAAGAAGAGATAAAGGGAAACCACTGCCTATGGGAGGGAGGGGGAGTTAGGGGGATTACAACGGCAGGATATGACGTAGTACCTATTCAAATGCATATGAAGTCAAAAATATCTCAAAACAAGCAACCGTCATGCCTTAACCATGATTAGCGAGGACATCTTTTTTAGTTTTCTTTTTTAATATTTTTCGCATTTCTATTTATTTCCTTTTACTTTCGTAGAATTTTTTTGTAAATTGTGGACAGTAAGGACATTCACTTGGCCCGGATGCGGCACGTTTTTAATTGTAGAATAACCAAGGATATTGGGTGAAAAATGTCAATATCTTTATTAGGAATAAGACGAATTCGAAGAAATGCTTCGACAGCACGCCTCTTCAGCCCTCAAAATCTTGGTCTTCTAGTTCGTTCCCATTCTTCTACCGCTTTCAGATAGGCAGGACAAGGAGGAGGTGCATCTACATGTATCCATATACGCTTTGCATTCCCAAGCGATACCAGTGAGAAGATCTGCATTAATTCCACAATTATTCGCATAAACTAGCAAGAAATAGAATTTTCACATACCATCAACAGTATTGTCGACAGAGTGGTGATCGAAGAAATCTTCATGCCTGCCTTGGCTGAAAATGGACAGTGGAGACAAACTGATATTTGCGGGAATTTCTGGATATTTCTCTGCTGCGTTGGTTTATGCTTGCTATCTACGTTCACAGACAAAGAATATTACTTGATAAAGGATAAATTCCCATGGTTGTGTTACCAGGAGTCTAGACAAGAAATTTGGTGGCCATTCCGTACCACTGACCGAGCAGAGCTGGTACTCGAGTGAATTTCATGAAAAAGTCATTTATTCGTTTGCTTATTCTTTAAGACACACTCTACTCCAGTCACATAATTTATTCGGATTCCATAGGCCAACCTCTTACTAAGAAGCTTCTGGCGAGCAAATCTCTGATTGCATCTGGAACTTCCACTCCCCAAAGTTTGCTGACAAGTCGCTTCCACCTAAGCTTGCAGACAAGTTGTCGGTCCGGAGCTTGTCGGCAACTTTTTAAACCCTTCATTGCCAACAAGTTTTCTGAAGTATAGATTGGTCCACGACTTGATTACGCCATTTCTCACTGACAACTAGTCGGCCGTACAAAAGCGCCGAAAATTCGCGCGTTTTTTTTCTCGCTGGCAACTTGTCGCCTATCAGAATTGTAGGAAACAAGCTTTAATTGTCCTCAATTTAACAGCATGCCTTTTCCTAAACTATACCACGGTAACCACTGCTCTTGTGTCTTTGATGATTGCATCGTGTATTATGAAGCTGAAGGAACTTACAATAGCTATCTCTTATCGAGAGGTAGTTCGGCTCAAAGGTTGTCAACAACTTGTGGGCTACCTTTGCAACTAAAAGACTTGTTGGCAAGTCGTTCTTAGGGAAAATTAGTCGACAATTTGTTTTGGCACTCCCTTTTACTGTAAGAAAAAGTTGCTGACAATTTGTTCATGGATGACATGATTACGTCAAATTTGGCGACAACGATAGTTAAAAGGTTGCCTGTAAGTTGCTTCCGAGCATAAGTGGGAAGGCAATTTGTTCTTGGCATTCTGAGGAGGCACATGTGGCGAAAATCTACAAATTTATCCGCGAATTCCGGGCCTACTCTTTGTGAGTCCTGCATTATCAGGTTTCCGTTTTCACTCTGCATAAAGTCAGCTCAGTTCAGACGAAATTTCATGGCTTCCGCTCAAATTCCGTGTAATTTCCAACTGCTCTCCTTTCGTAATCAAAGAAAAATTCAAGCTTTCCCCTTTAAATTCTCGATCTTAGGTCATCAGCGTATGAATTGATCTCGAATCAATCAATTACCTACCCTGTAATTAGTAAGATATTTTATCCTTTCTATTATTTGTTTTTATTCATATGCTATGTTTTACATTTTGTCTGTCAAAAAATTGTCTAATATGGGTCTGCCTTGAACCCCATCACTGAGAAATTTTTTGTCCGATGTCGCAGAGTCCACTTTAAACTATTTCCATATGTTTCTCAAAAAAAATGTGGGGCTGAAATGTTGAGGTTTTGAACAAATGATAAAGTTCAATGACGAAATTCTAAGGTAGATGTCACATTCAAGAAAAAACGAGCAAAATGGAATGCATAGCAAGCAAAATGGAATACAATGCCTTTATGCTTTTATATATGGTGTTCCCCGCTTAATCTTTTTTTTAAATTTATTTCAGTAGCGAAAATCCATTTAGCCACGTTTGGAAAGAATAATTGTGTGAAAATTTTAAAAAAGGGCTGCGTGTGAAACTTTGTTGCGAGTTTCTACTTTCTAATTATTTAAATGCATAGGATTTTGCAGAACGTTCACTATAAGTATATTCTGAAAATTCTTCGTGCTCCTTTTAATGGTTCTGTAGCGTATCTCCTCCGTCTTCGTCTCCTGAAAAGAAAATCGAGGTACTTCTTGGGTTTTGGAAACAAAAAAATAGGAACTATCTTCCGAAGTTTGAAACATCCAAAGCACACTCGTAGACTTCCTTCTGTTCTCTTTATTCCTCTCTCGTCTTTTTTTAAAAATAATGATCTGTAATGTCCTTATTTCCTTGCGTTACACCTGTTTGGCCTATTTAGCGTGCATATCTCGAGCGTCCAAATAAATAAATACCATAACCAAACAAATAAGTAAACAAATGAATAAATAAACATGGGTGAACATCGTGTTAAAATTGTCCCAGCAGAAGCGACAAGAAGGCAAAGCCTGTGTGGCACTGGCGTACAGGTGTTTAGTAGTAGGAAAACGTCACGGAAAGTCCCACACCTGTGCGAGGAGAGCTTATGTAGGTGTCTGGTGGCTGTGAATTTCATTCCACGTGTCCACTAATGTGTTAGGTGTGCGGAGTTTCTCTGTTGTGAGCAGATACTCGCGCCTCTTGTACCAATTTGATAAACCGAACGCGGGAATTAACCTTGATTTCACTTGTAGGGGCTAGTTCTTGTATTTTCTCTATGAGTGTTCGATGAAAGCTCAGTACAATACACAACACAATACATTTAACAGTTGTTAATGTGCATGGCCGGCAGATGGAAAGAGGGTCTGCTGTGAGTGTATAACAAGTATGTGCAATATCTGATGCAATATAAGGCAATACAATTGTACACAACACTAGTACTTCTAAGATATTAAAGCGGTCAAGCAATTAGTTCTAGTGCCTCAGCAAGCTCCTCCTTATTGCTGATCTCCGGCTGACACCGCTTGATTTCTTGAGCTTCCACGAGCATGTGAGGTGTTTTCTCTAGATGACGGTGTAACGCAACGACTTCAAACTCTGGAGCCAAATCTCTGGTGTGTATCGTCGTGCTGTGCCTGGAGAAGCTGTTGTTGGGGTAGGTTTGTGGGCGCCCAAGGTTCAACAAGCTCAAAAAGCTAGTTCTTGTGTCCAGATACACATACAAAGTGCTAATCAAGAAGAGGTGTGTGAATCTGGTGTGTGTGAATGTTATACCTGTGAACAGACCATAGGAGAGGTTGTAAGTTTGCGATTTCGCTTTGACTGATGATCCGATCAGCATTCCGTCGCTCTCAACTGCCTGAGGAACCGGCGATTGTCCTGGTCCCACCTGAAATGAGGCACCACCTTCACACAGGAAAAACAGTGTCTTTACTGTCAACGCTGATTTGAAGAGGTGGGTCGATGCCTAAAGTATTATGCTGCAGAATGGAAGAATGACTGCATCTCAATACAGGACACGGGTACGCTCGAGGGCAGAAGACACATTACCACTGTGGTTTGTAAGCCAAATAAATGAGTAATGCAGAAGATTAAAAGTGGCTGGTGAAAAATTCTAAAAGGAAGCAATCAAAGGAAAAGAAAATTACGAGAAAAGCTCTGCCATAGATATAGGGGTATCAAAAAGTTTCCAGCCTAGACTACTTCTAAGAGGCCTGCAGCGACGAAATTCTGCTATATGTAGTAAGATATAGGTCCCTCGAACACTAATACACTTTTTTTAGCTCGATTTCAATTTTTTTACGAGCTTTTTCTAACACCCGATAGAGTATGTTCCAACACTCAACTTCAGCTCATTTTCGATCTTGAATCTCATTGCTCGAAGATGCTATTCAGCATTCCCATACGGATAATAGTTGTTGGGTGCCAAGGCCGTATCTACACTGCCATTTTTCAACTTAGCAATGAATGTAGCCGGACTGTTAGCAGTGCTGTTGGTGGTGAGTGGAAGTTTCTCTTTTCCAAGATCTTGTTGACATGATAGAATTAATTATGAGATTGTTGCAGATCCTCCCACTAGTCTCGCTGGGAAGATTTAAGCGTACACTTCGTAGACGTATCACAGAACCAGAAGACATCGATCCTTTTCTTACTTACCATCCAGAACGAAGAACTCGTTCTAGTTGCCGACCTGAAAAAAGACCGAAGCCTTTTACTAAACCACCCGACGGAATACAAGCTGTTGCTCGACCTCCACCAACTCGACCAACCAAAAAGAGACCGGGTCATTGTCCTCGACCTAAAACACCTAAGTGGGACTACTTTAACTTCGTGGGAAGTGGAGAGTCCCGCTGTGAATTCTGTCAAAGTGTTTCTTTGGAATTGTTCGATTCTTCATAAAAAGTGTTGCATTTTTCAACTGGGACCTTTCCACATTGTGGAATTAAAAATGTGTTGGACTGATATTAATCCTATTCTGAGTAGCACCTGCGGAACAGAAGCTTAAATTATAAAATTAGACCTTCTTGTCTTAATGAATTTTTTGGGAATTCAAAAGAATATAGAATGTAGAATACTACTAGAATACTACTATATACTTATGTTTAATATGTTTAGTATCCGTTCCGTGCATTACCCTTATACGGATTTCCACCCAGCCCGCAGAGAAAATCAAGGTTGCACTCGCAGCTCAGAGTAGAACTTTTGGACTGTCGAGCCTCCCAGGCAAAAGAGAAGAGTTCTATTACCTTAGTCGAGCGAACTGCGGGCAGAACTTGGCACATTTAGCATCTAATAACTTTAAAGGCAGCACTTACGGAAAATCTTGTTGCGAACATTACGAACGCTTTGAAAAACCCAGGACTTTGGGAATGTTCTCGCTTGAGAAGCCGTGTTGGAAGTGTCCTTTTACTTACTCCCAGTGGAATCGTCCAGGACCGGACGGACTTGTTTTTCAGCTGATTGTACGTGTTTTCGCGATTGCATTCGGTGGCAGTAGAGCCTCCGAAATCTTTTTGGGGCGCGAAAAAGGTCTGGTCCACTCAAACGATGGCCCTTTTCTAGTGAATTTCCTCGTTTTGCTTTAGAAAGTAATCCGATTTCCCTCGCTTTCTCAATTTTTTTTTCGTTCTTTATAACTGCGATTCTTTTGCATTAGTATTACACGGCTATTGTAGCTGTTTGACTGGTCTCACCTGGCTCAGATTAGACCCCGATCGTCACGGTTGCAGTTCGATGCTCGACATTTACCGATTGCTACGAGATATGTGTTGGCCTTCACACATTCTTCTTCAGACATTACAACACATAAACTTGCACACCTCTATGTGGAACATAGCAATCCTCACGATACTTCTTTTTTTCCAAAATTTGGTCAACGCGCGTAGGCGCCAAATTCAGACGTTGTGAAGACATAAATAAAGCAATTGTTAATGAGGGGATCGGCATTGAGGCCAATAAACATGGAGCACCACTCAAATATGGTGAAGATTCTAGAGTGCTTCCTTCGAGAACCGATCGGTTCAATTATCGATCCATTGATTTTGTTGATTTATAATAAGTTGTTCCTTCGGCCTTAGTGTAAGCATGTATGCACGGGTTGTCTAGCGCACTGCGCATGTATTTCATAGGAATTTGGCGAAAGAATATCGAGTTATTGATTTTATCGATTCGTTCCACTTTCAACTAAAGGTTAATGAACATATGCTTTCTAGTAAATTTCTAGTGAATAGATTTATTACTGTATATAACAGAGCGCGTGGGAGACATGGCGGAAGAAGAGATTGGGTTGGGTAGAGTTCAAAGAACTCGCGAGAACGATTTGAGGGTTGTTGTACGGCTCTAGCCTACTCAAGGGAGGTGGTTTAGAGAAAGTACCGTGTCCTCCAGGCGCTGCACATTGTGTAATTTCATACATCTAGCCGATTAAAATTACTTTCTAAAGAGTCGATAGATGAATTGTTTTTTACTTTTTAGTATATGTACTCTGTCTAGTCTGCTGCTTCTGTACGAAGCACGTGAACCAAGGAAGACAAGGTTTTAAGGCAGAATCTATTACTTCCGAAGTAGAGTCTGATAATGAGGAATCATGTACTGCTTGTGCAGCAGCTGCGCCACATAAATTCATGTCTGTACGCGTGTTTGCAAACAAATAATCATATAAAAGATGTACATGCGTTCCAGTCTTACGCTCGCATACATCTCCACATAATGAACCCGACGTAAACTCACGTATTGAACTGCTAGATACTTTATGAGTATTCGCAGCCAAGAAAACCGTAATACTAAGGCAGTTGCTAATAGGAATGGACTATTTGGTCTGAAATGTTAATTAGCATAGAAATCCTACTATAAATCCCAAGAAATCCACAGGGATTTGCTATGATTGGGCTTGATGAAGGTGGTCGCCTGTAAGGTAGGTCAACATAGGAAGTCTTTGAAAAAGATTTTGTTCTACTATTAACTAAGATTCTCTCCAACAAGTTTTGTACTCCTGTTATTTTAACTCTCAGTAGTGTCAGCTTCCCGAATTCTAATATTCTTCTACCTAATGTTAACCAAAACTTGCTCCCAAGATGGCCGCTATTAGCGCAAGTCTAACAAACCTTAGGAGTTTCTCATATGAATCTCGTGACCTACAACAGTCTTGTGTACCATTGTACCATTACCTGCAATAAAATTTCGAAAACAAAAGCCTCTGTTGTGTTGCAAGCTCATTTCCAAAAGATCTGTCCCAGAGAGAAGCGAATTCGCCCCACGGAGGAGTGTTTTCTGTAGAGATGAGCAGATGATTGCAAAAATGACATATTACATACTTCACATATTTTTGCAGTGGAGACATATGTAATTTTTTTAGATCTAACGGAAAACGCAAATAGGTCGTGTGCTTAATCGCTATACTTTCAGAAAGGTTTGGATTTCTTCGCTAAGCCTGAGAGGTTACTGGGAAATATGAAAACTTGTTAAAAGATCTACCACAAGTATCCCAAATAAGAAAGTCAGAAGTCAACATAGATGACAGAGACTACGAGAAAAGTAGTCATCGGTTTTACTAACGCGGTCCTCGATTGAAATGATATCTTTTCTAATCATGCTGTTCCACTCAGAACCTCTGCAACAACTATTTAACCAGCTTTTGAAGGCAGTGTATCAACTCAGGGATTGCGTTCCCACTTCACTAGAACATGTGCGAGCCGCTGAGCACAACGATGTACCTTATATTTCAGGAGAACGTCGGAAATCCCGATAGTTCTTGGTTTATTTGGCAGAGAATTGCGGAACTTTCTTATTGTTTTTAGATTTCAAGCACACCATTGGAATCAGCGAGTCGAGTAGGACCGGATTCTATTAATATCTCGATACCCGTCATGGGATGATACACTACCTTTAAGGATCTGGTTTCAGATAGCATCGAAAACTAGTTCTGCAAAAGCTGGTAAAGCTGCTATTTTTCGCCACTTCCTTGCAAGTAGTTGCAAATGAAAAGCTCGTAAAATAGTTGTTTTGACTTTTTCCTTACCAAATATTTGTAAAATCAAAAGCTAATAAATTACATGTTCTGACCACTTCCTTGGTAAATACATAGTTGTAGAACGAAAAGCTAGTAAAATAGTTATTCTGCGAAGTCAACCCGTTAGATCAAGAATGTATTGTGGATTACATTCATTCAAAATACAGCATTTTTATTGGTGGCATTCATAAACGTCTTCAAACGGTGTGGCGCGATCCAGCCATAAATCTAAGAACATCTCGTGTCAGAGCCATCAAATACAAAGATAAATACAAAGAGAACAAAGATAGAGATAAAATACAATAAAATATAAGTATACGCTTCTTTGATTCTCACAGTTTACTGTGATTGGACGATCTTCGGCTACAGCTCATCTTAGTTCATCACGTTCCAAAATCGAGTGTCACCCAGTCAAGGTCCGAAATTCTCTAAACAGGCCTCAAACTCGAAAGGAAACCCTTTTTATATTAGATACCCAAACAGGGACACTGATAACTGTGCAGCACGAAGTCAGCCCAAACAGTGTAATGCTTTGAGTAAAAACCCTAGCAGCATCCGTTTCTGTTCCTGCCATCATTCCCTTTTTTCTCCGTTAGAGAGGCAACTGATGCGAATTCTTAACTACTTCTCTTACAACTATTCAGAAGGAAGAACGTGCAACTCCCAGACTCTCTCATTTTTTGTCACTTTATGTCTGGCTCACCTCACCATTTCAACCGATCCTCTCTTCTGTGATAGCAGCCCACGAATCGAGGACGGCTGATAACATTTTCCTTAGCTTGATGATCTTCTGCGCTTTTTCATAGGAGAGTATTTAGATTTAATTGCCATTGGTACAGTGAAGTCTCCAGACCGCTCGAGGCGCACGATGTAATCGCGGTGTGAACATGATTACTTGAATGCAGGTAACCGAATTGTAGATCAAAAGAAATAGGATTTTATGATGTTCCAAAAATGTGTTGAATTCAAACGTGATAAAGAACCAATAAAAAATTAAAGCTTTGACCGAGCCACCACCTTCCGGTCACCCTGTAGAGAAGAAAGATTAAGAGAAAGAGCTTCTCAAAGTTCGCTCTAGTTAAATAACATTCATTTGGCAAATTTGTGAAAATTTTAATGTTCAATAAGGCAAAAATGATAAAACTTTGTCCAACTGTGGTAAGTACAGAGATAACCTTTTATAGACATCTGCACCAAAACCAGGTGTTCTGCAGCTTTTTTTCTTGTTTCCAATGACGTTCAGGGCGCTAAAGGCCTCGGCTTTCTCGTTTTCAAAAATTTCCACAGCACCATTCTATACATAGATCTCGAGACGCTGAGAAACAGCCTTGAACCTCTCAACATAAGTCTGCTCGATTTTCCGCCAGACAAATGCGTGAGAAATGTAAATGAAATTACTGAAAGAAGCACGAAAAAAGCGCATGCTGAATAGGCGTTGCGAATTCCACGTATTCGTACAGCAGTAAAAACTCGCTATAAATTTCTTCAAGTAGCATTTTCCAAGAATTTCACACGATTATACCCTAAAAAACTGCATGGCTAAAAAGGTTCTCGCGACTGAAATGAGCCTTAAGTCAGAATTATTGCCCTAACATGAGGGGAGCACCACATATATAAATAAGTGCTACAGAATGCTGCCCATACATCAGTTTCGCTTGCTTTTCTTGAATGTGGCCTCTGTTCTAGAATTTGAAACTCTAAACTTCACAATATCCTTGGAATCACAGTACTCAAAGCTCACAGTTTTTTTTTTGAAAAACATGGAATAAATTTCCAAGAAAAATGCAAAAGTCAAATCCTAAAAAAATTACTTGGAAAAGATTTGAAAGTGCTTTAAAGTGGACATTGCTGAAATAGCCTAGAGATTTTCATTATTCCGGTTTGAAGTAAGTCTATATAAGGCAGCATAGTCGAGAGATTATCAGGAATTTTGACTATTTCTAGTTTTACTACGTTGCCATTTTCAGCTAAACAATGAAGCTAGCCGATCTGCTGACAATCCTCTTTATGGTATGTGAACGTTCCTCTTTTTTCAGAATTTTTACTAGCTGAAAATTCTATTAATTATGAATTCATTTCAGGTCCTTTCATTTGTCTCCCTGGGAAGTGCAAAACTCGACTTTCCTCGAACTCGTCGTCCTCCTCGTCGTGACGGGAGACCTCGTCCAATTCTCCCTTGATGTGGCAGAGGACCACATTTTCCTGGGAAGGGAAGAGCAGCGCTGTCACTACGGCCAACGCGTTTCTTTAAGCTCATAAAGATTCTCGCATTCTGCATCTGTGACCTTTCAATTTCCTGAAATTAAAAACGTCTCTCAACCTACCTAGTCGACGGCAGCACCTAGAGCGAACACGAGAAAAGAAGAAGGCTTAATCGGGCAACCCACAAGGGAAATTCAAGGTGCCTCTGCAGCTCAGACAAAAGACAGTGGATTTTTGAAACAGCAGGAAAGAGGAAAAGCTAGCTATTTACCTCCGCACCACGAATCTATCCATTCGTTGGACACTGAAGCGTCGAGATGAAGTATCTAGAGAGAAAATTCTATGTTTCTATCATTTTTTAAATATTTTTTTCGCCTACATAAGAACTAGCTAGTACCTGCCTCAACGAAGAAAGACGAACTCTTACCTTACCTTCCCATACACATACGCAAAACCTAGAATTTCTACACGAACAACAAAAACGGACATAAGCCATGCAGAGAGGGGTATGGCCGAGTTTTGGGACGGATTTGAGATCAGTGTCACAAACGGCAAAGCAACATACACCTCGCTATGAAAGGTCATACTGGGCAAGTACAGGGTGGTCCAAAATTACGGAGACTCACAAAACAATCCATATCTAGAGTTGGAAAGCAATTTGACAATTCTATTTCTAACATGTACTTTTCAATTATGAATAGAATCTACCTCCATATTTCAGTTCTCCTATCCCCGGCGAGGAAAGATTTTAAGAATTCCATGTAGGCGCCCAGTAGTCCTTGCACAGAGGAACCCACGTTTCTGGAAGTGATTCTTCTGCAAGTTTTCATGCTTAACAGAATACCATACCAGTAAATATTATAAATATGACTGAATATAAATGAATACAGAAAATAGTAATGCTTTTGCGAAATCTGACACATAACACTTGCGACTTTACTACACAACTGCGTAAAGTATTTGAGTAATGGAACTGCGGTGGACTGACGGCTCAGACATTCCCAAAATCGGTAATATAGAGCATTGTTTTTGAAGATGCTCTCCGATTGATCAATAAACAAAAAAACGAAATACCTAAGCTCTGTTTCGTTCCTTCCACTATATGGAGACAAAGATAAATAAGACCACCACCGGAACTCGTCAGTAGTGAATGGTGGTCTTGTAAGTTAGGAGAAATGATAAGAATTAAACCAACTGCTGTAGCATCTTCTTCTTGTTTATCCTCGGATTCGAGCAGGCCGCTGGTGCGCGTCTCAAACTTGGGTAATTAAAACAAGTAAGCCACAAAAAATGGGATGTAAAACGTCAAAACTCAGGATAAGAACTCCTGGCTGCGTAATTTTATACCATCCTTTATTCTTCCCCTCTTAGCTATATGAGGAATATCCATAATAGTTGCTGTAGGCTCCTCTTCATCGCCAAAGTCCATTTGCTTCGACATTTTCTTGTTTCCTATAGCTATATGAGGAACATCCATAATAATTGCTGTAAAATCCTCTACGTATGAATACATCCGCAATCCTTGAATTTATTGCTTATTATCAATATTTTCATTCAATATTCTTCTAATTTTCTATTCCATTTCTTCGCATATCTTGTTTTCTTCTCCTGGAACAATCTAGCTTCGTGAATGGCTTCGCTCAAGGCAAACTTACCGAAAGGCTTCCAACTGGACATCTCTGCACAGGTAGTTTATTCTCACACCATTTATTTATTTATTTATTTGAATACACTCTCAGGTGTGCCAAAAAAAAACCAGTAAATGTAAGGCATACGTTCCGCTTGCACAGTGATTTTCATGTGATCACAGAATGCGACGAGACAACTTATCATTCTCCTACTACGGAAGGCGAAAAAGTCTCCTCCCAAGATCCTGTTCCCACTACCCGAGCGCAGTATGCTAAGCCTAGAGCAGCCAGGGCTAGGCTGACCTACTCAACCCGAACGAACGAATTCGTCAGGGACCCTGGGCGAACGGTGTGGGAGGACCGCAAAGAAGGGGGTTCACCAACTTTCGTGATCCTCAAACGATTAATCGCCACTTTTGAGATCACTTCCAGCAAAATCCGAAATTATTAGCGGAACGACAGGTCAGAACTCAGAGAAAAAAAACAAGCTCATCAACTGCACAGAAATCGAACGCAATGCTATGCAAACAAAACCTAAGATTCAACAACAAGTGTATCGGATCCTGGATAACACGTATACCAGAAGCAAATGCGGAGAGACGCGACGTCGTGGTCCATCATAATCAGACTCATATAAACCCGCTGTGATCACGGTTGAGACTCAGACGAACTGGAAAAGACATAATCACGACTTCAAAAAGATGAATATAAGAAAGAAAAGAAGAGAGCTAGCCGCAAGTATCCGTCGCAGGCGATCGTGTGCCAAGTGCTAATGGATGGAACGAGTACGCCGGAATATCTTCAGAAGAATACTCTCAACGGCAGTCATTTACATTAAGCAGCTGTAACAAATCCAATTAGATTTGAATACTTTACTGTTCTTCGACTGCAAGACCTCAGGCGGGAGTGACTGAAACTATCTTGCAACCCTATGGAAAAGAGAGTTGAACGTGTGAGCAAAGTTCCGTTCTTCGATTCTGGGATAACTCAAATTGAATCTACCACTACGAGCGGAAGCTGGTCTAAACGCCCAATAGTGGCTCGCACTCAATTTCAATTCTTTGCGTTAAATTCGGAAACAAAAGACTAAATCTGCGATTATGCGTCTGAATTTCAGAGTCCGCATTCCAAGCATCCTAAGCCTATCACTGTAATTTGGCAGAATGTAAGGAGCATAGCCGGAGTGAAGGCGGTGGAATAGTAACTTAGTGAATGTTTTCTGCACTCTTTCAATCTTAACTATATCCTTGGCTGAAGTAGGGCTCCAGACTTGACTGCAGTATTCTAGGTGTGGGATGACATAAGCTAGATATAAGCGTTTCAGGATTCTAGCATCGCAACAGTGCATATTCCGAAAAATTGCGAACAGTACAGAGTATGCCTTCGAAACGACATTGTCTATATGGTCTGAAAACTTTAGTTGCTTGTCAACCAAAATACCAAGGTCTTCTACTGACTGACAAAATTTGAGGGTAATGTTGTTGGCACTGTATGTGACCGGGGGAAGATTCCCTAGGTGTAAAATGAAAGTTTTCTCGAAATTGATCGGCAGGTTCCAAGTTGAAGCCCAGTTAGCCATTTTTTCAAGCGATGAGTTAAGGGCGGAGTGTACTTCCAGAAAGTTCTCTCTTGTGTACATCTCATAAATTTTTATATCGTCTGCGTACAACTGCAATTTCACGTGCGGTGACGTTTTGAGTACGTGTGGCAGATCTAGGGTGTAGACAAGAAAAAGGAGAGGTGACAGGACTCCACCCTGAGGAACCCCACTTGTGCAGGGATAGCGCCGGGAGAAGTCGTTGCCAACCCTTACCGTCATTTGTCTCTCACTTGAATAGGATCAAATCCATTCTAGGAGTTTACCACGGATTCCAATATATTCAAGTTTGGAGATAAACACATTGTGACAGACTTTGTCGAAAGCTTTGGAAAGATCGACGTAGATGATATCAATTGATTTCCCTTTGTTGAGAGCACTATTCCAGTCATGCACACTATCCGTGACATTGGTGGTGGTCGAGACTCCCGAGGAAAACCCATGCTGCTCTAAAGGAATAACGTGAAATATCTCCAGCCATGATGAAATTTTGTCGCGAATAATTTTTTCCATGATCTTAATTGGAGTGGGGTAAGGCTAATGGGTCGGAATTCAGGTGCTGATTTCGCCTTCCCATTCTTTGGGATAGCAGTGACAATAGCGTGCTTCCATGTAATAGGCACCTCACCTAACAACATAGATATATTAAAGACGTGTGCCAGCGGTTCTGCTAGGGAGGTAGCACATTTTTATACACTATCTGAGGGATGCCGTCATAAGTTTCGGAAAGAGAAGGTTTAAGGCGTCTGAGGTATTTGAGAACATCATACGGATGAAAAAACACATCTGTACAAGATTGCCTTATCCGGGGTACCGCAGTGGAGCTGAAGACAGTAATGTTAGGACTACAAAAGCTCTCTGAGTGGAAAACACTAGCGAAATAGTCTGCCAGGATATCAGATTTGACTTTGTCATTGATGCATGGCTTTCCAGAAGGGTCGAAAAGAGTTGTCACCCCTTTATTTGGCTTCAGTGTGCGGTGAACATGCGAGAAAAGGCGTTTCATAGATGCCGCAGACGCTAGACGACGTTCACGATTGGCTAAGAACTTCTTAATGTGGAAGTTTATGTCGGAGCAAATCTCCTTGTAAATAGGACTAGACAGAGGTTCTTTCACAGTTTGGAAAACCCGCTGTTTCTGGGCGAGCAAAGAGGCGATATGAGAAGGGTACATCGGTTCAAAATGACGGGGAGAGCTGAGATGTATGAATGGGCCAGTAGTCTATAAATAGTTGCACAAAACCTGTGGTAAATGTCTGATGTGGAAGGGTAGTTTTCGAACAGTGCAAGCCAGTCAATGCTGCTGAGAGAATCATCAGCGATGAGTAATCTACGTTAACAAAATTAGGTCTTGGCAAGATGTTCGAGGAATGTCTGCATATAATTTTTTTCTCCAGCATTTCCTCTTTATTTTCCCATTACTTTTTGAGAAATTTGTTTGCATGCAGCCAATGTTTGAATCTAATTAACATAGAGACTGAACAAGAAAATTTCCACTTCTTCAAAGTCCGTTCTTCCATTCTCAGATGCTAAATTGAAAAGGAAACGAGTAAAATTGATTTTAATTTAATCTGACCCTTCATCCTTCCTTTCATCAGTCAATTCAGAGCTTGAAGTTACTTGATAATTCCAAGTTTAAAGTACTTTAACTTCATTTATTCTAATGGATTCCCATGGGATTGATTGAAGGCTCAGAGATGATTCTTACTTCTATGAATCATCTCTGAGCCTTCAATCAATCCCATGGGCTCGTTGTCGGCTTATCTCCCGAATTCCTTTATGTATGATTACAACTGCAATCCTTGAACGTGAGGAAGTGCGAAGTTTGGCTTATGTTCCCGACCTGTGCAACAGCGTTACGCTTTTTGGGCGCGAAGATTAATACTTCGTTTCCTTGACCTTGTGAAAATACTGGAATTTGATTTTGTTGTTCTGACATGTAGGTACTCCTCTATGCGCTAGCACAGCTGCTTTATTTAAAAGCACCGTCCCATCTCACAGACGCTCTTGAGGTCTTCACGCGAAAAAGAGGTCCAAACACAAAGAAAAAAGAAAATTTATAGTTTTCGGCTCACTTATTTACTCGTCGAAGCTTAGTAGTGTGAGATTAACAATATGAATGCCACATACTGATCAAAGCAATGATCTCACTTCTACATTAATCACTTGGTCATTTTATTTTCGTTCGTAGAAGTACTGCCCGTACAAAATGACAAGGATTGAGGCAAAGGAAAGTTCCACAGTGAATCCAGAAGACAAAAATGGCAGTCATATGTGAGTAGGATCTTCTGGCGAAAAGAAATCCGCTGCCTAATTGGTTTGGTTAATCGTTCAAGAGCACAGCGTGCATCATTAGTGACTTCCTTTCTCTCCTAACCACTTTTCTAATCACCGAGAAAAAGCCGCCATCCTTTCCTAACACAAAGGTGAATCAGGCTTTCAATGAGAAGTGCGAAGAACAGACGATCAGGCGACGTCAAATTCTGCAGTAGCCATTGGAATGAAATGAATAGCGAGTTATAAACGCACGAAGCACTGTGAACACTTCATGGGAATGTGGATGTGATATATAATCAGGATACCGCCTCAGAGTGGATAATCAGGCATCGGCTCTTCGCCGGCAATAAGGGGCTTTCTTCTACTGGCCTGTCAAAAAAAAATTCATGAATTTTTTCCAGATTTTGAAGTTTCGTGAGAGACACGTGGAACATTTTTTAAGATCTAACGGAAAACGCAAATAGGTCATGTACTTGATCGCGCAATTCTCAGACAAGTTTGGATTTCTTTCCTATGCCTGAGAGATGTGTTTACTGGGAAATATGAAAGCTTGTTAGGAGATCTACCGAAATAATCCAAAATAGGAAAGTTAGAAGTCAACATAGACGACAGAGACTACGCGAAAAGCAGTCATCGGTTTTACTGTGTCACAGCTTGAAATAGAATCTTTTCGGTATCTCATCATGCCCCACCACTCATGACCTCTGCAACAACTATTTAACCAGCTTTTGAAGGCAGTGTATCAGCTCAGGGATTGCGTTCCCACTTCACTAGAACATGTGCGAGCCGCTGAGCACAACGATGTACCTTATATTTCAGGAGAACGTCGGAAATCCCGATAGTTCTTGGTTTATTTGGCAGAGAATTGCGGAACTTTCTTATTGTTTTTAGATTTCAAGCACACCATTGGAATCAGCGAGTCGAGTAGGACCGGATTCTATTAATATCTCGATACCCGTCATGGGATGATACACTACCTTTAAGGATCTGGTTTCAGATAGCATCGAAAACTAGTTCTGCAAAAGCTGGTAAAGCTGCTATTTTTCGCCACTTCTTTGCAAGTAGTTGCAAATGAAAAGCTTGCAAACTAGTTGTTTTGACCTCTTCCTCACCAAATACTTGTAAAATGTAAAGCTAGTAAATTACATGTTCTGACCACTTTCTTGGTGAATACATAGTTGTAGAACGAAAAGCTAGTAAAATAGTTATTCTGCGAAGTCAACCCGTTAGATCAAGAATGTATTGTGGATTACTTTCATTCAAAATACAACATTTTTATTGGTGGCATTCATAAACGTCTTCAAACGGTGTGGCGCCATCCAGCCACAAATCTAAGAACATCTCGTGTCAGAGCGATAAAATATAATACAAAGCCCTTCTTTGATTCTTATAGTTTACTGTGATTGGACGATCTTCGGCTACAGCTCTTATTAGTTCATCACGTTCCGAAATCGTATGTACCCAGTCAATGTCCGAAATCGGCTAAACAGTCCTCAAACTCGAATGGAAACCCTTTTTATATTAGATACCCAAACAGGGACACTGATAACTGTGCAGCACGAAGTCAGCCCAAACAGTGTAATGCTTTGAGTAAAAACCCTAGCAGCATCCGTTTCTGTTCATGCTATCATTCCCTCTTTCCTCCGTTAGAGAGGCAACTGATGCGAATTCTTAACTACTTCTCTTACAACTATTCAGAAGGAAGAAAGTACAACTCCCAGATTCTGTCATGTTTTTTTGTCACTTTCTGTCTGGCACACCTCACCATTTCAACTGATCCTCTCTTCAGTGATAGCAGCCCACGAATCGGAGACGGCTTTATGATAAAATTTCCTTCGGCCTTCCGTAGCTTGATGATCTTCTGGCTTTTTCATGGGAGAGTAAAAGGATAAAGTGGTCGGCGTTAATCAATCCTGTCACGAGGGATGCGCCACGCATTCGACTTCATCTGAGCATCGTAGAGGCGTTGAATGCGTATGTGCCCTGTACAATGACTTGCGGGGGGCACCCGATGTACCAAGTCAGTGCTTCATCCTCCCAGACTCTCTGGTACCAATTTACCGACCCCGGAGGGATGGAAGGCTTGGTTGGCCTCAAGCGGGATCGAACCATCGATCGTGTGCATGCGCGGCGAGCCTCTTACCACTGCGCCACACGCGCCCTCATAGGAGAGAATTTAGGTTTAATTGCTACAGTGAAGTCTCTAGACCGTTCGAGGCGCACGATGTAATCGCGGTGTGAACATGATTGCTTGAATGCTGGTAACCGAATTGTAGATCAGAAGAAAAAGGATTTTATGTCGTACCAAAAATGTGTGGAATTCAAACGTGATAAAAAACCAATAAAAAGTTAAGGCTTTGACTGAGCCACTACCTTCCGGTCACCCTGTAGAGAAAAAAAGATTACTTCTTAAAGTTCGCTCTAATTAAATAACATTCATTTGGTGAATTTATGAAAGTTTTAATGTTTAATAAGGCAAAAATAATAAAATTTTGTCCAACTGTGGTAAGTGCAGAGATACCCTTTTATAGACATCTACACCAAAACCAGGTGTTCTGCCTCTTTTTTCTTGTTTTCAATGGCGTCCAGGGCGCTTAAGCGGTAAAGGCGTTGGCTCTTTCGCTTTCAAAAATTAACACAATGGTGCATTTTATACATATGTAGATCTCGAGACGCTGAGAAACAACTTTGAACCTCTCAACGTACGCTTGCTCGATTTTCAAGCAGACAAATGCGTGGGAAATGTATATGAAACAATTGAAATAAGCATGAAGAAAGCGCATGCTGAGTAGGCGTTGCGAATTCCACGTATTCGTACAGCAGTAAAACTCGCTATAAATTTCTTCAAGTAGCATTTCCTAAGAATTTCACACGATTATACCCTAAAAACTGCATGGCTAAAAAGGTTCTCATGACTGAAATGAGCCTTAAGTCAGAATTATTACCCTAACATGAGGGGAGCACCACTTATATAAATGCGACAGAATGCTGCCTATACATCAGTTTCGCTTGCTTTTCTTGAATGTGGCCTTTTTTCTAGAATTTGATCCTCTAAACTTCACAATATCCTTGGAATCACAGTACTCAAAGTTTAGAGGTTTTTTTTGAAAAACATGGAATAAATTTCCAAGAAAAATGCAAAAGTCAAATCCTGAAAAAAATACTTGGAAAAGAGTTGAAAGTGCTTTGAAGTGGACATTGCTGAAATAGCCTAAAGATTTTTCATTATTCCGGCTTGAAGTAAGTCTATATAAGGCAGCGTAGTCGAGATTATCAGGAATTTTGACTATTTCTAGTTTTACTACGTTGCCATTTTCAGCTAAACAATGAAGCTAGCCGGTCTGCTGACAATCCTATTCATGGTATGTGAACGTTCCTCTTTTTCAGAATTTTTACTAGCTGAAAATTCTATAAATTATCAATTCATTTCAGGTCCTTTCATTGGTCTCCCTGGGAAGTGCAAAACGCGACAGCGAGCGTCGTCCTTATCGTCCTCGTCCTGACTGGAAACCGCGTCCAATTCGTCTTTGATGTGGCAGAGAACCACATCTTCTTGGGAAGTGAAGAGCCGCGCTGTCATTACTGCCAACGCGTTTCTTTGAGCTCATAAAGATTTTCGCATTCTGCATCTGTGACCTTTCAATTTCTTGAAATTAAAAACGTCTCTCAACCTGCTTAGTCGACCGCAGCACCTAGAGCGAATACGAGAAAAGAAGAAGGCTTAATCGGGCAGCCCACAAGGAAAATTCAAGGTGCCTCCGCAGCTCAGGCGAAAGACAGTGGATTTTTGAAACAGCAGGAAAGAGGAAAAGCTAGCTATTTACCTCCGCACCACGAATCTATCCATTCGTTCGACACTGAAGCGTCGAGATGAAGTATTTAGAGAGAAAATTCTATGTCTCTATCATTCTTTAAATATTTTTTCTCGCCTACATAAGAACTAGCTAGTACCTGACTCAAGGACGAAAAACGAACTCTTACCTTACCTTCCCATACACATACGCGAAACCTAGAATTTCTACACGAAAAACAAAAACGGACATAGGCCATGCAGAGAGGAGTATGGCCGATTTTTAGGACTGATTTGAGATCAGCGTCACGAACGGCGGAGCAACATACACTTCACTATGAAAGGTCATACTGAGCAAGTACAGGGTGGCTCAAAATTACGGAGACTCACAAAACGATTCATATCTAGAGTTGGAAAGCAATTTGACAATTCTATTTCTAACATGTACTTTTCAATTATGAGTAGATGAGTAGAATCTGCCTCCATATTTCAGTTCTCCTATCCGGCGAGGAAAGATTTTAAGAATTCCATGTAGGCGCACACTAGTCTTTGCACAGATGAACCCACTTTTCTGGAAGTGTTTGTAAGTTTTCATGCTTAGCAGAATACCATACCAGTAAGTGTTATAAATATGAATGAATATAAATGAATACCGAAAATAGTAATGCTTTTGCAAAATCTGACACATAACACTTGCGACTTTACTACACAACTGTGTAAAGTAATTGAGTAATGGAACTGCGGTGGACTGACGGCTCAGACATTCCCAAAATCGGTAATATAGAGCACTCTTTTTGAAGATGCTCTCCGATTGAACAATAAACAAAAAAAAACGAAATACCTATGCTCTGTTTCGTTCCATCCATTATATGGAGACAAAGATAAATAAGACCACCACCGGAACTCGCCAGTAGTGAATGGTGGCCTTGTAAGTTAGGAGAAATGATAAGAATTAAACAAACCTGATCTGCTGTAGCATCCTCTTCTTCTTCTTGTTTATTCTCGGATTCGAGCAGGCCGCTGGTGCGCGTCTCAAACTTGGGCAATTGAACCAAATAAACCACAAAAAATGGGATGTAAAACGTCAAAACTCAAGATAAGTTTAACTCCTGGCTGCGTAGTTTTATACCACCCTGTATTCTTTTCGTGTTAGCTATATGAGGAACATCCACAATAGTTGCTGTAGGATCCTTTATGTATGAATACATTTGCAATCTTTGAATTTATTGTTTATTATCGATATTTTCATTCAATATTCTTCTAATTTTTTTTATTCCATTTCTTGGCATATCTTGTTTTCTTCCTCTGGAACAATCTGGCTTCGTGAATGGCTTCGCTCAAGGCAAACTTAGCGAAGGGCTTCCAGCTGGACATCTCTTCACAGGTAGTTTATTGTCACACCATTGGTGGGGAATGTCTGCACATAATTTTTTTTCTCCAGCATTTCCTCTTTATTTTTCCATTACTTCTTGAGGAATTTGTTTGTAGGCCGCCAACGTTTGAATCTAATTAACATAGAGACTGAACACGAAAACTTCCACTTCTTCAAAGCCCGTTCTTTCATTTTCAGATGCTAAATTGAAATGAAAACGAGTAAAATTGTTTTTAATTTAATCTAACCCTTCATCCTTCCTTTCGTCAGTCAACTCAGAGCTTGGAATCACTTGATAATTCAGAGTTTAACGTACTTTAACTTCATTTATTCCACTTCTAAGAATCATCTCTGAGCCTTCAATCAATCCCGTGGGCTCATTGTCGGCTTATCTCCCAGCAAAGCCCCTTATTGCCGGCGAAGAGCCGGTGCCGGATTATCCACTCTGAGGAGGTATCCTGATTATATATCACATCCACCATTCCCATGAAATGTTCTCAGTTCTTCGTGCATTTATAACTCGCTATTCATTTCATTCCAATGGCTACTGTAGAATTTGACGTCGCCTGATCGTCTATTCTTCGCACTTCTCTTGAAAGCCTAATCCAGCTTTGTATTAGGAACGGATGGCGGCTTTTTCTCGGTGATTATAAAAGTGGTTAGGAGAGGAAGAAAGTCATTAATGATGCACGCTGTGCTCTTGAACGATTAACCAAAGCAAGTAGGCAGCGGATTTCTTTTCGCCAGAAGATCCTACTCACATATGTACTGCCATTTTCGTCTTGTGGATTCACTCTGGAACTTTCCTTTGCCTCAATCCTTGTCATTTTGTACGGGCAGTACTTCTACGAACGAAAGGAAAGTGACCAAGTGATTAATCTAGAAGTGAGATCATTGCTTTGATCAGTATGTGGTATTCATGTTGTTAATCTCACACCATTAGGCTTCAACGAGTAAATAAGTGAGCTGAAAATTATAAATTTTCTTTTTTCTTTGTGTTTGGACCTCTTTTTCGCGTGAAGACCTCAAGAGCGTCTCTGAAATAGGGCGGTGCTTTCAAATTAAGCAGCTGTGCTAGAGCATAGCGGAGTACCTTAATGTCAGAAGAACAGAATTAAATTCCAGTATTTTCATGAGGTCAAGGAAAGGAAGTATTAATCTTGCCCAAAAAGCGTAACGCTGTTGCACAAAACAACAAACATAAGCCGAACTTCGCACTTCCTCACGTTCGAGGATCGCAGTTGTATTCATACATAAAGGACGCAAGAAGTCTTAAATAAGCGGAAATCATGCACTTAGCATCGGATATCTCTTAACACGTAATATCCATCAGCGAAGAGTTTGAGCGTCCTAAGCCAACCAAGAACACCCAAAAAAGACGAGACTGCGGAATTTATCTTGCGATTAGTGATTAAGGAATCTTGGGGAGCGAGTTGGGAAGGCTTGTTTACTCTACTTCAACGGTTCCATTCCCTATTGGGTATCTTCAACACTGTTTTTTACGAGGATTTGAACTAAGTTCGATAGCACATCATATGTCATCTTTCAGCTGTTGTTTTGCTCTTTACGATTATTATAAATCAATGTCACTAATTCCTGCTATTTCTTATTTCCTGTCACATGAAATATGACCTCCCAATTCGACAAGAGCGTACATCTCCAACACCTCTAACTTTCCCACTTGTTCCGATTCATGGCATTATCTATTTCTCCTTGGAAGAGCCGAGTGGCTATTTGTTCGTTTATTGTTTACTTATTTATTTACTTGCTTAAATACCCGCAAGATGTGCTGAGAAAAGATCTAGAAAGGTAGCGAAACCTGTTTTCATATTGCTAAGAGCCATTTTAGCTGCTGCACATTTCGAGCAAGTAAATAAACGAATAAACAAAAAACCCTCAACACAACTATTGCAATAGCATGACAATCTACTAGAGGTTGCATTTCCATCAGCTTATTGGAATTTCAGCTAAAACCTTTCCAGAGATGGGATCCTGATAATCTCCTGTTCGCCAGCTCATCTCTCGTCGTGCTGACGTGAGCATGAGGATTAGTCAGAAAAGACCATTGGAGCTCATCTATTGGCAAACACAGGAAGTTATATCGATCATTGCATCCTTCCGTTGCCGATCTGACTCTATATTAAGCTTCTCTCAATAATATTTTTCTTTCACTGTTTTGAAAGAGCAATCTTCGGTGTTCAATTTCCTTGGCAGCTAATGGGTACAGAGTACATAAAGGACGGAAATATTTGTGATTATCACTTAGGGAACTAAAGTTTAAAGTAGAGAGCGGAGACGACGCAGCTTAGTGTTTAATCGTGCGTTTATTACCTTGTTCGTTTGTTTGGTTACAATTGCATCACGAATGCGTGCCATATTAGTAAAACTAATCAGAAATAGAAAACCAATTTCGAGACGGTAATCCATTTTCATTCAGATAGTTGTTTATCAAAAAGCATTAATGCTATTACGTAGCCATATATTTTTAGGATGTGTTGTTATGTGATACACAAACGAGTAAAAAAAACTATGAATTTGAAACAAATCAGCATGTTTTCATGAGCATTTTTTCTATTCATGTAAATGAGTGGGCGGATCTTGGCTAGAAGTGGGCGTGGCTTACATTCAACGGTATGTCTCCTCAAGATATATGTATGTAAGTTTGGAATAGAGAGCATAATCCAAAATGTGTTTTAATATACTCATATATATATATATATTGTATGTATAACACATAACATACACCATTTGATATATGATATAATATATACTAGGAATTACTCACATATTACGCAACACATTGACATAATATATAATATATTATCTCCGTGATAAGTACGCATATGAAAATGAAACAGGAAAATAGAATCAAAAGTGTGTACTAATATGTATTACAATTCATATCAATATTATTACGCATAATATATATATATATCAGTGGCGGACGCAGAAAGTGGGCGGGAGGGGGGGCGTGGGAAGAAAAGTGGGGTCTCCGCCGTTTTGGGGACCCAGACGGAAAATAAAATTAATAATAATATTAATTATAATAATAAACAATAAATAAAAAATATATTAAAAATAATAATAAAAATAAACAATTAAAAATAAACTAACACAAGATTTTTATTTGTATTGTAAAGTAATTTCGAAAATTTGGCGACCCATTCTCGGGGGGGGCGCGCGCCCCCCCCCCCCCCCCCCCCCTGCGTCCGCCACTGATATATATATATATATATATATATATATATATATATTATTTACTATCGACATGATATATGTTACATCATTTCGATAGCACACAATATAATGAAATAGTATGTATTTTATTAGTATTATTGATGCAATATTTCCATAGTACCTAAACATATTAAACTGAAATCGGAAAACTGAATCAAAAATATTCATTGATATTCATATTATATTGTAGTTCATATTAACACTACCGTGCACAATATATATTTTTTTGACTATCCGAGCTTCTGCCAGCCTGTTTACCAGAAAGATTACATCTCCACAGCCTTCTTTCCATCTTTAACTACCATCCAGATTTCCATCAATTCCGCATGCTGACTCCTGGCTGGGGACAGATTCATCCGAAGTGCTGCTCACTTAGAGCAATCCTGTGACGCCCTTCCTGGTATCCTGGTAACCAGTTTTCGTCGAAATCCCATCTGATATGTGGATGGCACGGCGGCGACAACAACTCTGTCGTAGCCATATCATTATCTTTCCTGAGAGATCTTGAGATTGTCTCGTTGCCAGTGGCATCCCAGCCTCATCCACCACTAATCCTCAGCTGTTGTAGCTTTCCAGTTTCAATTTGTGTAACATTTTGTCGAATTTTCCTGCTTTTTGAAAGTTTAAGGCCTTCTATGCACTGGCCTTAGTCTTACAGTATCATTCTGAGGAGACTCTTACAGTATCATTCTGAGGCTATGCATGTGCTAAAATAGAAATCCTGGATCGTTATATGTAACGTTTCTTCTTTGAAATAGAGGTTGGTGTTGTTTATCAGGAATGTCTAGTAAAGAATAGATATCTAGAATATCTGATTTATTGTTACATATAGTTGCTTATGAAGGTCAACTATTCATTCATCTGTTAGACCTTGGCTATAATCCATGGCACTGATTCTACGTCGCATTGTCAGCACACGAGCGACACAATTACCACGATTTTGTTATATGCTAGTTAGACGAAATAGTATGACTATTTTTGATTTATTTCCGTTGTGGGAAACTGATAAGGACTTGGCTACCATGCGAACATGTGAATTGGAGAAGAGTAATCCTTGCACCCGATCGCGTGATGACCTATCACAGAAGACCAGACAAAACTGGTGGTGTATAACAAGTGAAGAGTTTGATAAGGTCATGATACGGCATTCGGATTAAGAATTGATTCAGTGCAATAAATTGTACACTGTGAACTGTTTGTCGAAAAAGTCCTCTATTATTTAGGGTGAGCGGAGTCCTGAGAGGGGATCAAACTCTGTGACCCAGAAATTTTATGTCTATCCGTGTTTTTCTTTTGAGTTTTCTTCATTGTATTTTAAATGTCTTTTTATAGCACATATTTCATACTAACCCACCTTCACTACTGAAAAGGAAAGAGAAAACTTTCTTAGCGACGACAATTCTCCAACAAAAAATGGGTACTACGGCCGCTGTCCTTATTAAAACTTATGCCCATTTTTCTGGGACATTACGGGGTTTATTCTCTACCTGTGATGATATTCATGCACAGTAGTGAGTTTCTCGAAGGTATAGCTGTCCCGGAAAAATGCGCCATTCCTCAACATTGAGCAGTACGCTAACGATCGTAGTAGCACCACCAGGACGCGTAGTACGTAGTATAAGGATGGGCTTCCTAGGCCCATTCGCACCTAGCTATTTCTCAGGATTTGGCCATGGACTTGATTTCTGAACTTCTGATTAGGCCTACAGTAACTCCTCTTAGATATTATTCTGGACCAGAAATTCCGGTTTTGATATGGAAACTCCTAGAGGCTCACCCACTCTGCTCTGCTGCTTTGCGGCTTTCTGCTACTCTGCTACTTGGACTCGTCTTTCAACCTAATTGTTCTCATCCCCACGCAAAACAAGGATATTTTCCTTGCAATAAGCTGAATACAGCACGAACTTTTCTTTTTCTAAAAAAACAGAGCAGTGAAAGGAGATTCATGATATAACGCTTTGTGATTTCTGGGAAAGTTCACATTCGCAGCATGTATGATACTGTTGGACTTTGCAATTATCTCTTCAAAGGGTGACATTTTCTGGGAACTGTAGGTCTTACCTTTGTTATTTAACAGAAAAATTCTTAGAAAGATAACAGAACTTTAGCAGTAGAGAGAAATAAAGGTGAAATGTTCCATGGTAAGTCCGTGTGAAGATAAAGAAACCAAACAGAAGGATGGACGCACAAATACTTACCTGCTGAGGAAGATAACTAGTTCCTAAAGAAAGAATGTAAATAAAGTGAATCACAAGATTATTTTAATGTATCCAGCTTGCTTATAAACAAACACAGCCTTTGATGGAATAATTTGCTTTTTATTTATTTAGATGAATTGCAGCACAACTCAGTTCACTAGGAAATGACGCGTAATTGTGTTTCTAGCTCTGAGAATAACTACAAATGTTACGTAACGCTTCCCTGTTGTTGTGAATCCCCCACGACAACACAATCTGTATTCGGAAATAAAACCGAAACAATGTACACATCCCATTATCACATACTCAGAAGAAGATGTGAGATTACGTCAACTTTCCTAATCCTGGATACCTCATGCGCTCCCCTCTTATCAATTCACACTCACCACAATGAACATGAAAAGCCCAAAATACAGAAGGGTAGTCAACGATCTGGTTTTATGTCTTCGTATCCTTAAGATGGAGGTAAAGTCAAAGGCGAGCAACGTTTGGATTTTCCGACCCATTGCGGGGCGCCGAGGTAGTTTTCACATATGTAGAAGTTAGAAAGAAACACTACTGCCTTGTTTTTTACTCGTTCTTCCATAGAACTGCACGTTCGATCAGTTTATAACCTGATGAGGTTATGTCTAGCAATGACTCAGCTTTCAAAAGAAAATTGGCCAAGATGAATGTGCTTCATGTTCTACATATCTCCGATGTGTGGGATCTCAGATTCCAGCACGTCACTCGTATCTGGACCAAATGTAAAGAATCTACTTCGACTTTATACTATGCCTTATCCTCGCCTGCGGTGGTTGTCGGCTTACTTTCCACTTCATTAGATTTCTCACCTTACTCATTCCACCACAACGCTGTCAGTAACAGTTCTATATGATGTTTTGATTGGTTTACTAATTGAAAGACCTACATTACTGTTCGCAATTCCTAAGCCATCAAACATACGCATACTTGCCTTTCTTCATGCCACCTTCTTCAACAATGTCAGTATTTTCATTTGATTAACAATCTTACCCAACGAGGTCCTTCAAGGCTATCCCCAATTGCGGTGATGCTGTAGCGGAAGGTAAAGTATCCACCGAGCATCCACCTGAGTTTACGCCGGGGGTTCGTACCAGATCAAAGAGTCGCCTTCGCGACCGCCCCTCAATGACTCAGTCAGTTGCGTTCTCGGTGTAGGATGATCTCAATGGGCTTCAGCCTTCATGGTGTAGCACCTGTATCGTTTCTGGTTGAAGGGGGACCTGAGATAGCAATAATTGTTGATCTTGCTCTAATATCCAACGAAATTGCGCAGCCGTTGACATTTTCAGAAGAATACATTCACTGGATATCTATACAAGTTCTGATAATAACATTACCTGCTACCACAGAAAAATTATCCTGGAATAGCACACCCCAATTACCCAGTGCTGAAGTTATTATCCTGCTCTCCCTTGTCTGCTCAAGTCTTTTGGAAACTAATGCAGATCCGCTACCTCTACCTTCTTGTGATTAACTAGTCGTTACTGGTCAGCTTAATTTTGTTCCTTTTCTCTCTTTTATTTGGCGCTTCTCTATTTTAAATCACTTTACTTTCTGTTCGCCGTCATGGCACCCCTTTATAGTGCATGCAAATAAATAAATAAATGAACTTGCCAAAGCTCCACGTCAATTTGGTCATTGTCACTCGAAGCTCTCTTACATAGCCAAAGTTCATACATTAATTCTTCGCTAAGATCTATTATCTCTTGCCGTCACAGCAAGTCTTTTACCCGTACCATTCTAGCAGCTCACACTGCAAGTCTTGGGAGATTAAACTATGTATACTAGAAAACAGCACGACAGCACAATGCTACAATATACTAGAAAACGTTTATACGTAGTTCTAGCCTTTCTCAAGACCTGTTTGTTGAAGCCTCCATAACTAAGCTTGAGATGTTTGAGATACTGTCGAATTACTGTTGGTGTTTTATTTGGGTAACTTTAAACTCTTGAGCTTCACGGTCAGGCCAAGAACTGCATACATCAAAATAGGCAGGAGAATCCAAACCAGATGCTTCGGTGATGTGTTCAAACGAGCTGTTGCGTCCAAGATATGTGTGGCATGGATCAATATTATTACTGTATATTTTCTTAGTAATGGTAACTGCTCGGTCAGAACTTATATTCTAACTGAATTTTCTATCCATAGCATTGTTAATAAGACGAAATAAACCAATTTCATTAAAACTCATTGTTCTTTGCTGCTAGTCTTAACCACCTTGTCTTGTATTCCCCTTGAGCCGAGTGTATCTGCACATTGAGAAAGGCCAGCCAGTTGTCTCTAGGCTTCTCTTCAGTAAATTGAGTGTTAGGAATCTGCTGGTTGTGGAGGATATTATGGAGTGGAGTGTTGTTTTTGTTATTCGATCATGTGAAGCACTGAATGCAAGTCTTAGTACAGTGGTATAAATTGCACGATATTTCTTTTTCTTTGTACATTCTTTTTCTTGCCTAGTAGTTTTGGGCAACACTATAATAATGTGTGCTGTCATTTTCTTACGGTTATTAGTTATATTAAGTTGTTGCGGTTGAGCTTTCTTCGAGATGTGGTTAGGTAACTATAATGAGTGTGTTCCACGTGTGCGTGTTCTCACCCAATTAAGCCAGAGTGGCACTTCTCCGCCTCACCATACTAAATATTTCCGCCACTTTCTCACGTACAACCTCTGCACTATCCCAAAGCTCTAGTCTAACTTCTCAGACACTCTTACCGGCCGAGCTCACGTCGGTAATTCGGCTCAAACGAGCTATCGGCCGAGTAGCTGGAAAGTTCGGCTCAGCAGCCGGAGCTGGGATTTATGGTACCTTTACCGCGCGAACTAACAGTGGATAGCGTGATTAGTCACCTTATAGACTGCGCAATGTTGAGAGACGAAAGACGTGAAAGTTGTCTTGCTAACCTTGTCTTGCTTGGTTATGCGTCATGAATCCTAGTCCGGGCAGAGCCACAGCCAGATAAATGACCCACGATCTCTGTTCAACAAGCTAAATATCACTACCTGGTGAGCCGGCTTACCAATGATCCTTCGGCCGGCATCAGTATTTGAGTTTACTTGAAAGGGTGTGTGGCTCTATTTTTGTCTACTACTGAAGCTAGTAAACAAGTGAGCGATCCTCCTTTGAGCAGCGGGGTAAAGGAGTCCTCTTAAATGTGTGTCACGTATCCGTTGGCCATTTATACACATACTGATTGATAGATGTGAGGGAACGAGCACAGTGCAAAAAAAAACATCGAAACAACATTCAATAACTGTTCACTTCAGCATTACCAGTGCCCGTACTCATGAATGTTCTCGGAAGGTTGTGATCTACCTTTACATCTGAAGTGTATGAGTTTTCAGGTTGGGTGCACTTCGTGAGGGCGACTTGTCTCAGTCAGCAGTGAAAGGTAACGGTGAAAAGAGCGAGATGTAACGTATTTTGCTGGAAAGCTCCATCCATTCTTATTTGAGCGTAGAACCTGCAGAAGCTATTCTACCATAATGCAAAAGTAATAAACGAACAAGCGAATTTCCTGAAATGATCTACCTGATATCTGTTTACCCATATCTTCTATTGGCCTGTCGAAAAAAATTCATGCATTTTTCCAGATTTTGAAGTTTCGTGGGAGGCAAGGGGTCGGTGGTCGTTTGGGACAGCAGATTTGGAAGAGGGATGGCCGAAGTAAATCGTCCATTGAGCTCTACCCCTTGTGGTTGAGTTCCGCCCACCCGGCTTTTTCTTGATCGTTTGGGGACAGGCTCAGCCAACTTTGAGAGGTATCATCAACTGTGACGTATTCTCTATAGTATTCTCTATAGTGGACGCAAACGTTTTGAACCACAATAATCGCTTCTCGACTATGGCGAAAAGTGAAACAAAGCAGGGACAATTGCTTTGTAGAAGAAGATAACCGCGGGAAAATAATCGATTTAAAAAAAGCACGAACCTATTTGATATCGATTACTTTCTTAGTAACATAGCAGAATGATTTCTCAGAAAATTCAAGAACAATCGTGCTACCTCACATGTGCCACGTAGAGAAGTTATGTCGCAAGCAACGTTCTGCTTTGAAAAACACGTTCATCGGTATTGTAAGCATCTTTTTTAGATACAAACTATATGGATGGTACAGGGACAGCATTGGGAATGCGATCGCTCCACTGCTGGCAACCCGGGTACCGTACTTTAAGACTGTGCAAAAAGGTCACGATCGGTAGATCATGCCCACGATCGATAACCAGGTCGATAGTGAGGCCGCCGATACACCTCTTCTGATAACTCTACAGCACGAATGCAGCCCGAACGACATAATGCCTCGAGTAGAAACCTAGCACAACTGTTGCCAGTCGCTGCCATCCTCTCCTGAAATTCTGCCATCCCTCAGCAATTGCTGCTAAAGGGACGAAAGCACGAGCTCCGATCGAGGTGAGAATGGCAGTAACTGGAAACAGTTGTTGTTATGGTTTCTACTCAAACAACTTCGCCATTTGAGCTGCGTTCGTGCTGCACAGTTATCAGAGTTAGTCGCTCGTATGCTCTAAAGCGTTGAGCAGTCCATTCTGTTATCTTTCATCTATTAGTGGTACCACGTTCCATTCTGCTGAATTCTTTTTAACCTCCACATTTTACTACATACGGCCTCAACCCGCGTGCCTTACTTGAGACTGTCCTAAGAGGTTGCATGATCGGATGTAACCGGGAGTTTCAGCTGATACCTGCTGGGGTAAGTATTTGTGCCCTTCTTGTCTTCCTCATTTCTCTTGCAATTTATTTCCACCTTGATTATGTTTACAATTGGAGTTGATATGCTTACACGTAACCACTGATAAGCTTGAATAGCCCTCCTCGCTGTACTGACGAGTTTCCAGGAAGACCTATTTCTTAAACCTATTTACCCGTATATGGTGATGGAACGAAATGGGCAAGTAGGCAACATTCCTTTATGAATTCCACTTCTTTTTTATCATGAAATTTTCCATTAATAATTTTATTGTTGCCTATCATATTTGTAATTGTAACTCCCGGTGGATTCCGTTTGCTCCGATTATCCTAGCTTCACTCCATTTTTTCTTGGTTTTCGTGGGACCTATAGAACCACCAGGAGCAAATAATGAGTTTTGTAAGGAATGCTCCAGCAAAACAAGTCTTGAATTCTCAATCATTGCGGAGAGGAACCGCGCGAGTCCACACTTCAACTTGACATCTACTCTAGAGAACTCTTGATGCTCGTTGAAGGTATTTTCCTTGTAGGAATTCTCGCCAGGATCTGAATCCTTAGGTTAGAAGCCCTAGCGTTGACGTGTTAGCGTCTAGTTCTTCGCGGAAAACTCCCAACGCTCCGCCTCTACCTCGTCACTCGATGTTTGGATGAGAATCCACCAAATCGCCTGATCCATCGTCACTTATCCTTTACATAGACTTAGAAATACGTCTGCGACCGCCCCACTTGCACGTAAATGACGCCCTGTTAATTTTTCCCTTGCAAAAGTCGCTCATGTTTATGTCGGCGCCATTTCCACTACACAACATCTACTCCTTATTATGTACATGACATCAGCATCCATTTAGATTTTCTATTGTTGTTGTGACCATGTAAAAGTCTGTGAATGAAACCTATCCTCTGCAACTTCTTCGCTATTGCAGAAGATGTTGTGCAGGCTGACATTTAGCGAATTTCTGTGGGTATTTAAGAGCGATTGCTTGGTAACAGTGCGAAAATCCTTATTTGTCTGAGCAAACCGACCTTCTTCCCTCTCAAATGCTTCGTTCTCTTGCAGAACCATTCAGTCACTGGTGCTGCCCAGCCCGTGTTTTCTTGTTGCTTTTGGATTGCTTTCTGACCAAAATGCACCAAATCCTGCGATAATCTCGCAATCTACTGCTCACTGAAATATAATGGAGTGAACGGCACAACAGAAAATAGACAGAATAGAGGCAAGCTGTAGGAATCCTTGCTACACTTCATATTTTATAAAGCTTTTCATTACAAAAATTGCGTTTTAATACGTGTTCTAGTACCTGTACTGAGTCCATTTGACCGTTGTGCAGTGGCCGAAGCAGAGGGCTGGGGTGGGGCGCCTCTCCCCCTATAAAATAAACAAAAATCTTGTATAAGTCATTTCAAATGTTTATTTTCGTTATTACTTTTGAATATTTATTATTAGTCGTTTAACATTTAAACTAATATTTTTGTAACAGCGAAGTCCATTTTCCCACGCCCCTCCCCCTCCTACCCATTTGCTATCTCTGTTACTGCTGTTGTGCTATGTTCTTAAGAGGCGAGTTGTATGTACTTTGTTTTATTTATTTACCTGCCTCTCTTTCAATTCTTCTCACTTCAGCTGTTCTGGCCATCAGAGTTGTTTAATCAATATGTAGAATATTGACTACTCTTGATCTTTAGTAGCTGCCTCAGAATGAGAGCAGCAACATTCCAATATTCTGGACATTCTTACTCTGTCCTATTCATTGGCTTCACAATCACCTTTCTCTTTTTAGGTGGGGGAAGAGAGTGAGGAGGGGACCCTGGGTGCTCCTACCGTTCAGCTTGAAATGTTATGCTATAAAATACGCGGAACTCCAAACGGCCGTGTGCAAGAGGCGGGACTGCGGCGCGGCTCTCTGGGGCAGGGACACAGAAGTTCTGCACGTGGCCCTGGCTTTTCTGCTTCTGCCAGCAGCAAACAACCCGAGCGCCACGGCATGCCGCGATCCCGCCCTTTGCACATGGGCGCTTGGAATTCCTTGTATCTGTCTATGTACTTCTTTATATTTACTGGACAAAGGGTGCACTTCTCAGGAATTACATTAAAATGAATAAAATGTCGTGGCAATGAAGCAAATAACTAGTACATAAGAATATTAATTCTACGAATTGATGGAAAATGCAAATTGAAACATTGTTGACACTTCTTACCTTAAGATATTTAGAGTAAAAATAATAGTCTCGAATGCTACTCTTGCACTGTCCAGCAGTTACCTTGCTATTGTATCCATAGAAGAGGAAAATCATGGAAAATCCTGGGATCTCCTCCTCGCGTGTTTATCTCATCCATTGGTTTTGCACCTCTTGTTGACTTCTTGACGCTAAATCTGCCGTTGACGTCAGCACTCATCGGCGAAGGAAATGATCCCAGTAGCCTTCGCTTCCGTTTACGTCACATACACTCGTATTCATCGTGTAGCGCGTGGTCTTCATTCTTTGTCTTCCCGGCTCTTCTGGAAGATTCGCTGCTGCTGCTGCTATACTTAAGGAAATTGTCGAAGTCACTCCATAAGCAGCTTTTCTCGCAGAAGTTCCGCCTTGTAGAGCGCCGATCCTGTAGAAAATTGTTGCTTTTTCAGTTCCTCCTTCTCTATTCGAATATTCGAATATTCGCAAATTAAGTGGCAAAATTCACCTCTTTTTTATAGGTAATGCCCTATTGAGTATGCGAATTCTGTCCGCTTTCTTCGCTGTTCTTTTCACGTTCATCAATCCTTGCATGATGTACAAAGGTGGGTCCTTATTGGAGTTCTTGATTTTTCCTGGATTTCTGCCAACGAATCCTCCAATTTTCTTCTTAAATTTTCTATTTCACCCTATTTTTGTACCTCAAAACTCATATTTTTCCCTCTGCAGTTGTCACCGAGCTGGAATCCTGCTTCTCCCGTCGTCTTCCGGAACGACTCCGCGTCCGGATAATTGAAACCGTCTGCGCCTACGTCTTCAACAACAACCTTAGCACGAGAATACGTCTAGCTGTTTATGTAACAGGTAAGAGCTAATACATAGTAGGTTTTATCCTACTGCTTGATAATCCTCTGCATCCATACGTAATAAAGTCCACAACAGCGTGGAATGAATGAGTGAAGCCATAATCCCAACGGTCACTGCCTTCTGCGCTCAATGAGAAGTGGATTATGCCATTGACGCAATAGTACGATAAGAGTTCACGTGAAGGGACGTCATCAGAATCATGGGGCACGTGGGATACTTCCAGAATTTTCTGGGAAGATAATAGATGTCAAATAATGCTGGAGCCACTCATCACGTTTTTCCACTGATCCTTGGCTCTTTGTCTCAGAGATCGTTGTGGATCGCATTCGACGGAAGCTTATCCTACACTCATAATCCTTCGCGAAATTCCGGAAAAAAAATTCAGAAAAGTAGAAAAATGTGTAAATTGTCAATGAAAACTAAGAAAAATTCTTACTCTCGGGAAAGTTTGGAACGCCGGCCAGAATTCAGAAATCTACAGCGTTGAGGTAGAAGCTATACGTGGGTGTGTATACACATAGGAGTGCACAGGAGACTTTCTGCGTAACCACTGCTTCACTTTTCCGGGCCAATGCTACAGGTTTTACAATTTTTCTTTGCTGGCTGTAATTTTTCCTTGTTTTTCCTTCTTTTCCTTTCTCGAATGAGGTAACTTGGGCCTTTCTGCTCAACAAATTTGTGAAGGTGTTATAGTGCTTCCAGAAACATTCATATCCTAGCCTACTTGTATAGATGTGCAGTATGGTACTGGAAAAGTGTTGTGCAAACTCTTTAGAATTAGAACCTCTGTGATTGGTCGGTTCGATCAATTGGCCAATCACAAAGTTCAGCTGTGTCCCCCTTTCAGAATCCAACGCGCCAGATCCCTGTTTTTGAATACTTAATCCTCGCTTGGAGGACATTATTAGAATTTCGCAGTTCTAGAGTAACTCTATGGTTCTTAAATTTACCAATTTTTGTTGGAACCAAGTCCATTCCAAAAATTTAGCTGTGGACTCAGTCTCAAACAACTCGAACCCATAGAATGTTAGATGATAGCCAAAGCTTTTTTTTTTTAATTGTGTGATAAATTCTACCCAAACCAAATGCAAATATCCCTCCAAATATTGTTCGGTTTGTCGCGGCTGTGATTGGTTACCTTCTCTACGTATGCTGGGCCCCACCCAGAGCAAAACTGCTGAAAAGGGGGAGAAGATCTGAAGGAGTTACCATTATCAATTCTCGATTATTTGTAGAAAGTTGCCTACTTGGTTGAGAAGAAAGTCGAAAAAATTAAATAATCACGTCAATAAGTCGGTTTTTTCCTCCTCAAATAAATCTGTAAGTACTTATTTTCATTGAAGCGATCAGTGAGCATCTTTAATTAACTTCAAAAACGTACTAAGTAATTCTTAAGATTTTTCATGTCATGGAAAACCATTCGAATAAATAAAATGCACAGATAAATGAGTGATAGAGTAAGTAAACAGACAAACAAGAGAACTAATTTATGAATGAATGAATTTACCAGTTACTCATTAATATTGTTGTAATTTTTTCAGTGATTCTCTTCACTCTGGTGCATCTGATCCTAACCTGCTTCTCCCTCTACGGGACCTACTCTTGTCGACCAGCACTAATTCGGCCGTTTCTCTTCGATGCCGCTTTTAGTTTTGTAAGTCGCTCACTATTCGCTCAAGAACTCGAACTCGATCAATATCCATGTTTTTCAGGTGCTGCTGTTACTGTTCGTATGCTTCTCAGTATTAATATACTGGCAGTTAACATCCAGTGATTTCCTCGAAGACAGAGAAGACGCCATGAAGCTACACTTAAGGTGTGTCCGGCTCTGTTTATACATCATTTCAGAGGTGCTCACCTTAGAATGAGGACGTCATGGATTAAAACATAGATCTATGGGTGTGTATTCAATGATGTACGTAAGCAACAACACCTGATTGACTAAGTGAATGTGAGTCACGCTTGCAACATAGGCGTAAGCAGACAGTATAATCGGATTTGTTCACTCACACGGCGATTACATAGTTTCCAGTTGCGTGGAAATTTAGGCTACGCTGAGTGTTTCATGTTTAAATAGCTAGTGGGGGAACGGATGAGAAAATTAGAAGAAAAATTTTAAAAAATTTGGGAAATTCGTCTCATTTCCTGGGAATCATGAAGAGCCAAGATAAGCCGCTTAGAATAAAGTATGAATTACTAGGAGGCATCACTAAAACTACCCAGGGTAAACGTGGTGGCCCCTCCACTACCTGAACACATTGAAATGTTTACCCATACGTAAAGGTGTAAGGCGAGTATGGTATACTTAGGCAAGGGTGCATCATTGAGATAACCCAGGGTGAGCGCATTGACGTCCATATTAGTGATGGGTAATTTGAGGGTTTTAACATGTTTACCCTGGGTAATCTCAATAATGCATGGTTCAACTGTCTATATGTGGCCGCTGTCGGTGAGCGGTCGGTAAGTATTACCCAGGCTGAAGAGATTTAACATGATCCAGCGCTCCACGGATGATTTGCGCGCCATTCAATCGCGAACTCAGAGGATATCGTTTCCAATTGCCATCTGTGGATAATTGTACCCTGGGTATGAAATTACCCAACCTTCCATGTATCCTTGCCAGATGACAACCAATCCAAACAACCCAGAACTGTCAGCCAAACCACTGATGTTTCACAAATAACAGCTGAAAAAACACCATGGAGCTGTCGCTCAATGAATTCTCATCGTGCTGGCTCGTCCCGTAATAAAAAAAATTGTTTTTTGGATGCATGTGACGGTCTCGCCCAGGCTGTTTTCATGGAAGCAGACAGCACATCCACATTTCTCGCCGAAAATCAATACCCATCTATTGTACATACGTCGCGTAAATCCCATGTTTTCAGAAACGTCTACGTTGGAGCAGCGTTTCTTGTCTCGTATTTGGTGTGGATGATAGTGTCGATAGCTGCTTACCTGGATACTAAGAAGCTTCACGCAGACTTCATGTACTGGATTGTTGAGGAACGTATGAGCATGCGATCCAAGGCCAATGTATCGTCAGATGTAAGGTTAGTGTGCGAAGATGTTTGATTACTTAAAAATGAAAAAAAATGCTTAAGTCAACGTTAAGTTCGGCTCAAGATGGCTTAGGTGGTTAGAGAAAGATCAAATTTCAATCTCCTAAAGAATCAAGGCATCCATAAAATCCTAGCGTCAACTTAATCTTCCAAAAATGAGTATTCGTCAGATATCTCTGTGGAAGAAAAATTTTGGTAGAAATATAAATTTTGTCAGGAAATCACCATAGATTCTGCTGAACCCTTAGGATTCAGCAGAATCCTAAGGAAGTAGGAAAAAAGTAGAGAAGCTCGTAATCAGCCAAAGCAGTCCGCAACGCAATAGCTTTGTCCATAATTTTCTACTGTATCTTGGGGAATTGCAATGCAGCCGGGTACCTTAGACAGTGCGTCTGTGACGTTGTCTGCAATTACGACTGCGGCGTGATATTGGGCGGCTGATCAACTGTCTCGGTCGATAATACGATTTGATTCCTTCCATTATGACATTTTCTCACTGTCACTTAATAAAATCCCCTACCAGACCCATCCCGCAGCGCCACGTATCGATCGAACCAGCTGATCAGCCGGCCAACGCCGCGCCGCACCCGCAGTCGCGGACAAAGTCACGAACGCGCTCTCTAAGTTACCCAACTGTGCTTCATGGTCATTTCGCAAAACATGGATGGGATATTATGGGATTTTCGAGAAGTCTGGTCAACATCTCTTGATGGAATGAGAATTTTCTAGCTCTTTGCAGCTTTGTGCAAGAATTTTTCGCTGGATTTCTCTGGATTGGACCTGGAATTTTATAGCGAAGAGCAGTTAAAATCCACGAGTCAATCGTAATTTAAGAAATGGGTTCAATATCTTTTTAATAAATGTCGACATTAAATAATTACCGATATTTTCGCTGCAGCACGTGCTTTTGAATGGACTTGAAGGTTACACGGGAATTTTGCAGTTGCAGGAAATGTTAAGAGCAAAGAAATGGGCATTGCTAGGTGCTTGTAGCGTTGGTTATAGCAGGGCACGTGTAAAGAAACCATATAACCAAATATGTGAAGAGGAAAGTCGGGGAACAGTTCTCGCTTTGATGGTCACGATATCGCTTTAAAAAGTAGTCCCTTTGAGCATCAGTGAACTTGCCTAATTCGCACTGGGTCATTTTTTCGCAATGGAGCGAGCTACGATTTTCCAATAAAGTTTGAGCTTGGTCTTACTTCCCATATTACAGATCCGACCGATCGTCAAAAGGCTCGCGAGCGTCGAGGGCCAGTCACACCTCCAAATGCAGCACTAAATCGGAACTACCGCGGGTCAACTCAGTAAATGAGGATCGGGTCAGCACTAGAGCATCACTGGTTAACACCAGATTATCGGTCCCGCTTTGAAAATGATCTCCAGCGATTACGGTAAATGGCACGGCTCAGGCAGTTACCGTATTTGGAGTGGGTTTGCCTTAGTGTTGATTAGATCTCTTGCTTTATTGTGCAGTAACTACAGGAGCTACAGTGTAGTATGTACCTGTATTTTTATTTTTAATTTTTTTTGTGCTTCCATGCTGTTATTTTTGGATCTGCCAAATTTTCTTTTTGTGTTTTCTGTTTTCACAGACATTTTCTGCTAAAATGCATAAGAAATTGAAGCTATTACTTTTTTTAGTACCAGAAACGTTATTTATTTGGTTTTGATTTCTCATCCAGGTGATCTCGTCTTTGCTCATTTGTTTGATGTATAGATGTATACAGAATACATTGTCTTCTTGCACTTTGCTTATAAATAAATAAAAAATAATGAAATAAATGTGTAATGAGACCACGTTACAAGAACTGAAAGCGCCTTCATCGGATGAATGGCACTGTTATGTCTTTTATGCGGGAAAAGTGGGCGGTCCCCGCGTTTGCCATTGGCTGTTGCCTACTTGTCCCCATCCACCATTCACGAGTCGCGATATCCGCAGTGCTTTGCTGTTTAATAGCGCCAGCCATGCCGCAGTGAACAGATGCTCAGCCCCGCCCCCTTGCTCCACACCAACGAATTCCAGATCGAGGTCGTGATTTTTGCCAATACTTCCCTTCATGCGAGGTTTTAACCGCCTATATATTGGTTCTGCAAGTTTTTTCGCCATGGTACATACCCTTTCCCACTTGTCTATGGGTATGGTGTCGTGAGAGAGGAGGCGGGGAGACTGTTCTACTATTGGCCCAATCAGGCACTCCCCCCCACCTTGTTGTGGCAACTGGTCCGGCATTCATGCACAAAATTACCATGTGTACAGGGAACTCCAGTGGTCAACGCCTCCACGCGCGCTCCTCACCACCTGTTTGGACAGGTTAAAACAGGGAGGCATGATAACGGTAACATCAACGAAATGTGTAGATGTGCAGACAGTCAGAGAGCCACGTTGCAGAGCATGCGAGACCACTGGAACCTTCTCAGCAAGGGTACATCACTAACATTACCCAGTGTAAACGTGTTGGCGCCCACGCTAACGAAGGGCAAAGCTAGGGTGTGTTAGCAGGTTTACCCTGGGTATTCTCAATGATGTGTTCTGTATGCTGCCCCTAAATGTGAAAACGCTAAATGGATGAGTTGATATAAAGTGCGTGGAGATATTTGAAATGGCCAATGGCAGAACGGTGGACACGCCCATTTCCCTCACGGCGCAGTGCAGTGTTCTTTATGGAATTTTTAGAGATAAAAGAAGGAAGTCATTTCCAAGAACTGTTAGGTAAGTCAGCTGGACTAGGTAAAACCCTCACACGGAGGAAAACCCTCGACAAGCAATCGATCATGGCATTTCTCCTGAAACCGCATCCATAGACACAGGCAGATGACACTCTCCATTGTTGGTACGTGATGTTGGGTCTGCTGCGGCTGAACGGCCACCAAATGAGAACCTCACAATAAAAATCACCGGATTTCACAATGTTTCATTTGTGGAGTGTCCTTTCCAATGCCACTCGGCGCAGTCGTGGAATCGCAATGCCAAGTGACCTGTTTGTGAGCCACGTGACGTCCATTACACATTGGATGAGCAAACAAAACAATTTCGTGCATTGGGTGGCGGGTCTACGTGCCGTCTTTTTGAGTGCAGCGCACTTTTCGATGATTTTTACCTGGTAGTAGTAGTACGTGAAGTCTTAAAGTGCTCTAAAAAGTTTTGAAATCTTTTTTTTCTTGTTTTTCAGCACGATGACTCTCCATCCTCTCTGTGGTGAAATGAAAGTAAAGAAATTGAGCTACAATACGTCACCGTGGAAATAAAGAGTAGTGGCAACCTGTGAAGTCTAGGCCCCACTCCTTATCCATTTCTGCAAAATTTACTCCTTCATGCATAAAGTATTCAGGATAATTGCGAAGCTATTATGAAATGAAAGCAGATTTTTCTGAACAAATGGACATATTCTCCCGTACACCATTTATTTATTTATTTACTTGTTTATTTATTTATTCACTTATTTATTCATTTTAGTTATACATGCTCCATAACCCCGTAATTAGCTGAATGTGGTGCCAAAGTATGACTACTCCAGAGTAATCATGCTTAATCATTCCAAAATTGGAAGTCGGAACATATTTTTCACATTGGTGCTATTCTCCCAACAAAGCCCCAGCTTACACTTTTAAAGTTGCTAGTGTAATGTGTCAAAGCAGTTTGTTGTTTAGGTGTGTCCATGTACATATTATAGTATAAACATTAATAATACATAAATTTGCTATGAAGCCCCTATTGATCCTGCAGCTGAGCCCTAAAGATTCGTAAGCTGGCGCATCGTAGGATTCAGTATGGCAAGGTTACATATACCACGAAAGGGAACGATCTTGGTGTCGATTTCCATACAAAAATTATCAATAACTCATAGTAATATTGTTTTCTTAAACTAATTCTCTTTCCTGGATATTTGTCTATTTTTTTCCACTTTTTCTTTCAAAGTATTTCGTATGAATACTCAGTCGTAGTGCCACCAATTGTTCGGGATCTACCTCTCTCCTCTTTAGCTATCCTTTTTCATGCAGGGAATTCCGCTGCGTTACTGATCAAATTCCAACAGAAATGAGAAATTCCGCTCTACTACAATAAAATACCGTTATTTCCTTTTACAGCGATTGTTTTCCAGGAATTTCCTTGAAATTTCCTTAGGTTCCTTAGGTTTTCCTTAGATTCATATAATCTGATTTTCAATATCCAAGCATCGCTTCACTAAACAGAGTAGAAGTTCAAGGTATTTTCCTTTGGTAGGCTTCAAAGTTATATTGTTTTTCATATCTTGGATGATTCCCACTTAAATTTCCGATTTTACTGGAGTCGTAGATATGCATCACTTTCTCCTAAATCAACAGGGGGAGCTCAAATTGGAACGATGAAGAAAACCGGGTTTTCCTATCATCGAACCTATCAGATCCAGAAGTTTTTCATTCTTAGCCTGCTTTTTGTTCCTTGCACTTTCCCGCTAGCATGGAGCATCTTCTCATCAATCGCGTGATTTATTGTTGACCACGCAACCTGTGCAAACATTTAGTCCCCGGGAGGGGGGGGGGGAGATCAATTGTTCCGTGTAGGCACAGCAAATTTTTCCTGCAGTTATTTTATTCTTCCAGAAATTTCTATTTGTTTCTGGATTGCATAGAGTCAGGAAATGCACCTAGCCTGGATTTACACTGGAAAATTACTTGTAAGTTACGGCAAGATTCCCATCTCCCGCTGTAGACCCAAACAAAGAAATCCACAACGGCGCTACTTCCGCAGCACTCTTATCGCCCGTTCTGAAAGTGCTATCAGCGCTGTTTATCGCGTTGATCAGGCGTGTGCCAGCCAGCTGAATCGAGAGAGTAGCATGTGATTTCGTCAGCGATCGAAGCTGATGTATGTGTGACCGTCAGTCAGTGCACGTCGCCGCCGCCACCAACGAACGCACGCACGGACGATCGACGCGCGACAATCCGTCACCGCTGCGTGGAGCTTCATCGTGTGAACGCACTGTGCTACAGGTAGGCCCTTCTACCTTCCTTCTAGGGCTATCCCTAGTGGTTGGGGCTGTCCACGGTGAAAAACAAGTGTCCAGCGAGGCGATGGTGTTATCAGTGACCAACAACACTGAGACACCCATCTAGCACCTCCACGTGGCACTGCCCTTCGTCGGCTGATTGCTGCTGCCGAACCGGTGTTGTTCTCATTTTCTGTTGTTTTCCATTCGAATTTACTGGATTTTCGGGGAATTTTCTTTTTGTTAGAGCCTCATTGGGGTTAATCCACGGTTGAGAGTCGTTTCACCACTGAACTAGATCCTTTGAGCACTGGTTATCCGGAATATTTCGAGCCTATGATGCAATAGGTCGAGCGCCTGTACTTTGCTACTCTAGTGGACCAAATTACTCTCTTTTGAATTCCCACTTTGGATGACTTATGCTTATTAAATTGTTTTTTTTTTGTTATGTATTACTATGAATGACCTTGTCAAACTGTCACACGTCCTCTTGTTCTTTTTTTTTTTTTGATCATAGGACTCCACTTCTGATACCAAGGAAAACTCCAGATTAGCTCAGAAATTATCATTTAGGACATCATGTGACCATCCATACTGATTAATGCATTAATGGACCTTCATTTTTCAGCTCAATATAGTGAAATATTCTAATTTTTTGTTGTTTTTAAACGATTGACTCTTAATAATCCCATCACTTTACGAGCGACATAAATCGCGCTTTTTGATGCTCAGAATCTCCAGAATAACTTGTCTGATCGCATCTGAAACTTGCTCAACCCAACGCTTTTCGACAACTTGCTGAGCAGTCAGTTGTTGGGTTGCAAGTTGTTGACAAGCTCTGGGACAACAACTTGAGGCGAAGAAAAGGCGACAGCAAGTTGTTAACAAGCTTTTGGTCGAATGAGTTCCAGATGCGGTCAGACAACCTGCTCTGGGAATTCTGAGTAGAACGCTAGTTATTGTTGTATTTCCAAGTACAGGGATCATAAGTTGTTGTAAATCGTTTGCTTATTTCTCTGCGGTAGTAGGATGTTTTTGCCAAGCTAGCTCTTATGTAATAGCCTGGAGTGGCCACATCTTTTCCTCCATTATTTTTATAATCCATCTTCATGGGATATTGCAGTCGACGTCCGTCAACGTTGGGAGAGTTTGTGTGGTGTTAAAGCGTTTACCCTGGGTTATCTCAATGATGTGTGCGATCCCAGGACAAAGCATAGGTTTTTGAGCGAAAAAATAATAGAGCTAACTTTGCAGTATACAATAACTTCTCCTCCCCCCCCCCCCCGCCTCTCTTATTTCGGAAATCATTGTCTGCTCTAAAGGTAGGTATTAAAGACAGACAAAGAAAGGGACAGCTAAGACAAAAGGAAGAAAACAACCTGTTCACCTAACTAGTTATTATTAACTATACTTACCCAGTTGGGTTGCAAGTGCAGGCACATGGTTTCTCAAAAAATGTTACTCTATAATCACGGATACCCATGGAAGAAGTCTGAGTTGTTAGCTTTTCTGATGATGAACACGTAATGCTGCTCTTGCTCTCCCACTTTTTGATACCTGTAGGTCGCTTACTGTTCCTTGTGAAAAGCCTATTTGACCCGAAGGGGTACCCCTTGTCAGCGGGGCGGGGGTGAGGAAGGGTGGGAGGGGTGGAATAGCCAAGGATGGGCGGTGTCAGATGGTGCCATGTGTAATCGTTATTAATGGCAGATTGTTCGTCAGTGCTGACCTTGTCATCAGAAGACGTCTTCAAAATTAAAACCTCTGAAACAATACAGTGGACTAGTCAGCGATGACTTTCTTTTATGGAAGCGCAGGTATTTATATGGGCGAACGTTATAAATGACCCCCGATTCTTTTTTTTTCCTTTTTTTTTCGAACAAGACCTCTGCTATTTCCTAAAATTCGCATGTAATATGATTTATAATATATAATAGTATAAAATAATAAAGGCGTAATGCACAGTAGTAGTATACTATTATTATATAAAAGTGTCATAACCTGTATATATAAAATAAAATGGCTGTGCGTGTGTATGTACGTATGTTCCTTATAGAAACTGCGGGGGGTTAACCTATCGGGACCACACTTTGCACATGTACCTATCAATGGCAGGCGCAGGTTCCAGGCTACTTTCCACCAGAAAATATCGATTGATTTATCGATTACATCGATTTTATTGATTTTGTTCAATTTTTGCCCACGGACTGGCACTAGGGTTCCTCAATATGCTGAACACGAATAGCGCGGTCATTCTGCGCTAAAATATTGATTTATTGTATTTATTGATTTTTTTCTACATTTGCTCGGAAGTCAGCGCGGACAGTTACGCGGTCATTCTGCGCTAAAATATCGATTTATTGATTTCATTGACTTTTTTCTATTTTTGTTCGGGAGTCAGCGAGAACAGGTATGCTGGGGTTCCTCAGTAGGATGAACACAAATATGACAGCCATTTTGCACAATGCTGTCCGCTTATTGATTTTTTGACCTCATCGATTTTTCTGCTTGCAGTCGGTGATGAGGGAGAACATGTTTGCTGTGGTTCTACAACACCCGGAACACGGATATAAAAACCACTTTGCACGAATTGTAGACTTCCTCGCTTTCGTGCTGGTAAAAAAAAGGTTACCGAGATCATTCAACATGGCAATTACCGAAGACGATGAGCACTTTGAATAAATGTACAGTCCTTGTCGAAAAGATAGACGGATTCTGTCACTGCAGAAACGCGGCGGGACCTGAACGGTGGATGCGGAGAGGGCATGCTCCAAGTGAGAGGGTCCTGTAGGTCCCACCGCGATTCTGCGACCGCAACGATATGAAACCGCACGCGCAATCCGTCTATCTTTTCGACAAGGACTGTATGAGGATCATTAACTATCCACGTCGGTGTGAAAAGCAGGGGGTAGTAAAACTCCCGAACAAAGCCGGGTATGCCGTCTAGTGTATTTATTTATTTATTTATTTGATACACTGTAGGTGCTCACATAAGGGGTATAATTAGGAGAAAACAGAAAGAACGTTAAGAACAACATACTCGTGACCTAGTAGAACAAGCAAAGAGAACCAAAAAATACATGTGAAAAATTAATCTAATGCTACGATTTTGCCCTCCCCCCTGTCCCTGTCAATCTCACAAAATACTACATAATGCTTGGTCTCGGAACCGTCATTTATGTTCACGGTTCTTGATCATATGACTTTCCTTGCGAGGCAAATGATCTCTTGGTACGGAAGAACTGTTCACGAACAAAATTGTCCAGACGTCTATTCAGACGTCGGCGTTTTTAAGGCCACAAATCACAACCTGCGTAACACTACGGACGATAATTTTCTTCATCATTGCTCTACAGATTAGTATGCACGTACGACAAATTGCGAGTTTTGCCGTTAAAGATAAGTAAAGATTTTGCAGTTGGGTTTTTTAATTGGCATGAGACTTATAAGAACTCTCGGCTTCTTGTACATGTGATCTGCCCTTAGAGCCTGCGCAGTTTTATTGTTCAATAATTTTTCGAATTTTTAATTCATTCGAAATCGAATATTCGTTCTGATCTATATGTCATTCGGTACTAGGTATACACAGTAGAAAGGACATGCTACGAGCTGTAGTGTCAAGCAAAGTCTGCTCCCGCTCTTTTTCTCATCTGACAGCTGGCAAGAGGTGCAGTAAAATGTCAGCAATGAAAACAGTAGTAAGTTGCTGCCTATAAATCACGTGTTCTTACGAACATGCGCTATTTTCGAGCATTTTTTTTAAATTTTCTCCCCCTAGGACACCAATAAAGCCCCCGGATGCCAAGCTTCCCCTAGGAAGAGAAGCGTTAAAAGCAAGGAATACATAAAATCGTACAGTAGGAAAAAGTGCACGTTCAAAATCACGTCTGAATTCATCAAAAGGCAACGCATAAAGTGTTTTAATGCAGCTCGTACATTGGCCGGCGTCGTATGTCCTCTGGTTTCGTAGTGGCGATCAATCGGTGCACTTTAGCAGGAACCGGAACATAAAGCTGGAAGCCCTTAGGAAGCCTTTGATAGGCGTTTACTGATTAGAAATATTGTTCTTCGATATTGAAAGGCATCAAAGTGAAGTCCGATTCCAGGTGAAAAAAATCAGGAAGGGGCATAGGATGGTCTTAAAAGGATAAGTCTCGTAAAAGGAAAGGCCTGAAAATTGAACGCGTATGGACAAGGAAGGGCCTCGAAAAGTGTGAAAGATACATGTAAATGGAGGGTCAGACAGAAAACCTGTGAAAAATGCGAATTCAAACAAAATTTCAAACATTGACCTCAATAGAATTCAAGTTACCTTAGAATTATAGAGTAATAGTATCAGATTCTCTCTGCACATGAATCTACCGAAATCTTCAATAGTCCATGCCCCTAGAATGTATTACACACCATGCAACGTGGCACTCTGATTGTCTGCGCATCTCCACATTTCAACGTTCTCGTTCTCGTTCAATCCTGCTACTTCCCGTTTCAACCTGTTCAAACAGGTGTTTAGACACGTGCGGGTTTTAGAATTTTCTGTAACGGATCTATTATACAGACATTATTATATTATATGTTGTACTGGTTTAACTGTATTGTATCATTATTACACCAGACCATATCAAGTTACATATTATTATATGTAATTTTATTACAATGCTAGATGAATATTTGTTTACTTCCTTCAAAAATTTCCATACTGGACGTTTTTACTGTTGTCACTGTAGTCCTCGTGCAGTATAGCACCTCGCGGCGCCGTTGCCAGCGACACTGATTCACATACTTATCGATTTGTGCGGAGCAGCGCCTCTGAACGAGCCATCGCCAATCAATAAGCATTAAAAACGATGCTGCCTGAGCGGTAGCGACATAGGCTGCTATACTTCGCGTGGAGTATAACAATGACCTACCTTGAATAGAGTTGAAAAAAAAAATTTCACAGCTCCTATAGTAATAAGCACTTTTATAAAGTTTTATCCTGACAAATAAAGTGACAGTAAACTGAGACCTCCTTCTCGCTATAACACTGCTGCATCTGCATCATCTGAAGTATGATATAGCATTCAATCTAATAACTTCTAAGCTGATAATTTTTGACAAACCAAGTGATAGTTGAGCCTTATCGCTGCGCTCGGGAAACAATGGAAGCAACACAATTCGTTGATCATTGAACATCATGAAAGTGCAGAGCAACTGCCGAAGAGGGCAGTAAAGTAGAGGTGTACCTGGGACGAACTAATGATGTGACACTGAGATCGATTGAAAAGATGGTGTAATCTAGTTTCTTGCACGTGCTTCAATGGGATCTCATGAGATGAGTTGCTTTTTTTCTCGTTTTCCTCCGTTTCCTCCTCGTTTTTCTCCTTGGAGGAGTAACCCACAAAAGATTGCCTTTCGAATCAAGAGGCACTAGGAAGAGTTACCATTACATCTAGTTTTTTTCTAATGAATTTTCTACTTGCAGTCCATTCGTATAGAATTTCATAATTGCTGATCAAGCAAACGTCAAAGAAACAGCTTTCACCTCACAATCACTGCTTTCTGAGGGTGTTAATTGGTGCGTCGTTGGATTTCGCGTGACAAGTGCAAAGGAAGGCAAATAACCCTGATGAGCCGAAATTTCTGCAGAGCTGCCTCTATAACTTCTTTGTCAATGCTCCGCTGCTATCATTGGGAATCGCCACCTATTTACAGAGATTCTGCGAATGAAACTGTTGATTCACTTGCCTGTTCCTACTCTCCAACGACGCGCCAAATTACACTATTTCGAAGTCATTGGTGCAGAACCACGGATTGCCACTCTGCTGTTCTTTGCACTGAGCCGCTTAAAAGCGATGCATGATTAGAAGTCATTCTATTCGAGCTATAGGTCCTCAGTCCTCTCCCAATTTGAACCTTCGATCTGACAATGCGCCAAATGACACTTTTCGGAGAGGAGCTGCAGCGCTAAAATTAACAATTTGCTGTTCCTTGGGTTGAACCGCACGCATGGAAATTCACGATGATAAGTCCATGGTAATGCGATTCAATTCCTCGACACTCGATCCCCGTCAAAGTTGGAGCTCCTATCCAACGACGCGCCGAATTACATTGCACTGGTTTTTATTTACTGGACTATGAAACGGTACTGAAGCCCCAGAAGGTCATTTGTGACGATATTATTATACTTAACTATTGTTTTTCGATAGCTCTGTACTGGTGCATCGCTGGAATCTACCTGGAACGCTTGTCTCTGCACAATGTGACTGCCGTTTTCCTTACTTCTTTTAGTGCAGAAGGGTAAAATTAGTAAAAGGACATGTCTTTCTAACAAGCAACACTGATTCCTTTTGTTTAAGAGAAGTCACATGTTGCCAGCACTTTTACACAGGATATCATTAAGGAGTTTTCTTGAGCGCTGCCTTTGAGGACACTTATCTCTTTTTTTTTCCAGTGGCTAATTTTCGTCAATAGTTCATATCATTAATCGCTTTATCAAGAATATTCCTAATCGGATTACCGTTATAGATTCTAAAGATATGATTTTTCTGAAGGAAAAGTTATTAAAGAAAAAAAAACAAAGAAATTGAAAAGGAGAAATGCTGCATATCTTGCTAGGATTGTTTTCCTAATATCCTACAATTTAGTGAGCCACGCCCTTGTACGCTAAGGCTGTCATAAGGACTAATTGCACCCCCAGCTATAAACATCTTGTTTGAATAGCTGCTATGAATCATGGAGCTGCAATTCCCTTCTCAATCGGCCATGTTTTTTCTTTCACCAGGTACTGCCTGTGCCTGCACGGACAAGCACAAATTTCTCTTAAAATGTTCAATCAGCTTAAACATTTCTGATTAGATGTAACACAAAAACCAGGAACTACTGCTCACAAAGTACCTCTGAAACTCCGTATAAGGGCATTTTGTACTAGGTGCATGCGTCAATCGCGCGTCAGACGCATGCATCGGTCTTGACTTTTCTTTTTTTTTTTTATTTCCATAGATTTTTTAGGACTTCCCATAAGTACTGGCCAACCGTTCAACGCAGCATGTATATACAGTGAAGGTCAATAACGGTGCGTTTTTCGCGGCCTCGAACAGCACGCAGCGCGACCCCTCCGCCGGCGCTGAAACCCTCCGTGAGGCGACGAACTGTAGGGTCTTCTTGGTAGTTAGTTAGTTTTCTTGATAGATGACATCAATATGTTAAACAACTATCAAGAAAACCTTGATTTGCCACTGCGGCAATGATTCCATCGGTGAGCGTCGCGGTCGCGCGGCGTGCTTTCCGAGGAGGCCAAAAACCAACCCCATTGACGCCTACTATACATCCCTAATGAAAGAACGCGTGGCCGTCGCGAGGTCCGTGAACGGCACTATTCCACTTGTTCTGTCCCAAAATCTCAAAATCAAAAATTTCTCTGAAACTCCGCTTGAGGGTGTTATTTCACATGCTGATCACGAATATCACACATATTTTGTACCGTAACCCCATTTGGGTAGTGTTACGGTAGGGTTAGGGTAAGTATGGTATCTCACAGAATCCCCTGAATTTTTGTCTATGGGGGTTATTTGACATGGTGATCACGAATATCACATTGATTTTGCAAATTAAAAGCAATTTGAATGGGTTGTGCATCTACTTAACCCTACCGTAACCCTACCCAAATGGGATTACGGCACGAAACGAGTGTGATATTAGTGATCAGCATATCAAATAACCTCCTTCGACGAAGTATCAGAGAAATTTTTGATTTTGAGACTTTGGGGCAGAACAAGTGGAATAGTGTCCCATGGAACGCGTGCGTCTGAGCTGCGTCAGCGATGCGACCGGCCTTACCCTTCATCATATAGACGCACGCACGTCAAAGGCACGCATCTAATATGGATTACCCCGTGCGGCAGAGCGGCTCGTCAACATATTGCTGCTTTGTTTACGAAAACAGCGACCACCAGCAAAGAAAACCAGCAGGATGCGGACGCTGCACCCAACTGGTGTCAGCTGTTGATAGCGTGCCAGATTGACGCAAACCGTGTGCTGGCGCATCTGAGGCGCTACCCGCGCAGCCTAAAAAATTCAATCCATTCCATCGAGTGGTCCTTTGTTATCCGTTCTTAGTTAGTTGATTTCTCGTCTCTTTTCCTTGTTTCTGGACAGTCTAGTACTGCACAGTACTGCCTCTGAACCTGTCAGGAGTTCTTAAACTTTGATAAAAACAACTTAGTGTTGTTGTATTGTTACCTTGAATTGTACTGTGTGTTTATGCTTCTATAATTGCTCTTGAAATGATTTGTCAAGTACTTTTGAAGTACAGACACCCGTCTGTTCCGCGCCATTGCCGAGCGCTCACGTGGAGCTTGAACACGTGTCCTCACGTGATGGAGCTGTGTTGCGCCTGCAATGCTGGATTCCTTTAATTTCTTTCGTTTTTCCCTTTCATTTCGCTTTATTCTTACTCAACAAAGAGGCTCTTCTCTGCCGTGAACAGGTTCTTCCTAAGGGTGCAAGAAATTGTGGAACGGTTGAGAGTTATCTTCAATTTTCTAACGAAATTATGTTAGTGAACAAACGAATGCAAACGTATTTGTACACAAGGGTGTAGTCCTAAAAATTGGTCATTATTTGCCTTAACCCCCCTCCTAATTCTTTTTACAACGTCGTCTACAGTTTCTGCTACTGCTTTTCGGGATCGCGTAATAACTTATCCCAGGTTTTGTTCAAAGTATTGTTCACCGCTTCAAAAGTCCTTAGACGAGTTAGACGAGCAAGTGACTTCGAGCTCCAGAGCACATAACTTTTTGGGTTTAAATCCGGTGCTTTCAACAATAAATCACCTTACATTCCGATGCGATCTTTTCTAATGTAGATAGGAATAGTTTTTGCACTGTGTTTCGGTGCATTTCCGAAGTTATGGGCTTAAGCACCATGATGTCCGTGATTCTTTTCTTTCTCGCCAGAACAATCACAGCCACAGACAAAGCGGATGAAGTGGCGGAGGAAATTATAGTGAATTCTCTCTTCTATAAGTTCCTGTCACTTCGTAGGTCCAGGTTTACTCATAATGGAAGTGGTTCTTTTCATAGGCATGTAAAGATTCTTTACGTTACATTCTCTACATTACGTATGGAGTACCATTCGATCCAGTATATGAATGAGGAAATAGTCCTTCAAGAAAATCCAGACAGGTGGCTACATAATTCGTTTTAGTTTAGATGAAACGATCAGCAGTTATTCAAATGTATTGCCTATTTGTTTATTTGTTTGAAGACGCGGACTGAAGCTATATGTAAATAGGTGCATTACTATCACATCAGTCATTAGCATATCAAACCTATCAAAAAACACGAAACCATGGACAACAAGGGAAAGATATGAACACATTGGTATATCAAATAACTTTTGGACAGGTTTTCGGCAATCCTACGAAGTAAATCTCATGAACGTCTCGTTTTTTAGCCACTTAGAAATTGAAATCGTTCACAACTTTATAAGTTCCCGTTTATTCACACAGTTGAGACCTCCGAATTCGAGCGTTTTTTATCCCACAATGAGATTTAACGCTCCGAGACGAAAAAATACTACCACTTTAAAGTAAGTAATTTCGACTTAGCCATATTTGAATAATCCCATAGGATGTTCCGTCTAAGATAAAGGCCTTACTCTTGTGGACATAGGTAAAAGAAGCTTAGTGAAATAGTCGAAACCGTAGGAGGTCCCACAATATCTAGCAACGACTCCCCTTTATGCTAGAACTGGGATATGCTGTGGTCAGGCTGTCAGCAAGCTCATGAGTCTTTTTCCCACTCCTCCCTGCGCTAACATCAATTTTTGGCACTTGCTGGTGAATCTTTATTTTCATAGAAAAAGAGGCTGAAGTTTTCTCTTCTTCATCAGTTCTACGCTACATAAACATCATAAATAGCGGAGGTGAGCGAAGCACGAACAACTTAAACAAGTGAAACAGTGAAAGAAAATGCAACTAAACACCAAACACTGACGATTGCACTGAGACTTAACGAAGAACTCTTAAGGGGACGAAACATGTTTCCGTCGCACCCAAACATCTGTGATTACTCAGATGTCTCAGAGGAACTTAATTATTTTGTATCGTAGTTATTCTGTGTAAGGTTCGCCGTGATGAATGATAACATCGCATTGATTTGCTTGTACTTTTAAATGTTAAACGTGGCATGCGTGCTTATCTAAATTTTAAATCAGCGCTTTTAAAGGAATCCAATCTGCTTTTCTGACGACGCGTCAGCTTTATTCGAGCAGGTCCAGCCTTCTTTCCCTTCGAGTAACATTTCTGGTACCGGACCTATAGATGAATTTTTGTTTGTTATTTATTATTACACTTTGAAGGTCCATCATAGAGGAAGGACAGGTAAGCAAACGCAAGGAACAAATTTGAATACATACTTGTCTCTACAACATACAGTAGTAGGTTATTAGGTTATATCCTGTAAGTTGAGCTATGACGGTTTCCGCAACGCTTATTTGACGTACTAAACACGAACATCGTATCCATTTTGCACCGTAATTCCATTTTTATAGAGTTACGGTAGGTATATTGTACGTACGTCATGTCACAGAATCTTTTGAAATTTTGCATAGGGGGGTTATTTTTTTATGCTGACCAGAAATATCAACATTATTCTGCATGCCTCCTCCGTTCCCTTTCCAAAATAGGCATTTTCTCTCAATTTTCTGCCGATCATCTATCGTTTTTCTGGGAAGAGGGGCTTACGATAGAAAACGGATACGATATTCGTGATCACCGTCGAAAACAACTCCATTACCCAAAATTGAGAGGATTCGGTGAGGTAGCGTATCTACAGATACTTATCGTAACGCTACAAAAATGGGGTTATTCCTATGCAGTGTTTCAGAAAGATGTTTTGGAGATTTTGGGGTTATGAAAGTTGTATAGTGCCAACAAGAATTCAAATGTTTTTAGTGCCAACAAGAATTCAAATGTTTTTACTTAGTAATAGCGGATCTTTGATCTTTTGTTGTAATTCGAATGTCCTGCCATCTTTTTACGACGAAGACAAAGTGTTGATTCATTTCCTTTGTCTTCATGCAATGGCAATTAGCTAGAATAAGAGTGATCGTATGCTTATTTCTGTGTGCACTTCTTGGCTGGGAAGAGAGCATTAGGGTCTCAGATTCGTGTTATTTTTTGACAGAAATGATTGTTTTTACCACAGTTTCAAGCCAGGGTGAAAACAGGTATGGATAATCAAATAGCGTAAACAAGCGACAGTCCGTCCTTATTTGTGGTTTGTGAATTTAGAGTAATCCATTTATTTGCGTCCATGCTATGTTTTTGGATATTGATTGGTCTTGTAGATTATTGGCGTTGATTTTGGTTAACCTTTCGCCTAATATATCCACGGTCTTAAATTTTCTAGCAGAGCGCTTCGGAATCTGCAGAAGAAACGTGGGTTATGTTTGTTTCGAGTTATATTATGGTAACGTGTTATGTTTCCATCCATGACATTGGCATCCGTTGCATCATCAGTGATTTTTCCTGTTACATGCGGTGACACTGTAACGTTATCCGCGTTTTTTGTTTGTTTTTGCGTTCCCTGTGACTGATGGGGGGTAGCGTCGATTTCCAGTTTCCACCTGTGCGATCGTTTTTTTTTTTGCATCGTGGAAGGCGAAGCAAACAACGTTTAATCGAAACCAGTCTGAATTCCTTTTTGTGTCCTCATTATAGCCCTTTGGTTGGTATGTAGCTTCTAAAGCATCGACCATTATTGCGAAATGAATGTGTTATTCTTGTAGAAGCACGTGATTCGTTGTAGGAGTTTGATTATCGATGATTTCTCCTGTCATTTCTGAACATCAGGACGCTGCTTAATTTGCTGTGCGGGGCGCTGTATCTAGAAAGGGTGGTAAGACAGCTTTGCGATTGGTCGACCCTTCTGAGCGACCACTAGCAGAGCCTGCTCGTGCCGGCTCTTCCACATACAGCGCTCCATACGATAGTAAATGCTGTTTCTTTACAAATTTCACTTCATATGCAATCTACAAAATTCAGCATTTCTCAGGACAGCGTCTTAGCCTTTACAAGACAGATGCGAGCGTTGGATTCTTTTAAAGAAGTTGATATTGTGCATATGTTAAGACAAATTGAAAATGGCCCGATTCAATTTGTTCAGGCTGGATCTTACTTTTTTCTGCGTAAAATACGGTGTTAACTATGCATGGGATTGGAAAGCCACCTATCATGCCACTACTGATTTTATTGACCGTTGGATTTGTTTGATGAGGGGCTGAATTCATAATCGATTTCAAAAAAATTGTCGTGCTTCAATGTACTTAATGTAGATTGCACAGCCAGCTTTTTACTCGACGAGTAATCGTATTATTTATCATGTTGGACGTAAGCCAAACTACAGCAACTTTGCGACGACTTTCCTTCCAACGTGGAAGTTGGAGAGCGTCCAGTATGCAAGACTTTGCGTAGATACTAATCGGGTAGAGCGGATTTATTTTGAATAATAAGTTAAGAACTTGCTAATTGTTGTAAACTATATTAAACTCTGTCGTTTCTGGTGGAATTTTTATCGTTCCGGTAGAAAAGTAATGGTGGTTAACACATTTCAAAGGTTCGGAACCTTTTCAAGGACAGTTAAGAAGCGTTATGGTGAAATCGAAAGTTGCTACATATGACCTAGGCCTTTCTTCCTCTAAAACGTCAGAATCGATTATTTAACATTTGGCGAGCGATTTTATCAAGCCATTTATGAAACACCTGCGCAATGCGTTTGGCTGGCCTGTAGAACAAACTTGACTTCATCGCTTTTTTCCTCCTGCTTCAGGAATCTCAACTTCTGTTCTCTCCTAGCGAGTTTGTTATTTTCACGTCGTTCCTGTTCAATAAGTATAACCATTCATTGTGCGCCAAGTATTCTAGACTTGAGTGCCACAGTTGTAAACAAGTTGTCACTATTTATAAGTACAAATTTCAGGTTCTGTGGTTCCAACAAGGAATTGCGGACACCTTGAATTTGGCCCCTATATTAAGCTGCTGAATGTCAACACCAAATCAGGAAGGCGATCCCCCACTTGTGGAGGCTAAGGTTGTGGGGGATCAGCCGGAGCAGAAAAGTGCCGCAGCCTCCCAACATAAGGTATGCACTTTTTCTGCTGGTTAGTATTATGTGGTTTCTTTCTTTTTTTCAAGTTTTTTTTTCTTCATTAACGCTCGTTTTTCTTCAGAACCACCGTCATCGTCGCCGTTCGAACACGAAAGGAGAAGGAGATGGCGTAGATTCGTCACGTAGCGCAAGCCGAACTAATAGCCAGTCAGGAAATAAAGGTATAGCTGAGGATCCTTGGGACTTCTACAGATTTGCTTCTTATTGCCATTTTTTCTTCATTCTGTAGACAAACCACGCCGTAAGGATTGGACGGAGAGGAAGAGCCTGAGCCAGGGTGGGAAAGCCGATGGAGAGAACAAAAATAACCAACATCTGAAAGAGAAAGACGGCAATGCCGCTCACAAAAGAACGAGAAGCTCCAACTGTAAGTTCCATAAGTTCGTCTTTTTGTTCATTCTTCCAGAGTTATGGTGCGAAGACAGTTTTCGTTTTTCTCTGTTATTTTACATCAATAGGTTGTCTACTAATTTTAGTTAATGTGTTGGAAGGCTAGGTGAAATCGTAGGGATTTGATCAACTATTTAAAAGTACGCCTGCATTTCATGTTCTTTTTGACCAGTATTCGGAGAATTGGAGTGATAGATGGAGATTTCATACAGTAGTTTGCGTTTCATTCAGTAAATTGGGACGTATAGATCTGGACGGGGCGCCACCCAATTTCATCCAGCGTAAATCTTTTCTGTTTATACATTTCTTCTACCTGTGTTGTCTGCATACCGATCTCAGTACGTGTACCTCAGAAGATCTGGTTTGACGATAACATAACATTCAGCAGAAGTAGTGGTCTAGAAGTAGCATTTGCACTGTACGGATGTTTTCGGCACCTGCTAGGCACATTTTTTTACGACTCGCCGTAACGGCTATGTGATTCGTTTATATCTTGTCGCGGTTACGCTTCAGTGTGCTTGCGCTCTTTCAGTGACTGGTTTCGTCTGAAAAAGCTGTGCACTTACTATTGATCTAACATCGGTTTATTAAGGTTTCGAAACAACATTGTTTTCAGAGCTTTTTTTGTGTTACGCATCAAAAAGCTAGTGAAGTAGCTTTTTACTCAACGTTTTCCTTTTTTTCTTCGTATTCGTCGTTGATTCATCGTCGTTGCATAGCCTCCCAACTTTTCAGCCAATGGGAAACGTCGAGAGAGAGATTCAACTCGTACAAGTTCAATGGCTAGTAACGGCGAAGGTTTTGATTACAGCGACGAGTGTTCGTTTATTTTCAATTTACTGAAATCATTTGTTCCTGATGATGAACTCTCCACCTCATTGTATACTTTTCAGATGAGCTTGATGAACCATTTAGTGATTCTGATGACGACTACAGACCCAAACAACCACAGAAACTTAGTCTTATCATTCCCCGAGGCAGAATCAGGTGTGTTGCTATGTTTTAATTAATTTTCACACTCTTCATGTGATAAGTCGGCGGGTGTGCCTTTAAGATGTTTAGTCCTTAAAGTGAGGACGAAAGTGCTGAGGTTTTTTTTTCTTTGGTAGAAAAAGCTGCTACCTTTCTTTTACTGCAGCGCAAAACCTACTGCAAGATAAAAATATTCGTTTTTCTTTTGTCGCCCAAGCTCATGAATAGATCGTTTCACAAGGAGCAGCTATACTGAATTTTTTCTCCATTAATTTCGTTGCAGGACCTTGTCGGGCACCGTGCCAGTTGTGGGCTATTCTCCGAAATGGGGTGGGCCAACCATGTGTCTGAGTTGCCTGCAGTTCTTTGATCTGCCGGAGCAGATGGAACCGTTTGAAGAGTGCGTGATTTATTCAGTGCGGTCGCGACTCTCTTTAAATATGATTTTCGTATTTAGACATCTTCTAAAGGAGCACAAGATCGTTGTTTCGGAGATGGGCCTTATTGTAGATCCAAAAAGGTTGGTTTCTTTCGGTCACACAAGATAATGTCGCCAGCTATTGCTATTGCTTATTCAATTCTAATGTTGTAGATATGTCGAGCATTGGCGTCAACGTTTTGCTAAGGAAAGCGTTGACAAGATATTCCCACGTGTGGAACCAAAAGAGGGAGAAAAGTTCTTTGGTACGTTGTTTTGCTATTAATGAAGGGCTTTGAGCTTGCTGCTTAAAACGTGGAATTCAGGAGAGACCGACTATTACTATAACATGTCGGAAGCCCTACCTGAAGACTACTCACTCCGTCAACGCTTGGCCATGCGTAGACTTGAAGAGGCGCTGTCCTGCCAGCAGAGAGAACGGTTTGTTGTAGCTTGCAGCTGTTTACTCCGATGAAATTACGAATGTAGTCCTGATGTTCATTGTTATTTTCTAGTGAGGACACAAACTTCCAACAACAATGCATTTTCTGTCGTTATACAGCTCGCGGAAATCGATCAAAGATCATCCACCATCTTTACATGATTCACCACTTGAACCTTGGTTCTCCTGATAACCTCGTTTTCGTGACTGAGTACATCGAACATCTGAAGGAAAAGTTGCAGGTGGGAGCCCGTTTGTTAAGAGGATCTGCGAAGAATGGAAATAGACTGAGTTTCAGCGAATGTTGGAATGATTCTTGTAAATTTCGATATTTTAGAGAAACGAATGTATATATTGTGAGAAAACCTTTGGAGATCGCAACATTCTCATGGACCACATGCGCAAACGTAATCATAGAGAGGTTAGTGGTGCAAAAAGTACACTTTTGTGATTAATTCTCTTCTATGTCTTTTTCTTGTACTATAAAACAACAATATAGAAAGTTGTAAAGTCACCTTAACGAAAATTTATATATTGCAGTCAGTGGCTTAAATTCTTACTATGTGGATGGTTATTGAGATTGTTTAGGTGAACCCCAAGAACCATTACTATGACAAGTTCTACATCATCAACTACCTCGAGCTGGGGAAACGTTGGCTCGACGTTTTAGCTGAAGACTTCGAGGATACCATGCCAACGTTCCTAGACTCGGATGAAGAAGAGGAGGAGTATGTTTTTGTTTTTGGACACACTTTGTGTTAGTTTGAACTGTTCATCAACTGCTTGGACTTTCCATTCTTATTTTATTCCAATCTCTCAAGTTGAGATCGTCTTCGAATGTTTAGCAACTCATGGTGCGAGTGGCAGGAAGATAATGTGGATGCGGATGAGACTCGTGTTGTATGCCTTCTTTGCAATGAAAGTGATGAAACTTGTGAAGGGCTTTTGTCTCATATGAAGGTTGGTAAGCGTTTTTATTAAATATTCTTACATTCTTGGTCTTTAAATTGGTACATAGTTATTTTCTAAGGATTCTAATTACTCCATACCGACTAGCTTAACTGCATTTCCATTGCGTGGCTTTGGATAAAAAAATTGAATACTAAACACCACAGTATCATAACCCCTTCCCCGCTGAGTTTGTTCCTATGGTAGCGTTTACGTTTAAAGCATTGCTCACAGTCTTACCTCATTTCTTTTCATAGATAGTTGCCTCTGAGATCAAGAAGTGGCTGGTACCCAATTTCGCACTAGGTACTGAAGCAGTTTTCAATTCAGGACAAGCACGAGTTTGATCTGATCAAGCTGATCGATGACAATCGCTTGGACGTTTACCAACGCATGAAGCTCATCAACTTCATCAGGAAACAGGTTTGTTTCTCACATCATTGTACCGCTTTTCTGTCTAAGCTTTTACCTTTTTGGGGATAATTGATCATGAATTAACTGCTGCAGAACTTCAACGCCGTTTGCTTCGTCTGTCAACGCAACGACTTGGGAAACACGCAGGAACTTGCGAAACATCTGCAAGAAACTGAAAAGCCTATTACGGTATAGATTCCTCTTACATTTTCCTTTCTTTTGACCACTGTCTCATTGTTTCCTTTGTAGAAACTTCCGGATAAGGTTCTCTGGGACATTGACGAAACGCTGGTGCCAATTTTTGGCAATGATCACCTACTATGGAGACTAGAGTCATTGCTAGAAAGCCGTGACGGCGCCAGTGATACTGAAGAACGCTGCCGTCGCGAAAGCGAAAAGAAGTATTCGGCTTTTGTAGCGGAGAGTCAAAAGAACACTGTTGAGGGAGTATGTGAAGTTTCACCGTTTATCAGCCCTCTTCTCAGCCTCAGAGTTGAAATTTTGCTGTTTGCAGGTGGTCGCTGAGGATTTGCCGGACCTTCATGAACTGAATGAGAACGACCTGCAAGAATTAATGTGAATCAGTTGTGTTGTAACGTAGAATTCAGCGGCTTTGCATGGTTTCATCATTTGTCGCAATTCGCCAGCATACGCTACGACCGAATCTTTGCCTATTCTTTTTTGGTGCCGTTCCATCTTGAAAGTTCCATGTGTATATTCTTTCAACATATATTTAGGGGCAGAATGACGTACGCTTGCTTAGAAAAGCCTCGTATAGAATTTAGTGGATAGTAGATCCTTTCACTATTATAGAGCGTTTATATCTGTTCGATGTTGTGTCCTCCGCATATCTTGACTGTTAGTGGGAGGTGCTTCATCGTTTTTCTTCTCTGTTTGATATCATCCCGGGATTTCATCAGTTTTTGTGGTCAAATTTCTAGCGTTTGCCTTTTCTTCTCCGGTAAACGTGTTGTGTTATTGTCCTGTTTGTTTGTTTTTTAAACTTCGAATCTGGGGAACCATTCATTCTTGTATCATTACTGGCGTATATTTAGCTTTTGCTACATTTGTTTGATTCATCCTCATATTTTGTAACATTTTCCGGTTTCCTTCTTATATTCAAGTCTTCCTTACGCTGTTTTAACTCCCATTTTCTCTAACCTTCTCACCCACACACACACTGTTACTTCACCAGCATCACAAACACGGTCGTCTTCGTTTTGCCGCCTACTTTCTAGCCATGTGGATCGAGAAGCACATTCTCGCTATTCCATCTGCCGCTCGAGCGCTCGAGGGCGTTCAGTTGAACGAAGTTGCTTCACCGATTGTCCGTCAATGAGTTGCCAATTTGTAAGTTGTGACACCGAACGTTGTTAAAATTGAATGTTGATTAAAGGAGTTTATAAAGAGGTATTTCCTATGGTTTCGTGTTGGTGTTCATGAGCGCCTTGGATATTGTAAGCGTGGGAACATTCCACACCTGAATGTGGACGGTTCTGATGGTTGCGGTTTTTAAGATAAGTAATTTAAAGGTGATGCTGGCATGTTGCCGTACCGTGGGTGTCTCATTCCTACGGCAAGCGTCACCGCTTATGGTGTTGAGGCCATGCGTGGAAATATGTGATCCGTTTACAGCCTCAGCTGCTCGAGGTTAGATTTCTTTACTCTCCTTGAAAGTAATTCTTGGTATTTTTACCCTGTCCTGTTGACAAAGGTCTTTGTTTTGATATAGGATAGGGCGCTGCAAGTTTTTGGGAGCGTTTTTGGTATGTGTGGTAGGCGACCCCACTGGAACGGTTGCCTGTGAAGTTCCTCAACCGCTTGCTCTCGTCTTGACGTTTCTGAACGCTCGGCGGATATTGCTTGCCATTGCGCGTTAGTAGTCGCCGATAGACATGATCAATGCTCCAAGATAGTGACGAAGCGCGTTGTGAAACTGCGGGCAGCCAAAGGCGGCACAGTGCTCTTCATCCTGGTGATGGTGGTTCGTAAAAGGGGGATTATTGCCTGAAACGCGGGCGTCTTCAGACGATATTAGCTATGCTTGAAAACCTACCAATGAATGTTTCGTGGTTGAGATTTGGGCAGACTTTGGGGTTTGCGGTTACGTAGAAGTCGTGTTCATTGAAGAAATAGCACGAAACAATAGAAGAATCTACGAATACGGGCTAGCGTTCTCCGTGCATTCATGTGCGCGCCCTTTGACTTTCGCGAACCCCGCCACGTGAATGTCATGCACGCTTGTGCTAGTGAACGAGAATGTGTGAGCTGGCACGTCGTTTAACCTGAAAGTCACTAAAGCAGACTGCTATAACTTTCCAATTTCCATTGCTGCACCTTTCCAGGCATGCTGAAACTTTTTGTATTCTACCCAATGTTGTAATCACATTTTGGACCGACTTATTACTTCAAAATTGGAGATTTCCGTGATTGCTTTCCTTAGCAAGGTTGTGTACAGGATCACACATGCCTAATTCATAAATAAAATCTAAGAACGTAGGTTTGCCACAAACTTCACACGCGTTGCGTGCAAGTTGAGCATGCCAGAGATATGCCTTGTTCGCGCTCTTTTGTTTGTCATTTTTATTTATGGATTGGGTGGAAGTGGTGCTGGTCATTGCTACTACCCGTGTATGCAAGATGGACACACACCTGTTTATTTCAGTACGTGGAGGGTTTTTTTTTTTCAAACATATTGTCACTAATTTGGTGAACAATTTGTAGTAGAAAACGTAATTTGATAAGGAGTTTGTAATAGTAGACGTTTTGACGAGGTACGTTGTTTGTTTCGGAGAACTTTCAGTACCTTTTTCAATGCCCACAATTAGGAACAAAATAAATCATTTTGTGTAAAGAATTTCGGATGGACACATTTTAGTTCCCTTCACAAATGCTAGACATTTGTAACGTAACAGAGCATACCTAATGCTGAAAGCCATTATTCTGCCTTTTCTCCAGATGGAAGTCCATTCATTTCACCGAGACGCTTCTATGCAGAGAAAGGAAAACGAGGAAAGAGAAAATTCGTTGAGCCAGTGATCGTGAAACATACGAAGAGCACTAAACCACAGGTGGAAGTCTACAGCGATATGACAGCGGAGTGAGTTTGAAAATCTAAACCGAATGGTGTTTTTAATTGTTTTTAATGATTGTAGGGAGTTATCGGAAGCACTTAGCGTGGATATGGATACTGTGGTGGAGGCCCTTGTTGAGATGGACAAACTGAACCTTGATTTGATCGCAGATAACAAGCCATTGGATCAAGAGCACACATTGAAGGTAGAATATTATACTAAGCTTTTGCGTTAGATTTTCTCTGCTTTACCTAATAGAATGCTTAGACAGTTGCGTTATTCAATTGCAAACCACGCCTAGCACCTCGTCCACACAAGAAGGCCGAGACGGAGACTGATGATGTGCTGCCACAGTTAGTTTTGAATATTTATAAGCTTTCTTTTCTTATTCAGTACTTAGAAGGCATTCCATCGTGTTTTACAGTGGTAGTATTGTCAGAACTGCCAGTTTAGAGGAAACGCTGTTGCCTTTGGCCCCTTCTAGTAATAGTAATGCCACCGATTGCGGAGAATAGAGTAGATACAACATTGTGGGAAGTTCCAGTAAAAAATGATGATCTTTATCGTCATCCAACTTGGTTTTGGAAGTGATTTACTCAGTGCTCGCAGTCATTTTTGAAGAGATTGAAGAATATTTGGTGGTATTGTTGGGAAGCAATGACCAATCAAGATTCATTTAAGCCTAGAAATCTCTTCGCCTCTTTTGCGCCTATGTTGCCTTTAGGTTTTCTCGCTTGATACTTTTGAATGATGGGGATTGTGCGAGCGGCGCTTGCGCATGAGCGGTTTTGTAATATGTGACTGTGGTTTCTGCGAGTAGTACTGATTACATATTTACCTGAACTCATCTAGAGTGACCCAATGCTTTAATTGAATGCTTTGTTAGGTAGAACTGTCCAATTGTTTTCGTGTTAGATGGTAGCTTACTGAAACTAGAGAAGGATACCAAAAGCTCACCCCGTCTCAGCCTGTTCGAACGTAGCTTACTGAAACTAGAGAAGGATACCATAAGCTCACCCCCTCTCAGCCTGTTCGGACGTATTATGTCTGCAAAACCACTTCAGCCATAAGTGGTTTGAAGATGTGTGGTTCTTGTAGGATATGTTTCTAACTTTTTTCTCACTCTCACACCTTTCTTTGGAAACATGGCGAATGAATCAATGAGTGAATTACGACATTGATTCATCAGCTAATTGCATTTTCCAGGCCTCCACCTGATCCGAAAGAATGCGTGAAGCGACCTCCAGTAGTAACAATTATGGGTCATGTTGACCACGGCAAAACCACTTTACTTGATGCAATTCGCAATAGCCATATTGTGGATGGCGAGTTTGGTGGAATAACACAGCACATAGGAGCATTTTCAGGCATGTTAGCGTATTTCGGCTGATTTGTTTCATTTTGTCAGTTCAAGTCCCGCATCGTGCTTATTTCAGTTGATCTCAAAGGCGTTGGTCGTCGTGTAACGTTTCTTGACACACCTGGCCATGCTGCATTCGCAGCAATGAGGGCTCGAGGAGCGAAAGGTGCTGATATTGTAGTGCTAGTAGTTGCTGCTGATGATGGTGTTAAGGAGCAGACAGTGCAGAGTATCAAGTTGGTTTTTTTCTGTGCCCTTTGTTTTTCTTGCAGTACCGCTTTATGTCAGGTTGTTCTAGGTTTGCTCAGTCTGCTGGTGTTCCCATAGTTGTTGCGATCAACAAATGTGACAAACCAACGGCTGATCCGGTAAGTCATTGCCATAATTGTGTGGATTGTCATGACTAAAAAAGGTTAATAAGCACTGAAGCACACTCTTTTTCTAAAGTCTTCAATATGAACTGTTTAAAAGGAGTGCTGACGGATTTGTTCATTCATCATATGTAGTACACGCTGCTACTACTTTCTTTTTTCCCATATTTCTGTGACCGCTAGCGTGTTTTCCTATTAAGATGCGTGCTAAACGCTCTCTTCTGGAACATCACGTTGTCCCCGAAGACCTAGGTGGTGATGTGCAATGCGTGGAAGTCTCAGCATTGCATGCTAAGAACTTACCAGCTCTGCAGGTTAGTATCTTCGTAAATGTTACGTCGTACCACCTATTCTATTGCGACACCACCATTTAGGAAGCTCTTTTAGTCCAAGCGGACATGATGGGCCTAAAAAGCACTCCGAAAGGATTGGTTGAAGGTGTTGTCATAGAGTCATCGGTTGTGCATGGTTAGTACTGCTTGTAATATTCTATTACATTTTTTGAACATGACCTAAACTCCTTTTCAGGCATAGGTAAAGTGTGCACAGTAGTGGTGACGCGAGGGACCTTGCGGAAAAATGCTGTTCTCGTTGCTGGAGGAGCTTGGGGCAGAGTGCGCACAATGACAAACGAAAATGGCCAACATTTGCAAGAAGCTGGCCCAAGTACTCCTGTTAGGGTAAGCGCCTTGCTGTTGTCGTGAGCTAGCGAGAAATTTTTAGTGAATTCCTTTTAATGCAGATTTCTGGATGGAAGGAGGATCTTCCCAACCCAGGAGAAGTGATCTTAGAAGTCCCATCAGTTGATCGAGCTCATCGTGCAATTAAATTTCGTAAGGAGAAGGAGATGGCTGAAAAGGCAGAGAGGGATTGGGTTTGTCACTTTTTTTTTTCTTATTCGTTACAAAGGACGAATTGTAAGCTTTGGTATTTCCGCTGATGTCAAATTCGTTTTTTTCTGCATTTCAGAAGGCTATTGAAGAACAGCGTATGGAAGAGCGGGAAAAATACTTGGCTAATCGACAAAAGATGTTGAATTCGGTACATTTCGTTTTTTTTAAAGCGTTTAACCTACTTTCTCACATCAGGCTAGATAGATTTTACTAGTTTAACTGAGTCGTATACTAACGATAAGATGTCTAGTTTTTATTAGAGCTTTCATTTGCTCTGTTATATATTTACCTCATGGAAATTGATGCAGAAATCTTTTCATGCATCGAAATGAGTGGTTCACAGTGGATAGAACTAATAATTGATTGAAATGGAGGGATATTTCTGATCGAAATCTCACTAGAACCGAAGCTATTCCTCTTGTGGCCTTACAATTTAAAGAAAGATCGAGACGTGATGCGAAATATGGCAAATACGATGAACAAGCGTTCAAAGCTTATTTACGTCTGCTTTATTCTGACATTGACTTAGGGTTATCGATACGGGTCGACTTTACGACGAGTCGTTCACAAGGATCATAGGCTTGAGAAGGCAGCTGAAGACGATTTCCCGAAGCTGCGAATCATGGTGTGTGGTGAATGAAACCTTCATTTTACCGAATCTTATTGAAAAGATGTGCTTGTGTTCTAGCGTGTACAGTGTTTATACAAAACTTTGGTTTAGCTGAGAACGGATGTCGAGGGTACGCTGGAAGCAATTCTCAACGTCACCGAGACGTATGCGAGTGAAAAATGTAAATTCCAAGTGGTAGAGTTTGGAGTGGGACCACCCACGAATATGGATGTGGAGATCGCGAAAGAAACCGGAGGTATATCGCTCAGTTACTGGCTTTTTCACTTTGCTGGCAGTTTTCTTTTTTTCAGCTGTGATCTATCTGTTCAATGTGCAGCCACCGCCAGCTATTCGGCAGCAGGCTGAACAGGATGGTGTCCGCATAGAACAATTTAACGTTATCTATCGTCTTATTGAGTCGCTAAAAAATGAACTTTCGGCACAGCTGCCGACTTTAACGGAAATGGAACTCGTTGGTGAAGGACATGTTTTGAAGGTGAGTGTACCTACTGGATTCCTCTCTCCCTCTCTCATCCTTTACGGTATTTGGATAAGGCCAATGTGCGGACTGAGGTGTGGACAAGGTAGTATTCTTAGAAAGAGCCGTAACTATCTTAAAATTGCATTAGAATCCAGTTTTTGCTATTGAAACTTGTGATTGTTGTCATTTAAATCCTCGTGAGGGTAGTACTCGAATCTTTTCATTGAACAAAGAAGTTTATCTTCCGCTAAAAACTTCAGAAAATCCATAATTTTTATGTTGCGCTTGAGATACTGGCGCTTTGGGCACTTTCACTTGCTAGACAAGTTCTTGATTGCTTCGCCATGACATTGCTTTTTTTTCAGGAATTCCTCATCTCAGACCGGAATCGAAAGAAGCAGCCGATTGCTGGAGTGCTAGTTGACTGGGGCAATTTCCAGAAGTGAGATTTTTCTCTTTTTTTCACATTTTTCCTTTTGAAATGCGCAGCTCTTGTTTTTTTCTCTCTGCTGTTTTTAGAAATTGCGTATTCAAGTTCATACGTGGCGGAAACGTTATTTATGAAGGAGGTGTTGAATCGATGAAGCATCAGGCCGAGCTTGTTTCTACTGCTACAACAAACACCGAGGTAAACTCCTAGTTTTTTTAGCCATTCCGTACGCATCTGAAATTTTGAGTTTTACATGCGATCTTCTATAGGTTGGTATCGCTCTGGAGGACAAAAGTGTTCGATTTAAAGAAGACGATACTGTGGAGGTGTACAGTAAGAAACAAGTGCCACAGACAATCGACTGGTATCCACCTGGGTTCTAATTGTGTTATACGGTGCTATTCGGATGCTTCTGATCTAGTCCATAGGATTAGTAGATGCCTCAGCTTATTAGGATTGTTTGTTATTTTGTACATATTAATTAATAAATTATTTATAGTGAATTCTGTGCTTCTGTAAGTGAAAATGCATTGCATCTGCACAATACCTATCGAGTTTCTGTTTAACTACGACGAAAACAATCTGTAAGCATTGAATTTGGGACAGACGCTAGACTTCTCATCAGCTATGAAGTACTGTCACTGACTTGTAAGGAAATTGATGTGAAGAATTGGTTTTTGAGCCAGGCGCAGCTAATTTGTTTATTCATCATGACGGTTGTAGTGTCCAATACCTTTATTCGCGTGGATGGTCTTATAGACCGATGTCATGGACGTTGAAAATGCGAAGATCGTTGATGGATTGATCTTTGGCTACCTTAGCAGACAACAGGTAGGTGTCTTATTTGCGATGTAGAATTCGGCAAGTGCAAGCCAGCTTCTACGTTGCGATTGACAGTGTTTTCGTTGGGGCCTTTGGGTTTTGTCGAATGGGACTGGAAAGCAGTGAGATACAATGTTGAATTTTGATGTTTTCCCATCTAGAAAGAAAGAAAGACTGAAGGATTCACCAGAGTGGGGATAATTCATGGTTAATTTGCTATTATAATTTCTGTAGGTGGGATAGATCATATCTTGGTGAAAAGGTGACTAAAATGCTGTTGCCGCCGCGAGTGCGATCCAGCTGATGGTTGTCGTGCACTTTAGTTGATGTGGTCCATACGAAACGCTAAACAGCATGCTTGTAGAGCTTACTTTGTGAAATACATATAATCTTCTTGCTCTCTTCTGGATTATCTTTCTTATTCTGCGCTTTCTCTGCTTTGAATCGTCATCTATTCCTGATTATGTTCATCAGTGTTCAGAATGGCGCCCTTTACATTTTTATCAAAACTACTCTTCTCGTGCATTCATCTACTGAACAATTACAACTTTTCCAACTTTGTCTTTATCGTTGCTCATGGATTTGATGAGGGCCCTCGAAATTTTTCCATTAACAGCTAGGCCGTCAGTCAAGCTTAGTTTTACCACCCAATTACATTTTTTGTGTAGGCTTGGCGCGCATGTTGTGCTAATGTGTAAAATTTTACAAAAGGCACGCTGAGCAGTACATCGAAAAGTACAAGGTGTGGGGAACAGAAAAACGTTAAAGTCCAGTGAATGGCCACCTACCTTGGTTATGAGATCCAGAATTTCGTGCGGATACGCCAAATTCAATGCGGGCTGAGGGTGCTTTTCAATTCTAATCACCATTATTAAATGTATTATGAAGGAAATACTTCTCAGAACTTTGAGATTGGAAGTTGGTGAGCCTAATAAGTTCTAGTACCTTCCCTAAACAGTGAAAAAAGAACCAGAAACAGCCCTAAAAAACGTTTTTGCTCTGTTTTTGCACAGGAAGTCATGTCCGCTACCTTATAAATCTTATTTTCAGTTCTCATTCGAGCAGATTTCTCATTATGATATTCATTCGAGGACAAAAACTGACTTCACTCTCATAAAAATTGTTTAATCTTTGGAGCAAACGCTTTAAAAAAGGGCAGATTATCTAGGAAGACTGCACTTCCGCGCCACAGCAGGCGACTGTTTCGAATTCTTCATGTGTTTTCTCGCCGGTGGTAGGAGATATCATGAAATGTGATGGTAGATTTTGTTTACTGTAGAGTGAAAAATATCGTATTGGAAACAAAATTGCCAACTCGTTTCCCAATCTGACACATTTGACAACGACTCTTGTTCTGAAAATCTGTGAAAAAAACCATATTTTGGTCTTGCAAGGGTGCATACTTGTTGTGAGGGGGTGCCCAACACCACAACGCTTTAGCTGTTGTAAAACCTGTTCAGAGAGTTGTTTTTCTGAATCTGATATCAATCATCTTTCGTTTTTAGTACCACGATACGTTACGCGCCCTTTGTAACGAGGCGCCTTCTCTGCGTGATAGTAGGAATCGTTTCCAGAGTGGCGCAGATGTCTTCATACAAGTCAGCGACCAACTGCATGACAAGAATCTTGAGCAAATTGTGCATGTACGCTTTTTCTCCTAGCTCTGCCGAAGTTACTTTTGAAAAATGTGCGGGATGATGGTGCGATGATGTTATAGGCCTTTTCGACAGTTGGTCGCTTTGATGTATCACCTGAGCTGATTGATTTCGGTGTTCGGCTGCGCGATTTGACCAATGAGTTCTCAACGATGACCGCGATGAGGGGACGGAGCTTGAGGTTGACTTTCCTTCTCAGTTTTTGTTTTTTTTTGCTGTATTTGCAGAAGGGTTTTCCTCAGCGTATGTATGTACCTCCCTGTAAAGGCTGTTTACTTCTGAAATTTCGTTTAATTTTTGGCGAGAATATAGGGCAGTTTATACTCGATGCGTGCGTTTGACGCGCGTTTACAGAGAGGTACGTCCAGATGCAGGCTGACGCAGGTGAGATGCATGTGTTTGCTTCCTCACTGTGGCCGCGCGATATTTTCGTTCGTGCTTCATTGACCGGTTCTCAAGGAAAATCCTCGCAAACAGATCCTTGCATCTCACACGCGACTGACGCACGCATCTAGTATGAATTGCCCCTTTTTCAAAGTACTAAGAATAGGTGAGAAGGTCCATGCTTTTCCAGCGATAATCAAATGAAACTCTATGGAAAGAAAGCTTACAGTAAAATGCACCCAAATCGACAGGCACCCTCAAATGCGTCCCATCGCTGTGACACCGTGCAAGCCGCAACTTACCGCCCCACTGTCTACTGGTTAGTCTAGAAGGACCTAAATCTAGTTTCTTTTCCTGGTTAAGATGACTTGGTATTGTTAATAGAAAGTAAAGTGTTCGTTCTTGGCGTTTTTGTTCAGGGTGTTCTTTTAGTGTGGCTCCAAATTCAAATGAAACCGAATACGTTCGGCAGCTGCACGATAATGCTGTTAGTGCAAGTATGGAACACGGCATGCCACAGCAATCCACTACTAGTCAGCAGGATCTCAATTATGATTATCAGTCACAGGTAAGGTGCATATTGCTCAGTCTATTCAGGCTGACATATGAGAAAATATGCGAAAATTTCTTTTAGCAACATGTTACCTCATCTTTTCCGATGCCATCATCCTCTCCTTATGTTGCACAAGCAGTTGTGCAAAGCTCAACTGCTAGTACCATTCAGGTTAACTACTTTTTAAGCCTTTTCTTGGTGTAGTTGTTGTTTTCAGACGTAGTTCCCTTGTTTTTCTTCTAAGTTGTATTTCTTTTATTGCGATAACTTTTGCTATGATTACATTATCGGAAAAATTTACAGGAGGCGTCCACCCAAGGCACTCCCTCCTATCAAATGAGCCAAATTCTGCCGTCTGCCCAACCATCAGGTGTCAGCGACGAGCCTATGCTCGTCGATTACGGAGTCAATGTGAAGAACACGGAAAATATGGAAATACCCCGTGAAGCCCCATCGAACTCGGCCGATCATTCCTCGTTGGTTCCTTCTTTTGAGACCAATTATTGATACAATCTGGTGAGGTTATCACTCAAAATGATTCCAGGACAGTGGTTGAGGATAGGCAGGACGATTCGCGAGCACAAATGAGTGCCTCTTTCTCGTCGGAAACTGGTGGGTGGGGATTATTCAAATAAATGAGTGCAGTTGGAGGTTCCATGTTGATGTTCCAGGTGCTCACAAACGTAAGGCGGCAGTTCCACATCGTCGAGGGGACTTGGTTGCACACACAGCGCAGTCACTAATCGTGCCGAATGGGGTGTTGCTGGATTTGGAGGCGGAAGCAGCGGCAAGCACCACATCGGTGGGCTTCATTGATGTTAGGGATTACAGTTATTTCTATGTTCTTACTTCGTATTTTTGATATTGTAACCCTTTAGTTCGTTTTGTTCAACATTTCACTGAGAGCATGGGACCCTGCGTCGTTGCTGCTTGAGCGACATCAGTATTTCATGGTTCCACATATAGACGAAAAAAACTTTTAAAAACTGCAATTGCGAAAACTTTGCCAGTGGTGTTCGATTTTCCCTGGAAGCGAGAAAACAATGAACAGTAGCTTCATTACTTGTGTGTGTGTCATCGCTTTTGAATTCAGACATTTCAGCAAGTCTCGCTATTGTCCAACATTGATGACTCTGCAATGCAGTGCTTGGATCGTCTAATAAATGGCAATCTTGACGAGGTTAGTTATTTAACTTTATTCTTGCGAAATCTACTGTTATGTTCTGCTTCATCGTTTCTCTCCAGGTATTCCCGTTCTGCGATGATCATGATGGATTGTCAGAATTCGCTGCGGGCTTAGAAAATCCATATCCACCCGCTGAGTCGAACGATAACGAGGCTGAACAGGTGCGTGGTTCTTTAGTGTGTTCACTTTTTACAGTATGGATTGTATTGGCCAATTTCCGCACTATGCGTTTCAGGATTCTGGAGCGGTTTATGAAGAAACGGTTCCACCACCGCTTGACGTTGGCCCTTCACACAGCCCTCCAGCTCAGGAGCCGAGCGCAAAAAGCCGGTCATTTGATGATGGAGAGATTATTAGTGATGAAAGCAACCATGTGAGATGTTTGCTATTGTTAAAGTTGCATTTTCAGCATGGTATCAGTGTTCTTAACATATTGATTTATTCCATGTAAATTGAATATTTAGGCTAAAACCCCTAAAACAGCTTCCGCGGAAAACATCGCAACTAGAGTGAATGAACGTGAATCGACACCACCTGCTGCACGCAACGACTCGCGAAGATCGTCTCTGGATTCAGGGTGTGGAAAGTTTTTCCAGAAATGTCGGATTTATATCTCTCATGGTTCAAAACTGGCTGCGTGACCTTTTGGACCTTACAGTAACCCTACAGTAATTGGAGGGCGGGGACGCGGAACGGCTGCGATGCGTGCGCTGCCGCCGACGAGGGCGGAAGGGCGAAGAAATGCGGACGAGATCTCCTAATCCCCTATATTTAAGTGGGCAGGTATCTTGGACACTGAAAATTCGCACCTTGTGGTTATTTGACGTGCTGAAGACGAATTTCACATTCATTTTGCACCAAGATGCTATCGAGCACGGCTACAATGGGTTACTGTAGTGATTGTGTTACTCTTTTCTTGCAAAGCTTTGCAAAAATGAATTATTCCTTGTGATGATCTCGATTTTCTCCATAACCATGGGGCTGTCCACAACTAATGTACTATTTGAAAGAGCGCAATATATTGAATTTGAAACTATTAAGAATACACTTCATCAGAGACTAGTAGATACATTCCGGCCATTAATTTGAACCCATTGAATTTTCCGTTTTTTTTTTCTCGACCTGAAAAAAAAGGAGAGAATTTTTCAAGCGAGCTGAGTGCGAATTTCACTCCCATTTGAGTGCGATATTCGGGATTACCTTACTGTACAATACTCCATTTTGTTAAAGAAAGCAGTTCTGACATTATAAGAATGTGGTAGTCGCATCATTTAATATTTCAAGTGTATTTTTTGAACCCTTCCTATTTTCCAGTTCTTTTTAAGGCTTATCTCCACTGGTTTTTTCAACGAGGACGGGAGTATTCCTTAATTTGATGTTAGGAATCTTTATTGGATCAATAGCTACTGTTTTCGAAGTGTCACAGCATGAATGCGACCTCAGTTACATAGGGGGTGACAGATTTTCCCTGAGGAACTTTATGAAACAAGATGACATGTCCTAAGGACGACGACATGTCCTTGGATGTTACCAGGTCAGGTGTTTCTAGCGCAGATCATATTGAGGAAGGCGACAACGTATTCAGTCACTTCAACGAAATTTTAATCGAATGTGTATAGTGCAGATGAAAAACAGGCGAAAATATCCTAATCGAAATAACAGTATAGAGGTTATCAAGAAAAAAAAAACTTGCATGGTACATCAAGTGAACCGCCGTCTGTTTCGGCCTGATTTCCAGAAGCTAATTATCTTGAAAATAAAAATAAAAATATCTCCTAACATCCAATGCATCAGAGCTCAAAATAAATGGGAACAAAGTTTTCCGCAGAACGGTCAACATAATTTTAAAAAATGGCCTGAACCCTTCAAAAACTCACATAGATACTGCTAAAGGGACCAGGATTTAGAATGGAATTTTATTCTCGTATAACCACTAAACATGACGTCGGGGTGCAAAGTGAGTGAGAAATTCGTATTCAGCACGTCAGATAACCTCCAGGTGTGAATTTTCAGCATCCAAGAGGTTTAGAAGCTTTTTGCGTGAGTGAGCTGTGCCGATCCATGACAGTGCCCTCCACGCTCGCTTTCAAGCAGCATGACAGTGTAGGAACAGCGGTAACTGGTGTTCGCGTATCATCTGAGCGAGTGACGTACAACTCGTACAGGCCCTCACGCTCTCTCCGCGCCTTGCCGCGATAACCGCAACGCAACAGCCGCTCCGCAGCATAAGGCTGGAAACAGTCGACCAATTGCGGCGCCTTCCCATCCAGCTGCTGACCCCGCCCTAATTGCCAGGGTCCAAATGGTCCGTTTCCCTTCAAAACTTGGTAGCAAAAAAAAAAACAGCTGGTCTTAAGTTTACAGCCGATGCTCCATCCGTATTTTCAGGCGAGGTCGGCGTGACGACAAGAAAATCGCAGATCGTCTAAGAGAGTTCAATCGTAATCCTCCGAAATCCGACAGCAGAGTGAGTTTTACTCCTTGACTATGGCTTCTTTTTTGGATTCATCCCGACACTATCTAATTATTCGCACAAGATTTAATCTGAGAGAATGTTGCTGTTGAAAATGGCTGTTTTTTACAGCTCCCCTTTCTCATTACGCCCCGATTAATTAGTTTTCATCGCTCTCAATGTTTTTTATTAACAGAAGTCAAATAGCGAGCGATCTGAATTCCGAGACACGCCTGCGCAAGAAGCCAGAAATATTCCTAGGTCGTCTCCGACACCTACACCTGAAACTCGTGCTCCTAGAGATCGTATCAGGTGTGTAGATTGCGTTTTACTCTTCTTAATTATGCAGTTTGCCCATATAAAATGGAATTTCCAGGCGTTTGTCAGCACTGTTCGATGAGGGCCACAGTGCTCCGTCATCTCGGGATTCGTCGCCTCGTCGTGAGCGTTTGAGTAAAAAGGAAGAGGAGCGACGAAGGAGGGAGAAAGAGATGGAAAAGGAAAGGCAACGTGATAAGGAGCGCTTAAAGCGGCAGCGGTAGGAACTGCTATTTCCTGAAGTTCTCTTTGAAGAATATGATGATTTAAAAAGTTTTTTTTGTCCGCTCTACCCAATTTAACCAACTCTTCATGATCTTTTTTTCTCAGACGAGAACGTGAAGCGCAAAGGGATCGTGAACGCTCGCACCGATCCAGCCCTGAACGAAAAACATCCGAGAAAAGATCCCGTCGTGATGATGAAGAGGAGAAGCCGCGAGATTCAAAAGAGAAGGAAAAGAAGCGTGACCAAACGGAAGAACGTAAAGTAATGGATGAAGCGGAAAAGAGAAAAGCTGAAGAAAAAGCCAGAAGAGAAATGTTGAAGAAGAAGAAGGAAGAGGAGCTGGAAGCGAAGAGGCAGGCTGAGTTGCAGCGGCGCGCTGAGGCTATGCGGCGGAAAGAAGAAGAGAATAGACGAAAAGAAGAGGAAAGTAGAAGACGGCGCCAAGAGGAGAGAGAGCGCCAGGAGGAGAGAAGACGAGAGGAACAGAGACAGAAAGAAGAGGAACGACTGCGACGTGAAGAGGAGAAGGAGCAAAAACGGAAAGAAGAGGAACGGCGCAGAGAAGAGGAATTGAGGAAGGCGGCTGAGGAGGAGGAAAGGAAAGAGAGATCGAACGATGATGAAGAAGAAGAGGTGGAAACAGCGAAGAGTGATGTTGAAGAAGGTGATGAGCAGAGGGATTCCGATGACGACGCTGCTTCAGATGACAATCATACCGCAAGGAATTACAGCGATGACGATGAAGTCCCCAGTAAAAAGGATAGTGTTGTCCACGAGCAGTGGGTGCATCCGAGAAAAATTGAACAGAAACGAGGCACTGATGCTTCTATTAGCCGAAGTGTAGAAAACGAGCCGCAGCAGGAAAGTGACCAGGATGCTACTCCTGTGGTGGAAACTGAAGAGAGGAAAAGGAAAAGTACCAGGGAAGAAAATCGACCACTCAGAAGTTCATCGGATATCAGAAAGGTACATACAGCACAGTTTTTTGTTCCTTATCAAGTTCTACGGGAAGTAAAGGAAGCACAGAATTTTCCAGAATCTTCCGTTACCTTCTGTGCCTTCACGGCGTCGTGATGAGGCGAAGAAAGTTCCGGCGAAGCCACTAGAACCTGGCATGATGATGAGTGATCCTGGTGTTTTGGATAGAATAAACAAGGAAATGGATAGTTTAACTCCGCGGTATGAATTTCTTACATTACTTTTTTGAACTTTTTGGCCTTCCATGAGCTATAACTTTTATAATATTCAATATTATGTCTTTTAAGCAATCGATCAAGTCACAATCGATCTCCTGAAGAGTCTGCGACGAGTTCAAAGAGTGCAACTTCTTCCACAAGGGTGAGTGTGCTCAATTTATAGCAGATACTGCACTTAGCCCTTCGAAAATGATACTTTCATGGATTTTTCCAGCCTTAGCACTGCTGCCTTATTATTTCGTGTTTTAGAAATAATTGCAAATGCATTCGCACTCTTTTTTAGGTTGCTAAGCGAGATGCTCCAGTTGATTACGCTCAGGTTCTGTTCTCTAATGCGCCAGTAATCAAGAGGACGCCTCCCACCGTGGAGAAGAAGGTTGTTCTTGTTTGATTACTCGCAAATTTCTTTCTTCTTTTCTGTTTCAGTGGTGAAAAATACAACTTTTTTGCTGAAAATTTCGTCTTCCTTGGTAGAATACCATAAAGTTTCGTGGTTCTTATTCAGGAAGTTCAGGAATTTTTCAGCCTCCAAGTTGTTGCTCAACACTACAAGTTGTTATGTCGTTCGAATTCTCACATAATTGATTTTATTTCCAGAGAAATCTTGTCATATCCAGTGGTCTAACAACGGAAAACCCTAACCAGCTGGTTTTCTCAAAGGCTCACTCATCTAGGCGTACGTTTGCCATTTTCGTATTGTTTCTCATCTCGACAGCTAGCCATTTCTTCCCACAGTTCACCTTTTCCACAGCAGATGTCTTACAGGTGTTAGCGATCTTATAGTCTACTTTTCAGTAGGGATGTTCCTGGAGAAGGTCAGCGATAAGCATAGAAAGTTGATGATCGAACGTGAACGCGACTACGACAATGAAGTGGCATCTCCGATCTATGAGGTTTTTGTTTTGATGCTGCTTGCAAAGTTTTCTTCATCGGTTTCGAAATCGTTTCAGGACTCTGACCGAAACGGTGCTCGATCTCCATTTGGCATTTCACAGTATCCCAGACAACAGTCGCAGAAGTTCGCTCCGCAGAAGCGACCGCTTCCAGCCGCCAGCCTGGACTCTTATCTAGGTTCTCCTATACAGGTGGGGGACTTACACAGCTCCCTTTTCTCCACTACTTAGGTCCGGCAGTAGACGCTTTGAATGAAATTACTCCATCTAAAGCCTGAAATTTGGAACCACATTTGAATTTTTTACTTTTACCAAGTCGTTAGTCTTCAATCAGCTGTGCGTAAGCTAATGTTGTATATGTTGACCATGTTGGTTCAAAAGAGTTTCCTTTCATTCTCGTTTTCATCGTAGGGCACAGTTGTCGTTAGAAATATCGGCCTAAACCAGCGCCATGCGATTCCGTGGGCGCTGCGACACAGCTGTCGTTCAGCTTCCGCGAGGGACGGTGTGGTAGGGTTCGGTTCTACGATTGGCGTTTTAAATTAGCCATTGGTAGAGCCTAACCACACAAGCCTTTTCATGTATGAGGATCCACATATTTGGGAAAGAAAAATTAACGTCTCATAGACAGCTAGGGTGCTAGTTTATTCGCCCATATACTGTTTTGATTGCTGTTTTTCTGTAAACCATGACTCTTTTTTCAAGTGGAGATTTTTCAGAATTGCTAGGAAGGAACCTATTCTTACATAGTTAATTTCAAAAAAGACAGTAGTTGAGTAATCTCGCCTCCTTCCTGTATTTCTTTCCTGGCACTTCGAAAACCTCACACCTTCTCGCCATATTTCTATCTCTAACATCTGTCTATTTATCCTCGTCGGTGAAACGAACTATAAATACTCTTTAAGAGCTCGCCAGACATTCGAGATGGCGAGTCGACTTCGTCGAGACCCACTGGTAAGAAGCCGAAGATCGATTTATCTCGAATGCCGGACATCATCGAGAAGTTATACAGTAGTAAATAGCTGAAGCCATAATCTTGCATGCATGCTCCTTTTTCGTGTTGAAGTATTATTTTCTTCCGTTCTCCTAACTGTTCCTCACAGAGATTCTGATTCGAACTTGAAGTATCATCCTCTGGCTGTTCAAAGTCAATGCTACAGTTTCTTTGTTGCAGCGATTTTTAGCATATATTCACTTTTTCGTCACTTTGGGTGTTCTATTCAACGTTCTGGATTGTAGCTGTATGTCTCTAGGTGTCATCCTACCCAGCAGCTGTTCAAAATATTTGTCTTTCGTTGGAATTGTCCTTTTAAGTACATTTTTTCAAAACTTTTACCGGTGTATATATTGTGGGTTGTACCCTGAAGGTTTGTAATTACTCGGTATGACCGTAGTTGCACGAGTTCGAGTGTTGAAATGCCTTTTAATAACTGAGTAGTGTGTGTAACTGGGTTTATTGTTGAGATTCCATGAGGAAATGAGAATCAAAGACTAGCTCGTATTGTAGAAATGCTCGTAGCACAGCATACTGACTGCTGAAAAGTAGATTCTTCTCAGGGTTCGGATAAATTAGGGTGTCGGATTTGGTGCACTCTCACCATTTTTTCTTTGTTTCCTTTTATTTGTCTACTTATGCACGATGAACGTTTCCCTTCAGCTCTGTTTTCTATTATTCTGGATGTTTGAGGATTCTAAATTCCCAAATGGTGTTGTTTGCCTTCATTTATACCATTTTTTGTCGCTTGCTGAGCCATTTTGGTGCTTGAAAGTGGTACGGTTTGTTTGAGGACATTAGGAGTATACATGACGTCAGTGCTCATCCGGAGGCTTTTGCTTCCGCAGTGGCAGCTGGCTCGAACTTTCTGCACACTAACGACATCGTCCATAGATGAGAGGTGCGCTTACCTTTATTTCTGCTCATTTTCTAGCTATTTTTTTCTACAGAATTGTGGTGCAGTGGTGTATTTTTCTAGATATGATGCTCTCATCAATGAAGCGTTCTCGGACGATCAGACACTGCCCGAGCACTGGGGTCTTCGAGCAGCCAGAGAGATGTCAGCGCATGATTTCATGGTCGTTCATCCAAAGGTGGGTTGAACAAGAGAATAGTGGTGTAGGTTTCCATGGAATGGTATGCCTCACATCAAAATGGCAATGAAGAAGGAGCTGAATTCGATGGGAATACGGCTGGACATCAAAATCCAAGCCAGACCAGGTTAAAGCATCGGTGAAATGGGTGGAGGGTTACTTTCAACGAAGTTTGATTGGGAAAATTCACTAGATCAAGCAGTTCTCTGAGCCTATTTGCAATTGCAAGTAAGAGGTCTAAATTTATTACTTTTTCTGAGAAATTCAGGTGCGTTGGGGTCCTTCTTCAGCATCCCGCCTCAAAGACCCACAGCGCCAGCTCGATGAGGCTGTCACGTTGGTGAACACCCTGCCTGGATTTCGAGTTGTGGAGTGAGTATGTAGTTAGTGTTCATTTTCTTGATGTTCTTGAGACGAGACAGCAACTACCAAATAGTGATGGAGGCTATAAGTCTATGCAGCCGTCTTTCTCTCCCAAGTTAAGGAGACTTGAAGGGCCATGCCATCTCCATTTAGTCGTCAGAATGAGTAATTAATTAGTTTTATCCACACTTCAGTTAAAATATTCTCTTGTCAACGCTCTTTTTCACTATTTAGATCGGTAGTGATGGGTGTCGATTACAACACGAAGCGTAAAGCTGTGTGGGGCAGTGGCCAGATTGAAGCTCTCGTACGAAAGAAGATGCAGTCACGAGTAACAGCGCTAATGGTGAACGTCGACATGCTAACTCCCTTTCAACAGGTAACTAACTTTTAGTAGAGCTCACTATTTCTTCATGGAAATCCTATTTCAGCACGAATTGTTTCGTATTTTCCATGTTCCCATTTATGATAGGTACAATATAGTGTTATCAATCTTCAAACATTACGCTAAGACTCAAGAAGCGCGGCTGCAAATTCAGTTGGCTGAGATTCCTTATATCAGGTTGGGACATGGTTTAAGAAACGCTTCTATTGGGTAATGATTTCAAGGAGGTTTTCTTTTTCAAGGAACCGGCTGCACTACCTCAACAAGTACCGCTCTGATCCGTCGACGTTGCATGTGGAGCGACAGATGGAACGAGCCAAGTGAGTATTTGCTTGGTTTTCTTTATCGGCTCTGAAAAGCAATTGATCTGACATACCTTACTGAATTTCTGGCTCATTAACTCATTTTCCTACCTCGTCTTTTGTATGGCATCACCTTTGTGTCCCTCTCTGCTGTAAGAACAGGTACTTCATCTGTGAACACCCACCATCCAAGCATACTATCCACAGGATTTTATGTCATTTCGGAGTATGGCGGAAGCAACCAAGTCGGGTTTGTGGCTGCCTAGGAACATTCTAGACCATCCGTGGTATTGGGACTGAACCGTCTTTTGGGAGAAGAAAAGCGACGCTGTCAGGTGGTGTACTTCCAAACGCGACGATAGTTGTGCATTTGTGCTTGTTGTCTGTTTATTTCCTCATATTCTCCAATTACTGCACATTTTCTCACGTCCTTCTTTTCTTTGACATCTCTCCGTCTACCGTACCCCCTGCAATGCTCTTAGGTGTTCTATAATCCATTTCCCTAGATCCTGTATGCGTTTATGTTCCAGCAGGTATAGTAGAAATATGTATATGTTTATTTTGCAGTGTGGATGAATTTGAAGTGCTGCGATTGCGAGAGCAAAGTTTACGGAAGAAACTGCAGCAAGTTATCGAGAAAAATGTTGGAAAAGCATCGGAGGAGACGAAAGATGCTGCCATGGTGGCAGTTGTTGGGTTAGTTTCTCATGTTGGTGTGCTACCGTATGTAATATATGTGTGACATGCTTTCCTTTTGCACCGCACTAACATCTACTATATCATTTTCACTTCCTTAGCTTCTGTGCATCAATCCTTTCATCAATCTTAGTTAATCAGTTCTTTGTTGTCTGCTCTTCAGTCGTGGGTGCAGCACCACCCTATTACTTATACCCTAGCACCACCCCTCATACATATTAGTGTTCTGTATCTGGCTGTCAGGAGTGAAGCAACGCTTTTGCTGACCTTATTACTAACATCGACTTTACGTATTCAGGGAATAACACCATGCAACCCGAGAATAGCGCGATATGTCGCCTGGTAGATTTTGCTCGGGTCAGCCGGTGATATTTTCTGAGTAATTGTTCCTGGAAGATTGTAAAGCGTAGAAATGGGCAAAATGCAAAGTATTACATCCGTGGTACAATCCTTCCTATCCATTAATGTTATAAACATTCGGAAGAGAATTTTCTGTACGACTTGTTCCTCTTTCTATTTCTAATGTTTACAGATTTTTCTGTTTTGAGGTATACAAATGCTGGCAAAACGAGCCTAGTGAAGTGCCTCACGGGTGCTTCAAGCTTGCTGCCAAAGGATCGACTTTTCGCTACTCTTGACACGACTCGGCATGCAGCAAGGTAGGTTTCGCGGTCTTTTTTCAGCTTTTTTTTGCTCTTTTCTGTCTCTCCATTGCTCCTTTCGCATTTTTTCTGAAAACTCCATCCAGAAGCATACTCCACCCTTATACCTTTACTTTTTTTAGACTTCCTTCGGGAAGAAGAGTTGTATTCACTGACACTATTGGTTTCCTCAGCGATCTTCCGATGCACTTACTAGCAGCGTTTCAAGCAACTCTCTCCCATGTTAATCTGGCGGTTAGTGACACAAAGGATTTCATGCAAGGCTTTTGCAATTAGAAAATGTATTTTAAGGATGTTATCGTACACATTCGGGACATGTCGAATCCGGACTGGCCAGCACAGAGTGAAGACGTGGACAAGACACTGGAGAGCATTGGATTGTCCCAGAGTCGCATTCGCGATGTTATTGTAGCTGATAATAAGGTCTGGAGTCCTCTCATTATGTTTCTTTTTTTAGATCCACAAATATTGGTAACTTGTGGAAAAAATTGTGTCTAAATATCATGATTGAGTTTTTATTGCGCTGAATTCGAGTAATTTCAGGTAGACGTTGGTGGAGCTGCAACATCTTCCACGCCAGGTGCTATTAGAATCTCTTGTAAGACTTCTGAAGGGGTGGAGGATTTGATAGAGAAAGTCGATGAGGTAATTTTTAATTTTTGTATGAAGTAGACTGAGTTCCCTTCCGTTTTATGCCGTTACCCATTGTTTCATGAACTTTTTTTCTTCCTCTTTGTTCTTTTCATTCCATTCTTCTTTGTGTTCCATTAGAAGCTGAATGGATGAAATTTGTCTGCAGTCAGAATTTGCCCTAAATTCTTTGCTTCGCCTTAGCTATCTCCAGTTTTGGTAACATCCTCTCCACATGTTGCTGAATTACTTCCACTTCTGGATTCTTTTGTGGGAAGAAATAGCTTTTTTTGTCCTTGCGCCACGTCTTTCACTGCCTTTCTTCTTTCTTCTCGTCGAAAATTCTGAACTTTTTGGCTTTTTATCTATTGTTATCTTACGGGGCCGCAGTGGCGTAGATATTGCCATTAACTGCATAGGACTTCCCTTGTAATCTGGCCTATAAATCTATATCTTTTCTGGATGTGATCCCATATTCTCGTTCTTACCAGAACATAGAAGACATATCGTCGAAACTTATGAAAAGAATTACGATTCTGGAAGGCGCAGATGTGTAGATATGATTGTTGATGAGCGTGACAGGCCGACACTCGGTTGGGATGTCTCTAGCATCCCGATCGATACAAGACTAATTCGCCTACATGTTTCAGTAAATGTCCTGTGAAAATGTTATGGCGTTTCATTTTCTGGGTTGCTAGGATGCCTGCATGTTAGAATCACATTTTACTGAATTTTATTGAATTCTCGTCTGTCCTTCTTGCCTGCTTTTCCGAATGGCGCATACGCTTCCGCGTTCTTGTTTCTTCTTCATTTTTCTTTCGTCTTTTTTATAGCCTCCGGTGAGGCGTATCTTTGGACTGTGTCTCGTGAACTATGTTACCTCACTGGTTCCTATTCAGTTTGTATTTAGTATTATCAGTGTCCCGAACACCCAGCTTTAATATAGTATTTACGAGGCTTTTGTTTTGCATACGCCTACGTTTTCCTCGTTGTTCCCTTATTTATTTATTTATTTCTTTACATGCACATGAGTGCGTTATACAATGATTAATAATATATTATAATACACCTTCTGTATCATTCACCATCTATATCACCTTTTAGATCACCTTATATCACCTTTTGTTTCTCATCCCATAGGGAATGTGGTCCTATATACTTAACTTTTATATGAGAAGCAGCACGTAACGGAAGTTGAGCCTTGCCTTTTTTTCTTTTGCTTTTGTTTTATTTATATTTATGGAACTAAGATTTATTGATTCTGATCGAAGTTGGCAAAAAAGATACTCCGAAAAGCAAAGCGTTGAGGAAGTAGCGCTACGGTTGTGGTTGTTTACTTTTTCAGTTTCATTTGGGTAGTTTAGTTGATTTTTTCTTGGAAAAAACACATTCTGAATTAGTGAGTGAGTGAGTCACCGGTGCATCACGCTACATTTTCTTTGTTCTTATTGTCCTTTGCGGTCGTTAGTGCCCAATTTTCTTGTGGTCGTTAATGCTTATTTTCTACATTACTCTGCTTGTACTCTACTAATGTTATTCTCTTAAATTATTACCATATTTGTCCTTGACAACGGATGGATTGATCTCTATTTAGATGGTTTTGCGAGCCACTGGATGTAAGCCACGACGTCTGAGGCTTAAGGCCTCTTCGCCAGCTATACCATATTTGTACAAGTGAGTTGTGCAGCCTATCTGTTATTTGTCTGCCACTGATATATCTGTTACTAAAGAGGCTGCCATTGGGAGAGTGCAATCCTGCAATCATTTAGGGAAGGATTTGTGGCTAAGGAACCATCCTGCACGGATTCGTATCTGATCTTTGACGTGTTCATGAACGACGCCGAATTTGCTCGATTTCAAAAAGCAACGGGTACACTGAAAAGGAAGGAGCGGTGAAGTGGATGTGATTATTTGGGGTCTTCCTGATTTAGTGCTGCTCTAGCACCGGAAATGTGTTTGAGAAATTCATAATTAGCAAATTTGACGAAGTTAAGGTGCTTTATTTGTACATATTCGTTTATATCCTTGAGCTCAAAAGAGTAGTAGGCGTTACTTGCCTTCTCGTTCCCGTAATTATGCTGCAGACGACACGAAGATTCATCATTTTTGCGTTTCCTGGAGTTCTTCTCCTATTAAACATCTTTTTTTTTTAAATTTGTGGTTTGTATAATCATCCATGGGTCACTTTGTTACTTCATTTTTACTCTGTTAGAAGATTGACCCTGGTGTTTGAAAGCCCACAGAGAGTGTTCTGTGTCCCATGTTGTTCTGTGCTCATATCGATTTGCTCATTATATGGACGGGTTGTCAGTTAATAAAATTTATAAGTTTCAATGTCGATAATTTTACCTGAGGTATCACCATTCTTCACCGATTAGTGGAAGTTTTTGCATCCATGCTTTTACGAGATGCTCCAGATCTCAGCAGCAAGTAAAATAATTGACCAACCCTGTTAACCGGGGACCTTTTTACCATGGTATGATAATTTTTTGGCGTCTTTCTCTTTGTAGTTCCTAGTTTCAAGCACTTTTTTTACAGCCGATTCTATCACTTGATTTGAAATGTAATATGGTGGGAGTGACAAAATTCGCTCCAAGTGATCCAGAAACGCATAGATGGTTCCTCAAGGTAAGTGGAAATTGTATTTCATGGGAAAATTCTTTCTCCGGTCTATCTTAGCATGTGTTTTTTTCTTTTTGTTTCTTCTCTTTCAAGTCCAGTGGGATTTCAAATACCTGACATATTAAGCAGCCGTTTTGACTAGAAAGATACTTTAACTCGCGAAATTTCCTCAAAGCCATGATTCTGCTATCTCTGCTCTTTTTGTTATAAGTGACCCACACGGGATAATCTCTGCAAGCGGCGAAATATCTCCATTGATTTCTGATTGCTGTTTTCTTTTTTTCCTCTTTTTTTTCTTTGAGAACGAAGTGCGGTGCCATACTACTGATTTGCAGTTCCGCTGTATGAACTGCGGTGAGTCGCCGGAGCACTGGCAGTACATTGTTGTTAACGTAGGTTATAGCTTTCTGACATTGGTCTAGATTGCCTGGAAATTCCGCATTTTATCGATTTTATCACCAAGGAGGTTCTGGAAGTTCCTGGCAGTCGCGGTGAAGCGAACCTGGTAGAGAAATGCAAGCTGTGCAACCGGGTCAACACTGTGGGTGGGTTGTACTTAGACTATTGATCTCGTGAGGTGCTTTCTGTATTTAAATCCGTTTTAGTTAACTAGAAAAGTGCTGTAACGTGGCATTTTGTTGTTATTATCCAAATTTTACCTGTGATGATTGAATTGGGTTAGGGTATCTATGGGGTTAGGCCTGCCAATGAGCTTTTCTTTCCATTTATTTCTTGAAAAACATCAAAAAGTCGTCTGCTTCTGAGACCGATTTTACCTCAGTCAAGCCCCGTTGCAGCCATCATCGGCGACTCGATCGGCTCGTATGATTCCGTGGAGCACAACGAGGAATGGCAGTCCATGCTTCAGTTCGATTGCAGAGGCTTGGAACCGTATGATTTCGACCCACGAGTAGGAGTGTTTGGTTCATTACCACTTTTGACAACTACTAAAAGTCTTTTCTAGAATGGTTGGACTGCAGTAGGCGTCGAGTCCGGCACTGTTTTCGACGACATTGACCTTTCTGAGAAGGTAACTTCGCTCAGAAACCCACTGGGAGATCGACATTTTGCCATAATGAACACTTGATCTAGGCATGGGCTGATTACGATGAAAAAGCTGGTGAAGCGACCGAGATCAGTGACATTGAAGTTCGATTTGTCCACGCGAAAAATAAGAAGTGACGTCGTTTTCGGCAGACGGTGCTTTTCCACGTTTTTTTTATACATTCAGTTTTATTGTACGTTCCGCATGTGGCCTATTGTGATTTTTGAGGCTTGTGGCATTTGTTAAATGACTTTCTATGGCCCCTACCAAGCACTGGTATCGATCGTCCGAAAATTAGCTGTTCAGATTTGTTGAAGAATAAAAATGAAATCTTAAGACAGCTTCAAAGTCAGCATTGGTTCTACAGTCCGTTCCAAAAACGACGATAGTTGAGTATTCGTGCCAGTGACATGCATTTCTCGTCTGCCTCTCCGAATATGGCACTACTTCTCGTGTTCTCTTATTCTCTAATTTCTGCGCAACCACGTTTCCCCGTGAAACACACTGTACCCAAGGGGTGTTTTTTTTCGCGTTTTGAACTGGCAATAGTCTCTTATCCAGGTTTTTCTATGAAAGCATTTACTGACTGATGATGTAATTATGCAGATGGCTCGCGCACGGAAGTGCCACGATGATCGCCGCGCCAGCTGACCATACATCCCCACTAAACAACCACTAACACCTGCCGAGGTCAGCGGCGGTCCCGGCATGTGATTGCTGCGTTTTGCGAGAGGCTGGAAAAAAGTTTTCTTACCTTATGGATCTGTGGAGGGTCCAATCGATATTTTTCTGGATAAATTTCCTCTCCAGCTTGCGAATTAAGTCAATAGTTTAAAATAGATGAATTTGGGACTTTTTAGAACCCTTAGCTGTTCTTGTTTCAGTGATTCCCTGGAAAAACCCCCAAATTCCATGTGTCATGCATGCGGAATGTATCTGGTTGGCATCCTTAAATTTTTCCAGAGAACCCCCTAGAACGGTGAGAATTTAGTAGCCAAATTGGCTATAAAGATTAATAAAGACTATAAGAAATAAAATATTTAAAATTTTGTGTTGGCTTATTTTTGATTGTATTATTATTTTTGGAATGTTTATTCTTGATTATTTAATACTGAAATTGATATTTTCTGCTGCTTTACATTTCAATGGGGTTCCATAAAGTGGTGGACACCCCGTTTTTCTCCAAGCTCCTCCCCCAACTCCCTTCTTCTGGCTAGGTATCTCAGCATCCGTCATTTCAGTGGGTTTTGAAAGGTCAACGCAACTTTTTTTGAAATGCTACCGAAGGTGACTTCAAATGATGACCAATCACGTGATGGTGAAGCTCCGCCCACACAGGAGATCAAGTGTTGATGTGCTCTGATGTGACCACATCGATGTAATGAAACCAAACCAATCAGAGCAGTACATGTTGTCGAAAAGACGTTGTCCTGGTAGCGGTAAAAAATGGGTCGCCGAATTTTTGGATTTACATTGTAAAATGGGTAGGAAATATTGCATAGGCTCATTTTTTTACTATTTGTTTCCATTAATATCTGGTTATCTTAAAAATATTTGTCATTAACCACGGTGTGGTGGGGTTACCACTTTTTCCCACTCTGCAACCCCCCCCCCCTTCCCCACCTCATGCCTGGCTGGCAATTCCTGCGTCCGGCAGTGGTGGGAATGGATATACATATACCCACTGTGTTTTCCCTCTGTTTTCCATCTTATGGGTAAATATAGTATACGATATGGATACGGGCCCAAAAAGTACTAAAAAAATCATTACAAATCACTGAAAATGTTACTGTCATGGTTTTCTCTGATATAATACTGAAATTTTGCCAATTAGCATGCAGTCACCTTAAAAGATTTTCTTATCCCTCTTTTGAACTCCTCCCCCTCCCCGCCCCTGACTCGAACGAGAAACCGGCTGTACATGTCGTCTGGTGAGTGAGATGCGTAGCTAATGGTGGCGCGGGTGGCGGCGGAGCAGGTGGTCCGAAGATGCAAATTGAGTGCAACGCACCGTAAATGAGCTGTTGGTACGGTATTCGTTACGTATGGTCATACCATACAATTAATAGTCTGTCAAATGGGGAAAAAACTGAATGGTTAGCGTGTGACGAGCGGAACAATGGTGGTTTTAACAGCGGTTCGATGATGGGCTGTTCGGGTAACTGTACCTAATTCTTACAGGAGCTCTGATGGAACAAAAAAGTTAACTGGAGGAAGATTTCTATTGCATTTCCTTAGTTTTTTCTTAATTTTTAATGGATCTGAGCTGAGAAAGGAAAAAGTCTTGAAGCCAAATACCTCTGAATAAATGGTTTATTTAATCCAGAGATCCTTAAATATGAGATTTCGATGTTCTTTCTCTTCGCTTCATTCCACGATCTTTTAATCAGGGAGTTTGGATGCCTTTGCCAGGGATTTTTCCTGCAACAGCTCCGCTTATATCTTTAGACTTCAGTTTCATGAAAACTCTGCAGTTAGGGACTTGCGATTTCCTGGAATTTTCTTGAAAATGCGCCAGTTTTCAGATAATTCTCAATTATGAAAGGGTCAAAAATCAGAAATATGGGTTCTTGGGAGTCCAGCGGTGTAGATAGCACTGTATTTTTGAGCAGAACTGCATAGAATTGTTTCTGCTGAGATCCTTAGCAGCATGATGGCAGGACGTCCCGTGTTTGTGGTGTGTTAGTCCTACAAAAGAAGATTTCGGTACAATTGCACATCTGGGTCTACTGAATTTTGAAAGATTTTTCGCTGAAACTTTGTTTAGTAGAGTTATTTGAGGCGCTGAACACGAAGATTTCATCAATTTTGTACCGTAAATTGTTTTCATGGGACTACGGTGAGATTACTTTAATAAAGCGAAGAAAATTGTCAACATCGACAAGAAAATGGGGTGTCATGCAAAATGATACTGATAGGCAAATAAATAAATAAATAAATAGATACATAGTAGTGATCGGCGTCTGAAATTATATGTTTTGTACCATAATACCATCTTTGTAGGGTGGGATACCGTAGAAAAAGTATCTTGTGAATCCTGTCAATTTGGGGATATAATTTCAGACGCTCACCTTCACTACTATTAATTAATTAATTAATTTGTTTATTTATTCGAATAACAATATCATTTTGCATGACATCGCCATTTTTCTGCCGAAATCGACAATTCCCTTCTGTTTATTACAGTAATGATACCGTAGTCGCATGAAAAAAGTTTACGGTATGAAATTGATGGAATGTTCGTGTTCGGTACCTCAAAATACCCCTCTATGCAAAATTTGATGGGGTTCTGTGAAGTGCGATATCTACCGTATGCTTGTCGTAACTCTACAAAAATGTGATTACGGTAGAAAATGGATGCGAAATTCTTGTACAGCACATTAAATAATTCTACTGTGCAAAATTTAGGGAAAATATCCTGAAAATTTTTGCGGCTCCGGATGTGGAATAGTGCACAGATTCTGCGCCTCTATTTGCACAACATCTTATACGCATTGGACGAGTTTATCCAGAATTTCTTTGTGGATCACTGGGCACCCTCTCCCCTCCCCCTCCGAATCCGTCCTTTTCGCTGATAGCGCCACAGTGTAGAAGCAATTCTTCCATAGAATTAAAGAGAAACTTTACAAAAATAAGTAATTTCAAAAATGTAGTATATGCTTACTAGTAAAATGCACAAATCATAAAATGACTACAAAAAATCGCAGAGATCACGGATACTGCACAAAAAACTGGAAGGAAAGACTGTACATCTTGACTAGAGGTGCTAGCTCAGCTTACACAATGATACTGTAACGACTACAGTACTACACAACCAATCAATCAATCAGATCGGATCAAATACCGTAACCGTAGCGTGGAGATAGTAAAGAGAACGAGAACCAGTGAAGAATTCCTATACACGTGACTAGATAGAACTCAGTAGCTACAGTAACCGACGCTACAAATGCGTCCTTTAAAAAACATGGAATGTTCGAGAAGTACACGAAAATGCACGGCTGCGGAGTGGAACTATACACAAATACTGATAATGATGCTGTTGCGGTGCGTTTATACTTAGCGTTCTGCCCTTCTTTTGCGGAAAATTTGAGGATTAGTAGGTTCTGGATATCGCTGAGGCGCAAAGCGATAAGTATAAACGGCACCGTAATTTTGGCATTTGGCACAGAGGCCGCAATTAAAGCTCGACCAAAGCGAGGACATGGGTGGACTAGTGATTATGAGATTCATTGACTAGAAAGACTCAGCTAATGTGCCCACAAGGGCGTTTATACTTTGTCGCGCGGATTCGCTCGACTGTTAGAGATAAGCATGTTCTAGAAATTACCCGAATAAGTCTTCAACTAGAGATTTTAGGCCCAGCTAGGCCCTTCTTAGGCCACCACGTGCCCTTCACTACATCGCCAGCTTCAACGGACTGGGTAGAAGCCCAGTGAAGAATCCGCCAAATGGCATGGGAGGACGTGGAAGCACCACATCATGACACGAATGTGTCTTGAACTCCTTTCTGGTGCTGAACACCGTGGAGCAGGAGGAACATCGGAGCGTTTCCTGTTGGTCTCTCGGCCGATGCCAACGACGATGTGACGCCAGATTAGCTGGACAGGAGAATATCTGAAAAAGCTGCTTTATTTTAGTGAAAATGCAGTGAACTACGGTAACTTGGGGGTAAAATTAGGGTTGTTGGCACTGGGTCAAAAATTGGCGGTAGAGCACGCCTTCTCATTGACCAAGTACGGCCATGATACTACGCTGAGACAAGTGAGCAACCTTGACGTCAATCCTATTCAAAGGCATTTTGCGCTAGAAAGAAACTAAGCTGCTTATCAGCAAACAGTATAGCGTTGTGCTCATGGTCGATATGCTGGGTAGGCGGAGCTTCACCTCTACGTGATTGGTTGTTTATTTCTGCATTGCCTCTATTCAGATAACCTCAGCGAGAAATATCGATTGGAAAGATATCACCGATCCATTGTAAAGTGGTGATGGAACATTGTTAATAGGCTTATTTATTGTCCTAGAACGATTTATCATACTGATGTGTGTCCTGCGGAGAAAAATATACTACTTCATGAGATCCTCTACTAGGATAGGTACTACCAGGGTGGAGGAATTCGAATTACCAGCGAATATTCGAATGTGATTTTCGAACTTTTCAAGGCTTCCGGGTGATTCAACACTATTTTAATATTTCCTAGACTACATCGTCCTATCGATTTTTTTGAAATATTCTGAGAATCTCATCCCTAGAGCTACATGTGGGTAAGTCTTTCTGCTCCCCCCTGGCCTATTAATCATTCTGGCACTTGTTTTTGAACAAATCTGGAAGGATACACCAGCACTATAACATGACCCTTACCCGACACTTAAGTGGTGGTTAAGCGGTTGCAGACGCGAGGGGTGAGGGGCTTTTTAAATATTTATTTTTATTACCTTTTTGGAAATCTGCTTTTGGTCATTTATTTTTAAAATTAATATTTTTTAGTCATTTTATTCTCTTATCCGGTCCCCCGAGACGGTAGAGAGTCCCGGTCCCGTCTCCTCCTTTCTGCCAACTATCTGTGTCCGCCACTTCAGTTAAGTAGCGACTTTTTAAAATTACATATTTTCCCGACAAAAGCTACAGTATCCCCGAGATGTGAGCTTCATACGCCTGGAAGAAGCGTGTAACTCCCCAGATGAGCGGTCGGATCAAACGCACAGGTGCTCCTTGTACGGCAGTGGATTAGAGCGGTTGTCAAGTGAGCGCCAACAACCCGGCCGTAGAGTAAACAAACACGACAAAACAAAAGACGCCGCCTGTTGGCCAACAGGTGGCACTACATTATGCAAACGCTGCGACAGCGCTGCGATATGCGCTGCGATTTCGGCTGCGATTTGCTTGTAAGACGAACCTTATCACATTCTGGACAGCGATATTCTTCATGTGCGATACGTGGACAGCGATGTTGAGCGAGTTTGAAGACGTCATCGTAGCGAACCTGGATATGGGCGGATTCGAGGGATTTTTCTGGGATTATTTTTCATTTTCGTGAATTCTTTTCCAGAATTGTCCTTCACCTTCGTTTCAAACTATAATTTTCTCAGGGAAAAATAAAAATCGGATAAATTTACAAGCTTATTTATTAGTTCTAGGTTCAATCAAAATATTCAAACATTTGAAAAAAAGGGGAGGCATTGAATGCCTTCTCATAATTGATCGGGAATCGTATTGCTGTTCTTTGAATAACCGAATTCTCGACTCATTTGAGCTCGAATTTTGAAAATCGAGCGTTTCTAACACATTATTCGCTCATGAGTATAATACATTTCAAAGCCATGCTTATTGGTTAAAAATTCGGTAGGCCACGCCCACTTTTGTAGAAACACCCATATTTGGTGGCTTTTCCTTTTCTATAACTAGTTACAAGTTAGCAGTGCTTATTATTAGTTATTGTAATTGACTGAAAATTGTGATCATTATGATTTTCTGAATTTTTCTTTCAAAGGTCCTCCAAGCAGAATTGTGATCATGAAAAAAGGCTATAGTTTTTGCGCTGAGACCAAACCAAAGGACATCTGTGATTGGTGGAAATTGTGCCTAAAGCCGTGCTAATCGATAATTGTATTTTCAGTCAAATTCGAGGCATTCAGTTTCGTACTATGGCATATTGTAAAATAAGATGCTCCGATAAAATAATCAAAACATACAAAAATGGCATGAAAATTGCTCGTTTTTCCTGTGGAATTGGAACATCATGCATCACTGAGATTACCCAGGGCAATGGGTTAATATACTCCAAATTTATCCGTCGTTAACAAGAGCGAAAGGACATTTACCCTGGGTAATTTCAATGATGCCACAAGTCCTGGTTCCATTAAAAATGTGAGAATTCCCTATGAAAGTGTGAAAAAGAAGGGGAAATTTTATAGTGAGGTCCATTGAAATTTCACTAAACACCACCAACCTTGCACAGGCAGCAGACGGAATCTCCGATAACATTCTCGATGGCCTCGATTTTCTTCCGGCTCTCCTCGGACACCTCGACGTAAGCAGCCGTTTCATCCAACGAGTCAGCGTCCTTTTGCAGTTCCTCAGCTGATGGAACGGCGGATTCGTCCTAAAATTACCCATCAGTCATGCGGTGACCATTATCCTTAGCGAGATTATTGCTTTATTTGGCATCTGTGATCTTTTTCCCAGCCAAGAGGGGGGGGGGGTGTCTAATAAATCCGTCATGCCGGCCAGCTGATCGCCTGCCGTCGGAGGAACTGTCCAGCAATCGAATGCTAATCGACGGATGGCTCGCAGCGGCGGCGGCGGCGGCTTGCGCTCACGGCTCTAAGGTCAAAAGCTCAGCGGGTGACAATTATAGCTGCGTATCGAGAGCTTTTAGCCGTACCGCCATCGGCAAGGATAATGAGCTAAGTGCTTTACGGTGAGCTGAGCTGACGATCGTTGTGCGGTTAGCTTCCGGAAGCTTTGACCTCCTTAGAGAACGATCCAGAAGATGTTTCATATGCTTTTATTGTTACTGCTCTCTATAGTGAGCACAACTGGAGGCGAAAATGGGGCTATTGGCATTTCGGGCTCCTACTGCATGGGGTAACTATAGGAGTAGGAGACGCTCCGCAATGTGAGCGAGCTCCTTAATACGGGAACAGCAGTGGAGGTCTTTCTACTACAATTCTTTGGTACTATTGCCCAAAAAAAGTCACATAAAAGGGTAGACTTGTGCTGAAAATGGCAAGTTGAGAAAATATTATATTTGTGACATATGATGGTACAACATATTATATGTATTATACTACTGTATTATATTAGATATTATCTTGGTTGATATATATTATACAAGATATTATATGTATTATACTACTGTATTATAGTATTATTCTATGCACAATAAAATTTGTATAGTGTTTTTATTATGGCTTGTAGTATTAGATTATGCATTGGTGTAATACGTTAGTATACACTATTCCATCAGTACTATGTATTGGTAGTACTATATGTATAATATCATAGTACTGCATTAGTATTTTTCTATACGTAATATTGTTCTAGTGTTATTATATACATAAAATTAGTATAATAGTAATTTTGTTGTAGTGTTTAGTATTATATGTCGCCATAGTATATTAATGTACACTATTCTAGTATTATGTATTACTAAAACTATATTTAAAAATGTATATAAAATATTATATGTGTCAGATTACTGTAGTATTATTATTCTATGCACAATACAATTTGAACAGTAATTTTATTATGGCTTATAGTATCATATTATACATTGGTACAATACATTAGTATACACTATTCTAGTACTATATATTAGTAGCGCTATATTTCTAACATCGTAGTACTGCATTAATACTATTCTATACGTAATGTGTGTTGTTGTAGTGTTATTATATGCATAATATTAGTATAAGAGTAATTTTGTTATAGGCATTATCTGGTATTATACATATGTTGCCTTAGTATATAAGTGTACACTATTCTAGTATTATGTATTACTAAACTATATGTATAATAATACTATAGTACTGTAGTAGTATCATTCTATGTAGTGTTATTATAATTGTAATATACTTACAAAAGTAATTTTGTTAGTATAATATATAGTATAATATATATTATATAAAAGTAATTTTGTTAGTATAATATATAGTATAACATATATTATCATGCATTGTCATAGTACATTAGTATGAACTATGTGTTCTAGTGTTATGACCGAAGAGGTCGTAACTAGACTCTACAAAAGATTTGCTGCCTTTATAGATCATTTGCAGTATGTACGAGTAACTAATTTCACAATTTTAATAGTGTAACCAAAGAAATGAACATCTATTTCCTATTTGGAGCTGATTTTTGCATTTTCGAGTGGTTATCTCAGAAAATTAATGTTCTCAAGAGTTCTTTCTGAATCAGAACAAACAATTTCGAAAAAATCATTTTCCGGTAGGAAAGAAAAGCTTGCATTTTTTGGAGAAAACTGAAAATTTGGAGAATGATCGCACACTAGCCTTATTTTAGCAAGCGATTTTCGGATATCCCATGAAAATTAGTGGGAAAACACCCCTTAAGCGAATTTTTTGCAAGGAATTCCAAATTTTGACTGTTCTAGAGTTATTGGACCAACTATCCACAAGAATTTCTGTAATACCAACCTTGATGAACATCCCGCTGACAGGCGAAGCGTTCACGGTATCTTCGCCCAATTTCCTCTGCTTCACCTTCTTCACCTCCAGTGCTGACGGAGGTCTTTTCCTTGGGTTCACGGGCATTTCGGCAGAGATATCCTGAGATATCCTGATTTTTGTGCCTATTTTAGCAATAAAATTAGCTCACTTTTATCCTGTGCTGATGCAGTTTCTGTTGCTCTTGCTCCATCTGGATCATGGCCATGAAATTCTGGATGAGGTGCGGTTGCCACATCATCTGCATCTGAAGCATTTGCAGGGCGGAGAAGTTCAACGGCTTCATCGCTTCTGGCTTCAGCAGCGGTGGAGCTTCAGGGGTTCTACGCAGCGTCTCTTCCGACGACGCACTGGAGCACGACGGTACTGGCGACGGCGTCGTCGTGGATATCAGTCGATGGACCCAGAAGTCCGAGAGCGACATCTGGAAAGTAGCTTCTACAGGTAGGGATACTGCTCTTTAGGATTAGTAAGAGTTTAAAGGACGCAAGTGGCCAATGTAACGGAATACGGTAGTGAGTGACCGTGCTTGACCGGTCGTGACCGAATGAGCTGGCGAGGCGAGCAGCTGTTAGCTTCAGCCACGCCCACTGGGCCGCCGACCAATCAGCGACGGCCGCCTGCCAGGTGTCTGTTTCTCTGCGCTCTCTGCGCGAGGGACTTCAAGAGGATATGATGAGGTCATAGAGAGAAATCCCTGTGGATGCTGGCCTGGGAGGAGACTTTCTGCAAGACTTAAAGGAGTTTAGTAAGAGTACACCTACAGAACTCTCCTACAGTACTCCTTGTAGCCCTTGAAAGTCTCGGAACGCCAATGGAAGCGCCTTTACACCGCCGTATTCTTCGAAGTTTTCGATAATTGAATCGTCCACAGCTTCAAAGTAGCTTCCTCCATGAAAAACTCTTCCTCTGGATTAATTTCCAATCTCTGCACCAACGCCGCCGCTCTGCGACGAAACTCAAATCAACACCGAAAAGCCATTAATCCAGCCGTTGAAAAGCGGCCGAAATATGGCGAAATTAGCATATATCCATGGTGATTCGCTTCCAACACAAAGCATCGCCATTTTCAAAGAAATCGCCGGGAATGGGAATGTCAGTCAATGCGACGTGAAGGCATTCATAGGCTCCGTGGGCTTCCGTATCTCTCCTAAGGGAATCAACGAGGTCATCGCTGAGCGCTATTCAAAGAGATTAGCTTAATCACCTAGTCTATTTTTCAAGAATCTTCAAAATTAAAGGTGTGGTTGATTTTTTGATTCCAAGCAGGTGACTGCACGAGAATAGCTAATTATAATTCTCACAGTGCAAAGTACCTTCAGCAGCTTTACAAATTAGTAATTATTGTTAGTTTCTAGCAGCTGCCTGCACTCTATGCAGTTCCTCTCACTGATAAGCAGAGTTACTGAGTCTACAAAACCGTCTTAAATTTGGCATATGTTATCTACATATTTGCTTGTTTGTATGTGGGTATACCACGCTAATTGATGAGTACAACTACGAAATTACACTATGATACAGTAGCACACTACGGCACGAGGTGGTGCACAAAAAAACATTACTGTTCTTAGAATACAGTAGTATATAAAATACAGTACAGTGCAGAAAATATCTGTACAGTGGTAATTAAAAATTTAAAAAAGTAATGCCAAGTACGACGAGTTATAGTTGTAACCAATTAACATGTTGTGATTTTGCTGAGTTCACATAATAGAGGGAAAAGATGGAGATGATGGAAGTTGAACCCCTATTCGCTATTTTTTTAATACAAATCACTATTCATAGATCAACTTCCAGCCAGTACAGCTATTGCTCATAGTGCGGAGCATAAGGTAATAAGAAAAATTTGCATCTACAAAGAATACTACAAAAAATTAGTACTAAAAGGAGAAGAAAACCTGTATGGTCTGGATTCGGAATGCGAGTACTTTTTTTTAAATATTACTACCTACCCCCCCCCCCCTCCTGCCTTCTCTGAATTTGGAAATTATTACGCCCGAAAGTCTCGCATCAACATTTATTTTTTTGGTCCAGAACTCGTTGGTCATGATTTGGAATTCTTTGGAGATAGAATGTAGGTATTTTAGTGTACTGCTAAAAACCACGTTTCTGAAAAGAAAAGTGCACCAACTTTCCTACTGTAGCTAGAATTTTGGGAATTGCAGTGGTGTGATCCTAAATTTCAGGATTGGGAAATTACCCATTTTCACCCTCTCGATGACGATTCTACTTAAGAAGAATGGGCAGAGGAGATGATCACACCTGTCGGGTGTTGCTTTGCCTTGGGTCAAAATTTTAGCGACGGAGCATACTTTTCTTTAAGGTAAACGTCTTTAATCGTCTTCAAACAAAAGCTCCTAGCCTTCCACAATGTGTGGCTCAAGTTAAATGAAGTAATAATAACAATAATTAAATAATTAAATTAATTAAGGACGATGATCATTAATACACTAGAGGAGTTTTAATTAAAACATAACCAGCCCATCACTCGACATGTCCGTTCCGTTCAGGAACCGCATCACATGAAAAACTCGGTGTTCTGGTGTTCAGCGGCCGTCAAACAAATTCCGTTCGTTTCTATAGAGTCGAGTTGCGGCTCGCTGAGCGTGTGACGGATCGCCGCATCCGCCGGCTGCAGAAATTCAACGACGGGAGACGCACAAACAACATACGCTGCAGTTCCCACTCTTAACTAATTAAGTGGCTCACTCGATGCCCGGGCGCAGCACGGACAGTGTCAAATGCCCCGGATGGCCCTCGTCGTTAATTGTCACCCCGTGTACAATAACGAAGTGGCGACAATTACTATATGCAGATCGTTTGCAGATGGCAATGGCAGCGGGTTGAGTTCTTGCGGCGCTATTAGCTGAAGGGTGCTGTAAGGAATTTTGCGTTGGGTTAGGTTGCATGGCTCTTTGGACAGGATATACCCTACAAATTCTTGTTCTAGAACGAACGAATCAGTTCAATTCAGGTTTCTATGGCTTTGCCATTTTACCATTGCTCACTTTACACTAGTTGCGTGCGTTCGACGTGCGTCCGTACGTCTAACTGATGAAGGATAGGGCCAGTCGCAGTCCTGACGCAGCTCAGACGCAGGCAAGACGCACGCGTTCACGACCTCACGGATATTCAAAGCGCCCACTTGCTACTCCCATTTATAGTGTAACGTACAACGTTGACCAACCTTCATGAAAAATCTTCCGCAAGTAGGCGCGTGCGTCTGACGCGCGACTTACGCGCCCATCTAGTATAAATCACCCTACATCCTAGAGAAAGTTGTGATTTTCGAGGTGAATTCCCTTATCCATAGTTACCGGAAGGGGTAAAAAAGGAATCCTTGGCGAATAAGCGTAGTATGTTCCTTTTGTTTCATGGATACCAAATTTGGCTTGCAAAACTCTTCCTCCTGGCTCTCTGGGACCTTAATAAATATGGGTTCAGGACGACGTCGCTCTGACCTTAGGACAGGTGATTCAACACATAATGATTCAGGATAATTCAGGATGTGGAGAATCCGTTCTCCAAAGCGCTTCAGGCTATTGATGAAGTTGTTTATAGGGTCATTTTAACTAGCCGCTTGCATAAGATGCTCGTAGTCCATATGGTACAAGTATAGACACAGTCGCAGCCTTGACGCAGCTCAAACGCAGATGAGACTCACTGCGTCCACGCGGCCGTTCCCCTGGACGTGAGGTAGTTTCATTCAGGTTGTGCAAGCCGCACTCACCCGTCTTCACGAGAAAATCTTCGCAAGAAGTTGCGTGCGTCTGACGCGCGACTCACGCACGCATCCTATGTAAATTGCCCTCGTGTTTGAACGTTAAGCTGCCAATAAAAAACCATGCAATGATCTGAAAGAAAGACAAGCGAATAGTGATTGAATGAGAGGATTTGTGAGATGAATGATTTTTAAAGAGCGAATGAATCAAATATTCGAGGCAACAGAAGGTTAGCACCCAATTTTTCTTGATACTTTAAAAAGAATGGGATGAGCAGGTGAAGCTCAATGCCAAATGTTCAATCGGAAGCAAAAAAAGGATACATTTCGGGAGGAAAGCTCGTTTTGTCACATTACTACTCTTATTTTTCTCTTTGATTATCACATAATAATGGAAATGATCACTTTTGATCTATTGATTCTTAAAGGAAGACGTGTCAAGCTCGATGAGATGAAGCTCAGCAATATCAGCTTGAAGTTTTTATTTAGTCTGTAATTATTAGTCAAGAGCACAGCCAGATCACCTCAACTTATAGCCAATAACTAAGTTGGTGGTGAGTTCGTAAAAAGTCAAATTATTGGAATTTCCAGATGTCTTCAAATAGGAACATGTTCGACCAATCAGAGAACTTCATCAGTTACCGTATCTCTGTAATGGCACAGAGCTTCTTTCTATTGATCCAGGCATTTATCTGAAATCGGATCCTATCCAGAGTCCATTGTCCAGGGATTCTTCCACTCTGCTCTGCCAGCTTCTGCCTGTCCAGCTGGACGGATCTCGACTCATGTTCACGGCGATCTGTATAGGCATGACCTCAGCTGACCCTGCGAGCCGCCACCTGCGCGGCCATCTGCGCCGGGCCGGCGACCAGCATGCGCGTCGCGTCCACCAACAGAATGCGCGTGAATCCGCGACGACGCGCGGCTAATCGCCGCCACCGCCAGCTGTTCGCCTCTCGTCGCCGCGCAGAAAACGAAAACGAGAATGTCATGCTAATTGCTGGATGTGCGAGCAGTCATCGAGCGCGTTCAGCTCCCAGCGATGTCGGATCGCTGGGAGGATTTTTTCTGGAGGGGATGGTTGCTGACTTTTGCGAAAACGAGCTTCATCTAGGGAGTAATTAAAGAAATTTTGCCTTTTCTGACTCTCTCTAGACCTCATATTTTTGAAAAGGTTTACTCAGTTACAAAGTAAAAGTTATTATACAGCCTAGCGATACGAGTTACGGATTTTCTGTGCTTTTTTCTCTTTCCAAACGCTGGATGTAACAACTCGTATTATCTTTTTATTTCACATTTTTCCCCGTAGGGAACTATATGTGGCCTGGTGGGGGGGGAGGAACCCTTTATAAGGAAGTGGGGTGGGAGGAAAAACTCTGGAGACACTAGTTTAACGACATAGTACTTTAAATGTTCTTACTTCGAACTCTTAAACTTTTAAACTCTCTGTAGTTGTAAACCAGCTCTGTGGTACACAAACATTTATTTGTTTATTTATTTATTTCCTAAACACACGTGGACCCAGGCTCTCATGGATGGGCATGATGTTTCCTCAAAATCTTTTGGCAAAAAAAAAAAAATGAAATATAGATTCTTCCAAGTTCGGAATGCTCGGATCCAGGCTTGGCAAGTGATCTACTTTAACCTAAGAATTACATTTATCCAGGAAGAGGTGGTAGAATATTTCTTTTCCTTGTTGGTTTAACAAAGCAGGGTGAGGACGCTCGCTGTTTGTTTACTTATTTGCTTATTTATGTGTCAAAATCGTTGACAATAATCTCAAAAAAAATAGTAATCGCTACTTTGGCAGTTATATGATCGTACTTCGGGTTCACCTGTGTCCTCGTAGTAATAGCGTGAGAGGTGTCATTTGGATAATAAATACTTATTCACAGAACTACATGAATTTTGTCTTAATAGTGAAAAAGCTAAGTTCATGTCAATGTACTACGTTCTTAGTTGTGTTTTTAGTGTAGCATTAAATCTTTTGGAATAAAAATTATTTTACTTGTTCTACTGATTCAAATTTGGATGATTTTCTGGAAAAAGAAAACTGGTAAGACTATTTTGTCCACATTAAACAGTCGCGAATCCATCCATGATGTTGTCGATGACGCGAATCCACCGTACGCCTGCTGGTAGTGGCTCGTTACTTATTCATTGTTGTGGCAATGCGTCGCCACTGTGTTCGACGCCTGATTGGCAACACATCGACAGGTAGACGTCCTTTGTCGGGCGTATAATGTGAATTTGAATTCGAAATCTCGACGTCGACAACTGCTGGTTGCCTTCTGATGGGATTAGCCAGGATTAGGGGGTTCGCTTTCTGGATCAGTTGTTCCTCATGTCGTCGAGGGGAATAGCTGAGAGGTAATCTAAACGTGTATGTAGAAACCGTAAATGTATGATATTATTTATGAACTGTGATGTTATTTACAGACAAATTGCTATATTTTATTCCTACACACCTTTTTTTGGGTAGTCTAGTTCAAACTGCTAATAGCTGGCTAAAAATTGACAACGTATGTCGGAACATGACCTAAAACAACCTAAATTATCTTTGAAAAATTAGAAGATAAGAGGTACAACCGCAGAAAACGCCTAAAAACGAAGTGAAAGACCATGTGGCTATTGCAGATCCCACGGTTTTAGGTATGTATCTGTGATGCTCATAGATGTCTTAAGTCAAAATATACTACATTTGAGGGATTCTCACTAATAATAGCCCAAAAATAGCCCAAGAATGGCCACGGGTCATACCATGGAAAATTCCAGAGATCCGAAAGCCCAGGAAGAGCCACGGATCGTTCCATGGGATATTCCAGAGATCCGAACCTTTTCCTATGAGTATGTCAACCACTCCACCGTCTGCTCCGGCTTCAATCCTGATCCGTAACATGCGTGACCATCAATTCCAAGCGATCCGCTCACGGTCTGACCTCTGTCCCGTTGTCTGCTTTTGCTAATCATTCGACAATAAAAACCACGGATGTCCAGCATGAAATACGAGATCGCGACATATTGTCGCACATTTTCGATTTACGACACCATCTGCTGTCAGCACGAACACGCGACAAAACGTCAACGCCACGTCGAGACCTGGTGCTGGGAGGTGTTTGTGGGAACCGCAGTGAAAATCTGGATCATATAGAAGTTTTGGAAGTTTCCTTGTCTCCATGAATCACGAAAATCCTGAATTTTAAGCAGTCTAAGTGGGTGATTTCAAGGCAGTTTATACATTTTCGGTGACTAATAAATTATTTGCTTGTATCCCAGTCCGAAAAGGTGTAAAAATGGCAGGGAGATTTTCTCTTTAACAAAATACAGCTGAGCGATCCCACCTATTAATCAGGCTTCCTGCAGCTCCAAAAGCCACCGAATCTTCTAGAGACCCCAATCAAGACAGCAAGAAGCATATGACCTTGATGATTGTTTACTGTGTTACTTCATGTCATACTCAATCACTTGTTGATGCTTATAATTTGCCATTAATCCGCAATCCCCTTTGTCGCGTCTTTCTTCTGACTTAATAAGGCAGCTGCCCTCTGTTGAGCAAATCAGCTGAGGTGCACCGTGGCGAGAAGATGTGGTCCGGAGGCGGTGAGATGAAGATGAGGGACTCTGCCAAGTAGGGTATCAATGAAGTTATTCAGGTATAAATCTTCTTGTTAATCAAATGTTATTTTAACTTTCAGCTCTGGATGAAGTCCAGTTTTGCTACTCTATGCAATTCCAGTTCATTCAATTCAAGTTAATGATTTTTCTATTCCCCAGAACAAGTCATTCGCTTGGATTTCATTCCAATTATAGCCTTCTCCATTGATGCGTTTGATTGTAGCGTAGGTTGGAAGGTCCTTGAAAAATTGGGTCGCGATCAAAAGGTATCGGAACCTCTTGGAAAATGGGCTGCACATATTTTTTGGACTTAGATTATGGGATGTGATTTTTCTCGCACATCGGTCATTTATAGAAAAATAATTGACTTCTGACTTGAACTTCACCATTGCTTCAGAATGGAACTTCGGTAGCAACAAACTTACTCCACAAGAACACTTTATTTATTTTCTTTCATTTATTACACTCAGAATCATTGCAGTCGATTATGAAAAAAGGGTAGCGATCCTGGAAGCAAACGTAATAAGTTTGGAAGAAAACAAGGTTAGTGCAGTAAATAAGAAGAAAAAAAGAAAATATTGTGAAAACACTAGCAGCATCGTTCCATCAATGCAACAGCTGAGTAGTGTGACGTGTGTGAAGCGATGAGAAAGTGCTATCCAGGTCGAAGACTCTTTAAATTCATATCAGTGACAGTTACCATGAATTTCCCTGGTAAGCTTATGATCTACTCAGGTGGAAAAATTCCAGTAGATTACGGGTACTTTCGAGCAGATTTCTCTTATTTTTCGCCGAAATATTTCCCGATTTCGCCCGAAAACTACATGTAAATCTCCGGAAAATAAGCGAAATTCACTGAAATTTACCCAAATTCCGCCCGAAAAATAAGCGAACTCTGCTGGAAAATACGCGAAAACTGCTGCGACGTCAGCTGATGCGACACGTACAAGACGGGGTCGGCGGGCGCGCAGCGCCTCGCCGCTGTGGGCCCAGAGCAAAATTGCTACACTCCGGAGAATGCTTCCGAGTGCAAGTGGTCTCATCGACCACTCTTGTGTACGTTTCTAAAACGGAATCACTCATGCAGTACATCCAGTTGACGTGCTCCGTAGATTCCGCTGGTGAATATTTCTCATGTCCCCTTGGTACTTTGTGGCGGAAATAAATAAATAAATAATCTATTGCTGGCCTGATGTTCTGACCTGATGTTCTGGCTTAACGTCGTTATTACCTGCATATTTTCACTGACAGTCGTTATGTACATATTGCTGGCGGAAGGAACTGGGGTGTGGCCTTATACCTGAAAAGGAGGTGCGGCCAAGATCTACGGTTGGTCAGTTCCCCAATCAACCATTTGCACGGCCGTCGGCGCCACCCACTCCAGGTATAACACTACACACTCCAGGAACTGAAAGAAAGAATAGTGGTTCGAGGAAAAAGCCATAGAAGTCACCCTTTCTGTAGATATCCAGAAGGTCTAGTCCTCACATCCCACCTCGGAAAATGAACTAGTTTGGTGAGGAGAGAACATCACCACGAAGTTTCTATATTATTTATTTATTCATCTACATGCACATAAGTGCGTAAACAATGGTGGATCACGAGCACAAGGAAGTAGATGAGAAGCTCTCCAGATTCAGTTGAAAAAAATCCAAAGTTATTTCAAGGTGTATCCCTGTCGCGCAAGGTATGAGTGTTAGTATTTTGACAAAGGATTTTTCTGCCCAGAAAATCAGAGAGGCAACATTGTAATTCGCCCGTTATCCTGATTGAAAATGTGAATGGTTGAAAGATCAATAAAATTCAATATAAATCAATATAGTAAATAATCAATATCAATATAAAATTCTTCTGAATTTCAATGAAATGACTGAGCAACAGTACTGAAAATTACTGGAGATATGGCTCAAGGAGCGTACATGTATTATTTGTACATATGTAATTGCTGGATATTATTTCCATGTTGGATACCTAATTGAAATGCATCAGCAAACATCAAATTCTTTATATGCAGTCCTCCTGTCCAATTTTTCACATCTTACAGCTAACCCTAGTGAAATGCAGGATCTCTCTATGTTACCACGAATCCTCTGCTGCTCATTCGAGCTGGCTTCTATGACTCATTTCGGCCAACGCCATCGTCTTGAAATCGCCTTTGTGGTCAAACGGCTGTTTTTCGTCCGCATATCGTCTTGTGCGTTTTTTCGTGGATGCGGCCGTTTTTCAGTCAGCAGCCAGAATGGCGAATTCACCAGCCAAATAATTGCTCGAACGCAGATGTTTTGGCATGTAATCGGCGTGGCGAAATGCAGCTGGATAGATGAAGATGAGCAGGCCAGCCGGGCGATTGTCGAGAGCGACCTGGTTACGAGGGTCTGGATGGGCCCCTACATGCTGGAGGTGTTCTTCCAGATGTCTCCCTGGATGCGCTACTGCTAATTTCGTGGTGGTTGGTGTCTAATTAGCGGTGAGACGTACTTAAAGGAAGCGTAGAAGAACGCCGATCCATTTAGGGAAGCTCAATTATGCCCTAGGAGCCTCAAGGATGATTAGCGCGAAGTGCAATTGTATTTTCTTGCATGAGCTGTCATCAGTGTGCAATTTGGCGTATGTGGGAGCGTTTTCTAAGAAAGTGTGCAATTGCACGTACTTTGTAGTAGCTCCAGGGATTCCTCATTCCACAGCTATTTTTGGATAGAGATAGTTCTAAGCCCATGCCAGTGCCGAACTTCCAGGATTTTCTACTTTTTTTCTAGAAAAGAATCACAGTCTTCAGGTTTTTATGCCTATTTTTTGTCCTAATTCTCTGCCCATCCTGGATTCCACTCCCTGGACGTCACCTCGCTCATTGTCCGATTAATTCCACTACTTATACAGTAACCTGTGCCATGGATATGACCATTCGGCGATCCGATGCAGATGAGCAGCCGAGCTCGATTGCCTCACCTTCGTTGACCCTCGTCACCTGCCTGTGACGCAATGCCACTGACAACACTTCTCACCCGGATTATCCGCCTGCAATCACGTCAACATGTCGCGTGAATTTATGGATTACTGTAGGTGCATATCATAGTTATGGTTTGGATTTTGTCCCCATTCTGTTGGTACTACATATAGAGACGGTTTTCCCTGAATTTCGCGGGAAATAAAGGGTTACTGCGGACTTAAAAGAGAGAGAAAGGCACAAAACTCAAAATTTAGATGTCGTTGTGATACCACAGGTTACCCGGAGTTTACCCAGATTTAATCCAGAAATCGGCGCAATTTCGTGGAATGCACAATCCGCAAAGACATCGCCGGCCGGGGGTGTCAAAGGTCCGGAATGCACAATCCGCAAAGACATCGCCATTCCGGACCTTTGACACCCCCAGATTTACCCATCGTCAACCTTGCGTCACCTCTTCTACCCCTGGTAGTCTGAGTGATTTATCCAAGATCAGAATTCATCGAGCTGTCGATGTAGAGCTGAAGGTAGTGATTCAACAATCCAAAACCGAAATCCAGAATCAACACTGATTATAGATTCACCCTACCCTTTCCTTACTTATGTTTCGAAAATTGCTTCAATACTCCGGAGAATTCCATTGATTAGGTAGTATTCTCTTCTTGAGTCTCTGATACATCTAGAGTAACAAGGTAATAAAGCAGGGGACCATTTTCACAACTTTCACGTTTTTTCATTTTCGTGATTTTCATGGGGAAAGATTTCTGAATACACAATAAGCGAAGCCAACTCTTCCATTTTCTGTTATAGTACACTGCTTCGCGAATACAAAAATGGCCGTTATTCTTCTATAGATACACAGTACTTCAGTTATCCCATCTGAATAATAAAGCTCATCCAATTTGGGATCCTCAGAAATAATTGAAATCCGTATAAATTGTTCAGTATCCATTGCGAAGTAGTTCTACCGCTGTCCTTTATCTTTCGTGGAGCAGTCCTTTACGGCGGAGTTACTCTCTCCCGGTTCCCCTCAACTTTGAAAAAGTGGTTTTTCACTATTACTTACACTATCACTATTACTTACACTTACACTTATCGTAGTTTATCTTCGATATTTATGCAAAACGTTGCCGGATGCCTTCCTGGACTACCCGAAGGAGATCACGGGGGACGTTCCAAGCAGTGAACCCCAAACACTGCGATACTTAACTCTGGATCTCCGACGGAGTGGAACCAGCGATAGGGACAGATTGCAATCTGCCACTCAAACCACTGAGCCATCCGGGCTACTTTTTATGTTGAAGTTTGTTAGATAACTGCAGCAGTCGTAGGCAGCATACCATGTGTATTTGCAAAACGGGGGCACAGGGCAAGATTCGATCCCCTGACCACCCCAACGTGGATCATTCGCTCAACCCACTGAGCTATGCGCGCACGCCATGCAAAATACACTAATACTTACATTTACACTTATCGTAGTTTATCTTAGAAATTTAGGTGAAAAGGGAGTTGGGTGGGGCCACTCCTGTCCTCCTGTGAAGCCTAAGCCTAAGCCTTAAACCCATTCTTAAGCATAGGGTTAGGCTTATCTACCCTGTCTACTATGGACTAAAATTGTATTTTTCTTCGTTTTCTCCCAAGCTCGAGTGATTTATAGCTCATTAATACCGGGGCGCCAGAGGGTGGGGCGGCCGGCGCCCGCCGGCGCCTATTTGCACTGGCTGCCGGACCCGACCGTAGCTTTAAGTACATTATCTCAGATAGGTTTTCTATGGTCATCTTATGAAACTAAGAAATTGTGCTCAGTCTCCTACATACAGTGCTAAAAGGAAATAATGAACGTGTATAAGAGTAGAAGCAGATGTTCAGCCTTCTCGCATGGGGAGTGGTCTGGTTGGTTGTGGCTTAGCTGCAATCACAGAATGTATTCAAGACACGTGTAAGATTTAAGGTTTATTTAGGAGACTCAAAAACACACGACTACCCTCAATTCCTATACATGCACCCTTAGATGGCCTAGATGGTCACTTGAGGATCTTTGAAAGATTTCCTCTCAGGTTTGGTTCTGAGTTATTGCAGCAAATCCTCGTTTTCGTTTCTCTCCACTTAAGACAGCCTTATTTTGTATCGAAATAAACAAATAAGCCAGTGCAATAAATAAACAACAGTGACAAATGTAAGCACAGGTAAAATCGGGTTCAGTTGAAATTTAAAGCTTTAGACATTCAGGAACTACTTTTTACGTTACTTTCTATTTCCCTCGCTCATGTTTTTGTATTGTTGGATGTTATCGATGTCAATCGCATCATTTGTGATGTAACAATAGATGAATAAATAATATAAGTACAATAGATTTACCAGAAAAGATTGAAATGGATCCATTTATAACTCGGCTTTGGATCGGTCTACTCTTGGGGTCTTGGACCGAGCACAGTGAGGGAACCGGTGCTCTTGGATGAATAAGAACATACATGTCTGGAACGTATGTATCTCATCTGCAGACACAAATTTTTGTAACTGAACAAGCAATGGCGGCACTGAATTTTCTGGATAATTTTCGAACAAAAAAATGTTGGTTAAATTGTTCAGATATATCCAATGCAATTTCGCCTCATGAATTTGTAAAGCATTACAGCCCCTGTAAGCGTTCCGTTCAGCTAGTCATTCTTTCCTCATATTTATGACATTCTGAAATATGCCTTGAAGGAAATTACTCGACGCTCTTCCTTTATTGGTGAAATTAACTGTTGCTTCCAAAAGGCAATTTCCCAGGAACCCAAAATTCAGCTTTTTAACCGAGTAGAATGCACTGGAAAGACAAAGAAATGATCCCGTGGGAATTTTTGCATGTTAATATATGCATCCGTTTGCAAGTGCGAATAATACCCAGCGAACGAGCATTATCCTGAAAATTGATGTCGTCATTCCACTGCACTGACTAACTTCCCACAGAAGAAAAGCCGAATTCTTCGCAGTTGGGTTTTATTATATTTGATCGGAGCTAAGGAGCTTCTTGTAGAGGAGGGACGACTAAATAAGAGCACCGATATTTCGTCAAAGATAGTGTGGACCAGTCGAACTATTTGACCTAGAGGTGATCGTCACGCATATGGCTGAACTCCACTTTGCGGTCTTCAGAAGTAAGTTTCAAAATCTTGATGTTTTTGCGTTGCAACGGTCGTCTGACTCGATATTTTCTCTATCGACTTTAATACCATAAACGAAAAGTGAGAAGCAGACAGCAGAGTAGGGGCGTGGCTTCTTTGCACCTATAGGCGCCGTGCTGTTCTAATTGGTTGGTGTGGAATGCGCCGCACAGCGCTAGAGTCCGATGATGGGTCTAGTGCTTTATATAATGCTAGTTATTAACAGTATTCCAACCAAAGAGTAGCAGAGTTGCGGCATCAGTGGGAGCTGTGACATCGAACGTCTCGGAAATGTAACTCCTTGTGGTAGTTGTCGCGACGAGCTCTCTAAACTCTCCATCAAGAAGTTATTCAGAAAGGGGTTCCCCGACAATTTTGTAAGGAAACGTGTATACCATTGTGATCAACGTTGTCTACGATTTCCAAGGTAATTTAAATCCTGAAATCGATTTTGAGGTGAGACACTGCTTTTGAGTCCCAGACCTCAAATCAAGACATCAATATGAGTAGTAGGCAATTGCAAATAAAATGGCGCAGATTTTACCTGGGGTAAACAATCAGTTCGTGCAAATTTTCAGGCAAGACAGTCTTCACCAGGGAGGTATCCAAACAAACAGGTGAGATGAGGTGGGAAATCATAACAAAAGAGGTGCTGTTTGAGTCATTGAGTCAGAACAAAACCTTGGGTCACGCTAATTCTTCGAGTAAAACTGCAAGGTAACATAGCATCCAGTGTAAAATTATTCTCATGATGGTACAGAGCAGGAGTTACTGGATAAGTGGTGAGCATCAAGATAGAATTCTCATGAAAATCTCGCTGGTAATGGTTATGAAAGGCCGTTCTCCATGATTCTCCAAACAATCAAACAAAAATGCTCTAAGAAATCTAGTTCAACGCTTCGATTTTTCCAATCGCTTCAAAAATCCCATGCGTAGGTCCTGCACAGATATCCCGAACTGATTGTGGTGAGGATAAATTGCTAGTATGTAGTATACATAGGACCGAATAGAAACCGAATAATTTTGTTGCATCAATTAACAATAATTGTGTCACATCAAGTAACAATCCAGGGAGCAACTTAAACATCCAGATAATTAAAGATGAGGAAGTCCTCGTGCTCCTTTTTTCCCTCATACAGCACCACATTGGTCTCAAAAGTCGAAATGTTCGAATTTTTCATTTATTCAAATTATTCGATATTTGAAGACAAAAACATTCGATTTCGAACAACATAGCAGACCAATAAAATACTATACTAGACGAAAATAATCAATTAAAGTAGCAAAATTATTTGGTTTTTAATCGGGCCATGTATACTATGTAGGTTCCTTCCCAACAGGCAGTGATATCTGGAAACAAAAGCGAAATCATAAGCAGACAGCGACAAGCAAAAATCAAGAACCTCGACGGATACATCCAGAATATCCGGGCCTCTAATTGAAATTCCTCAGGTTTTCAAAAGATAAGATTCTAGTTTATGTACCACACCAGTTCCTTGGATTTCTTGTGACATTTCGCCTTCAAAATGAATTTAAGACCAATATTTCTGTGCCCATTTCCCCCATGTCTCTGAGCGATTGAGAGATTTCTGGGAAAGTTTGGATCTAAACGAATCCATAACGTTGAAACCAGACAGGACATCCTTCAACGTCTCTCGTCATTCCACACTGGAGTATAATTAGTCCCGTATTCTAACAGATCAAAAATTGTTTATAGTGCAACACGTCAACGTGTCATGGGTGCTCAATGGTCGCGAGAGCAGAACAAACACCGAAGCCGACGCCCTGTTTTCAACAACTCTGCACTTTTTGTTAATCAGACAGCGACGATAGGCGTACGTCGGAGGGAGGACACGCGGAGCGGCCAAATAGAAGGTGGTGGTCTTCGAAGACAACAGCTATAGTAGTGGCTTGGATATCGCTTACATCCTCGGTCTGAGTCGGCTCTATTCGTTTCTGGATCTTTGTAGTTCTCCACCTGGATGTGGCTACTGTATTATTGCTTTCAGCTTACAGCAGATATCCAGTACGGTACGCAGTGGGATAAACCTATACCCTGCGTTTTTTCTGCTTTACCTGTTATTTTTGAGAATCACACTGTATTCGCTTGGATCCAAATGAATTTACAAGAAGTCCCGCCAAGTCGCCTCGACATAGCCATGAATTTTAAAAAAATATGCGTAGTTCTATTAAATGAATTAAAGATAATTAGGTAACAGGATGTTCTAAGCAAAGGAGATTTTACCCAGAAAAATCCATGGGGAAATCCTTCGAAAATCCTGGCCAGTCTACCGCCATATACCTCGGAGAATATGCAGTTCCCAAACAACGTAGGGTCAAATTGTCTTTGGAAAAGCTTTCACCACTTTACTGACCTTTTCATAGATGCACTGGATTAATCCATCAGTGTTCACTGAGCTCTTGTGCTCTCTATTCTTAGTATAATAAAAAAAAACGGTTTGTTTTACTTTATCCGGCTGAAAAGCTTTAAATTCGCCAGGCTTGCACTTGGTGGAGAAGGTCTTTCTCTTGAAAATGTTACAGGTAACCGTAACGCAATTCTAAGACCTTCCCAGGAAAGCTCTAGGACTCCCAATAATCTCGAATAGGGGAGCATCCTTCGCTAAATTTATCATATTTCACTACCCCATTATAAGCTCAGCACTGAGCAAGTTATCCTGACAAAATATGTAACCTCTTTTTCTGGATGACGAAGATAACACTCTGAATAAAATGGTATCAAGAGCACCATCTTTTTTGTTTTTTTTTTTACCGTCTTTCCCCCACATTGAGCGGCGGTGTACCTCATCTATCTATCTAAGAGCAATCTACCTGGAGAAAGTTATGTATCTCGGCAAGCTTAGCTGACCAGAATATATCCTCCTCCTCCTCCTCCCCCCCCCCCCTCCTCCCATTCTCCCAGCTTTTTTTCTTTCTAGAGAACGGCTTCTTATCCCATCTAACCATGAAAATTCCTGCACATTCTCATCTTTTCATGTGACCAAACTGAATTTTTCGCGGTCGTAGACTGGAAGATTTCATTCATTCATTCATTCATTCATTCATTCATTCATTCATTCATTTATTCATTCATTCATTCATTCATTCATTCATTCATTCATTCATTCATTCATTCATTCATTCACTCATTCACTAAATCTTTGTGGTTGCGTAACTCTCTCTTCTAAGGCACCCTACTGCGAGTGTTTTATAGAAACTATTACTTGGAATATTCGTAACTTTATTAACTCTAGGTAAATCAGTTTTAGCAATATCAGATTATTTCTAATAATAAATTGCTATCATTTTGAATGAGGTTAGACATTCTTGCAGCTTTCCAGTTCCCCCATATTCATAAAACATAGGACATATCCCAGTGGGACCTTCTACGACGAGATGCCCTTTTCTGAAGATGGTAAACCCATGACGTCAACGTCAATTATCCATGAAATAGCAGCTTCCAACAGCACCCATCCCGTACCCGATTTCTCACACACGCATCTCCTCACAAAGGACAACTAGACCTTCTGACGTGTTTCTCCTGCCAGAACGGTTCTTGGATAACTATTCGTTTACCAATTTCAAAAATATCTAGGACATTGCGCGACGCGATGCGATTGCTTTCACTTCAGAACCTTACCGGAATCCGGCATCGATTTGGCCTCTCAACCCCCTAGCAGATTCGCACCTACAGACTGGTTACCACCTATTAGTGGTGAAGGTGATGTTTCAGTATGGCACCATTCGTAAAAAAAATCTGTTGGAACCGTCCCAGAGCAGCGCATTGTGGTGGGAGATAACGATGTTTGGAGTAATTTTCATCATCTGTGAAGTTTAGGCTCTATCATGAAGTCCGATGTGTCAGATTCATAATCCATCCTCATATCCGCCTACCTCTAGGGAGAGGACAAAAGGCTCAGCAGGAGCATAGTCGGACAGATGGTGATATTGCAAGCATTGTTGAACGTTGCTAGATGTCACGGGTTAGTTGCAACAAGCAACGGTGCCTGTTCGACAGAAAAGTAAGCTATATTTACAAATTATTCGCAAGTAACCTCTAAAAGCGCGAAACACCAATCTCTCTCAATGCCTACCTTCTATCCTTGCATTTTCGGCTTTACCTAGCACAGCTTTAATAAATAGTTAGTGAAGCCAACGTGTTAGTGAACCACCGAACCTCTCTGGACCGTGACGCAGTCCAAACAGGCTCTTCTACCTGTCGTGAGACTCTACATATGCCGATATGTGTTCCGTTGTACCCTATTATATGTCCATCTTTCAAAGTATACATGACAAAAGCCCCAAGTTATCTGCATCTGCACAATGAAAAAAAATTACACAGGATTTATGTACGGTTCGCTCCGCAGCCAGTAGCAAATGGGTGCCCCCGGGCGACCCGGGGTCGCCCCTTTGCGTCCCTCTATTAAACACGGAATTAACGAGGCCAAAAGTGAGTAAGTGAATGAAACCACTACCGGATTTCTTTGAACCGACCGTGTGGAAAGTGTGTGCAAAAATACTAGTGCTCTACGATGCTTTTGAGAAATTGACGATTGAGCACATCTCTGTTTTTTCCAATTTTCACGGTGCTACTTCAGAAGAATTTTATGGTTTTCTGTGATCACTACTATGCAGTTACTAAGATCTAGTCTTGCACTACTGAACTCCTCAAAATGGAGAGAATCTGGGAATTGTAACCTTACATTCTCTGGTTGTGAATTACGCATCGAGCGTACAAAGCACTAGATGAAAAGTTCAAAAGTCAATTCCTTCTCTTCCTCCAATGTTCTAAGAAACAAAATTTATGATTTCGATATACCCGCAAGGGAATGTATCGAAGTACTGGTTTCCCATAGAATCTCCAAGATTTCCAAAATTCGAAAAAATAAAATCGAAAATTCGGTCGCTAGGCTCCGAGAATAATAAGTTGGTGACAGATGTTTGTCACCTACAGGGAGCTAGGAGCCTCAACAGTATTCTTCAGCAGTACTCGAAAACTTGCTCAAGTACGTTTCCAAACCAGCAGACGTCAGTAAACTTAGACTTTAGACTTCGTGAAAATGAAGGATGCATTCCAAATTGAAGTTGTTGATTGAGGACTGCAATAGAATAATAAATGGAAGTGGAGAAGATGATTGGAATGTTGCGGCCTGCATATAACTATGATCAAGTTCTTTTGACTAGTTGATAGAGCAATCACGTTACGACAACAGCTGTGACCTCTCTAATCCTGTAGGTAACAGGGAAAACCAGGAAAATGCCTGAAGGGTTGGCGTGACTTTCGCAGTTCCCTTCGTAATCGCTGTACTGACCTCGCGATCCTTCGATAATACACCTAGAGCAGTATAACTTTGGTTATACTGCATGATAACGCAAGCTAGTCCAACACCAATATCTGCTGTCATGCTTTTAACCCTTCGCAGATGCAAATTCATTCCGTTTTCTGAATTTGGGCTAATTCTATAGTCATTTCAATCGAATGATGCTATCCCCTATGTCGAATTTATCATCTCCATAAATGTTCCACCTTTCCGTTTGAGATGAAATAAAATGTACGGCATCATGCTGTGTAGTTTGACCAAACTTTCGAGATTTCCTATTAAGGCTCCCACCTCGCTGTGGGAGACACCCAGCTGTCACCAGTTTCGCATTTCCGAAGCCGAGCCGCAGAATTTTCAATAATTTTAGAAATTTTGTAGACTACGGGGAAGCTGTACTTCAAAACAATCCAACCCGATTACTTCGTAATCATCATTTTTGTTTCTAAGAAGATTGAGAGAAGGGAAAAAGTCCACTTTTTCCTTTTCGTTTAACGCTCAATGCACTCGATTTGTGGTTCACAAGCTGAAAACCTAAAATCACATTTTTCCTATTCCTTGATTTTTGAGGATTCTTGTAGAGCACTTCTAGCTGCAATCAGCTCTGGTGTACTGACTTCGACAAACCATGAAATTCGACTGAAGTAGCACCGTGAAAATTGGGAAAAAAATGAAAATGTGCTCAATCGTCAATTTTTCGAAAGCATCGTAGAGCACTAGTTCTACTGCACGCACTTTCCACACGGTCCGTTCATAGAAATCCGGTAGTGGTTTTATCCATTTACTCAATTGTGGCCTCGTTAATTCATGTTTAATAGAGGGACGCAAAGGGGCGACCCCGGGTCGCCCGGGGGCACCCATTTGCTGCTGGCTGCGGAGCGAACCGTACGTGAAGGGCATCTAGGAAAAGGAGTGGTTTGATTACCTTTCTGGGACTTATCTCAACAACACATCCAGAATCCTTCATAGAAAAATGTCCTTTCTGTGTCCTTGAACATGCTGATCATGTGCGCAAACCACAGTGCCCCTACGGAATTCCTGGAAGCTAGATACAGTGAGCTCGTTTCTGGATAAGCGGAAGAAACTCATGGAGTGGTTTTTCTTTGCCGCCTATCCCCCCCCCCTACTCAGCCTAATTATTATAATACTAGTCTGGCCGTCCGGCTAACGCCGGACTTCCAGACTTCTATTGATGCTCGCTTCGCTCGCATACTGCACGTTGAAAGCAAACATAAAAGTGTCAATGGATTGACAAATATTCTTTCCTTCCACGCAGTTCTATCGCTTTCCTGAAAAGCCCTTGATCCCGTAGGTGGTAGCTTCCCCCGTAGAACGAAATTATGTTCTCCCATATGAGCGAAGGTAGTGGCTGTGAATAATTGAGTGTAACCAATTCAGTGTAAATGTTATCTTGAAATGATTTAGGCTCAACTGGTTGTTGTGGTAATTCAAGTGATAAGGGTCGACCGGTGTGTATAAACGGGAAAGATAGAGTGGTTCATTCAGACACAAACGGAATGGGAAGAGAACACGGATACGAAAGGAAACAATGTACATCTAGGTGATTTAGGTAGGACTCTAGGCGTTTTCCCACTTTTGGACCCGGCGCACCCTTATCACACCGTTGGACCCGACTCCAGGCGTTTCCCCACTTTTGGACGCCGGCGCACCCTTATCACACTGTTGGACCCGACTCCAGGCGTTTCCCCACTTTTGGACGCCGGCGCACCCTTATCACACTGTTGGACCCGACTCCAGGCGTTTCCCCACTTTTGGCCGGCGCACCCTTATCACACCGTTGGACCCGACTCCGGGCGTTTCCCCACTTTTGGACGCCGGCGCACCCTTATCACACCGTTGGACCCGACTCCAGGCGTCTCCCCACTTTTGGACGCCGGCGCACCCTTATCACACCGTTGGACCCGACTCCAGGCGTCTCCCCACTTTTGGACGCCGGCGCACCCTTATCACACCGTTGGACCCGACTCCAGGCGTTTCCCCACTTTTGGACGCCGGCGCACCCTTATCACACCGTTGGACCCGACTCCAGGCGTTTCCCCACTTTTGGACGCCGGCGCACCCTTATCACACCGTTGGACCCGACTCCAGGCGTTTCCCCACTTTTGGACGCCGGCGCACCCTTATCACACCGTTGGACCCGACTCCAGGCGTTTCCCCACTTTTGGACGCCGGCGCACCCTTATCACACCGTTGGACCCGACTCCAGGCTTTTCCCCACTTTTGGACGCCGGCGCACCCTTATCACATCGCTGGACCCGACTCCAGGCGTTTCCCCACTTTTCGACGCCGGCGCACCCTTATCACCCCGTTGGACCCGACTCCAAGCGTTTCCCCACTTTTGGACGCCGGCGCACCGTTATTACGCCGTTGGACCCGTCCCCAAGCGTTTCCCCACTTTTCGGCGCCGGCGCAGCCTTATCACACCGTTGGACCCGACTCCAGGGCTTTCCCCACTTTTGAACGCCGCCGCATCCTCCACACCGCGGTGCACTCACCGCTCTCCACTTCCCCATCCTTTAGAGCTTCTCTTCATTCTTTGAACCTCACCATACCCGTCCCTATCATCTTGTTGACCCCACAATCACCATCACTGGCCAATCAGGGAATTTCTTTCTGACACACACACACACGTGACAGACGAAGTAAGCCCGTTATTATAAGTCATGATATTAGAAGTGCACACTGCAAAAAGCCTATGTTTTCTAGCAAATTTTCCAAATTATGGGAATCTAGATCATAGATTGCAAGTCTCTGCACGTACATATAAGCAGATGATTTCTAATGCATGGGTGGAGAACGTAGTCACCACTTGACCAACGTGCCACTGTGATCTTGTCACTGTCATAACTTCTTCGCCACATTACTGTGGATTCCAAATTTTTCCTTATTGGTGCAAAATTATAGGAACGGAATTCAAATACCACTGTTTAACAATTACAGGGTGCGGCTTATGTTCTCGGACAAGAAATTTTGATTTCATATTTCTGCCTCATCGAAGGACCGCGAGGCCCACTGGGCCCAATACTTGGGTTCCCCATCCCAGGTACTCCCTGCGGGACATCTAATACCCAACTTGCTACTGAGCGGGACTGGTTAGATGCAAGCATCAAGCAATATGACTAGGCAACGATTATAAAACACTTGATCATAGAGTTATTTTATCCAATCAACCTCCAAAAAAACTTCCACGGTCAAATCTGAAGACCAGCAGCAGATGGGATTCTTGTTAAGGTCATTTGTCGACTTGCCTTCAGTCCATCAGCATCGATTACGCGGTCCTTCAGCAAATCTGTGTGAATAGGCCCTCTAATAGGCCCTTCACAGCTCTATAACATTCATACAGAACTAGGCAGTTCTGGTATAATTTTAGGGACATGTGAAATGGAGCACAGGCTAGAAATCCATAACAATTATGGGAGTATACTTTGGGTCCAATTCCAAAGAGATCCGATGTCCAATGTGGATCCAAATACACACCATCCATTGCGCTGCTAGGTCCACATCGTAATCCAATTGCTATCATCGAATTCCTCCGGAGTGTTTTGTCTCGGGAAACGTTTAGATCTGTTGACAAACCACTTATTATTCTTCGTAACGTTACTAGATAAACAGCGAACTACTTAGAGTGCTGTAGAAAAAGACGAATTCCTACATTTCTAGGGACCTAAGAGGCCGGCTTCGCCTCGACGCTCACTCAGGCGCACTGTGTCCCTTGTTCAGCCAGCCGAAGCTTGTTCTGATGTGATTTCTGACGTCTGGGAAGAAGTTTCGGATCCTTTGTGCAGTTTTCAACGCTCAGCGTTGCAGTCTGAAAGCAGCTAATTAGAGCTTTCCTCCAGCAGTTCGACTGCTGGAAGAGTCAGAGTCAATCAGAGCCCGGCTGCCTGTGTTTTCTGGAACATTTTTCGAACTCGCTACATATTTTTCACACCTCGGCTTTCCTTAGAAGACACGGTTATTTTTAGAAGATTGTTGATGAGAGCATGTGAAATATGCAGACGAACGCCTCCGTGTGCTCTATGCAAATTTCCTTTTTTATGCCATAAACAATGGAGGTATGTAGGCGTGACACGCTGTGTGGCTTTCAATAATAACACCACATACGTTGAGGACAGTCAGCTTCTTTGGGTAAGGAATGCTTTGTGAAAGCTGCTGGACGTTCCTCCCCACTTGCTGTGAGTTTCTGGTGCTATTTTTAGATGTTTAGATAATATTTTTACTTTCTCAGCAGTTTTGTCGCTCGCTAGACCTCTCTAATACTTTTTTTGCATTGATGGGACGTCTGTATGGTGTAAATAAATAAATGTCTACCAACATGCACTGGATAAGCACCCTTATCGCAGTAAGAAGTTGTTTTTTTTTTGAGGATTAGAGCGCATTTTTATCTATTTCGCTCTCCTGACATACTTTATAACAAAATTGGCATTATTCTTATTTTACCCATTGATATAAACTGAGCAGAAGCGGGAGGATACGAATTTAAATGGGCCTATAGCCACATTTCCCCCAGCAGAGTATTTGAGAAGGTAAGTCTTACCCCAATCCTCACCTGGTTACCAAAAGGCCTACACCTTCCCCCTGGATGATCGTGAATCCCGCCACTGACAGCGCGAACGCCGCAGCATTATGCATGGTAGCGCATTCCTTTTTTTGTGGTATGTCCTCGACGAAACAAAATGGATGTCCTCGTTCAGCCATATTCAAGCGCATAAACCTATACGGCCTTGTCTCGTATCCCATTTCAACCGCCAGCAATTGTTGTTCGTGCGATTGCGTGTCGCTCGATGCTCGCTTGTAGACGACATTTTAGACATTGCTTCGTGTAGGTCGTCACTGTAGGAGGTCCTTTGTGGAGAATTCCATAGATCTCTCCACCAGTAACGCATATGATGCTTATTTTTGCTTTTTGGCGGATTCTTCACATGCTCTCTCCAGTGAGAAATGGATACTAGGGTATTCACGCTATCGAAGTCTACCATTCATTCATCGACCATCTATAATAAGCATTCGAGGGGCGAGCTGTTTATCCGTTGGGGGCGTGGCCTATTTTGGATAAACTGCTACACCACCGGATAAACCGCTCCATCACTGGATAAGCAGCTGCATGACTGGATAAGCAGCCATAGTGCTGGAAAAAGTGCTGGAAAATTATAAGTCAGTATTTCTCATCAAAAACAAAAAATAATGCATCCATCCGCTAAGGAATGGCCTGCACATCTAATACCTCCTATTGTATGAGATAAAGCGTCTCTTGTGTAGTCATTCAACCCGAATAATTGCATTCAGGACCGAATGATCAGGTAATATAGCCCGAAATAAAAGTTGCATTGGATGACTTCGCCGGAATTATGAATGAGGGCATGGTTACTCCGCGATCTGTTGAAACCTGCCTAAAGAAAATGTTGCGCTATTTATCAGAGAAAACTACGTGAAAAAGCAATCATTTATTTTTGAAAACAAGTTTTCATTGAGCCCATGTGAATAGATTTTTTCAATACATAGTATGCTGTTAAAACACTGAAACGTGCCAAAAGAAAAATTCCCATCGAATTCCTTATGGTGGCCAAGGATAGCTCAAAAGCGGTAATTCTTGAAAAAAAAAAACATTGAAAATGACACATTTTGGCGTGACCATATTCGGATAAACAACTCCACAGTGTAGCAGTTTATCCGGATTTTTCGGATAAACAGCTCCACTACGTAGTAAGCCTAACCCTATGCTTAAGAATGGGATTAAGGCTTAGGCTTCACAGAAGTGGCCCCACCCAACTCCCTTTTCACCTAAATTTCTAAGATAAACCACGATAAGTGTAATTGTAAGTAAGATTGGACACTATTTGTACGTTGCATCGCGTGCGCGCATAGCTCAGTGGGTTGAGCGAATGATCGACGTTGTGGTGGTTAGGGGACCGAATCCTGCCCTGTGCCCCCGTTTTGCAAATACATATAGTATGCTGCCTACGGCTGCTGCAGCCAGCTAACAAACTCCAACATAAAAAGTAGCCCGGATGGCTCAGTGGTTTGAGTGGCAGATTGCAATCTGTCCCTATCGCTGGTTCCACTCCGTTGGAGATCCAGAGTTAAGTATCGCAGTGTTTGGGGTTCACTGCTTGGAACGTCCCCCGTGATCTCCTTCGGGTAGTCCAGGAAGGCATCCGGCAACGTTTTGCATAAATTTCGAAGATAAACTACGATAAGTGTAAGTGTAAGTAATAGTAATAGTGTAAGTAATAGCGAAAAACCACTTTTTCAAAGTTGAGGGAAACCGGAGAGAGTAACTCCGCCGTAAAGGACTGCTCCACGAAAGATGAATGACAGCGGTAGAACTACTTCGCAATGAATATGGAACAATTTATACGGATTTCAATTATTTCTGAGGATCCTGAATTGGATGAGCTTTATTATTCAAATGGGATAACTGAAGTACTGTGTCCATCTATAAAAGAACTAGACGGTATGCCCGGCTTCGCTCGGGTATTCTACTACCCTGGCTATTTCACACTGATGAGGAAATCTGCTACTACCGGTTAATCCATTGAAAATGCTCATCACTTTGGTGATCAGCATGCTGACGGACCTGAATGACTCTTATTTAACTGACCCCGGAGTAGAAGCTGTGAAAAATCGATAAAATCAGTAAATCGATATCGTCATTGAAAGCGGTTGTCATATTTGTGTTCAGCACATTCGAAAACCCCAGTGGGCATGTACCCATCGATTCTCGAGCGAAAGATGCCAAAAATCGATAAAATCAATAAATCGATACCTTCATTGAAAGCGGTTGTCATATTCGTATTCAGCACATTCGAAAACCCCAGTGGGCATGTCCTCACTGATCCCCGAGCGAAAGTTGTAAAAATCGATAAAATCAATAAATCGATACCGCCGTGCAAGACGGCTGTAATAATCGTGTTCAGCATATTGAAGAACCCTAGTAGACATATCCTCGTCGACCTCTGGATAAAAATATTGAAAAATCGATAAAATCGATATAATCGATGAACCAATCGATGATCCCAAATGCAAAGTAGCCTATAACCTCCGCCGGCCCCCGCTGGGCCTGTATACAAAATTTGGTCCGGATCGATTCATCCTCCGCGATTTCTATAAGGAACATACACACAAACACACAAACACACAAACACACAAACGCACACACACACAAACTTTCACTTTTATATATACAGATAACGGCCATTTTTGTATTCGCGAAGCAGTGTACTGTAGCAGAAAATGGAAGAGTTGGCTTCGCTTATTGTTTATTCAGAAATCTTTTCCCATGAAAATCACAAAAATGAGAAAACGTGAAAGTTGTGAAAATGGTCCCCTGCTTTATAGCCTTAGCATATCCACTGCACTCTGTCTACTATGGACTAAAATTGTATTTTTCTTCGCTTTCTCCCAAGCTTGAGAGATTTATAGCTCATTAATACCGGTGCGCCGGAGGGTGGCGGCGGCCGGCGCCCGCCGGCGCCCATTTGCAGTGGCTGCCGGACCCGACTGTAGCTGTTTATCCGGAATGACCTTCTCACCTTTGCAGGAGTGGAGTGGCGGCATCCCTTTGCGGATAAACAGGCCAGGTGGTGTTTGAATTCCGATCGGATCAGCCTTATTCGCTGTTTTCTGTGTTTGGTAATGTAGTACTGGAAAAAGGCATTCGAGAAAAAGGCAATTTTTAATATGAAAGCATAACTTCATGTATCATGTCCACCAAATGGTCTTATGGGGAAGAGAGGTCGCGGTGCACCATGTGCACCACGTGGTCAGCAATAAGTTAACCAAGCATTGGTATCCTTGTTTCCTGCTTGTATATGAAAAGTACCTGAAGCACATCTTAAAAACTATTCAAATGATTTGAATTGAGTAAAAAAATTTAATGAACCAAGACTCGAACTATTCGGCCACGAATCCACTAACAGAAACTTCAACAACCAAATTAATAAGTCGTCTAACAAGTTTCTCTAGTTCTTTATAACCTACTTGTACTCCTTCTGTTTCATTGCTATAAGGCAAGTGTTTATAGTCATTCAAGAGGTTTTCCCTCCTCTACAAGAGCATCTTCATCACTTTTCAAAGCAGCTGAATTTTACCTCAGTTCAGGGCCTTAGAAAGCGAAGTACCATTCTGCAAAATTCCACCTTCGACATTTGTGTTATTTTTTCTCTCGTCCTGGTCGAAAAAAAAAACGAGTGATGCGGTTGAAAGACCTGTGCAGAGACAACATCTGTGGAACTTACTTGCAGTTGAACAGGTAGAGACCAACTTGGTGGAGCTCAGGTGCGAAGGGCGGAGTCTGTCTGCTGAGGACGAGTTACCCAGTCAAGCCCCATCCATGTGCGCCGTTCCCATAGAGCATCGAACCCTCACCGGGAACTTATCCGACAACATAGTTCTTGGAATGCGCCATGAAGGGCAATTTTCAGATTCTTGGAATAAATATGAATTAATCTACAGAGTAAATTCAAACATTGCTAAAGGACCGGAACCTCCAATTCTTCCAGGCAACACTTCAGGAAAAGCAAGCTGACTCCTCGTTGCAAGTTCCCGCAATGAAATGTAACTTAGTTTTTCTTAATTTTAAACTTCTGCTACAGATCCTTGAGCTTCACTTCATCCCAAGGTGGTGATTGATGTGAATGGATGAGAAACCAGATGTACCAGTTGTCGCTTTTTTGCTATCTGACATTTGTCACATGTTACTTGTTGGTTTTCGAACATGTAAGTAGGCGGCAACTGCTATCCTGCTAACCGTCTGCTTGCGGTGCTGCAATCCTTTCCTCACTTTCACATCATTCGTGGTTAGCAATTTCAATTTTTCCTGAGGCATTTTCCATCCTGGGTTAGAGATAAAATTTTGGAATTGAGTAAGTTTGCGCATTTTCGAGTTTATATTTTAACAAAATCGTATCCAGGTGAGTTTGTAAAATTTGATGACATCTAGGAGTAAGAGAATTCATCTGCATTGTGTGCGGAAAGCGAGTCAAAGGGGAATAGTGTGTGATTCCGAGCTAGTCAAAATAGTGGACATTCAAGATTGTGGAAACCGCATCATTTCTTAGACAATTTTTCGGAAAGACCGCAGCAGAAAACCGGAAGAACCGAGAGGTGACCTGTGGTCCTTCCGGTTTCCTGCTGCATTTCTTCCGAATAGCTGCTGTGGTCCTTCCAAATAGCTGGTGCGATCCTTCCGAATAACTGCTGCGGTCCTTCCGAACCACTCCAGCGAGATTCGGAAGGACCGCACAAGACATCCTGCTGCGGTCCTTCCGAAAATTTTTATCTCTGCGTCTCTCGCTTCTTAACCACATGAGCGCGATCTCTTTCTGCTGCGGTTCTTCCGACAATTTGTCTGAGTTGGAGTTCAGAATATTCAATTCAAAAGGAAATTCTTTGGAGCCTGTATCAAAGACGATCCTGAACATTTCTAAATATTATATTAATTTTCTTACATCGCGACACTTTATTAAATTAGAAGCCAAAATTGTTTTTAGTACTTTTGTACTCACCTTTGTACCTAAGTACCTTCACTCTCGAAACTCCTTCTCTCTGACCATGTAGGGTATTTTATGCTATTTTTTCCTTGTCCCTTGTCTGGCAGCATTCTGCCTATTGGGCGAGAAATCGTATATCTTGCACGGAAAGGGCATTCACATAATCCTCGCCTGAATAAATCGTGATGAACGAAAAAAGTGCGAAAAGAAAAACGTTGTCCTGAACGAGAAGAGATGAACTCTAGCCACTGAAAAAGAACATCCAGGATTCTCACTAGAAATTCTGAACTCTGGGCCAATTGTACATTCCGGGAGGTTGTTTATATTATACGTGGGGAGCTTTTTAAGGATGCTGTTCAGTTTTTGAGGAGTTTAATCCAGGAATCAGGGGATCCTAAGCCTTCAAGTTTAGAAATTTTAATGTCCTGAGGTTTATAAGACCGCCAACTTTGGATTTCAAAAGCCTAACTTCCTTTCTTTATCAGTTTAAATGACAGTAAAAGGATTTATGCACATTTGATTGCGGATTGATGGGTAGCCAAATTTTTGGAATTAATCTACAAAGTAAACACAAAAGTTCCCCATAAGTTTATATTCAAGAGTTTATCTTTATTATTGCTTCTTAAACAATTTTTATTAAGTGTTGACTACTACATCTAACACTTTTTATAATTTTCTCGACCTTCTAGGTTCTCAGAGTAGCAGATACCCCACTTTTCTCTGACCCTCCCCTCTCCCGCCCACTTTCCAGGTACATATCAGCCACTGGTTGTCATATGTCACATGTTTTTTGCTTGCACATTTGTTTGTGCACTTATTTATCCATTCTTAAGGTGAATTTTTGAGAACTCATGCTAATGAAGCTCCATTCTGGATACTACTCACCGAAGTATTTCTGGCCGCAAGGACGTTCAAGCGTCATCCATGGAGATATTCCTTGCGGACTACTCCCTGGGAATTGAGTCTCACACTTAGAGGCAGACAAAATCTCATTAAATAACGCGCATAGATGCAGTGCACTTTCCAGAAATAGCATTAAAAATGCTAAGATACTTGCAAAGATCCTGGGAATCGAGTGGTGCCGCGCACTCTCAGGCTTAACCTTGAATTTAATCCATGCGAGTCCTGGTACATTTTCATCCACTGCTTTTTGGAAGGCATGCTAGACCGTATCCATGTCCTCAAGCAGCTCTCTTTGTTAAGGATAAATCTGAAGAATAAAGCCACGAATCCGTTCTTGCCCACCCAGTTGCCATTCATAACTGTCAACCGCCCAGAAATTGAGAACACAGGTTGGAGCGCCCTTCACTGCAAATTGATGCTTTCCTGACAAAAGCAATCCATCTGCGGGAATGCACATCTGATTGAAATTCACTACACCTTTAATGTCGTCCAGCACGGCCTAGTATCCGGCTCCATAAGAATTTTTTGAATGACGATGTGAAGGACGCTTATGGAAAAAATATTCGCTTATTAAAAATGCATGAAATAGCAGGAATGTTTGAAACAATTTCTATCCTCAACGCGTTGCACACATTTCTTAATCCTTTTCCAATTTTAGTTGTGGAAAACGTTCCGGATATGGAGTTTTGTTGATAGATCAAAAGATCAGGAACTGTTCGAAAGTTCGAATATTCGAAAAAACGGGAAGCTCCACAGCCCAATGTCTGCATTCTTTTTTGTTTTTCGAATAGTCGGGCTCCTGATCTCTCCCATTTCGAAGTTTAATAACTTATTCGGTCTTGAAGAGAATAAATGCGCTTCTCCGCCAAGAAAAACAAAACGGAGGACTATACTACAGTGCCGCCAATCAATCTTGCACCACAGAATACCGGTTGAGGGACATCTAATACCCAAGCTGACCGGGGCGTGGCCGAGCGAGTGCAAGCACCAGACAGTACTATGACTAAAAGATAATTTATATAGGAGGATTAAGCCCTCTTGATCACAGAGTTCTATTCAGAGAACCTTCTAAAAGAACCCTGGTTGAAGTATGCTTTACACTTTCTGCTGCGGTTCTTCAGCATTAGGCCTAGTAGTCCTTCAGAAAGTGGCTCAGAAAAAAACTAGAAGTCTTTTACGGTCTCAGACTATCCACTGCTGAAACCTGTACTGAGCAATTTCATTGACTTCCAAAGTAATGCTAAGAAGGATCCCTCCATGCGCCCGCCGCGATTGGCCAGGAATGAGGTCGGGTATTAGATGTCCGTAAACGCAGAATACCGCCTGCCTGACCTGCCGCGCCGCACCATCTTCGCGATGCGGCTGTGTTGCTTGTGCTGATGCTCTCCTAATATTTTCATTTTCTTTCCATTTTCTTATGATTTGAGAGGTAACATTAGCAATTTCATATGCTTCTGTCTCTGAGTTTCATTTTTAGTGAACTAATCTTGTTTTGTTCAGGCTCCAGTCAATAATCTATTCCGGGTAACTTACAGCTTTTAGTGCATTTGTCAGCGCTTGATTTTCATCATGTCCATGCGAACAAAAAGATGTAAATCAGAAACTGTACAGTGTGATTAGACGAAAAAGGCTACTCCCGTACCACCGCGTGCCAACCTACCCAAGATATTTATTTATTTATTTATTTATTTATTACACCCTCACTGGTGTGCCATCTAATATCGTATAAGTATGCAGACAAGAAAAACCAACAAAAGACCACAATTTCAAGTCAGAACTTCAACACTCAAACTATTCAACTAGCATCATGTTAAACTATTTAACTAGCACCCAACTGAACTGTACCCTTAGTTTTGAACTCATTTCCGAGGTGTTAAAGAGGACTAGTCAGTGAAAAGTCTGTCTAAGAAACAGGCTGTTACTAGGCCGAAATTTACTAAACTCTTGCCGCTGAAATCTTACTAAATAGAAAAAAAAATACCACGAGTTGGCTACCAAGATGAAAGGATCACCCCTATTTGTCAGTGGTAGAACGGTAGCAACTAGGACCAGCATGTTCAAAGGGCCAAGCAATTTAATCAGCTGATCGGCATCAATACCGATTCACTCCTTATTTGTCTCTCTTCCATTATTTTCCTTTCTGAAGTCTTTGTTAAGAGACAATGGAGAACAAAGACACATGCATGGGTAAACCGAATAGACGAACTTGTATAAAAACGGGGAAGGCTGTTCGAACGGGCCAATAGTTGAGCAGGAGTGACGCAGGATGCACCCTACATTTGACTTGTAAACCCGTCGAATGGTGTCTCATTCATTCATTCATTCCTTCATTTCTTTTTTCTTTCATTCATTCAGAGTCGAGCGGACGAATTTGCACAAAAAGACATAAACCTTTTTGAACAGTCCAATCGTAGCACAGTGGTAACACCCTGGGAAAAAAAACTGTGTTCTTGTCAGATTATTGAAAATCTTTTATTCATTAAAGAGCCAAATAAAAAACAAGTGAAGCAAAAAGCCAATAAACAAATAAATAAATGAGAATACTAGTTAAAACCTTTGCAAGAAAGCTGCAGGCGCTACTACCTTGCCTACCGCCGGAAAAAATCAGCAACAGGTGCATTTCTTTATGAATTCCTGAATGGAAAAACGATCTCTCTGTGCATTTCGCTCATTAGAACTCGTGTGCCGCTTCTGTTAACGAGGAGAACTCGCTCAAAAAAAAATAGAGGTGTTGAAACATGAGCCGAATAAATTCTCATACGTTCACGAGCTAGCTGTCCGAATGCGATGCCCTATAACTTTCAACATTTTCCGCATGCCCAATTAGTATGCTCCATGTTTTTTCAATGTTTGATAGGTTTTGCTTATAATTCCTCATTATTTTCTATTTTTTTCTTCCTTTTTGCACCCTGTTCTGTTTAAAAACTGTCTCTGCTGCACAAATTTCTCAGTTTGACTGCGTCTTATGAGTTTTTCTTCACTTATTTTTCTCTTCCTTTATTTTTCGTTTCTGTCATCTTTTCCGACCACCATTATCCCTTATTTGAATTTATTTTTTGTCTCTGGAAAAAATTGACCTTACTATTTGATACATTGTGCGAGGTTTATCTCTACAACAGGCGATTTCTTCAATAGTCACCTGTAAGGTCAGCTGATTTACATAACCGTAAGTGGCAAGGATTACTGCCTGTCCTTCCTCTCCCCCACCTCTCTTCTCCATTCCAACACCTTTGCCGCTGCCTATTATAATGCATTGCCTCCTATGATGTTTAATGCAGAGAAATTTCCTTTCAAAATTTTCCGCTCAATTTCTCCTGTTTTCAATATGATGTAATTTGGAATATCGTTGGACTGAAGGTTCAGAATGCGCAGGCATCAAATGTTGACTTGAGTGGTTTCTTGTAATACATTGCGTTGTTAGGCTATCAATGCAAAAAAAAAAAAGATATGAAAGTCATAGTTTTCCCTGCAGCTCCTTTTCCAAACGATGTAATCTGGCGTATCGTTGGATCAAATGTTCAAATTGGTTCGGAATCAAGGGTTAATGGTTCAAACTGAGATTCGTCTCCCATTATTCAGTGTTTCGTAAGTAGTTTAGTGCAAGAAACAGCGAAGTGGCAATTTTTGCTTCAGCAGCTCTACTTCTAAGTCGCGTAATTAGGCACGTCGTTGGATTAGAGGCTCAATTTGGGCGGAGACCGAGAACCAAAGGTTTTGCACGAAATGAGCATTTATTATGCATTGCCTTTTGTGCCTTCCAATGAAAAGAAACACCATATTGAAAATTACATATACTATTGCAAAAGCTCATTTAGAGAACGGTGTAAGTTGGCGCATTGTTGGAAAGAAAGTACGAATTGTGAAGAATACGTAATTTTTGAGCTGCGATGTTTTCTTGGCTGAACAATGATTTCCTAGGATTTATCAAGAATATTTCGAAGCACTAGTTATACAGTTAGGGGAAGGATCCGTAGAAAATTTGGCTATTAGAAGTCCTTCCCACCCCTTCGCCTTTTGATGTCCAACGATGCGCCAGCATACACCTTTCAAAAGGGCCGATTTTCGATAAAGAGTGGTCTCTATGCTCACTTGCGTGTTGCTTTCTCTATGATCCATTAAAAAAAAAACGACGCCAAGTTAGCAACTGCTGTGCAATAGAGTCGCAGAGGGAGTAACGATTGGGAAATCGTCACAAGGGAGGGGCGTGGCAGCACACTACTCCACTCTTCAAATTTTCATTATCCAGCAACGACTACCTTTCTTGTATTTCTTCGATTATTCAAAGGCTGCCGAGCCTATCCATCTCAGCTGCAAGGCGGAAAATTTTGTGGATGATGTATTGCATGATGGGACGGATCGTTGCACTTTGTGGTTCGATTCTTGTGACGTAAACCACGTAAAAAGCTTAGTAGTAACATAGTTAAACTAATGCCAACACATGTATATCACTCATAAAATAACGCGCAGATAACCACTTGTTGTGCCTGACCCATCTCGCTCATCTTCTCGTTGATGTTGTACTTCGTTTACCTATAGGAGCTACACATATTCATGTTTCGATCGACTCCTTCCTCCTCACCGCCATGAATAGGTTCGTGCTTCTTCTCCATAGTGCCGCTCAATCACCTTTGCATTACAGAATACCGCTCGTCCGTCCGCTGCGCCACATCACCTATGCGGCGCGGCAGACCAGCTGGACGCTGTTGTTGTCTGGATTCATTAAACCCCTTCATTCTGATGTTTACCACAGTCCTCGTCGTGCCTTTGTCTTCATTCCGAAATGTTTGGGTAAAAACATAAGCAGAACATCAATTTCAGGAGCTGTACGCATTATTGAGATTACCTAAGGCAGGTATGTTAACACCACACAGATACCCATCGCTAACACGGGCGTCAACAATTTTACCCTGAGTAATCTCAATGGTGCTTTTAAACTCAGCAACGCCCGAGAACCACAGCACCCAAATGGTCTACCGCATCGCGTGGTTGGTGCGGCGCGGCAGACCAGACAGACGGTATTTTGTGATGTGACAATAGTGATTGATGGCAGCGTAGCTTAATCTTCTGTTTTTTTTTTCGTAGAAAGGGAAACACATTACTTTCAATAAGGGTCGAATAGGTTATGAAATTGTGAAAATTTGAATGTGCAGAAAATAAAGAGGAATGCTGACTTGGAGAAGGAGAAAGAAGGGCTGTGGCCGGGACTTCCCCCTTTTTTTGAATATTTGAAATATAAATCACTTTCTAATGTATTCATTGAGTTGATTCAGTTCGTTTTCACTCTGTCCCATTATTTAGCTACTAGTATTAAGTCATGTTTTTTGTACCTACTCTCGTCAAAGCACAACAACATGTTGGCTTCTTTATACACTTAAAATCTGACCAAATGGAGGCTAGGGCTACACAAAATAGAGGAGCACATCCCTTTCTGTCCGCTCTGGATAGTGCAGCTCTGTAAAGTCGATAAAAAACCCAAAACTAGTCTAAATCTTTTAAGGGTTTGAACCAGCCCTACATTAAATTAACACTCTAGCCCCTTACACAGACTAGGGGTTACCTACCCCTGAATGAGCTGTGAAGTGACTCAAAAATGAGTCAGACGTCTAGCATTCCTTTAGACGGACCCGCACCCACTCAGCCACTCAGCTGTTCTATGATGTCTTCCGGAGTGGCTCAGGAGAGCGTCGCTGAACCTGAGAAGGCGGCTGAAGCATGAGGAAGTGGGTAATTCACTCTACATCGCTCGTCTATCCTGGAAAAAATTCGCTCTGTCCACGAAACTCTCCCATAGAAACTTATCCATCACATTTTATGGCTTGCATTAAAGCCTTTGCTAAAACCCTAAGGAAACTTGTGCAGAACTTGTGCCCATACCAGCATATTACTCTTATATTCGCTTTAAACTCAAGACTGCACAACAGTAGTGCAAAACAGTTTCATGCTTTCGTCATACTCTACCGAAAAAGTTAAGTAATTTTCCTAGGAGCTTTAAGGACCGAGGAAAAAATATAGAAAATGTAGGAAATAGATATAGCAAGGACATGGATACATATGATACATAGGAATAGCAAGGAAATAATCACAGAGACTATAGAGAGCGGTAGAATCCGGCCACAAAAAATATTCCTGGAATATCCTGTAATGACGGCCTTCCTGAAGGGCTCTCAAAGCTTCCGCCTATCTCGTGCTCTCATGCTGTTATCCTTTTCCTTCGTACTTTTAGGATAAATTCCTTGCACTCAACGGAAACGTCCTCAAGTTCCCTGGGAATCCTTCGAATGAATGAGTCATTAATTCTTCAGCTCATTACTGAGTTTGAATTCCAGAGAAAATCCTCGATAAAACAAATAAAATATGAAAAAAAAACATTTAAAAAATATCGATAAAATGTCACGTTGTATACGAATTTAATTTCAGAATTCAGCGCCAGACAAGCATTGCATCACAACAGCAGAAATCTGTATTTTAATCCGAAAATAAAAATTTATATAGGAAACCTCTTTTGTATACATACTTCTTGTTCCTTATTCGAAGTGCTCTTGTCACACTTTCAACGTAATAAGTACATACTACCTGGATTCATGGTTGTTTTAACGAAAAGGGGAAAACTTGTGCATTTTTTAGGTTTATATTTCCTATCCACTCCGCGAACCCCGACCCTGCCCTCCCCCTCCCCCCTCCGCCCCTCAAGTTAGTGAGATAACGCCATGCTTGGAAGATCTCAAAAGGCGCTCATCAGTGGAAATTACATCATCCTTTTCCCTAAAGGTAGTTGATGGAAATTTACAAATGGGTATGGCTCCTAACGCTAATAGTCCCCATATTTTGCAGAAATGGGAATTTTCATGTTGCATCCCATTTCGTCCTCGTCTTCGGTTTTCGCCCATGGCGACGCCTTGGACGAAAACTTGGAAAATCCCTGAGAAGGTCCCACAACAAACGCTTTCCATTGACCGATTTCGGTACGGCGTTTGCGGATTTGCGGCGTCCGTGCTTTCAAATGACGTTATACGGCGCTCCCTACATGCTGTCTGTTGTGGCGTCGTAGGACAAAATTCATATTCAAACGACCAATGGTCCGTTTCATGGGGTGGGAAAGGTTTCACGAAGTGTTCATTAGGCTGTTAAGTGGGCTTCCATTGTTGTTCAGTATGCACTCGTGCAGCCTTTGTCGGTTGGAGCACGTTTTCCCACGGCTACCGTAATTCTCGGACGTTTTGTCCCATATCTAGCGATAGAGCTTATACCGAGGTCTCAAACTTGAGATACCTGCTACACATATGGTTTGGACTAGCAAGAAACCTGGGTAAGGTTTTGACCGGAGCGTCCCTCTAAGGGCATGAAGGAAAAGTTCCCTGGAACAGCGGAATCTCCGCGGAGATCTCTTCGAATTCCGGGGGTCCTCAAAAAAAAATTCTCTCCATAACTACAAATTTGAGATTCCTCTTTTTTTCATGGGACTTTCCTTTTCCTCAGCTAAAGACAAGTTTTCTTGAAATTGAAAACGAAATTTTCAGAAGCATCATCATCCATGGATTTTTTCCATGAATTTGAAAATCACTTGTTGAAAGCTAAACAGTCTTTTTTTACGTATAATTTCTCATACTGTGTCTTCCAACATCAAGTATTGTGTAGGGTAATGAATCGCGATAACCACGTCTGCTAACTTTTCATGGATCGCAGCCCTGTGGGATACCACAGTAGTCGTCAGGGTAGCCCCTTGCATAGAAAACTGTGTTTTTCCTGCTAATCTTTAGTCATAACTAATTTTTTAAACAAATTGCCTTTGATTTCGTCTCTGTTTTTTAGGTCTCATTTCGGGCATGAATCCTGTGCAAAATCAAATAAACCTATCTGGATCCTGAGTTACTAAGGCGCTGCAGTTCTTCCTGGAACTTAGTGCTTAGCGCTGGCTCGTTTCGTCACTCCGCACTTGTCGTGGCTTTCAAGCACCAGTTGTCATGTCTCGTTAGCTGCGAAGCGGCATCACAACGGTTTACTGCTTAATGTGCTGCACGAGCGCTAATTCTGGATCGAAAATCCTAGCCGCAAGGGTTGGGTACGGCGCTGAGAGCTGCGCGACTGCTTCAGCTGAACCCAGGTTGCCCAGCCGACATCAATCACCCCCACGTATGCACTTCGCCTACACGGTTCTTGTCGGGAAAATTGCGAACTTTATAAATCTCCGTAGAGTGCAATGTTCTCGGAAGCGTTGCGCAGCACGGACGGACGAGTTCACGGAATCGCAAATTCAAATCGTGCTGCTTATCCGTGTTGGCGTCTCTCCGTTTATGGTGCTCTCTCGCATCTTGACGAGGGAGGGGGAGGCGATGGGCGTTGGGCGGGCGGGACACGACAACGTAATCTAGCGGCTCGTCTTCCGGAAGCACGCTGCAAACGCCGCTTCAGACTGCCAGCGACGTCTTCCGATCAGAATTCGTTGATCATCTCATCTCTTTTCCAGTTTTTTTTTTGCTTTCTTTGCCCATTCATCATTATCTACAGGGGTATAAGATGCACCTGCATAGTACTCCTTTCACTGTACTTGCTTGTTTTGGGTGTAATCTACCCACAGAAAAAACAACATAGTGATTATTTGTTCATTTATTTACTTATTTATTTGAAGATGTAAGCAAAAGCTCACGCGGTAGACAATACATAGTTCATTAACACGTGTCAAATATCACATACATAGTAAATACGTACAGGATACACAAGTACAATACAAGTATAGACTCTAGGAAGCCAGTGAGGGGGTTTTGACTGTAACCAGGATAGAGATACCCAGCATAGGAGCAGCAGCCGTTAGCTTGCCCGTCTTAGGTTTTCGTGGAAGCCTTGCGAATTCCATCGTAGGTATGGAATTGTTGAGTTTCCTCTGGTGCATCTAAGACCAAATATTGCATTGGACCCATTCCAATTCTGAACATTCGATCTCGAATAATTTGGAAATTCGAATATGAGAGAGAGAACAAAACAACAGCTGAGCAATGATTGCAAGGGCAGCTGTACTTCTCCTCCTTGAATGTCCGAAAGTTCATATAGATAGCATTTGAATTGTCCATTGAATTAACTATAACATTCGGTTTTTTATTCACTTCCCTGTAAACTATTAGACCACCAATTTGGCAGTTTACCTTTTTCCCATTAAAAGTCCCAAATTAAAGCTTCCTTTCAAGGAATCTACAAGCTGGATTGTGATTCTAGCTTGGAAATCTACATTTCTACATCTGTAGAATAGATTTGGAAATCAAACTTCCTTTTCGAATTATCCACAAGGCAACCTTTCCCTTCATCCCAGAAAATTCATCTATTTTTACACTTTGGAACCGCAATTAGGTGTTTTTCCCACGCGTCAAGCTATTCCGACTATGTAAAATCTGCTCCCCAAGAGAATCCACCTGCTGAGTTGTGCTTCCCTAATGAGAACGTATTTTTTCTCACCTAGGATCCCCTATGTAAAGCTGTTCCAAAGAAATGACCAGCTAAACAGACCCTCTAACCCTATCATTGAAAATCTTCCTTTCCCCAGCCAGGAATCTCAGGAGAATCTATTTGAATAGATGCACTATGTAAAGCTGTTCCAAAGAAATGACCAGCTAAGCAGAATCTAATCTACTGTCTTCAAAAACTGACATATCTACATATTTAAGATTTCCAATTAAGTGTTACTGTATGAACATCCATTTCCTAGTTGGTCTAATTCGCCGCGGGTCACGCTATCGTGTTGGGTGACATTGGAGGGTAGAAATTACCACCCACTTATAAGCAAGTATAGTTCACTCGACGTTTAACCCAGCAGTTGTTGGGTAAACTTTTTAATGAATAGCAAATTCTGGGGGAACTGTGGGCGTCACTGGCCTTACCGTGGGTACACTCAATGATGAATGCCAGCCCTAGGCTGAACTCCTTTTCTGAAAACTGGCTTGGAGTCCTCAATAAGAAACACTGCTCCGAGACATCTAACAACTAAATTGTAGCCTAGTCTTGGAACATGGGCGCATTCTCACGTGAAAATCGCAGACCAAGCTCCTGCTGCAAAAATTTACGTCTTCCCGGCGATATGTTGTGTCCCATCCTTAAAGATTAAAAATCTATTTTCTTCCACACTGAGGAACCCCAATGGCTTTCTCTCAGTAGCTAATTTGTGTTCTCCTTCTAAAAAATTACTTTGTCCATGTGAAAAGCTTAAATTAGAGGGTTTCATCTGAAGAAATCAAATTGCTTCGTTTAGGACTATGTACTAACCTTGCCTTTTCGGGAAACCAAAAGCAATTTTTCCATGAATAATGTAACCCCATAGTAACCTAAACCCTATGGAAACCTGAAATTTGTTTTAGGGAACACTTTTTCTTCACTAATCACTCCTCCACAAGGCGTAAGGATAAATGCTGGAATTTAACAACGTCTCCGGGAAGGTTTTGATTTTCGCCACTGCGTAGAATGGACGAGTTTCTGCAGGGGAATGTGGCTTACCTTGCTGTCTCTACCAGTATTTGTCTTTGGGTAACCATTTTCACCTGAACAACTCGTCCATTCGACAAAGGTGGGTAACAACTTAAAAAAAACTGGAACGGTCATCAATCCCACCGCAGTTGTCCGTTAATCTTCACAGGATTATTTTTCATTTTTTTGCGTCTATTCATTACGCACTTCCCAACCCCTACCACAATTATCAAGTAAATGCCTCCTCAGAGAACGCGATAAGGAAAATGGGTTCTCTAATCTACATATTAAGAGGCAAGAGAGGAGTTCTGGTAAATTTAGGTGATGTCATGGTCACGCTGACGCCAGAAGAAATCGTGACGAAATTTTGTCCTCTGTCTGGACTGATCAAATCCAAGAGGAAGTGCAAAGCTCTGCGAAATCATTCGCGTGTTTACGGCCACGACAACGGCGGCAATGACGTTCTGATTCATTCTGATGCACTAGGGGGTTAGGATGCGGTCCAGAGAGAGGGTTAACAGGAATAATCCGAGCTCTTCCGAATCACAGTCACGGATTATGAGAATATTATTTTGAAAGTGATCAGATTTGTACAATTATTTCATTGCACTTGGGCGTGCGCCACTGCAATGAACAAAATTTACTCACCAATTCTCCCTGGACAGCCCAGTCCTCTGAGCGGACGATAGTGGGGTTCTTCAATCCTGGACAGGCCTAAATAAAGGCAGCACGGAAATTTTCGACTTGAAAATCTCAGCGCATTACGAAGGTATCGAAGGTGTTGAACACTTGCATAGAGTCGAAACTTTCCGATAGCACCAGAAATACAGGTTTTAGAAGCTTATGGCTAAGTTAGGTGCAGCAGGTGTGGTCGAGTTGCATGAGCCAGGGGATGGGGAACGATATCAAAAAATCGATAATGTCTTTTTTTACCGCTTGAGTATTCGCGTGATCGGTTTTTTGTTCTAAACTGCAGCCTTCTAATACCTCATCAAGATAAATAAACACTAGAAATTGTGTAGCACTTAGCAAAGACTTCACTAAGAAATGAAAAGGTCATGAATTCTCCGAATGGAGGAAAATTTGGAGAAAATTGAAATTTCATCGAAAATGAGTACGAACTGTTGCCAAAGAAGTTCAAATTCTGTACAGTGTAAATGAGAAGACATTCCAGCTAATAAAAATGGCGGAAAGTATAAAAATAATCATCGAAAGAACCCACGAAGAGAAAAAACGAGTGAATCTCTCCAAAAGTGCAGCAAAACAGCTGTTTCTACTGCAATTCGCGCATCAAGCAATCGACGGAAAACTCGTCCGAATTTGGCGCCAGCACAAAGATGTACCCGTTACTGCGCTGAACGCAGTGGGTTTCTGTTGTTTTAATTGTAACGGAACCAACCGGCTCGCTCTAAAGTACCAGGAAGTGAGAAAATCTGAGGAGCGAAAGTTTCCGTGGGTGCTGCCTTTAGGGGTGACAAGAATATCAAATCATGAGCAAAAATCAAGGACTTCGGAAAGATTACTCCGGGAATTTCTGGATTTTGGTAAGCTAGGTATCCCAGATGTTCAATAGTTCAGATGGTAATTTTCTTCTTTCCAAAAAAATGGTTCAAACATCTGGTTGCTCCTGGATTCCGTTTAAGTTATATACAAATTGAATCATATTTTGTCACTGGGAGATTCTTTCAATGAGACAGTATTTTTCTATTTAGTTTTCTTGTTTTTGGGTTTTTTTTTCTGCACATTTCGTCATTTCGCATAAATATATAAAATAAAATAATCGTACAGAGGACCCACATGAGTATGTGATCCATGCAAATCCAGGACCTGGGCAAGCTCATACGAGCTATTTTTCTATGGGAAATTTGTCTCAAATATGTTCCTAACTATGTTCCTGCTAATTTTAACAGATTTGTCAGGATTAGAACACTTAAAATAAAGCTACCAAGCTGTATCCACGCAAAAGTAGCAGCACAAGCCCAGCATAATAGCAGAAGCTGCTCCCTTCCTTCCACATGGTTCAATTCTTCCCAAAAAAAGAGTATTAGTTGCGTGGTAATGGAAGGTCTAAAGCTGAACAGAGCAATACTTTAGCATGGCATTTATAAATTCCTTGTGAGGGAGTTGTTTGTCTAGAGACGTGTAAAGGATATCTATTGATTGCCAAAGTAACGCTTATTATAGAGAACGAATACGTACAACGCCCATCAATCACTCTTGCATCACAGAACAGCGCCAGCCTGGTCTACCGCGCCGTACCACCTATGCGATGCGGCAGACCAGCTGGTTGCTGTGATTGTAGTGCGTTGTCGGTATCGAGTATTGTTCATTCTCATCAGTTTTCACCCGAGCATTTCGGAGTGGAGACAAAGACACAAAGGGAACAGTGGAAAGGCATCAAGGAGACAAAGACACAAAGAAACTGCCCGACAACAACAGCGCCGAGTTAGCCTGCCGCGTCGCGTAGGTGCAGCGGCGCGGCAGACCGCACGGCGGTATTCTGCGGTGCAAAAATGATGGACCTGCGCTGTTGTTTTTTTTTCACATAGGTTATACAGACGCTTTTCTGATCGCATAAATATCTTAAGGGCTTATTGATCTTGTGCTTGTGATAGATGTCCACAAAGTAAACTTAGCAAAAGAGGCTGAGGACTCTTGAAAGAGCTTCTGTATGAAAAAATAGCCTCGCGGACCAAGGAGAAAAGCAAAATTTCCCCCATTTTGAAGGGATTTTCTGGAAAGGGCCTTCTGGATCCTCTGGATCTACTTTACTTATATCTTTCGCAACTCTATGGGTTGATATGACGAGCATAACGGAACCAAGCGCTCTAATACCATCACCCTCGATGGCGGCTCCTTAGGGACGGAACACTCGAGCGGACAGGCGCCCGCAGCTATTCTTAGCCTCGGCGAGTCGAGGTGCCATAGACATAAAACTTCTTCAAAAGCCGTTACTGGGGAGACATGGATGGAAGTAGTGTGAGACAAGCTAAACGGCCTTCTGCGGGCATTCGACCACTCCTAGATGAAGAATTTTCTCGAACAACTGCAACATTCTCCGCTTTTTCGAGCCTCCAGTTAGTGTTAGTTGTCCGCTTTCGCATGTTGTCTGTTTAGTTGTCTGTTTACGACGCTAACAAGCTAGCAAAATGCTATTGGCGAGCAGCCAACAATGTGAATGTCGCTTTACCAGTGCCGAAACTAAAGTGCATATGAGGATTTGAACTTGTTAAGTCTACTAGTTGCTTCTAAGCCATTGAGGAATTCCACTAAACTGGTTAGAAGATGTCCTTAAGCGCTAGAGGGGGTGTTCTTTGAAAACTAGCCCTTCAGTATCAGTAACAAGGTTATGTTTAATTGAGTTATTAGTGGAAGCGTCCCTAAATAGGAACCTCTCACTAGTATAAATCGATTTCCTGGAGAGCGAGAGAGCTATTAATGAGGTTCCTAGCATATTTGATTATTTATCTGTTTGTTACTCTGTTTGTTACTTTGTATCCCACGCCTTCTTCCGAAGCCTCTAGCTCAACTCTTTAGATTCCCGAGTCTAGGAACCACCATCATATGTAGCTGGCTAGATAGTCAAATGCAATTCAACAGTTCGTTCATTCGAATATTCGCTTTGAATAATTTAATCTTTGATCTTTTTAAAACAGATGTTTCACATGCCCCGCCATTCTATTGTCGAAACTCGTCTAGACTTAATCTGATTTCCACCATGTACCCCTGTCTTCCATTTTTGTTTTGCGAAAAGGCACCAAGATATCCTACATTCTATTTCTACTCGGATGTGTGTTTCTTTTCCAACGGAAATTTTTCACATCCATGCTGACAAAGACCGCTGGTGATAGGCATGAAAACTCCTGAAAATCCAGGCATGAGCTCAAAATTCAGTTGAACTTACTAGAATCGAGGCGGAACAGCTTTGATGGTTACAAACCGGCCATTTTGCTTGTTCAATTCTGGACAATATCCACCTCATTGACCGACATCCGGGAATTCCTCCAAATTCCTAATAAGTTCTATGTGAATTTCTGGTAAATGCTGCACTCTGAATAATGAATAGTATCTTTCCAATTTTTCGGAACTTGAATTTTTGGTGCTTTTTCATGTAGATACCGTAATTTCCGACTGATTTTTGGTTGAATCTGATGATTTTCCGGTCTTGTACCTGATATTCTTCGAAAAAATTCTCTGTAACTTCCTTTGATAATAATCTCTGACTGGCTAGCGCACCTATGTATATACATAATTATGTGCAAATAAATAGGTAGATAAATAAATAAACAAATAAATAAAGAGATTAATGGGTAATCGAACAAATAGGTGCCTTCTTTAGAAATTTAGGTAGGAAGCTTTGCCAAGTTCCAGACGAATTCAGTAACTTCTGCATGGATCCCGCGCAAGCTGCTCTAATTTTTCCTGCTCCATTCCTCATGGTTCCGTCATAGATTTGGGCAGAAATGGCGTTGTAGAATCAGTACTTGAGGATTTAGCTAGACAGAGGTAGAAATTTGGTACGTGGTCAATTATTATGTCGTCATTATCATTAGTATTTTTCGGAATGCAAATACAAAATACAGGCAAAAAAGGGGTTTACTTCCTGAATTTTTACAAAAAAAAAACAGGAAGCTGTTCCATTCGAAAATCCCGCCCTGCTAAATACTTCTGGTTATTCCATAAATCCTTAAAATCCACGCCATTTCTCAAAGTGTAAGAGAGAACTCCACTGCCTCATTTACACTCAGACGATGAATGCATATGAGAAGAGCAGACGGGGTGCTTTCACAGAACTGCTCTCATTTTGCTGCTTCGGCTGCACTGGGAATTATTAATATTCGCTCGAAATATTCCATTCATCATTTCAAATATGCATATTTTTGGGAACGCATTGCACGTTCTTTCTTCACCATTAGTAATAAATGCTCCGGGATTGACGAAAGTCTGCAAAAATTCAGCTGTTTATTTATTACGCTCATTAGTGTTGTGCTCAATGTACTCCATAAGCGTGTAAGGAACAAAAAAGCTGCCAAAGGTCATCGCTAAGTCTTTGAATAGATTGAGGATTGGCACATGGAGCTTGCTCTGTGACGGTGGGAACAGATTGTTTTCTTTCTTTAAATAATGAAAAAATCCTATCCCTTCCCATATCCTGAGTTCAGTGTGATGAAAATATTTACAAAATTCCTTGTTTTATTGCAGTTTTTCCACCATAATCCACGAAAGTTGCGGTTATTCTCTAAAGATATGAAACTGGAAAAGTTAGATAACCTGTGCGTTAATAATAAATAGCAAATGAAATTCGCCCGCAGAGAGGCGAGCGAGAGCGCAGGCAGTGAGAAAAGGGTGGGGCGTCTCTGTGCGTCTATGGCCTACAGTGCTGTGATTGGTCAACTGGGCCGAGCTAGCGCAGAAGCAAAGAGTACAGTCAACGTTGGGGTTAGCATGCTAGGTGGGAACGGGAGCGGGAGGGGGGAGTCAAATAATAAATTAGCTGTGCATCCTGTGGCCTGGGTCACGATATTGGCATTGGAGCGCATCCATGCAACAAATATGTAGTCATCGCAAAAAAGCTGCAAAAAAGCAAGGGACGCGTACGGAGAGGACCTAATGAACGAGTAATGTAACGGGAAAAAATAAAAAAATTTATACTTTTTTGTTTCCAAAAAATTCAAAAATAATATTTTAAAAATTTGTTATTTGTGCTGGTAGCAACTCTGTCCCAGTAGGAGTATTTTATTCGAATTTTATTCTCGACATTTTGGTGTCTTACTGTACTATATATTCATTTATAAAACAAATCAGTCTTCACGACACTTCTTTTCAAAAATATCGCCCACGCGCGTTGGCGCCAAATTCAAACGCTGAGAAGGCATCACGAGTGTCTGCGAACACAGTAACGAGGAAGACAGCTTAAAAACATGATACACCATCCGAATCCGGTCCTCTGATACCTCTCGCCGTGAATTATCGATTTTATCTATTTGGATTTAAAATTATTTGAAAAAAAAACTATATGGAGTAAGAAATAATTGTGGGAAAACCATTTCAAAAACGAAAATGTCCTTCTTCTAACGAACAAAATAAAATTCTCATTATATAATACTGTGGTCTGAGCATTGAAATTACCTCTCTCACAATCAGCTACGTCAGCTACCAGCTATTCTGCAGATGAACAAAGAACGCGCAAAATGGAATTAATATTTCTGCACTTGCGGACATTCATGGCCGACGAGTCATTGCGGCCGTAAACCCATCTACTCGTAGTATGTACTTTGCCCCTGCAAGCACTACACCTCTCAATCACGTTCGGTTCATTTCTATGTACTTTTTACGCATATAAAAGAATGAGAAACTAAGAACTGCCACAATATGGGGGTGTGGCCCCGCCCACTTCATAGATATCTCAGTACCGTGTTTTCTCTCTTCACCCATCTGTTGTCATATTGTAGCCCTGCAAATTTTACAAGTTTTTACAAGTTTCAACATGGCTGCAACTGGTTTCCAAGATGAAACGGGTTAGGCCGTGTTAGTATTCGAATGAGAGGGAGTTGGGTGAATGTTCGACTACTCGAATCATTCGAAGATGACTACTCTACAGGAAAATAAGCGTTAAGATTAGAAGTGCAATTTTGCGTCTCTAGCTGACACAGCTAAAATTAGCTCAAAAATGAAGCCGTTCTCATAGTAACAGTAATTCGAATATCCGGAGGAATTCCATTAACACTAAAAAAATCGTATATTCAACACCATTATTTAATGTTTTCAAGGTTGGTGAATATTGGAGGATATTTTTATGTAGTCGAATGAATGAAAAGAATGAATGAATGAATGGACTGAATGAATGAATACATGAATGAATGAATGAGAAGAATGAATGAATGAATGCGATGAATGAATGAATAAATGAATGAATGAATGAATGAATGAATGAATGAGTGAATCAATCAATCAATCAATCAGCCAATTGATTGTTCCAAGTTGTCAGTGTTACAAGTAATTCGACCATTTATATTTTTAGACGAATCGGTATTTTAAACTAAAGTCCAATTATTAAAGAACCAGGCACAAAAATTGGGTAGGAATAGGAGAAGGAAAGAACAGAGGAAATCATGCAGAAGATGGGAAGGCAACAAGGAAGAGATTGCAGATCAATGCTATAAGCGCCTTGGTAGGAAAGAAGGGGCGGTCCCACTGTTGTGCGATAGGTGCATTTAAGCACCTTATTCCACTCTTCAGTCTTCCACTCTTCTTGACCACTCTTCTTTGCCGGCATGCAACTACAATATTATTTTTTCCCCTTTCAAATAAATATAATAATATTAATAGTGAAATTTTCTGAGCCAGCAAATTTGAACGCAAGTACAGCACGAGACTCTGAAATACGAGAAGCTGCGATTAAATGCACCAATCGGACAACATTTTCACCGCCCTTTTTTTGCAATACACGACATCCTTAGAGTACTCTCTGCTACGGTATTCGGGTGTGGAGCGTTATACCGAAAAAGACGTGACCGAGCTCTATGATTGGCCGGTTTCGTGAATCGACCAATCGCGGAGCTTGACTGTAACGCTGTTTCAGGCTTGTTTAAGGCTTCACATCCAGAGAATCTGTAGTGATTTTAGGCATTTCGCTCTAGGACCCACTATAAGCTGTTTCATATGCTTCAAGTGAAATAATTAAGGGTATTACGTATTAGTGTGAGCCAGAAGAGTGTCTTTGAATCATACTGCTAGCGATTTTGTGATCGATAGCAATTGGTTGGTTGAGTCTGGGTCCTGACACGAAAGTTAGGTGTGCTTATATAGTAGCTAACTTATTATTTTTGCAGCAGGCCACAGGTCCTATCGGAAAAGGAGCAGTGCTATTTCTGGGCTGTTTCTTGTTCGGAAATTCTGGCTGAACATTACGAATATCGAATCAAGTGACGTTCAAAAATCCTCATTCATCACTTAAATCTCCTCCGCATAGCTGTAATTTTCGTGGGAGGACCAACCAAGGTCTATGTTGACCTGATTCACGCGAATGACCACTGCAATGGCATGGAAAAATTGGCTGCAATATCGCTCATCTCCAATAGTACACTGCGTCACGTCGCATAGTACCATTCATTCCAGGACAACTGGCACTTCTGGCACACGAATCTTAGGATCACTCACGGATCTTCACCATTCATGCTATTCCCTAGGATTTTATGCGTGCGCGCTCTTTTTCCTATATGACGTCGGGGAAATGTTGTAAATATAATGGCACATTAAATATTAACGCTTTCCTGAGCACTTAAGAGAATATGTGTGATATTTCTGCGGATTTCTCGGATAAATTCTAGAACATTAATCTGGAAAGGGCAGCGTGGCGAAATGGCATGATTTCTTGGTCATGCTACTTAATGGCTACCTTCTCGTCATGATACCTTTACGATCACGTCATAATCCTAGTCTTTTTTTTCTTTTCTGAAAAGAAAAACAAAAATAAAAGAGGAAAGTGAGAAGACGATGGATGAACACTCAGGGTAGAGGCTTACAGTGATAGCTGATAATTGGTATAGTTTTCCGTTATGAGGAAGAGTTTGCTCTAGAAATTCATCTTCACACTTTTTCTACTGGACTTTTCGAGGGTAATCGATATATCGATTTCTTCTTGATGGACTTACGCTCTTTGGATGGCTTTCATTGTAGAAATTTTGGACTGGCATCTTTCGCTCGATGCAGCTCCTCATCCTTTCATTCTTCTATGCATCTTTATGGATGAATTTTTTCGATTTTTTTAAATTTTATTCTCTTGCAATCCTATGAATGTATAATTAATTATGATTATTTCTTTATTATTCGCATCGTTCAAATTTATTATTCGTTCCCATAATTATGTGGACTAGAGCAACCCTTAGGCAAAAAATGAGGTTCAATATGTAAATACTTTTAAAATTAGCCAGTATTTTTTTAAATTTTGTTGTGAATGGTTTGTTAATGATAATATGTATTTACTGATTTTTATCCAATCATATCACTTGAATTTCATTCTATCTGAAGTTCTATGAAATTTGAATTTTTATACTTTTCTCCATGGCACTTTTTATCGTTTGTATAGGGTTTCCACCAATTTGGACACTTTTTCCATGTTTGAAGTATTTTTTCCTGGATTTGGACTACATTCTCGCCTCTGTTTTTCCTAGTAATCCCCCGCCCTTGTCTCGCTATATCTCCTCCACAAAGGTCCGCTTCCCGAAAAACAACCCACCGCGCCGCCGTCACTCATCAAACGAGAACGTGAGAAGTCCTCGGCCGGTCCCCCGGGGTTTGGCGGCGTGTAGCCGAAATGGCCCGCGCAGTCATGCCCGGCCGCGAAAAAACGTCAAACTAGTACACAAGCAACACTGCGCCGTATTCTCACCTCTGCTGTTCCTGGACCCGGCTGCCCCTGAAATTCAGGATCGGCTCCCGATTCGTGGCTAAGCAGATACTTTTTGATAGGCGTTACAGCAGTTAGCGCTGACGTCATTCGTGAAAACGACTTTAGTGTTCTTGCTTGGGTCCGCGTGTAGAGCACCACGGCTTAGCAACACCCCCGGTATTCATCGTGGCGTCTCGCGTCTTACGCTACACAAAGCGCGCCTAATCTGGCTGTGATCCTGATCCCTGCCCATTCCACTGTCTCCTCCAGCACGTCGTCTTCGTCCGCGTCGCCGTCGTCGTCAACGCATCCGTTCATGCGTGACCATATACCCAATCCACAAATGATGTACACGAAGAATCGCAGTCATTCACAGAATAATGTACCGTCACCGGTACTGAGAAGGTACAGGATTATACCCATTTCTTGTTTTCAGCACGCGTTTTTCCATGTTATGCCGTCGTTTTCCCATTTTCCTCAACCTTTTTTTCCCGGAACCTGCTCGAATTTCCCAGCTCGCCCGATGCGTCACCCAACCTGTAGTATGTAGTAAATTTGCATCTAATTTGCATTGTTTCAGAGCGATGCATACGGCTAGAATCCAGAATCTGGTGAGAAAACTGCAACGTCCGCCAAGTGGCGAGAATATCTACATTAATAGCAGGTTAGTGTTGTCCTGGAGAAATCCATAGAAATAAATCACTGGAATACCTAATTTTCCTGATGGAAACTCTTAGGAAAATTGTTGGCCTTTTCTACCTAACCTTTCTTTTTCCCTTGCATAAGTGTTCTACCAAAGAGTATTACTTAATCTTGTAGTAATTTTACTTTTTCTTCATAGATCGCAGTTAAAACCAAAACGAGACCTTGAATAGACCGTGAATAATTTTTTTAATTACAATTACTATTTGTTTACTATGATTTGTTTAGTCCGTACCCTCACCATAGGGAAAAGACAGCTCGTTTCAATGAAATAGCTGTGAGCGGAGCGTGGCGTACGCGATACGCGCCGCGCCAAACGCGTCCGTGTTTTCCAGGAAGTGACTGTTCACCCTTGCCATCGCGGAGAAAATTTCAGAACGTAGTAATGATAACTTCAAATTATTTTTTTACATCTCAGTCTAGTATCTATTAGTATCTGTCAGACTCCGCCCACATCAAAATCTTTGAAATTATCTCTGGACTGCACGAAAATTCCGTCCAGAATGCTACCGCTTAACTTTTCTTAGAGAAAAAAAAACAGGCCGAAAAGTTTTGTCGCTTCATACCTTGTAACTTCATCGTTTATTTCGAACAAGTAGGATATGGGCGGGACCAGCCAATAGGCTGCGAGCACGCTCATCTCCTACTTCAGAAGGCAAACGTTTTTGTACAAAGAACTGCTATTTCCTTTTATAAGTTAAAACTCAGCGCAGGAAGTCATAACCATTCTCCTCCCAATTGTTGTAACAAGCCCCGCCTATCTTTGAAGCTTTAAAATTGGCAATTTTCATCATGCATACATGCAAAAGGAAGCCGCAATGTTTCAGTTTTTATCATTCCAGAAAGCCATCAGAAGAAATTCCCGACAAATTGCCTAGGAAATTTCCCTAGGGCCGCGGTTTCTAGAAAAACGCCCACTTGTCGCCGTTATGACGAAGATGAAACTCTTGTAGAAGAGGCGCACTTGGTGTCCCATCTCATCTGTTTGAGCCTGTCATTGAGAAGCACTAGGATAGTTATCCCAAAAACTTGGGTAGATGTACCGCAGCTTGACCCAATCCCAAGGGAATACGTTGTATTTGGAGTAAATATTCAGAAAATGTCCCATTCTTCAGAATGTGGGAAATTTTTTGGGTAAATTGTGTAATTGCACGAGTTTTCCAGAAATCAATACACCACTTTCTGGATGATTGTTATCCAAGGTGGAAATTCATAAGATTGCCTGAAATTACCTTAATTTCTGCAGTAAGCTTTTGGGAGAGCTGAAAGTGGCTGAGATTTCCTCTCACTTTTTTCTAGTTCAGTGCATTTTTCCAGGAAAGTTACCCAAGCCAGCAGTGAACTTCTAATTCAGAGATATTCTCAGCTGCAGAAGCGGTACGAAGGGAAGGGGGGGGGGGAACTAGTAAAAACTTTGACTTGAAGGGAATTTTTTTTTCCGAATGAAAGCGGCTGTTAACAGTCCACATCGTTGAGATTAACCATGGTAAACGTCTTACCTAACCTAAAGTTACCCTCGACCTTTCAACCTAACTCAAAGTTACCCTCTACCTCTCACCCATCAATATGTTTACGCGTTGTCTATGCTTTACGGGGCGTTGTCTATGCCCATCCGCTGCTTGCTGTTAATCATACCATGGGTATGAGGTTACCCATTCCTCCAGAGATGCATCTGGGCTCAGTTTATACATTTCCTCCATTCATAAAGGCAATTTTCTTTGTATGATCTGGTAAACTCTGCCGGGAAAGTTGAGAAAGTGGGTAAATTAAGGCATGGATGGAAAAATTTTAAAAAATGAGAGAAAAATTCACAAAGTGTTCTTAAAATTGGTCATCTCAGCCCATCTTCTATAAACTAATTCCTTCTTCTACGCCGTCTAGCCTTTTTTCCATCCGATCAGCTGTTTCCACATCCGCTTAGGATGGATTAAAGCGTTAACGGCTGCTTAAAATGTTGAAAATAGGCTGTTTTTTTACCAAACAAGGCCATTTGGTGATTAGTTGCCGAGGAATCAAAAAAAAATGTAACTCTTTTTTATGCTGCTATTGTGCTGCTTTTACCTATACAGTTCGGAGAAACCTGGATAAAGGGAGACCTGGATAAAATCTGATCACATTCTTTCTTGGGAAAAATTGTGTGTTTTCAATCCGCAGACTCTCATATCGGTTTCTTAACATCCCCAGAGCACTTTGATCTGATCCATGGACCCTTTCGCTTCGATATTTTTTTTTCATGTTTCTCAGATCTTGGACGGTGTATAACAGCAGAAAAGCAGGACCTCCTGCCAAGTATTGTATGTTTTTTGTTGCTGTGCTATTCCTGGCATATACTTCCGCACTGAAATAAATAATCTCCCAAATATAGTGTTTATTTTGATATTTTCAAGGAAATAATTACAAATTGATGTCGTGTTCCACTACGTATTAATGTTGAAATGCCACGTTTGTTTTTTCTTCACATTTTCCTGACATCCGCTAACAAATTTCCCATTTCCGGGTTTCGATTTTCCAAAAAAATTTCTCGGTTTCCAAAAAAAAATTCTCGGGTTTCTCACTCTCCTTCCTGGAATTCGAAAAAAATGTAATGTACCAATAGGGAAACAGATCGCTCCAAGAGCATTGCAGCAACCAATTGATCCTTGGTCCAGCAGTGTTTATACTAGGCTATTGCAAGACTAACAATTGACACGAATCCAGGACATCGAGCCTTCGTTTCTGGAAGCGGCCGCTAGCATTCCAGAAGCGACAAATATCAAACAAACACCAAAATGCAATTTCGCCTGGTCGAAATTGCCGAATTTCAACGCCGGGAAACAACAAAACCCTCCGCCACCTCCGAGACCAACGTCCACGTCGAAAACAACCACATCCATCAGGTTCATCCGGGAGCTGTGTAGGGCACTGCACCATGGGATATCCCAGTGGGAGTGGGTGAGTTCCCAGCTGATGAGGCCACCATCAGATCCCCAGGGAATCGCTAATTACTACGAGGAAGTAGTAAAAACGAGCGAAACAACACTTCGTTTCCTGCTTGGGATCCAGGAATAGCGCCAAGATCAGGGGGGATTAAATGTGAAGCCATGGCGAGTGGAAAAAGAAACGAATTCATAGGGAACTCTTGCATTCCTGGGTAGATGGGCCCACTTTAGTCGACCAAAGCTCAAACATGCCTTTGTCCGCTGCCGCTGTTGAGTAGCGTCGATGTGTTTTTGGTGGGCGCCAGCCTTCTAAGGGGGATGTTCTCCGTCAAAAAAGAATGCCTAAGTGTTTGTTGCCGGGGTTTTTGTGCGATGAAAGTTGTGCAGTTCGTCTTCGTCGCTGTTTATTTGAATGAAATTTTTAGAGAACGGCAACATGGGGCTTTTTAATGCTCAGCAGTAAAGCAGGAACCTTGAAGTTGAGACCGTTGAGGCAGAGGACACCGGAAAATTCCCTAAGCAATGAAGAAGTTGCAGCGTATAAGCCGCAGAAAATTAATTTATCCGTCCTCTGCTGGCGGTTTAGTGTTCCTGAGCCAAGAGACTAATAACTAGAAAGGAATTAACTAAGAAAAATCAAAATTAACTAATTAGCCAAATTAACTCTTCGAGATTTCAGTTTTAAACACATAATCCTAACAGGGATAGTCCTGGATTTCAGAACAAAATTTCAACAACGAAGCAGCTCTCTAATATTGATCTATATTAATCTGAAAATTTACTTCCGGCCATATTCCAAGAGAATCAGCTGTTGAAAAAATTTTGATGCATAGTGTACCAAAACCATGAGCATTGCGCGCTGTCGCGTCACGGCTGCGTCGCAGCTGCGTCGCGGCTGACCTACGCCTCAGCTATAATGGTTCGCTGCAAGAATGCGCTGGGAAATTTTTCCATAATAAGGCATTCCAGATTTGCTACAAAACACGGTTTCACTCTCAGAACAACTATTTCATGATACTTTTGGTGGATTAAGCTTGGAGCTGTTGCGCGCGGTCGCGTCGCGGCCGCGTTGCGGTCACCGTGCGGCAGGGAGTGCAGCTCCTGTGAATTCAGAAAAAATTCACAACGATTCTTTTTGATAATTGATAGCACTCTGTTCCCAATGGTGTCTATGAGGATATTCTGGAAGTCAGCAAAATATTTTCCAAAGAATAAAAGTGGTTAAAATGATTTTTTTCTGAATTTTGTAGTATACTCCCGACGATAATAATCTTTTCAGCTATTCTGGTCGCATTTTTGTCGCCGAACAAGAAGAAGTGAACAAAATATGCGAAGAATATCAAAAAGTCGAGGATAAATACGGACTTTTCGAGCGAATGTTCATTCAGCTATTTCTAGTAAGCGACATCTTTACCTTTTCCTATTTATTATTTCCTCTTGTCTTTTTTTAACTTTCCAACAGCCAAATTCCTCCAATTCAGGAAGAGGAAGTCGAGCTGTCCGTTCATTTCGGGCTTGACAACCTGAAAGAAGATGAACTACGGAAAGACCAGCGATTTCGGACACATGTCGGGAAGTTCCAGCGATTTTTGACCGGGATCCTGGAGATGTTGTCTAAAGGCCCGGAGCAGGCAGAGAATATCGTACAGGTGTTGAGGTACGTGCCGTGAATAGAGTTATTACTATTTTAGAGGCACAAATATCAAGGAAACATTTAAAAATGTGGTTTCAAAGTTTTTTTTTTGAAAGTTTGCTCAACCTCATATTTTTTTACTTCTTGGAATGAAACTATACATAGCAAAAATGCGGTACCATTCCTTTTATGATTTTTTTACGCATGAGGTTCAAAACATTTGAGTCTCTGGACATTTGCGGAGCAAGGACAATGATACCTATTTCTGGAATCTACAAATAGCCACAGCATTAACTTGAACAATCATCAATGAAGCAGTCACTTTACGGAAGTAATCCGCCTTTTTACTTAAAATAATCTAATTTTGTCCCTCTTAGTCGAGAACAACAAGGCCTTTCAGGCCTTTACTTTTTCTTTTTTTTTCATTTGGCATTATATGTATATGCATCAACGATAACTGCTAACTCCATTCTTCTAACAAGTAGTGCATTGGTCTGGAAGATTCTTACAAGCTATCCAGCTTGCAAAATCCATATTGAGAAGGGAACATGCGAAAAAAAACTTTAGAAAGTGTAAGGACGTCAGAATTCCCTCTCGATGAGGAAAAAATAACTAGATTCGTTTCGCTGCGCACTTGAATCCATCGTTGACATGGAAAGGGAAAAGTGGATTTTCTGTACTCCCGTCAGAAGAAACGGGCGAGCGATTTCCACACGGCTCTGAAGCGAAATCCGTGTCAAATGCTAACGTCCACTAGGGGCCTTGGGTAACTGAACCAATGGATATTGAAATCCTAGAGTGTTAACCATTGAAGATCGCGCCCTTTTTAGTGATTCCACATTTCCTCGAGTTCTGACTACTTCAACTGCTTAAGATTCCTATGAAAATTCCAGAATAGCCCTTCAAAATCGTATTGAGTTAGAAGTACGTATGTATTATCAATGGGTTGAATGTTAACCTCCATAGGAGACCTTAGGTAATTGAACCACTGGACATCATGATCTCAAAATAATATTGGATAACCGAAGAATAATCCTGCGGAGAAGATGTCATTTATAAGATGGGTTGATTTTTACCACCCATAGGGACCTTGATTAATTAAACCACTGGGCATCCAAATCCTTAAGCAACCTTGGGTAACTGAACCATAATACTGCTAAGAACATGCACGTTGTGCGTGTCTCCTCTGTGAAGCAAAGGAGGGTTGCAGTTATAAATCCTAAATCCCCGGGCTGGACCCCATTTCACCATACCCGGCCAAATTTAGCTTTCAAAATTTTTTTCTTGTGGAAACTTTTCCCTACCAGCTAAAAAAGTTAAAGTTTCTAAAGTATAATGGATTTGAATGGACTTATTTCGGGCCACACATTTTTTAAATGGACATTTAGTTGAGTTCAGTTTACCTTTTTGCTAGGATAAATCTCTGAGGTCAAATTTAACCTTGTTGGATGGGCCGGATCACAGCCTATTAGGATTTTCCTCATAGCAAAGTACATCATAGTACTTTAAGACATGATCCGTTCCCTAATTTATGAGGGGACAGATCATGTCTTAAAGTACTATGATGTATTTAATTGATTTTATTGATGATGTAATTTGACCTCAGAGATTTAAAGTACCATGATGTACTTTGCTTAATTACGTTTTTCTTTCTCACTTTAATATTTTCCCACCCTCTTGGGGAAAGGTGAGGAGTGTTGGGTAAGATGCGAGCGAAAATCCAGGAAGAAGTCCCCTGAAGATTTTTGATGCCTCTTCCCAGGAAGCGGGAAAGCTGTAGGATGATTTATACGTTCACATTTACACGGTTACTTTATCCAGCTATGTTTCCTTTTTTTTAGCTGACCGCTCTTCCTTTGATGTTTCAGCCGTGGATTTGTCCAAAATGGGTAGAACATGCTGCTACTTTAGGGGCCAGAAATTGTGTTCTCCTATTGATGTAAGAGCGAAAAGGTATCAAAACCTATATATTTAGGCAGTTGCCTAAATATATAGGTTTTGATACCTTTTCTGCCCAGTTTGCCCGTTTTTGCCACATCAATCATTTCTTTCCAAACCACGGGTAAGGCTATTTTTATCCGTGCACTTTCCAAGGAGTCGTATCGGCTGCACTCCAGCGGGCAATTCACAGCTTGCACTGCTGTTCTGGATATGGTAGCCGCTAGCATAGTACACCCTTGGGAATCCACGGGGCCCCGTCTTGCATTTAATAATCAATCCTTGCCATTCAGCACCGCAATAAACAAATATGCACTTTCTGCGCCCTCGTTGTCCGTCCCACTAAGGCGTCCCACGCCCCAGAAGGACTTCTGGCGGAGGTGGCACGGACACCGTGGAATGTGCACGGTGCCGGTTGATTGCTGATTGCTGGAATTGTGCACGATAATAAGCGCCAGCGCACGCGACGATGATAAACGTGGAAAACATGTCGTGAAAGCCGCCACAGCACCGTGTTTATGGTTAGCTGAGTGCAGCCGCGTAAAAACGTGCACAAAAACACGAATCCAGGAAATGCTAATCGGAAATATGGAAGAAATGCGGGGGGGGGGTTCACAGGGATATCCAGGCATGAGACTTATGACTAGCTTTTCTTGGATGCATTAAAGAGTTCAAGAGGCGTTAGGCTGTGTTTATACTTCATCGCGGGGCGAACGTTGCACGCACGCATGCGAACAGTTGAAAAAATAGCTGATCCCGCAGCGAAAAGCGCAAAATACGATCGCATTATGGTAATTGGCAGTGATCCTTGCGATGCGATGTCCGGATCCCCGTCGCATGCTGTTTATACTCCCTGGAAAATCGCATGATTTACAGCATCCGCGTAGCGTCTGCTGGTAGACGCGATGTGACGATTTCGACGACGTTGTTGGTTAAATTTTGCCCCATTTCTTCCTTCCCCAGCTGCTCCACCTTACAACCTACCTACTCCGCTACCTGTCGCGCTGCGCATACTGGCGCCGTCGCCGCGACGCCATCGCCGCGCGATGAAGTATAAACACAACCTCAATCGTCCACAATAACTTAGCAAATGCAATTGCACTGAGGTTAAAATGCTCCTTAAAAAATCCTCAACTCCAGAGGTGTGAGGTTAACTTGATAGTGGATGCCGAATATTGGTCTCGGATCCCACATGTGCATTTCATCCATAAGCTCGAGAGGGGGATTACATGTGGAAGACGTACGTATTTCATTGTTATTTTGTGGTACACTAAGCAGTAAACACGTACGTCAAGGCATAGAATCGCTTTGAGTAGGACAACAGCAACGATAGGGGTGGATGGATTAAATCCGCTTTGAGTCTGGTGTGTCTAGGAATCTTTGGAAATTTTGCCGCTCTAATAATTAATAGAAAAATTTCACCTTGGAAATAAAACTATCCCTGATTTTGTGGAGATATGCAATTTTCACGATGTGCCGATGTAACAATGAACTAATGTTTCATTCGAAACTCTCACTATATAAAAAAAAACTTAGGAAAACTGTAAGGACAATAAGTTTTCTCAACAAAACTATCAGGGATAGAAGGGGAAAGTCTCGATTTCTACGGCGGATTTTCGGCTATATGCATTACTTACATCCCGTTTATAGAGACTATCAACAAATACGCAGCATATCCATGAGATGGTGTGGAATGATTTAAGGGGCGTGGCTTACGCCTCACTTCTGGTTTGGGTGATATGCAATGAATTCATGTGCTGGAATTTTGGTAGAGTACTTAATTATAGGTCAAGAATGTTTTTTTACACAGAGATACTAGTGGTAAATATTTTAAAAAATTGTATAAAAACGATATAACCACGAGAAATACAACATGGATATACAAAAAACACTATTTGAACTATAATTATGCATCTCTTTGTAAAAATAGTATATTGCAGTATGAGATCCGAACTCCTAATAAAAAAATGACCTAGAAACTCCAAGGAATTCTCTATGGAGTGTTCTTTTTCGGTTTTTCCATAGAAAAAAAGCGAGCAAACTTTCACATTTCCACTCTTTCTGAGTCCTATTCCATTTTTGTTTTCTTTTCTTATGTGATTTTGCTAAATAAAAAACTGGAAAATACTTGATTCTGAAGACATAGAGAAGTGAAACGCTAAAAATCAGTATTTTTCGTTGGAGTACTGTTTTTTCCTTAACCTTCTTCTTTCAGAATTGTTGGCCGACAACACGGAAACGTCCGTTCAATGAGCTTTACCGCTGAGAAATGGCTGATCTTCAAGAACGTGTTGCTTTCGCTGCTCTGCCGCGATTCCACGGTGAGTCCACCATCTGGAACCAATCACCCCCTTGAAAAAAAATGACGTCAACGCTGTTTTTCTTGGCCATCCGGGATCATCCAGGATTATCCACAACACAACTGATTTGCATCATAGGAATAACCCACGCAGCGGCGGCTACTTACGCGTGGATATCCACTGCTGAGTCTAGGAGATGTCGGCTAATCCGTCGCATCCCATTGATCATCTCAGATGTGTCAGAATGACGACATGTTGTGTGTTGTCAGATCGCCTAGCACCAAGCGTTCCGCAACTGCGGACTTGATGTAGCGGGTAAAAATAGAGCACTCACGGAGTGATGGACAAGTATAGATGAGGTTGGGTGTCTATTTCTGGGTAAAAAGCTGCACTCAAGTGGCTATAGGGGTTTTTACGATTATGTTCTGAGTTTTGAAAAGATTGCCTGGATACATAATTAAGATTACTTAGGTAAACGTGTTGGCGTGTGTGTTAACGGTGGGTAAAGTCGTGGAGGTGTTGATACTTCTACTCTGGGTCATCTAAATGATGCATTTGGCCCTAGGAGCATTTCTTAAGTTGCCCGACGTATCTGATATACTTACATAGATGTGTAGTAATACATATAGTACTATATATTAGCGCATTAATGTTAAATATGAACTGTTATATCAAATACTGTATTGAGAAATAGAGTATATACAGTATGATGTAGTATTGATTATTATCATAGTTATAGAGTGCATCTTACACTGTCTCCCTTTAGTTGTAGTAATAGTATTGTTATGTATTAGCATAGTATTACTATACACTAATAGTTTAGTAGTGCTAGATATTAGTGCATTAATGTTAAATATGAATTATAATACTAAATAGCATTCTATATTATCATAACTGCAAAGTGCGTAGTATATTGTCTTACTTTAGCTGTAGTAATAGTATATATAATGTATTAGCGTGCCAGTACTAGATATTAATAGATATTAATAGTATAGTAGTGTAAGATATTAGTGCACCAGTATTACCATATTAAATAGTATTAAGTATTATAGTAGTAAGGTAGAATAGTATTCTAGCGAATAGGTATTATATTTAGTATAGCGAGAGCCGAATGCATCATCGAGATTACTCAGGGTAAACGTGTTAACACCCCACAACTTTATCCTCTGTTAACATGCACGTCAACACGTTTACTCTGGGTAATCCTAATGATGCACTAGGCCAAGGTATTATCGTAGGGTAGCTACTAGTAGGGATTATAATACAACAGTAAAGTAGGTACTATAGCATAGTATAGTGAGGTATTATAGGTATGTACTGGTAGGGTAGTTTTATAATATTATATTTTCTTACTATACATAGTAGTTGTGATAGTGGCAAAAGAAGCTACCTTTGGTGAACGTATTTTACTGCTAACACGAGTGATGATATAGTGAAAAACATGCTTGACGAGTATACCTCACATCCGTCGCAGGGCTAGTACTTCCATGAATTTCAGCTTTTTTCCGAATTTTCCTTCCCCACCTCAAAAAAAAGCCTAGCCTTCCAGATCATCGGTAAAAGGATCCAACCTTGGGTTAACTCTCACATCTTGGTATTCCGACGACTAGAACTTTCTGTAACTCAAAACTGCTAGCGCCTACTTTCTTCAAGTGCACCTGTAACAAGTTCAGTTACTGAAATTCTGGAACGCTACGAAAATTACGCCCGAATGGCGCAGTCAAATGACAAAAAAAAACAGGTGTCCCTTGATGAAAACTTCAATTTATTCCTCGCCAGCTCCTTTCCTACAAAGGATTAATAATTCAAAGTTTCCTTGAACCCTTTTCATGCTTATTTTCAATGTCTAATATCGATTCAGGAAAAAGTCTACTCGACCTGGAGCAAGTTCATCAGCTTTGTGATCTATGAAATCAAGGATGCCTACCTCGAGCAGGTGTGTGGATATCTGATTCCTGTGTTGTTTCCTCAATTCCTTAATGACTCCTTATATCCAAGTAATATAAGTCAGGCCCTTTTTGAATATAAAATAACTATTTAGACAACAAAGATGAGCATTAAAGTAGTAGCTCAGATTTGTTGAATGCGGGTCCTGCAAGGATCCAGCCTCATCTCGCTTTTTCGTCTGCTGTCCTTGCATATCTCTTCTCATCGTTGTCTATGCACTACAGTGCTATCCACAAGATGCATAAGATTTTACAAGGCTTCGCGGTCTGACACTAGAAAAATCTGGACCCTTACTAGTCTTTACATAGAAGGGTAACAAGAATTCATTTCGTCAGTTTTGTTATGGTTTACCTAAAGAAAGCAAGAAAATGGTTTAGTGAAAATCGACAGAACAGCACCCTTGAGAGCCTGATTAGCTTTTCCAGGAAATCTCTTAACCCTAATTTTTTCTTGTTAAAATTTCTGCCACTAAAAAAATAGTCGCGATAGGGTCGCGATCGCAGTGCGGGCAATCGCAGCGATCGAATCGCGACCCAAGAAGTATACCCGTGGTTTTTTTTCTTGATTTTCAGCAATTTTTTGCGTAGTTATTGCATTTTAGTAGGAAAAATGAAGAGAAAATTTGATGTTTCTGGTTCAGGTGCGACACGCCCGCTCCTCGTCGTGCCCGCACATCGCCGAATTGGCGATATTCCGTCGTCCGGAACAAAGAACGAAGTCTATATGTTCTAGGGAACTGATGCACCACAAGTGATCACGCTCTTCTATGGATACGAGTATCTATTTTAGTAATTTTCTCTGATTTTCGTTGTTCTACACACGATTTGTACATACATATCTTTATAATTCTAAACTTTGGACGGGTCAGAAACCGTGCACAATTCACGAAGAATTTCTCCCTTAAGTTGAGGTTTTGAAGACCTCATTTTGAGTTCTAGAGGTATGATTTTCAAGGATGTGCACGGTTTTTTACCCGCTCCAGTTTACTACTTGACCAATAGCTAGGCACGAATCACCTAACCTAAGGGCTATTTATCCGCGGAATCCTTACTAGGCATTATTATTCATGTAGCAATACCATCATGAGATCTCTATTTTTACTGTTCTATCGTAGCATTTCTGTACAAATGTAAACTGTGGAAGCCCTTAACGATTTCCGGGACTAAGGATCCTTTTCCCAGGGAGATTTTGTGGAATTTTCCATGTTTTGTATAGTAACACGATTTTTTTTGTTGTCATAAATATGCAATCTATGTAGGCTGGTTTGGTACAGTGCGCTTCTTCGGTGGATAATCACCGGAAATTACCAGTTTCTCAAGAAAATCACGACTTTTTGAGGAAATTTCTCACCTGTAACAGTGAATTTTCCTCATTGGAAGCCTCAGGAGTTTCTTGATAGCGACATATGGGATGTTGACCGAAAGGGATCCACGATCCAGATTCAGGAATAGTTCTGGAGAAACCTAATAGACACTTTTTCCCGACTCCAATGTTATCTAAAGAATCCATTTATTCAAATAAGGATAATGCAAATAATCCAATTATTACAAACAGATGTCACAGGTATCAACCATTTCCTCTGGAACTCATACGTACAAACATCCAAACGAGACCAAAATGAGAAAGAACTATAGAAAGACAGCAGATTTAGCGAAGGCAGTGACTACAAAGGACGTGTGCGCAAAAGTGGACTAACTCCAAAGCTATAGTGAGCGACAAAAAGTCGCCTGTTTATACCCATTTAGATGAGTATAAACACCCCGTGATGTGAAAGTCACGTTCAAAGGTGAACTTGACCTGGTCATTCTATACATGTACAGAGAATATTTTACAAATAAAATAAGAATTTGGTGTTATCTGCCAAAGAAACTGCCAAAATTTCCACCCAAATTATTGAGATCGAAGCCAGTGAATTGTTGAAGGATTTGGCCAGCAGCTGCTGCAGCCGCCTAGAAGGGGAAAATCACATTTAATCCACTAAGTAAATAACAAATTAAGTGAATAAAATAAATTTTGATGAACTGATGCTTAGCTACCTGCTTCCCTTGAGGACCACCTTGCCGAATGGCGTTCGCGTTCTGGATTCCCTGCTGGATAAGTCCGAGGAGTCCAAGGTCCTCCCCGTCTCCACTGCCAGAGGAGGTAATTGTGGGTGAAGGTCCACCAACAAGAGCTGAACACCTCACTTTTATACATACATCAAGAACCAATCGATATCTATCTTAATTGTACTAGAAACAAGATTCCTAGAAAACTCTGGAAAAACTCAAAAACAACTAACCGCTGCCCAATCCAGGGAACGTCCCAAAAGGTCCTCCACCACCCCCTCCACCAGCTCCACCACCACCTCCTCCTCCACGACCACCACCACCACCACCACCTCGTCCGCCCATGGGATGCGGCCTATGTCTTCCGCCCAACATCCCAAGACCAGGCGGAGGTGGAGGTGGTGGTGTTAGTGCAGGCGGTGGCGGTGGTAGTGGCGTCCAGGTGGTGGTCGGTGGTGGTGGAGGTGGCGGAAGCGTGAACGGAGCTGGCGTGGCTGAAAAATAAGAATTTTCGAGAAAAAAAAACACCACTACGATAATTTTTTCATTGAAAAATCAACCGAAAATTAACTAGATTCCTCCAAACTCTATCCAAAACAATACAACAAATATTCCATCGGAAAATGACATGATTAAAGGCTTCAAAAAAGCTGACGTCAAATGGACTCCATATTCAGATGAACATTGACAGAAAATCATATTTGCGTCTAAAAAACCTACAACGTCTGCACATTTCGGCCAGTTTCTCACATGACTGCATATCAATGAACAGATTCGCATTCGTATCGGCTGTCGTACATCCGGGAAACCAGAACTCATCACACTGTAACGTCTCCTAAACACAGAACCTTCGTTTAATACGTCTAACTCTTTCTCCGAATACTTCAAAAAACGCTCAAATTCCTAATATGCTTGAAGTTTTGGCTAGACGTGATCCCATCAACTTTTGATAAGTTTAAACGTATTATGGCGAGAAAATTGCTTGGCTCATGATAATTGCTCGGGCCACAGAGGTAGACTGTGCCTTGTTCATTATTGTTGCTCCCTCATTCTGTGTTCTGTTTTCATTTTTACATGCTGAGTTTTCGATGTTTTACTGGTTTTAATGCTTTAGAGTTGCTAATTTTATATGCTGTTGTACGTCTTCCTTAAGAAGCTTAATAAATAGAATAGAATACATAGACATACCTTGTTGTAGGTGTACATGACCTTGAATCCGCAAAATCTGCCGTCTGGCGGCCCCATCTGGCAGATATCCATAGGATTGATGGTCATCGGTTGGACTGGAACATTTCGCCTTGTTCACACTTCAATTCTCCTCTGTTATCGTTGAAAAAAACTACCTCTCCTTGGTTTATATACAACAACTGACAGTCTATTATTTTCCCCTCTAGTTTCATCGCTAGCTCAAGCAGGAATGAAGAATTCAAGAAAAGAATTGGAACGGAAAATAAAACAGACGAGGGAAATTTCTAAGAATTAAGAGTTTTTCTATTCGTTCTCGACATACTTGAAATTCATTTACGTAAACTCCGGAGTGTTTCTTTTGCATCTTTTGTTTTTTTTTTCTCATGTAGTGATCCTTGATTACTTTTTCTACTCAGTTGTTTACACATCAATTATGTACTGAAAACGGAACTCATTTGAACTCTAATTTCTCCACCACTATACACCCTGCAATTTACAGTATTAAACGTTGTAACAGTTCGAATGCACTTTATTAAATACCAGGTAAGAAATGTTCTCCCCGAACGATTACATCACAGCTTCTTCTCATGACACGACCTAGACAGTCCTTGAAAACTAGCTTAAGAATGGGAAAACTCATTTCATGATGCATTACACCCCACAACGTGCAGCGAGATTTACACCTTCTCTTCAGTGGTGTAATCGCAAACATATGCAAAAATAGTCAATGTTATGCAGAAGTGGATGAACGTGATTAATCAACTTAAGAGAATCTTAAGTTAAACTCATCGAACACTGGTAAAAAAGATACAACTTAAGAGAGCTTAAATTAAACCCTTCTTTTTCCACTTTTTTCTCGTATTTTTAGGATCAAAGCGGTATCCAGCAAAAATTGCAGAAATCCACCCTAAACTTGAGCGAGGTCAATGGATTTCGTTGAGAAAACGTACTTGCGAAGAAAAACCAAAGTTCTTGCGAAGAAAAATCAAATGTTAGATATTGAAGTGGAACATAGTTTGAATAGAGGCAAGACTGCCGAATTTGAAAATTATAACTTTGCTCTTCAATTTGAGACTTGTTTGGTCTACTTATTCTCTGATATTATTAGGATACTCCCCATTTATTTTAGCAAAAAAACCCTCCCCTCTAACTCGATCTGCTCCACTCAAACTAAAAAAAAGCAAACATCGCGACACGATATTGTCCTGTCGGCACGGCGCACATTATCGCACCCCGGGATTTCGAGCCACTTTTGTTTGACGAAAACGAAAGTGCGTGTAGAAACGACAGCGAACACAGCGGGTCGTACTTCCGCGACGGCGATGCGACGCGACTTCAAACGGACGCGATTAGTGTGGAAATCGTGGAGCAAAAAGGTGGAAATGCAAACTTTGTACGTGTGAATATCAGGGCGAAAAAAAAAAACAAATTCTCGAGAAAAATCCACAGATGTCTGAGGGATGAGATGTAAACACACACGCATATGCATGAATCAGAGCACGTGAGCTGCGATTCAAAAAAAGAGAGGAAAAAGGAGTTTCTCCAGTGACCTCAGTTACTGGAACACCTTTCCTCAAAGAAAAGAAAAGAAGGAAAGAGGGTTTGATGAGAATTTCGCCATTTTCTGATTATCCAGAAACCCCGAAAGTCGCAGCGTTTTCACAATACAATGGCAGTTCAGAAACAATATGCCAGTATCCATGATTCCTGATCAACCGTTTCAGATCAGCTCATCATTTAGTAGCATTTCCAGAATTTCCAGGATCTGAGCATGAAGATGAACTCAAACCAAACAAAAGCAAAGAACAATTCTTAAGGTTTGGTGGGTCCTAGCTGGACTGAATACGTGCAAATAACTCGCAGTGGTTGTCATACACTGGCAAATCCAGGAAAATTTTTCGTCGCGGATGCATCTTAAAAACTACTAATGGCAATCGCGTTAAAGTACCCCAATTTGCCTTTTTCCTAGCAACTAGCAAAATGTTTACCCATCATGACTTTGTCCTTACCCGGCTACAATTCATGGGTATAAAATTACCCATTCTTCCTATGATCATCCAAGCAGGGTAACTAGCTACATCCGAGATGACGATCGCGTAATTTGCGTGTGTCGAAAGAATCTAGTGGTTTCCAAATGAATTCTGGTCCGGAACTTATTGCAAATTGCGCTTTCTAGGAGTAATCGGTAGATCTCGCGCAAATTCCGTGTCTATACCGGGTAAATTTGCTGCATTCCGCTTGAATTCCGGGTAAATCCCGCTTATTTTCCCGTCCGTTTCTTCGTGATCTATACAATAAATTAAGTGCACACCTTTGGTATAGAACCATAAGGAAAGTCAAACAAAAAATTACTGAGGTCGCACGCATCATTGAGATTACCCGTGGGAAACGTGTTGAAACCCCTAATTTACCCACGGTTAAAAAGAGCGTCAACATTTTTACCCTGGGTTATCTCAACGATACATCCAAACCCAGCTCACCTTTGTTTCCACCGCCGACAAATCCTCCTCCACCATGTTCTTTCTTTGGCTTATTGATCACCATCGGCATAGTTATAGGAGGAGGCTGGATGGTCATCACTTGCGATGGCCCAACTGGTTCGCCGCCGTTTGCAGCGACCAGACACTGAAATGAAAACGAATGGAGTCCATCGTCGTGGAAAGGATATCCAAGGATGTACCTCCATGGGAACAGCACGACATTCGTTTGCACTGGCTTCTTGGTACTTCGAATTCGGCCTCATGCACACCTGACGTGGGAAATCGCATTTGTACGGTGAACAGTCGACGGTGGCCACAGTGGTGAAGTCGCCGGATAGAAAGGAGTCACCTGGAAAGGGAAAGGGTTCATTTTGTCCACAAAAAAATCTCAATTATAAACTATCACAAAATAGTCATAGTTGGACAACCTTAACAACTTTATTTATATCAGGCACTGTCTTTTTTTTTTCAAATAATATTACCAGATTAAGTAAGATGACCACATGTCCACAGGAGTGCACGTGTGTCCACCTCAGACGAAGAATTTTACTTTTCATCAGAAATGAATTTGAGAGCGTGCAAAGATGTATGGATAGTACCATGACCTACAGCAAATAACAAGCAAGACAGGGCCTCATCTTCAAAAAATAAGAAAGGTATAGTAAGGCCTCCATAAGATTTTGCTTTGTACTGTGCATTTCTGGCGAATCCATTGGCTTCCAGAAGTCGTCAAGAGCTGCGCGATTCTCGGCTTCCCTCAAGAAATGGAGGGATTTCGAAGGTAAACGAACAAAAAAAAACATGGACTTCAACTTTTAAGGTTCATGTTTTTTTTTGTTCGTTTACCTTTAAGGAGCCTAAAAGAAGACTAAAATTATCACAGGGATTTAAGACTTGGAAGCTTTCCAGAAGAACAGACGTTAGACCCTTACTGACATGGTGAAAAAAGAAGAGGAAATGACGCTACTGGGAGATTATACGACAATTCTGCGCTGAGGCCGTTACCACTTTGCGCTCAGAGATAAATTGTCAAGATGGGCTCCCCGTCATAGAATGGTCTCGAGGCTAAAACCTGCTCCTTTCTCATGAAAGCTTGCGATGATTGGTATAAATAAATGCTTCCAAAAATGCACATACGTATTTCACCCTCGAGAAGGTTTGATTAAACAATATACAATAGAATAGCAGTAATAGTTCAGAATTCTACCTGTGACGAAGAATAAGCGAAAGAAAATGGGTATATTTTATTTCTGATTTAGTTGAAAACAGAGAAATTTCCTCTGCTAATCCAGCACAGTGAACACAACGATAATGCAACGCTTCTTTGCTGCAAAATTTGTTTCATGAAAGAACCGAAGAAATGTTTCTCTATGAGTGTAGAGGACCCTGACATGACGTGGAATGTTCCTCAAACCGAAACTCAAAACAGTGTAAAACATTGCGAGAACTGGTCTCACCATCGCCACAAATGTATATGGATGCTATTTTAAAAAGTGTCTCAATTTGTGGAGAGTGTGAGAAAGTAACAACAGCAACAACAACAACAAGACGAATGCTCACAAATGTCGAGAACCATGAAAGTTTCGTATCTGCAAAAAATAAATTTATCAGAAGCTCGCCATCCCGCACTTCCCGTATCTGATTATTCTCATTATCACAGCAACTTTTGTGAAAATTTCACTCTCAGAAGAACATTCGTCCCTTCATCGAAACCAAAACGTGTTTATAGTCGTTAAACTTAGACAAAGCGATAGCTGCGTTCACAGCGATATCACATACACGGCTAGCAAAACACACTTCTAACCAGTTCTTGTTGTATGTGACGTCGGCAGCAAATCTATCACCTTTCCTGCTTCTCCACGACCAACATCGATCAATTCCTTTCTTTTTATTCTTTCTGCTCTCTTGAAACGTAAGGAACAGGATTAGACAGAACACCTGGAGCGGAATTGAAGAGCGTTCCTAGGGAAGTTCTCAATTACCCGCTTCTCAAAAATGGGGACGAGGAATCTCCTGGCAAGAATAGTCATATCCTACTTGACTACGACGTGGTGTAACTAATCTTCACTTTAAGACTTGGTTCAGAAATTTCAAATATTAGAAAAGAAATCCCCATATCTTCCCAAAAATCTCGAGCTCAAACACATCAAAAAATACATCTAATGCGTCATTTTGATAGGAAAAAACATCTGTTTTCTAATAGCATTTTGCACCACAGTTCAGCGCCTGCCCGGCAAAATTCATAGATCCTGCCAATGGACTTGATTCAGAAAGGCAATTATTACTCGCATGTACATACAGTCATTCAGACTTGGAAGTATAGAAAAAGTGCCAGGGAAAACGACAACATCAAGTAAAAAAAGGGGCAAAAAGAAGAAAACATAGGAAATGAACAGTAGTAGGCAACAAAGCCGCCAACGCCAACACGCCAACCGATGATGTTGAGGATACCCTAGCACCAACTTGGAGTGAGTACAATATTATGCAGTGAGAATATTTTCAAATTAAATTTTTCCCTGTAACCGCGGTACCTCTGCAGAAAAAGAGTCGCAGTAAAATCTTCATCTTCTGCATAGATATAGAAGTCCCTATGATTAATCGCAAATGAGAACGGTGATATCAGTAGAATACGAGGATGTGCAGACGATCAGAGTACCGGATGATGAAGGCGTGGGTCACAGATTCGCATACATTTCTCGGTAAAAATTGCGACGTTAAATGTTGAGTAGAAATGAATACGCAGCCTTCAGCTACATACATTTATAATGCATCAGAATCCGATCCGGTCGGATAAGAAAAGATACGTATCGATCCTCGACGGATAGATACTGATAAGGATCGATAGGTATCTTTTCTTATCCGACTCAGATGCTCTATAAATGTAACTTTTGTCAAAAAAAAAATCATGAAAAAAAAACAAGCTGAAGCAAGACATATTTGATCTCGTAGGTAACAATTTAAAACTCGAAATTAGAGTATGAATCTTTACAACTCACACTAAGTGAGCTTTGCCTGTGAAGTCACAACGCACTATTCAATTGTCCTCATTATAAGCTCGAAGACCGTGGACAGGTTCTTACTAACGTTTCTGCACGATAAACCAGCAACTTTACCCTTCCAAACCAACTCCTAACCCTTGCGAACTGGTCACACCGTCCAAAAATCGCCTAAGAAGTGACTAGTGCGGCGAGACGGCTTACGTCACAGATCCAGCTTGGAGTACGCGGTTTTTGTCTGGGAACCATTATCCGACGGAGCTTGCCAGAGCTGAGTCATTTCAACGCGTAAAAACCCGCGTGACTCATAGCTCGCCCAGCTTCTTTCGATGTCCTCGGTATGGTAATCGTTCTGCGAGAAACCGGTTCACGGACAAAAGCTAACGAAAACAATTGACGCGCAATTTTGTTCTTTCGCTCAAGATTCATACCAAAAATCGTGGATGTCTGATTAAGGTCATTAGTCGGGAATAATTATAGAAAAACAAGCGAACCCTGTGGAATACCACGAGAAGGATAAACATTCGCGGAGCTGCACAAAAATCAACAAGAATATCTATAAATTGGATCAGGATCATGTCGACGCTGAGCAATAGAACAGTAAAATGAAGAAACAAATCTAGGAAGACGGGCAAACTGCCCAATCATAGATCTTGCGGGTTAAACATTTAAACTGTACATCATGTGCATATTACAGTCAGAAAACCATACCAGGTGATCACGATTTGGAACGAAATTTGCAGTCTTCGGAGAGGTTTCTTTTCGAGTATTTTTATATTTCCATATAAATTGGGTTGAGAAAAAAGTTCATGCGATTTTCTATAGCTTTCGAAACCATTTTTTACTCCAAAAAAACAATATTTTTCACAACAAGAGGTTTATATAGCACCTTCACCGCCACAGTGAAGCTGCCCCAGACAGGGCAGCCTCCCATTCCACATCTATGAAAACCCGTATTGTCGGAGGAGAGTCAATTTGTGATCGTCGACTATAACTCTTGAACGGAACTCTATGAAATGCATAAGAGATCCAACAAAATAGGTGGTATGAGACGGCCACAGGCCAGGAGAGTCGGTAAATATAGAGACCACTCTTGAGCGGTCTTCTCGTTGGACAATTTAGTGAGATTTGCACAGAGTAGTCATAAATAGCGACCCTTTCTGCACCCAAAGCGGGTCTCAGGGGTAGATCGTCTTTATTTCCAACGAATCTTGCATCCAGAAAAAGGTATCGGCCAGGTGAAAATTCACCTCTCTACACCATACAAATTTTGTGCACTTTCTTTCTCTCAGTACAGTCCTCTCTTTAAAAAAATATTGCTGGTGGGCGTAGCCGCTTGAGCGGCATTTCCTCCACACTTGAAGTTGGAAGGGTCTACTTGGAGGGTAAGACTACACGCAATGAAAAACAAGGTCCAGTGGTAAAGAGCAGTAGAAGTGCTACAAAACGATTCACAATACATACCCGATTAACGAACGATTCACGATACCCGAATAACGAAGTCAGAATCACAGTAAAAAAAAATTGAAAAACCGTACAAACATTTTCCCCAACTCACTCGATGAACACAACGTTTTCGATAGCATCGGGTCCTTTAATTAAAGAAGAAGTCAAGGAAGGTTGTCAAGGTGAAGGAAAACAAGCCGTGAAATATTCTTAGTGTATAAAAAATTAAGGATAAAGGATGGTGAAACATGCAACTGTAATCCATCCGAAAATCGTTATAGGGCTGGAATATCTCACAGAGTTTTACACATAAACGACACCTAGAATAACAATTCAAAAAACCTTTGCGGAATTACTTCTCAAAAATTGAAAAGAAAAATTCGAGTCGTGAATTCAACGCGAACTCAAAATGTAATAGAAATGTTATTTACTTATGAGACACCTGCCACTAAACACTTGCGAGAGGTCAGAGAACTGGTCATAGATGATTATCTGCCTCCAGACAGCTTCACACTCCAATTATTATTCACTACGTTAACAAATTAGAGCTCACAAGTGATACCGTAAAGAAGTAAGCAAACCAGTTCCCAAAGTGCCTGAGACTTCCACTTTCTTCAATCTTGTTAGTGTGCAAAAAAAAACCAGAATTAGACATTGTGGTTGTGTGATTGAGTAGATTACACACTTCCTACTCATAACTTAGTAATGGCAATAAAACATGAAAAAAGTATAATGGGTTATCATGCTGTTCTAACTTCTATATTTCCTAGCATGGTCACTATAGCGAATCCATGTAATACTCGACGAGACTATCCGACGGATCTATTATCAACAACTATGATCGCGAGAGAGCTAGCCAGAACAGAGATAAGGCACTCCTACTAGCCGTTGAAAGAAGAAAAACACTGCTATGAAAGATGATCGATGGAAAATCTACGGGATTCTGGATTAAGGACCTGGTTTGATAGAGAGGCAAGAACGTCCACCCAATTCAACGCCGAGAGATTTTTAAAAAAAAAGAGCAAGTAGGCACTAGTAAACGGAACAGGATCGCAAAGTAAAAAGATGAAAACGTTGCTAAACAGCTTTAGAACTGGATGTAACGAGCGAGAACTCACATTCTTTGACGTCGAATAGGACTTCGAGGAACGCGTCAAGCTCCTTCGGCAACTCGGCGCTTGCTACAGCCAGCACCGCCAACAAGACGGCGCTCGTCCGGATCATAGAGACAACAACGTCGATCCGAGATCGTTACAATAACTCTTCTCCTTCGAGTTTTTCCGGAACTCCGGATTCGCTGATTAACAGCAGATAAAAGACGATTTCTTCCACGGAAAACGTACTGCAGATGAGTTCTAGCGCATGAATAGCCGCGGTCGAAGGAGCGTCGACTAATCGCTGAAAATCGTCGCCGCGCCCACATGCTGCGCTTCACCCAGAAGCGAGTTTTGCGCTCCTCAACAGGTTTCGAAGTGAAACCCGCGTTTGAAGTTGGCGCCCGACCGCTTGCAGCTCGACTACGGTGGCTGCCTGCGTCTCCGTCGCTTGCGTGCTCTCTCGCGGCCGCGTCCGCACTGCGCACGAGGCGCAGTTCTGTCGTCGCGCCACTGCTCTCCTCGTGGATTTCTGCTTCGTTTCGAGTCACACTGGCCTTTGCTAGTGTTGTTAACTCATCGACAGACGTCTACACCCTCTGCTAAACCACTTATAGAGAAGTTTCGTTGCTGTAATTGTGGAATATGTTGTCCTTTTTTCTTTGTTTTCCTAGAAAAAGCACTTCATTATCACTAGACCAACGGATAGTTCCTTTCTGTTGCTTTACTATTCTCGGCTGGGATCACTCTTCTTCAGGGTTTTTCCAGCTTACTACTACCTGTGCGAACTCCTTCGTTTTGGCTATATTTCCTATTGAAAACAACGAATACACGCTAGTAATGCAAGAACTTCGATAACAGAGCACTTTCTAAGACTTTGTTTTCGGTTTTCTGTTGTATTATTTCCTTCTTGAATTAATCAACTATTGGTACTCATTTACTTGTAAGTCTCATTCGAACAATTGTAAGGAAATCATATGAAAACCTGGGTTGGGATTCATTGGGATTCATCAAACGTTAACCACACAAAACAACGATGGCTAGCGTGATTGGTCATCCTTTAGACTATATAACATCCTTTAGACTGTGTAGCATCCTATGGGCTATGTACTGTGTGGAGAAGCATTGCGTAAAAGTTGGTTTGCTAACTTGGTTTTGCTTGGTTATGCGTTCATGAAAACTAGCAAAACTCGCTCAGCAGAGAAGTAATTATGCTCAACTTCCGTATGAAAGAGCAAGTAGTTTTGTTAGAATAGACAGAATATGTTACAGGCTTTGTCATGATGCTGGTGTGAATATTAAAAATAGAAGCAAAATGAAACAGATCTTCAAACTTTAGTAATTAAATCATAATTGTAGAGTTCGTCACCTTTTTATTTTTTATTGCTTTCTCAGGACTGACCTGTTTGTATGTAAGCTCTCAGCGCTACGAAATCCACTGGCGACAATAAATTTATTGCTATGATTCTGTTGAGCGTATCTATTTCTGTATGCACATTCCAGCAATTGGTCATTCCAGAGTTTCCTCAAGTTTACTGTCGAGTGATTTGAAGTATATGTTATGTGCTCAGAGTTTTGTACCCTGAAAGTGAGCTGAATTGAGTCTAGCTAATCTAAGTTCGTTTACAAGCTTTTTGTAGAGATCACTGCGCTTTTATGAGTTTATTTCAATTTTCCTAAATCGTATATTGGGTTTTGTTTTCTTGAGGTTGTGTTACACAAGCAGTTACTGGTGCTGATTTTATTGTTTTATTTTTTTACAAGTCAATCTAATTAAAATAAGAGAATCTTTCGTGGTACTAGCTTCATAGGACGGGAGTCCTCATCAAATTTTAGTGTTATTGCTTCACATTTTTATACTAAGTTCATGCGCAGAAATAAAATTAAGATTAGCTGAAGATCGCTATCCACTGATTAATGTTTGGCAAACAGTTTTGTGCCAGCTCTCTGTGGGTATTAGTTGCCTCTGGTCTTCTTTCTGTAGTTTTGGCCACTGCACGGCTCATTTTTGCTCATTTCTTACTCCCATTTTCATCGCTGTATAGTGTTGTCAGTGATTCTCTTAGTGAATTGCAAACGTATTTATATATTCCAGCAGTTTACAATGGATCAGTTCCAAGCACTCATTGAGCCTGGCCGTCAGTTCGCTAGAGATTCTATTCGATTGGTAAAGAGGTGTACGAAGCCAGATAGGAAAGGTTGGTTAGACTTCTTAGTTTTGCTTCTTCCTATCAAGTACATTCCTGGTTGTTGTCACAGCTTAAATAGTTCATATTATTAGAATCCCAAGATGTAACTTATTACGAGTTATTCTTTAACGTATGAATTTCATTTTCTACTTGCTTTCAATAGGCGAATAGCACAGCTCTTCTGCTGTAATAACATACAGCGTTTTCTTTGTTTTCACTCTGAGGTGCTTGCGTCGAATTCACGGTTCACCTTCGGTTAGCTCCTTCAACACTTGCGCTCGTTCCTCGCTTACAGTTTTTTGAGGTCACATGCATGAGCAGCAGCAGCAGCTTGCTTTGATTTTGTGGTTTCTAATTTTTCAATTCTCAATTATTTTTCTCTGTTAGCCATAGCTATGTAGTTCTGTAGTGGAGTAGCTGTTCCACTTGTTTTTAGAATAATTTAAAACGGGAATGGTAATTTGCTTCGTATTTAGAACAACCTCATGTTCATCTCTTTTGTTGTAGCATGCTACATTCTCGCTCTAAGAAAATATCTGGGCATTTTTTCGCCTCCTCCTTTTTTGTATGGTGTTGCCTTTACGAAAACAGCGCGTTTATCGTTAAGAACTATGCAGTTTTCGGGTCTCAGGCTACCATTTTCTGTTCTATTACCACTTTTCTACATCACCTCTTCTTTCTGTTCAGATGTGACAGTGGCTTCTAATGTTTCTTTTTCTTTTGCTACTTTTGTATTCACGCTAGTTCGTAGTCTTAGTACACTTTGAATCTGTACACACCTATAAATTTTGAGAAATTTTTCAGTACTCAAAATTTCCGTCCAAAATTTCCTCCATTAACATTAGATGTTTTCTGTTTAATTCTAAAATTTTTGAAAGAAAGCATTCGATTTTTCTGTTCTTGTCACAATACCATGGACATGTTTCTATACTTGTTGATCTGGTCGCTAAAAAATTGTATCGAATTATTTCAGAGTATCAGAAGATTGCTGTGGCAACCGCTATTGGCTTCGCTATTATGGGTTTCATCGGATTCTTCGTAAAACTCATCCACATCCCTATCAATAACATCATCGTTGGAGCTTAGAAACTGCACTCATGTCCATATGGAATGTTTTATTGATTAAATTATTCGTTATGGATTTGTTCACCAATTGTTCTCTTGGATAGATTTTTGCTGTGATTTTTGAAGATCGTTTACGCGTTCTTTGAAGTTGTATAATAATCGAATGAAATGTAAAATTATTAAAAGAATACTATGTTTCTCTTCGGTCTCCCACCAATGTAAATACATGGAACAGCAAAATGATGGGAAAATTCCTGCTGCTAGAGCATAGTGTTTGCAGTAACTGATTTGACCATGGTGAAGCTAGTGGTTCTCATTTCTGGCAAGCGCAAATCGGGCAAGGATTACTGCTGTAAAGTGCTTAAAAGGGCTCTTGAACCTCTGGAGGTTTCCATACATGGCGTGTCGCACAGTTTGAAGAAGATCTATGCTAATAATCATGGTGAGTTGCTTATACGTAACAGTGGCACCTATCAGTGCCCGATGCAGACGTGGGGGAGAGCAAAGGGAGGGAGGGGGTGGGGGTAGCTGGGGTCATCGCGAATTTGGGATTTTGGAAGGTCGAAATTTCAGGGGTCAGATCATCAAAATAACAATTTTAATATTGAATAATTGCAAAAGATTGTATTAAAAATTGGTCGTAAAAATGGGAATCCAAGAATAAGTTCATACAAACCTTTTTAAGCTTATTTATGAAGTAACTCTAAAAAAGGGTCGTGGTCAAATGGATGGAACTACATACCGGTGATTACGCTGAGACAAAATGGTTATTCTCATTTAGGCTTGGATTATTCCCAGTTGATCTCTGACGGTCCCTATAAAGAAACTCATCGTCTGGGAATGATCAAATGGGGAGAGAGTATTCGCGACGCTGAGCCGGACTTCTTCTGCCGGTTGGTGCCAACAGGCTGTCAGGGTTTTTTTTTCCTACATTGCTCATTTTTCGTACAAACTCAGAGCTACAATCCCATCAACATGCAGCGACGATGTAGTGATAATTTCTGACTGTAGGAGACCAACAGATATTGAGTACTTCCAAACGAACTATCGCACATTGACTGTTCGTATCGAAGCGAGTATTGAAGAACGAGTACGTCGTGGATTTATGTTTACGGAAGGTATTGACGATATGCCTTCAGAATGTGCTTTAGACGAATATGAGCATGATATGACTATCGTAAACGACCAATCTAGAGATTTTTCACGTGAAATTGAAAATGTAACTGATCACATTAGAGCGATATTATGAGAAGCGATTGTTATTCGTTGTTATCCATTGTTTTGTTGAATTTTCCATTGTTTCTCACTAGTTGTCGTTTTGCTCAAGCTTTTCTGAGTTTTACGGGTACTTTTCGAGCTCTTGTTCTTTTTTTTCTGATCATAATAGTGAAGCATTGTTAATAATTCTAAAATACAACATTTATTAGTACTTGCTTCAATCTGAGGCGGTCAGGGCTGCACATACACATTATTTACAACATATTCATAGATAATTACCCAACCTCAAGTATGTGAAGCATAACAGTAACACAGCAAGAAGCCTAGAATAGAATCGGACTGATTCCGCAGAAGTAATGCAAATCAGTAAAACGCGACAACAAATAACAAACAAAAACAAAGACTAACTTGTTGAAATAAGTAAAGACTAAATTGTTAGTTGTGCACTGAGTAGAACACTCCACTGCTGCACAGAACGTGCTTAAACTTCTGTTAATCTATTATTCAAACCAAACCTAAACAATTTTCAAAAACCGAGGTTATCACCTCCCTTGAGTTGAGCTATGCTTGAGCATTTCTACAAATTGACTCGGATGTGTAAACGGCACAAACACGTCATCAAGGAAAGAATCGTCATCACTTCCATCTTTGGCTGCATCCATGCTTTGTGTGCGTTTCATCTTGTCATTTGTCAAATCTGCAAATCAATAATGTACTCAAGAAAAATTGCTTAAAATCTTAGAGAGAAGAATGATTGTTTTACTTACTCAATCTAGGGGTAGAGCTGTCATTCATCGTGCGAAATCGTTTCAAAGGGGTACTGAAATATGTACGTATTAATTACAGCTATTTCCAAGGTGTTTATTTTCAAGACACATTGTGCTTCGAATTCATTTCAGTTTTGAAAATGAGAGGTGGTGCCAAGATAGGTGGTCATACTACACTTCAGTAGTATAGCTGCAAGCGAAAAATACTAAATTGACATGGTCTACCGTATGACATGAAACTATGTATTGCAGTACATCCGAAACGATGGGGCAGATGAGGCCGGTGGGAAATCTAGAGGCGCCGCGGCTGAGGCGCGATCGATTTAGCAGCATACGCCGAATCGATCAGCTTTTTGTAATATATCCAATGAATAAACGAATGAAAAGGTAATGGTAGGAAAGGTAGTAAAGTACACATTAAAGAAAAACAAATAGAATGACTAATAGCTGGTCGAACCGACGCATACTGCCAAGTTGGCCGCGCCGCCTCTAGATTTCCCAACGGCCTCATCTGCCCTATCGTTTCGGAAGGGCTGCATAAAATTTACAAGATCATTGTGTTCGTAAGCAGCGTTTAAAATGCCGCAACGAATAAAATGAAAGCCAGAGATTGAAGAAACATATAACAATTCAAAACATATAAGGACTAACGCAGCAATAGCAGTTGAACTCTTTGGAGTACTTGTGGAGAACCGTTGTGACGGGCGAGCCAGAGAAGGTGTCAATACAGTTTCACTGAAATTCACGGATGTTCATTTGCCCGTATGCTTGTTTATTAGGCACTGCTCAGCTCTTACCCTTTCCTCTTCAAAGTGTTTAGAGAAGAAATTGGCGATATAGTTGGTGAAGAGCACTGAAGAGTTGCTCTGAGGGGCGTCCGCCGAGTTATCTAAACAAGAGCTTAGATGAATTACGGCTACGCACAGTTAGAGTTGATAAAAAGTATTAAAATCACGGAAAACAACTAACAATATTCACACTCTCCTTCACATCTGCATCCCCTTCGCTTTTTAACCGCTGACGCAGCTTCGCTAGAAAACGTATGTACAAAAAAAAACATAGGCATTAAACAATACTATGATAAAATGGTCTTTATATTTTACCAAGTGAAGCCTTTCCCATAGCAAGACCTTCTTCCATTGACATCCCTACATCAGAACAGTTCTTCTTAGCCTCTATCTTCTCGCTGTTTTCTGGTTCTCGGCGTCGTTTTCGCGAAAAAAATTTCGCCGACCTCACACTTCGATGAGGAGTTGTCTAGAACTAATACTTTTATTAAAAAATCATTTTTCTGAGTAGAGGAAATATAAAGATGTGAAAACTTACCACACCATACAACTATAGCTAACAATAAGGCAAAAAAGGTCAAGAACTCGGTAATACGTTGAGAATACAAGATTATGAGACTAGGAAAGGATGGATCATTTCGGAAACTCTTCATGGAAACACCGTCAAAATTTTTGCCACGTTGTTTGCAAACGAGACTTGATGGTCATTGCTTTGCTACGATGCATAGAACGTACAGCTGGATAGAAATCACATGACAACTCGATAGTTGACGCAACTTCAGAGGAATCACAGCAGTGGTTATGCTGTAATCTACTTTATAACAGATATCGTGCTTATATCTGAGATGCTTGCGTGAAACTTCTCAATTCTGCTCCTAATTTTAACATAATAACTAAGAAAGAGGATACAGAGGTATGCGTTTGTGGCTCAATCATTACAAAGTAACAGAGAACACTGACCAGGTCAGGCTTGGAATAAGTTCGGTCGTCAGATGCGTCAGTCGCTGAGGAGTTACCTTCTTCGAATTGTGTGAGCTCATCTACTGGTGAGGTAGCACACCAAATGCTATCAAGGTCAGAGGTGGATGCTGTTTCTAAAATTGCCGACATTTTAACGAGATAGAAGAATTCCTCCCTTCATCTAGAATCAAAATATACCATCTAAAAAAGACCGATGCGGCGAGAACTCCTCCGCACTTCTGGTCTTCATCAGTTGGACACTACGGCGTAACTGCTTCGACTGTGTTGGGAATAGAACTTTTGGAGAGTCGTACCAATCGATAAACGCTGAATAAACTACTTTATAACGTAAAACGGAATTACTAAGAAACCACGATAAAACCCATAAACATCTACATACATTAAGTAAGTACCGGATTTGTCTTTCATTTGAATCTGTGAGGAATTTTAAAATGTTTGCGGTCTTTATGTCTACATCCAACATGATGTCATGATTCCGTAAGTGACATCTCTAGCAACTATCACCGAGTAAGTGTGGCTGTGTTTTACAATGAAGCTCTTACTGTCTACTTTCTTTCAAAGATCAAAATTTGTGCTTGTGCCTTACTTCTGGTTTTTTTTTCAAAGAAAAACCACTTTGTAAAAGTCCAAATAAAATGCTATCTACTCTTTTTACAATGGCAACTTGTGTTTGTGCCTTAACTCTGGTTTTTTTCATCACCTTGTAAAATGTCTAAATAAAATAAAACAGCGAACAGTGAGATTTATTTCGAATGAAAGGAGAATTTTTCTGATAAAATGTACGGGTACCTGCATTTTCTGGCGAACGATCCCCCATTCTTGAAGGAGCAGACATATTTGTGTTTTCCTGAGACATCTGCAAAAATTAAATAAAACTATAATGAGCAACGGAAAATAATTAGCGACAGCAGAATTTAATGAATAGAAGAAAACATATACACGGACAACCACATAATAAACACGACGTGCAGTCTCTAAACTTCAATCCGTACAGTCCGACTTAATCAATATGAAAAGTGTTAGCATATAAACAGAGCAAATGCAGCCAAAACATATAATAAACATGCGATAAATTCAAAAACGAAAGTTAGTTCGAAACATAGTTTTCAGTGCTCTACGCACGATTTCTGCGCCGTTTGGGTTCATTGGTCCAATGATCTTCCATGGAGCAGGGATATCTATCTAGAACTACTTCTTCTGCTCGGACACGTGTGCAAATTAGTTGATTTCAGTACTCCTTATCTTTTTAGGCCTTTTTAAGGCGTTGAAAAGTGAAATGACTGATGTGAAAGACTTGCCAATAGATATTCACAGCGGAAAGCTTCTCGGTGAGTAGTCCAACTCCTTTAACATGCTTTATATATAATTTTTTTCTGGAATCTGCGCGGTTTGAAAGGGAAAAAAGCAATTGTCAGTGTGTGGATTCCAGACTGGTTGATTAGTAGGCGGCATTGTCAGAAAGATTGGCAGAAGAACGTGCTAGTGATTCGTGAGAAGATTAAACATGCAATCCTTGACATGCCAGAGTCAGATGAGGTCGTGCAGCTACTTCAAGGCAGTTGTAAGTTTAATTATACATATGCGCTTTTTTACTTATTTTACTTTATTTACATTTCACTGTTTTGTCATCAATTTACTTTTGACCAAGCCCTGATTTCATAATAAAGTTTCCTTCTAGATATCAACTACTTCCACTGCCAGCGGATAATCGAGATTCTTCGCGAGACCGAAAAGGATACGAAGAATTTTCTGGGATTTTACTCTTCGCAGCGGATGAAAGACTGGCAGGTATTAATGACATATTGTAATTATCGCTATAGAAACAAGTTCTGAATAGTTTCCCCAAACAAGCTGCTTTTATCAGTGTTTGCGTTCCATGATTGCTGTTAATTTAAGGAGATCGACTCACTGTATAAGAAGAACAATGTTTATCTGGCTGAATCAGCGCAGGTAAGTTCTTTTTTTTTCGCGTTTCCTTCAATATTTTTCTTAAGAGACTGAACACAGATTCTGCAACGCCTTGTGCAGTACGAGATTCCTGGGTTAAAAAAGCAAATTACCAAGGCGGAACAGTCACTCGCGGTGAGTTTATTCCTGGCATATGGTGTTTTGTTATGTTATCTCATCGAGAACAACTACCTATGATTGTAGTTCCCATTGTTCGTATGATATTTGTTCAGGATAGTGTGAGAAAGGAGAAAGAGTACCATAAGCAAGCTGAGGATGGGCGGAAGCTGTATGAGAAAGAGTTGCAGCGGATAGGAATCCAGGTAAGGAAATGCAAAATCTTTTCTTTGTATCTTTGCAAATTATATGTGTGGAACATTCAAGGGTCACGCTCTCCGAGCAGAGCTTCTAGCGCTAGCTGCAGATCTTCCATCTTTCTTTGCAAAAATCACTGATGATATTATACATCTCAAGGAATCTTCTGACTATTACTGCCATTTTCGAAGCTACATTCATCAGTAAGTCCGCGAAGCTTTCCTGTCCTGTTAATTGCGATCATATTCCACTTCTTTTTGAAGAAATAAGTCACTACCAACGAAGATTCTACCTCTTCTCTCGCTTTTATTCGAAAAAGGTTCTGGACTAACAGCATTTGAATTCAAGTATGGTACAACTCCATCAAAGGTTGAACCGCCGTCATTTGACCTACTATTGAAGGAGGATAAAGTAGGTGAACTTTCAATAGTATCTGTGCGTGTAGTATCTGTGCATGTTGTCTTCCTTTGTCACCACCATCTCTAATTGCTATAGAATAAAAATAGAATTACTACATGCCTCTTCTTTCTTGAGTCTCTCTAACCACCTTTCTGGGTAACAACCTCACAACGGTGACATATGATACGTTCTAAAAATCCTTTTAGAAAACATCCGAAGATGATGAGATCGACTTCGGCGACGACGCAATTGATTTTGGAGACGATGCTGAAATAGACTTCTCCACTGCTGACGTTGATATTGATGTGGTTGCCGATACTAGCGGTTAGATTTTCGCAATTCACGATCGGCTCTTTAATATTCTGTGGTGTTTCCTTTATTCCTTTCCTTTTTCCGGAAAATTAAGAGGAATTGTTACACTTTTTTAACTGGAAAGGATTAGAATGCTTTCCTACACTTTTTATTGCGATATTCAGGTGCCGTTGGTGAATCTGTTGCACGTGGTGAAGACGCACTTTGTGTGGTGGAAAATCCAGACACCCAGAAAATCATCATAAGCGAGCTCAGTGAGGTAACTGCCATATAGTTCTTCCTAAGTTTTGTAGAAATAATGTGCATCTGTGAACCGCTAGAAGTTCAGCACCGATGGATAACAGCTGAAAATCACGTTTTTCCTTCGATATTATGTTGTCAAAAACGCCTGTCAAGCAGATAGCAGCACTTTGGTCATCTAACCTGATTAGTTTCAGTTGCTAGCCTTCCTTACTATGCGAAAAGAAGATGAGGAAAGGGACACGTCTTCGGACATGTTTATCCGTGGATTCGAGAAAAGACCAGCCGAGATTAGCAAGGTTTGGCTCTTTTCTTCATCCAGACTGTGTACCCATGGGTGTATGATTGTGTTTCCTTCAAGGTGTCGTCAACTCAGCTCACAGAGTGGATCAATAAGATAAAGTCAATCCTCGATCAGTTGTCGGATCAACAAAAGAAACATCTATTTCGTATTAGATCTTCACCACAGTAAGCTTTACTCCTGTTTTTCTACTATTTTAACCGCTAATATAGCGCTAAATTGACTTCTTTTGGTTCCGCTTATGTGGTGGATTAGTTTCCTGAACGGCATCTGTTATAGGTTCGTCGAGAAACTTGTCGATGAGATTGAGGTCAAAAAGGGACTCGAGGGTCGCTACAAAAAGTAGGTTTGGTATGGAAAATCCCGTCTGCATTCCACATTTTTTGATGATAGCCTTTTTATTGAAGGATGGCTGCGTTGATGGTTGAGAAGCAGAAGGAAGCTCAAGAGCAAACTGTGAAGGCTGGCCAGGAGCTCCAGTCGGTTGTCACGTCAACAAAGCAGCTCCAGAAACAGGTGATCACATGAGCATTGTCCATCCATGTGGTGTAGTGACAAATCAAATGGTAGTACCATGTAAAAACTATGTTACCTCCTTTGGCTAGAGTTTTCCATATTAACATTTTCTTTTTTTTTTCAGCTTGAAGAAGAAATTTCGAAGAAATATGATGGTCGCAGGGTCAACATAATGGGAGGTATCACTGCAGCACTTGCTAACCGCTGATTTTGGAACGTCACTAGGTTTTGCTATTTCCTCGCCAAAAAAAATTCTCGTCTGTGGGTGTTATTCCTTTTTCCACACCTTGTAATGTACTCTTGCACATTTTCGATCATTCTATGGTTTTGTTATGAGGAATGTTTCACGGATAAGTTATTATTTGCTGACCGTTAGCATATCATTGTTTTTTAGATTGATTTCGTAAGTTAATTTCCTTTTTTTCTCAATGGTTTGGATTCAGTTTCTGCTTTTTTATTGATTTCTCTTCTTATTGTGATGCTGCTTGTGATATATAGTTCTGTAAATCTAACCCAGTCATAGTTCCTCTACTACCTTTGTGACTCAGAAGCACGTATCACACGAAGCCGCTTGCATTGCGGTTGCCTGTAATTTTGTTTTTGATGCAGTTAGAGGTACAGGAGCATTACTGGTGCCTGTCTGGTATCAATGAAAGGACTATGACTAGATTAGAATGCTATCTACATTTATTTTTTTTTCTTGGTCGCAAAATGAACATGGTTGGTTCGGTCCCAGAAGTCAATGATCAGAAATGCAGGACAAATGATGATTTCGCAGTTGCGTTCTTGGTGTGTACTATCCGGTTGTGGTACAAACAGTCTTCCTGGAGATGGTGTCTGAAATTGCTTATAGTGTGAATGGTTGGCTTTTACTGATGGGAATGATACACTTCAGGTGTTAGTTGAGGCTACTATAGCTACACTGTAGATCTCAGGACACGGGGAAAACAGATGAATTTGGACAACCAGTGGAGCGACCAAACCATCTCCTCTTTTGGGTCCGACTCATACGTTACACCTGCCAGAGCGCGGGGTTAATCTAGGATTAAAACAGGATATGCCAACGGCGTTACAATAAATCCATGGTTCTACTCTATGGAAAGGATTATGGCAAAAGCTGTGTATCTAATATCTGCAGCGATGCACTAAGAACGATGAGCATATGATTACGTCTAATTTGAAAAGCATCCTCTTTGATAGAGATGAGACATGGGACTCAGTTATGGAAGGAAAATCACAGGTAATTTCATTTCATATGAATGAGGCTTATTAAAACCTAAAGAGAGAGCGTATTTGAAGCAAGTTATAGCAAGTGGAGTAGTTGGGCTTTAGCTCTATGAGCTTCCCCATGGCAAAAAGGCACCGATAAGTTAAAAGTTCTCCTCCCTTCCCGCTACTTTTGAGTACGCACTACAACTAGCAGCTAGTGAACCTCAGCAAGAGTTAATCTTTCAGCGGATAAATTTTCAGTACCACCTTCATTTCAACGTATTCCTACGTATGTACACTTCTCATTCTGCAGTACTTCCGACAGAGACCAGTGCTGAACGCCAGGTGGATCCACATCAACGAAAAGCGGACGAAATCCTACGACTTAGCCACAGGCCACGAAGAAATAGAACCAAAAACCATTGCAGCTGCACTACACAGCGTTGCCACTGAGTGGTCCATAGCAAAGCACTAACAAGAACTTGGTAAATGTGGATTTCCCTTGCTGGATAGGCCGAAATGTGATGCAGCACAATGTTTTCCTATTAAAGCAAAGGCGAATTGCGAAATTCAAGTCTCCTGTCAACAGTGCTAACCCAATGATATCCATCTACCCTAGCAAGGACGTGCTGACTCATCGCGCTCCAATATAAAGTGTAATCGAGCAGAGCGGAGTGCAACGAAGAGTTCGTGGCAATAGGTGAGACGCAGAGTGCTAGGCTGTCATAGACGCAGAGTTTGCTTTATCAGAGCACATTTCTTCACCTCTGAGTCATTGAAAACCGTGAAGCTCACGTTTAACCTGGACTTCCAGATAATTCGTGGTCCATTCGTTGCTCTCATTTCCCTGTTGTCATCGTTTCGTGAGTATTTCCCAGTTTTGAATCTGTTTTCACTAAATTTCCCTTCTTCCTTTTCCGAATTTCGCAAATTGTATCTTTCGTTATTTTTTTTTTCGAGTTTTCTGCTTTTATTGCACTTTTCAGGTCCAAGATGTCTATCAGCTGGGGCGCGCAGTATCCTAAGCTGAAGACGAATCTTCGACTTGCAATAAATCGTTTGAAACTCATGGGAAAGAAGAAGACGGAGATGGCAATGAAGGCTCGTACGGAAATTGCTGATTACATATCAGGTACCAGTTCTATAGGTTTCTGCCATGAAATTCAGATGAAGATATTTTTTTATCGACGAGTAATTGGTGTTGGCAGCATTATTAATGATCAAATGTTGAACGCAAAACACTTTCTCGAGGGAATTTAAAAGATGTTATGGAAATTACAGGTTGAAAAACGTGCATTGAAAATAACTATAGGAAACTCCAAACGTACGCAGACAAGAGTTGGGACCGCTACGCGGCTCTCTTGGGTAGAGACGCAGGCGCTCAGCATGCAGAGAGCCAGTGTCTCTGAACATGAGAACCGCGCCGCGGCCCTAACCTTTGTCCGCGTACGTTTGGAGTTCCCTGTAGGTGACTTTGTATGTTTTCTTTCTCACAGGATTTTCTTATCGTCCTTTGACCAAGTAAGCTAACAAGAAAGTTGAATTGAAGGCGATCTGATACGTACATTTCCTTCTCTATTGATGACGCTCCCTTGTGATTTTGATGAGGAATTTGTCTAAAAACGTTAAATACGATAGGACTCATTGTGTCCTTAGACTGTTGTGGTGAAGCTCATCTCAAAGTCTTATGTGCGTTCGATCTTTCACTTTTCCACTTTTCTTTCGAAGTTTTCTTTAGTGTAGTAATGTTTTAATATGCTTATTACGTTTCCATTTTTATTCTGCGGTTGCATTTTCTGCGTTATTGATGTCGTTTTCAAAAATTACAACGGATTAAATGCTGAAAAAGGTTGCCATTCAACCAGTACAACCAAAATTACTCCATCTGCCAATGAACTCGAAATGGTTTTGTGCTTGTGCATAATTCAACTTTTTTCTGTGCGTAGGTTCGCTGAAATCGTGAAGTTTGCTTGCCACGATCCGTGATTCTTGAGTGTGGAATTTTTAAACACATCCGAGCGCTCATATTTTCATCGTTTGCAGCAAACAAAGCCGATCGAGCTAGGATACGAGTGGAACACATCATCCGGGAAGACTATCTAGTCGAAGCCTTCGAAATATTGGAAATGTATTGCGATCTTCTTCTTGCGAGGTTCGGACTGATTGAGCAGATGAAGTGAGTTTCCCTCGATATTTCTGTCTTTATGGCATTTGCATTAATGTCTGCGCTTTTTCAGAACATTAGATGATGGTATTGCTGAGGCTGTCATAAGTATCATGTGGGCAGCGCCGAGGCTTGCAACTGACATCGCAGAATTTAAGGTACCTTATTATTAGATGCAGTTAGACTCAGCTGGTTTTTGTATTATTCGCTTTCAGACGATAAGCGACCAGCTTACGATCAAGTATGGAAAGCCATTCGCGGAAGCTGCTCGTGCGAACCAGTTAGAGTTTCCTGCGAAGGTTTCCCCGAAACTTATCAGCAAGCTTAGTGTATCTGCACCACCTAAGGTGCTGGTGGAAAGGTTTGCGATTTTGTCTTGAATTGTTTGGGTTATGTTTGAATCTCTCGAAATGACTGGTTAAGTAGGAGTTTAGCAAAGATAAAATTTCATTTGGATTCTGAATAATACACTTCAAAGGAAATAAATACCGCCATAACATCTTCCTTTGGATTGTTCCCCAGAAATTCAGAAACACGATGCTTCTTGATTTTATCGTCGTGAAGCATCATCACGCATGTTTTCAGATAGCTCAGAAATGTTCATATTCAATTTATTCACAAGCATCTGCTCTTGCCTTCGTTCCCTATTTTTCGACATTTTTGAAGACCAACGCACTGCATCCGTCCAAAAATCACCAGAATTATTTGCTGTTTTTTATTGCATTCTTAGCTTTATTCTTTACGTATATTGTTTGCATCAGTTGTACGTTTCTTTCAAGATTTTCATGACACCAATACTGTTTTGAATCCATTGTCTTGAGAGCTTTGCTAACCACCTCACTCACTGTCTTGCTCAATCCCTTTCTCTCATCCTCTTGTTCTCCCTTTCTCTCTTTCTCTGTCTGTCCCTCGCCTTCTCCCACAACGTGCAAAAATGTTGCTTTTCGAATAACAGGTTTGTTAACCTCTTGGTAATCACAATCACAATCTTGCCGCGTTAACTTTTCTCCATGTTCATGATGCTACTGTTCGGTACTCTTCTCACTCTGTCATTCCATTGCATTAGAGCCCTCCCCCCCAAACATCCACACATCCGTAATCTCGCTGCCTTCGTCAACTCTATGTCCCATTATTTGTCTTTTGTATTCACAAACGCTTCTATCTACTAGAGTTCATGATCTCATATGGTTCTACACCCGTTTTTTTTTGGAAGTGATGTACGTAAAATTCTTGAAGTTTCTGTGTATACTTTCTCCTTGTTTCATGTCTGCGTCCCATTTGCACAGTCTTCACCTTGACATCTTTGCTTTAGTGATTATTAGCGGTGTTAACTCAACTATAGAGCGGGCTCTTACCGAGCACCATTTTGTGCACATGTATTATAATGTCCGTATCCTGTCTACTTGATCCCTTTTTCACTCAAAATCTGTTGATCTTGCATCAGCACTCCTACATGTCGTTTACATTCTCCTTTCCACACTGATTGCTATCCTCACTGTTACAGATTTTTACCCGCTAATGTATCTAGGATGTTCCAATTACCGACGCATCATAGAAAAATTACTGTTAAATATCTAAGCCACTCAATTTGTACGGGTTTTGAACTGTCCGTGCCATGACAGCTGCAGTTGGTCAGCTTCTTCCAGAAACCCGGCACATTAATCTTTGTATTCTGTCATTTAGTATTTTCTTCCCTATTTTTTCCTTTGTATTCGTTCAGATTATCCTTTGGAATCAATCACTTGTTTTTTTTTTTCGGATAAGCAAAGTCCACTATGAAATTACTTCAGTCAGCGATTGTTGCTGATTTGTAACTGTTTTTATTGTTGCTTTGCAAAAGGTTTTTCAAGTTGTTTTGTAATAGGCGTGCGTTCACTCTTCACATTTGTTCCCCATTGATTTCACTATGATTTCTTTTGCACATATCTTGCAGTAGATTTTTGCTCTCTGATCCTGCCCTATAATCACCCTCTTTCCCATTCCCAAGTGTTGCCGACTCTTTCAAGGATTGAGAGCGGTCTAGAACAAATAAGTTCCGGTAAAAAATTCTAAATTTTTCATATGGCTGTGGTACTCATATTGCAGAAAAATGTATCAGGATGCCAGTTTTGATAGGAAAAGTCTATCTCAAGGGTGCATTCGCACCTCGCTTCCATTTCTTTTTTTTTCTTTTTTTTTTGAAGCTATAGTCGCAAAAAGACGCTGATTGAAGTAGCATTCATAATTCATGATTCCTTCCAAAATTGGCAGGAATCCCATACCTGCATCTCTTGCATATGTTTTGTTTTTTTTTCAACGATTCGGTCATCCGTCTTGAACTCTAGAATAGTTCCATTGGATATCAGAATGTTACTATTTTTATCCATCTCTTGTAGCCCCGTGCTGCAGCATAATCTGCCCATCGCATTTTTCTTTCCATCACGTTATTGCAGGCATCTTTGAAAGATGCCAAGTAGAAATTTATAGTTCAGTTAATATAATGTTCTTGCATCATTCTTTATCCTTCAAAAGTGAAAATATTTCCCACTTGTCGTCTAAAATATTTAATTTTTGTCGTCTAAGTCTTGCAGCCTAATAGAGTTTTGTATAGATGATCTAAAAGGCTTAGAAAAGAAAATTAGATTATCACATCCTCAAATACTCCACTACTCCCATTCAGGTACATGATTGAAATCGCTGCAAGTGCTGGGGTTCCATTCACACCTGATCCAGACGTTATGAGAGACGACGAGGTGGCTCAGGCAGAGAAAATGCTCATTGACTTCAAGCAAGCTGGTTCGACTGGTCCCAACGACGGGCCACCAGCAATTCCTCCTGGTGCACCTCCAGCCGCTCCTCCGAATGATGTAAGGATGCCTAGGGTACTTTCTCTGTGGGTCATCGTTGATTGATTTCATTTAGGGTGTCAATTACGGCTGGAATCTTCCTCCTGGCCCGCCGCCACCTGGACATTTCCCACCGCCAAGTGTTCCGCCTCCACCTCCAGGTCCTGGTGATGATTTTGGAGGAAATGGTGATAAATTGTATTATATTATGATTTCCTGTAAATTTTATGAGACCTTTACTTTCAGGTGGACATATTTACGAAGTGCCAAGCGTTGCTCCACCCAACTACGATGAATATAATGCTCCTGCGCCAAATGCTGGGTGAGGAATAGCGTGACCTTATTTAGGCGCTTTATGAAGTATTCTTGTGTCGTGGAATTCTTTTTACTGGTTTGTCTGGAATCCAACTAGTCAATCAAGCGCTCTAGTTACATGTCACTTCACTCACGGCGTTCGAATTTTTGATGAGTGTTGTGCGTCGTTTGATGGGCTTTGACACTTTTTGATTTGACCGCGAGGATTTCTCGTGATATGTTGTTTTGTCAGTGGTAGTGAACTTATTTTGCTTGTCGGGAGTCTGAGTTTGGATAAGAACTTCTGACGTAAATATTTTTATGTTTCAGGAAAGTGCATTGGCTAGACAAGGGTAATTTTTCTGGAAACTCAAGGGATTTTCGTGGGGTTTACTAAATCACATCTAAATTTTTATAAAAACGAGTTGTGCGCATAAAAATTTTTCCAGCGAATGATTGGCCATTATAGATATAGGGTTATTTTGGAGATTTCAGACCTGGTTACTCAAGCAATCCACCTGGTATGATCCAGCTGCCAAAGATTGGACCGAACGGACTACCAGTTTATCCTGGACAAGACGGTCCCACCTATCCTACTCTCAGCCAACGGGTAAGTTCATGAATTATTTTACGTCAGAGGTTGTGCAGTGGCAAAATGTCCGGCATTTTCGTCTCCACTGGACGGCTTCGTTTTGCGTTAGGCGATTTTGTTGAGCGAGTGGTTGTGAAGAGTTTATGTCCTATTTGGATTAGTTCCATGGATTTCGTTTCTGAATCTGCTGCTTACTGGCTCACCACTCCATCGGTAGTGCTTCTGCTGGAGCGGCATTAGTCATTCTTTTTTTTATTATATCTACTCGTAATTAATGTCTGACTGCTAAAAAAGGACTATATACCAAGCAGTGCACAAGTAATGCATCCCGGAAAGAAGTGGTTCTCTTAGGACAAGCTGGCACCGTCCTACCTTCACCTGCTGTCATATAAGCTTGTCGGAAGAAATTTGTTGACTTCTGTGGAAGTAAGATATTTAGTTGTCCACGCTTGTCCACGTAATGGACAAGCTTTTATTATTTTCCTCAGGGCAGACGATCAGGAATGTTTTTCGTACAAATATCTTCGTCTGGTTAAAGAGATAGCCGTGCCAGACGTTCTCAGAGGCCGTACCCTTCACGTGACGAGCACTTCTTTTCCCTGCATAATTCTCAGTGTCCCGTAAGGAATTTAATGTCACAAGATGTATGGATACATGCCCGAGAAGAGTGATGACGATCGGACACGTTCCTGGCATACAAGGCGTTCCTTTCTGGATTGTTGTTCCACCACACCACATTGTTCTAGGATCTCAAAAATCGCGTTTCCGAGCGTTGTGTTTGCAGGATTTTTTGCATGCGTGATTTCTATAGCTTCGAATCCATGACTTTTGATTTTTGTTGGTGTGCATTTTACTTTTCCTCCGTTTTTGGATCGGAAATCAAAGCTATAGTTATACCCTGTTTGAGATTCCATACGGATGAATAATCGCTGCTGGACATTGGTTTCCAAGAAAAGCTTATCCAGTTTCGCATGTGAGGTTGTTAGTGTACATATTTGGATGTTTGCGGAAGCGATAGCTAGCTCTTGGATTTGTTTCGTAGAGGAAAGGAGCAGTAGCTGCAGGAAGACGAGGAGTATCCTAGGACCATGGGCGTAGAGCAGAAGTGGCCCCATAAGCCATACTCTGAGCTCATCTCTAAATGCTTCCATAGACCTGAAATGGCTTCGGATTAAGCTCCATTTTTGCTCCTGCTGTCCCTTCTGATGAAGGTTGTATTCTTACTGATTTACTTACTTGTTTTATATGAACAAAAAGATGCACTAAGAGAGGAACAATTAAGAAAATAGAATAATAATAAAAGGCCTACAAAGTGGGGCAGATTTCAAGACTACTGTTCTCATTGCTCGTTTCATTACCTTACCATGTACCGGAGTAAACCTAACAGGAACACAACTATGAGCGAATAAAGCCATTATGAAGGACCCCATAAAACCGCTTCGCTATGTCTTGAGTTATAAGCGGTAATGAAGTGAAGGAAATGGCCTGTACGTTAATCCTTAAGCCATAATTCTGCCTGGTTTTGGAAAGGATGCAGGTGGAAGAGGCGTTGTGAAAGGGTGATGTGGGTTCTGGAAGGGCTGTCTAGATGTTGATGTGGTTATTAGCAATAGCTTTTTCTGTGCTTATTAACTTAGAAGAGACTGCAGCAACCCTATTTTGTGTGTTTGACAAGCTTTTTTCCATGTCTCCGAGCACACGCAACTATGTTCTTGTGACGAGTGCTCGTTAATTATTCGGCAACTGCTTTCGAGAAATGCTCGTAGGCACTTGTCCTTGCCCGGAATATCAGGCATTTATCCTTGCTCGGAGTTTTTTCCTGTGCCATACTACTAGTTCTGCTCTATAGTTCAGGAAAGACAAGTAATAGATCTAAATCGTTGCAAAATCGGTATTTTGGAGGGATTTTGAGACGTTGCTTCAGTTCTATTACGTGTCACATGCATATTTTCATTTCAGTGTTTCTGTGTCAGCATTTCCTTAGAACAAATTAAAATTCCTTAGAACTCTCGAAATTGAGCGGAAGCTGCCTTGTGTCCTTAGAACAAATTAAAACTCCCCAGAACTCTCAAAATTGAACGAGAGCTGTCTTATAAAGTGGGACGAGCTGTCAATTTGGATTTTTTTCTGGAAGTAGGATGGCACGGGACGAAATACTCATGGGAATGCTGGATTATCCATCTGAAATGTATGAACGGAACGTTCAGAAGTTCAGTCGTCCATTCTTTATCATAGTTTTGTTCTCCGGGGCTTGTTTACTCAATGGAGAGCTTTTTCAGGATTCCTACCATTTTCCCATCTAGAATTTTCCCACTTGTCCTTAATGAGTTAGTTGATTTGATTGACTTTCGTTGGATCGCCTTTGGGGTTACTAGCCATTTTGACTGGAATAAGTTTTCTTAATGTGGTTGAAGCGGATCTTATGGTTTTATGAAGTGATGCTGAAAAAAAAAGAGTTCGAATAAAGCCTATTAGGCGTGCAAATATCACAGTTGGGGAGATATTATATGCTCATATTTATCGCCATCCTTATCCTCAAAAAGTATGTCGATCTGAACTTTGTACAGCAGTATACTGATGAGGTACGGCTCTCGGATCGAACTGGGAGACGCGACAAACTTTATCAAATTTATAGACGGAAGTGTCGTCACATGCTCGCAGTTTAGCGTATTTGAGCAGCTAGACTAGACCTTCCACAAAGTTGTACTTTCTTCTTGGTGGTTGCGGATAACGAGAACAGCAATATTATGAACTGGGTTGCTATAGTGCAACCAAAGTGTAAATGTTGTCGAGAATGCACTATGTGGTTTCCGGCGGAAAACTTTTTGGGCCGGTTAATGGTAAGGTTTTGGTTGGTTGCCTGGCTTCTTTACTTTACTCTCTTTTTTGGGTAATCCATATTTCCTGTGTAAATTTAAGTGGGCTTAGAGTGAGTGGTAATTCGTGCGTGACAATTCTCAAAAAAAAAACTTAGTGAAGGAAAGTTTGATACTTTTCAAAAGCATTTGTAAGGTTATTTGTTTATTTATCCATTTATCCATACATCTTGGTAGATCACAAACTAACCCTTCGGAAAAAAAAAGACCATAAGATAAATTGGAACCCCAGAAAAATTTCATCATCTAGAAAGTACCGAGGAATTCTGCTCATTCTTCATTCTTGCTTTTCTCTTTGTTTCAGGAGACGAGACATTGTCCTAAGCTCTCCCATTCCCTTTGTTCGCCACTGTTTTCTGCCCCTTTTTCTTTTACGTTTCTTCTGATGATTCTCTTTTATCCCGTGAACATTGAAAGAAGCAGAGAAAAGCACCAAAGTTCTCGTTATTTCCGTGTTGTTGTTATGGCGGAAACGATACTTGGAGCATTTCCACTGGTATGGCGTTGTGCATTCGATTCGATTTTCGTCTGCCGAATGATTTTGAGTTGTGCAAACGGCATTTAAACGCCGACATTTGGGTGAGAAGAGTTTGTTTTGTGGATATGGCTCCCTGGCTGGGCGTCATTCGCTTCTAGTGCGATCAGCGGCGAGTGTCGCTTTCCAGTGAGCGATCCTTCCTTTGGTGGTGTTTGTTATGCTTCGCTTAACTGGATCGCATTTAACCTATCGTTGCCGTTTGTCGATTTAATGAGGTTAAAGAAGCACAGAAACGACAACAGATGTCGCCTTAACAGCTAATTTGATAGACTTTCTGTGTTTGTGCGGTGACATTTGATCAAAATGTTTTTGTGGATATGGGGGCGACTTTCTCCGCCCCAGGGGCACCTTGTTCCTGTTTAAGAGCAGATCACACATGCAGTGGCCAGTGCTTCCGCTCGAGGCATTTACACACACTATTCCATAACTATGCTTTAGCATTCGCTTTTAGGTATTTATACCCAACCTATAAGGGCCTTATCCTTTCAAGTCTCCTGCAACTGCAGCTATAAAATTGAATATGATGAAAAATCCTTCCTTGCTGCACGCTGAATGCTGCTAGTTTTTTTCTTGGATACTGCTAGAAATGAGGATTACTTCGGATTACTTCGCCAACAGAGCGGTCTCACTTTTGAAATTAGCTGTTCCGGACCTTTGCCATGTTCCCATCTGACGTGAGTTGCGCAGCTTAGTAGTGCATCTGCTTCAGGAAGTTTTGGAAAATGTGGGAAATGTAAACTATGTCGTCCTAGCGTCGCTGTAAGGGCCTCAGCCATGGTGACCTTCCCTACAGCTCCCTCTTCCCACATACGATGCCCACCCCTCCTCCTTGATAATCCGTCTTCCCCCATTTGGCCCTTATTCTAGTTTTTTTTTTCAAACACAATCACATCAACCATTTAGTCGCTGCTTGATATCCCCATGCTGACGTCCTGTTATTCGTACTCATCCAGAAATTTTTTTTCTGAGACAACCTTTGCATTTCATGGTGAATTCAAGCGAGTTTTCCACGAATCGTGCACATGCATATCTTCAAAAGTAACGCTGAAATTTGAAAAAAAAATCTTGGCATCCTCTGTGCGATGATAAGGAACTTCTTGCACAAGTCTTTCTTTATAAATAAAGTCCATTTTCATTACTCTTAAGATGTTTTCTCTAAGTGATCAGGCATGCAAATGTTCCCAGTATAATAATCCTTCTTGCAAAGCAGCCCGGCTGAATGAGGCTGAGCATAAATATCTATTTCCGCTTTTCCTTGCTCAATTTACATTGCAAGACTGAGCAATTTCTTCAAGTGCACAAGGTTGGATGCATATGTGCGTTGGTTATGGCGCTCCCACGATCTGTTTTAATCATCTGGAAACGTTTTTTTAGCGGTGTAGTTAGGAAAGTATTGGTTGGGTAGTCATAATAGTATGGGTGAACCTGTGCCAAGCTGTTTGCTATGGAACTTCTTCTTTTGATGGGAGTTTACGTTGAAATTTGGAACGAGCACAGTTGTGACACTCCCATAGGAAAAAAAAACCTGGCATAGTTTGTTTATTTATTCGGTGAACTGTCAGCTTCCTCATCAGGTCCTCTCCATTTTATTATTCTACTTGCGACACATTCTATTTTCCTCCTGAAAGCATTTTGTTGTAGATTTTAGTGCACTCGGATAGAAGACCTTGTAGCACCTGCACTGGCGTGCATTATTGTGGTTACCTAGGGTAAGTGTGTTGACTTCCGTGCTGGGATTGGGTGAATTTGTGGATTTTAACGTACTTACTCTGGATAATCTCAATGATAGATCGAAGCTCGAGAAGCAATGAAATAAATAATTATTTTAGAGCAGTTCCACTTTTGATAGCAAGTAAGCTCAGGAACGATTGACCTATTAGGGATATTTGAAGTGGGATTTTCGATTTTGCTCAAGTCGAAATTTCGAATTTTTAGGAAAGACTGAGCACTACAGCCCTAGAGTAAGCAGCAAAAAAGTCTCCTTCTTTTGAGTATCCTAGTTTTCGAATCGTTCTCTGAAGCCGTACTTAAAGCAATCGTTTTTTTTTCTTTTCCGATCTTGTAAACTGTATCCATCAGGGTGAAGGTTTTAATTAAGAATATTCTAAGTCAGCAATGTCACTCGAAATTCGACTCTTCAAAAGTTCACAGTTCATTAGATGACTTTCTCAGTATGCTCTCCACAAGACGTCCGCGTAGTACGATGTTCCTTCTTACTAGAGCGCATCCAGAGTGCTTTCGAGTATTCTGAAGGCTGAGGCCGACCTTGCGCTTCATTAGTTCTGAAAAAGCTAACGAGCTGCATGTAGTAGACAAATGTGAGCACATTGATTAACTGAGTTGATGTCATTGCAGTAAAAAAAAACTAAGTATCTTGTGTTCTATCAGTCAATGACATATGTTGTCTTTTTATTCTGATGGAGTTTCCAAGCTGGACAGCAAATTAATGTGACATGCACGCTTGTCCTTTGGTGTATGGGACGATAAAATGCCCACCCAGTTGGTATAGGCGGAGATTCTGGACCTTCTCGAGTGCACTTTGCGGCTCAAAGATTCGTTTGTTCTTCGCGTGTGCTGAGCATTTTTCCTATAGTAAGGGCTGTATATTAAGTCATCCTTTTCTTTAGTGAATGTTAAAAAATTGAAAAATTCTCAACTTGAAGGTGGTAGAAATTTTCAGCAGGTGCAACTATTTTCCTGGACTTGAGACATCCTTCCAGATATCTCTGTACTTTTTTCTTTCTGGGAAGTGATGACGCTTCTTCGTATATACATATGTGACGCTTCCTAGTATGTACGGGAATATTTGACGCTTCCTTCTATGTATGTGCGTGACAAGAGTTCGTCTACTGAGTTGAAAATGAATGGAATACGGGAAATGAACTACTACTGTCCTTTGTAGTCCGGCTCCGTGGCTCATCATTGCCTGATCTGTGGTGCCGTCGGGGCAAATTGGTTGTTCGAAAGTCCACTGCCCTCTTAAATCGAGTTTTACTAGGGCCACCTCACGTGCGTGGCTTGTCTTTCCGAGGATGGTCTCTGATCTTAGTGGATTTATCGTTGTTGTTCTGCTTCTTCTTTGGTGGTATTTAGAGGTCTCCTGGTCATCGACTGATAACTGGAATTTCCTGAATAGGCAATCATCAACACATTTACCCATGTAAGGCTCGGGTTTTCGTCCTGGTTTACAGTGGTTTCATTCTTGGGGCCAGATGCATCATTGTAAGGATTTGTTACCTCATATCCTGGGTATGCACAGCCTTACATGGGTAAGTATGTTGGTGAATGCTAGGTAGAGGGTAAATTTGACTACTTTAACACATTTGGTAATCTCCATGATGCGTCTGCGTCGTAATTCGCCTTCACTTAGCAGATACTATTAGGTTGGTGCAAAAATAATGCGCGTTTTTCGCTGCTTCATCTTCGGTGCAGAAAACGTCCGGTGTTTCTTATCATCGGTATGAAAAGTTGCACATGCTTTTGTAGCAAATTTCATGGCCTTTTCAAATATCACATGCATTTTGAGCGAAGTTCATGTTTTTGGTGAATTTTTAGTTGTGGAACGAAAGGCGCCAAAACAGGTTTTTTGCCAAACTTATTTCAGCGAGCTGATACTCGACGGCATCGCAGCAGGAATCGCTCAGAATACCACCATAGTTTTGGCTAAGGGAGTGTGAGCGAATGCATTCCGCCGAGCTGCTCCCGGATTTTTCGGCTTGGTGTGCCTTGCTTCGAAAGTAAGGAATGTCGCATAGGTCTTCCTGAGGTTTGCGACCCCCAACTGATGGCAATTATCAAACAGCACCCATCCAAAACAACATATTTGGTTTCGTAGAACATTGCCGGTGATTGTTGTCAGACCATCCCTCCCTTCAGTGAAAATGGGAGGATGAAAAAGCTCGACGAGTTGATGTCGCGCATACTGAATGAGTACCACATTGATCCTAGTTGAGAGGTGTGCTTCGCACCTTTGTAGTGAAAAAATTGCGACCAAACAGTCGGTCGCTCAGTGATTAAATATGAAGTATAGGCCCTCTTCGACAAAATGAGGTGCCTTGCTCAACAGTTGGACGAGGAACATGCACCGAAATACTCCCAGAATCCGAAGCAACACCAAAATAAGGTCACGGCGACTTTGTGGTGAACTGCTGCCAAAATTGCTTACAGCAGCTCATTCATTCTTCCTGGTCTGATAAGTGGTTTCAAGAGGTAAATGAATTAAATTAGAAACTTCACGGCGTGACCCCAGCGTTGCTCAATAAAATTGATTCTTCACTCCTACACGGTACTGTCCAGGCACACCCTGCACGACAGATACTTCACAGGTTGGAGGAACTGAGCTAGGAAGCTCGGACTCCTACGTCATAATCAGCAAACCTCTCGCTCTCCGACTACCACTTCCACGAGAACCTGGACGACTTCTTCCGGGAGAATTTTCTCGAAGACTAAAGTGATACCAAAACTGCCCGCCGGAAGTTTGTCGATTCTAGAAGGTCCTGTCAGAAATGCACGGTAGTCGGAGAACATCTATCTTATTGCTAAAGATTTGCGGATTACAATAGTTTCTAAGCCTATTGAAAAAGATCGATTTTGAAAGGAGTTATGAGGTTCGGAATCAAAGGCATGAAAACGCGCATTATTTTTGCACCAACCTAATACTATTAATATTCAGAGGAAAATTACTGGTAGTTTCTTCTTATGATGGAATTTTTTCCGATATTCTGTTGTCTACGGACGGGATTTGCCCGTTGGTTGTGGATCCAGGACGCTCCCGAGGTCAGGATTTGGGGACACTTTGTCGATCATCGCTGTAAAGGAGCTCCATATCCACTCAACCTTTGTTTTAGCTCCAAAAGTCAACTTGTTCAGGATTTCCTCCCCTTTTTTTCTACTGCTGGCCCTGTTACGACATTAGATATTAGCTTTAATCGCATGTTTTCTCACCTTCAAAGTTTCACAGTCTTTTTCCGCCCTAAAATAGTGGTGTATTGTTCGCGTAGGACAGCTTCCTGGTTTTTTCGTCTCCTGATAGGCTCATCAGGCTTGCAAGAGCATCGGCGCGGGTGTGCACATGCTGCATTTGTGATAGGATTTGTACACATCCCTGCAACTAAGTCTTACATCTCCTGAATTTCCTTTCTCTATAGAAATTCAGCTCGAGGAAGTGATTAATTTGTAGACATTTTTTTCATTAAGAGTAGCCATGTTGTATTGAAGTTCTTGGGGGCGGTGCTAAGGTCAAGCGTTCCTGGAGACGTAGTCAGGATGTTGGTGGTAGTGGTGGTGGTGTTGGTAGAGCTTGCATATGTTGTTTACGCATACAATTACGAGACGCTGTCATGTCATGTTTCGTCTACGACTTGGTTCCGTGTTATTGTGGATTAGTAACAGCTTTGATACGAGGGAAAACATTTTCCGAAGTTAATTGCGCCTGTCTGATTGATAGTTTTTCATCGTAGATCGGTAGATTTGTATCGCAGGAGCTTTCTAGAGTTTTCATTTCTGGATACAATATGTTCTAGCTTCCAACCATCGGGCTGTCAGTTTCGTAGAGGTCTATTCTTTTTTTTTGTTCCTTTTTCTACCTTCATGGGATCTTCCTTTAGTTCCTTTTCTAAACCTCTCTTCTGCATTCCTTTTATCCATCTACAGAATCTCTTGAGCCTGTATGCAGTATATCCAGCAACGGAAGGAAAAACATCGGTCATGTGACTCCCTCTCAGGACTTTTCCATTCTGCTATTTAATTTAATCAGTCAGTACATGTATCTATTGGAGCAATTTATACTAGATGCGTGCGTTTGACGCGCGTGCGTCTATATGATAAAGTATAGGGCGAATCGCATCGCTGACGCAGCTCAGACGCACGCGTTTACGGCATCGCTGCTTTAGCACCATCTCTGCATTGAGGATGTGTATGCCGTTTTGACAGGTCTTCATGGAAAATCCTCCGCAAATGAATGCGTGCGTCTGACGCACGTACCCACTCAGGAATCTTAAGAATCGTGTTTTGCATGAGATTGAAACATGCAAATCCCATGATTAAGACATGCAACCTTTTAATCAATAGTTCTATACCAGCAACGGTCAAATCCATGCAAAACCCATGCAGAACTCATGCGTCTCCAAAAATCCGATGCAAATTCGATACAGAACGCACGAAAAACCCATGCATACCCGTGCAGAACCCATGCTGAACCCATGCATATCCATGGTGTGCATGGTTTTTGCATGAATTGACTATTGCTGGTATAGAATATTAATGCATGAGCACGCATGTCTTAGTCGTGGAATTTGCAACTTTCAATCTCATGCAAAACACGGTTTTTAAGTTTCAGGAGTAGTATAAATTGCCCTATTGCGGGAGAGGCAACATCAGTTGGTGATGAAGCTGGTCGCCGGTCGGCTGGAAATCGTATGGTTAAAGATATCCTGCGATGAAAAAAGTGAATACACTTGTTTGCGAATAAGTTTCTATCAGATGGCAAAGTGTCCAAACCACACCAGCATCCGTCAAATGGTGTTTATCCGTCTGGATAAACTTTGCTGGAGACGGACCCTCATGTATCGTTCACCATAGCCTTACTTTCTCCCCATCACTTGGTGTCCTCGTCTTGCGTTAACAAATAAGCCACTTGGTAAATGAAAACTCGCAAGAGTGAACTGTGATGTTAGCTGAAGTTTTTACTGCGTGAAGAGGGCGTTAGGTGCTACGTAGCGGTGCGTCCGTTGGTTTTGAACACTTCCTGTAGGTCGGTGTGTGGATGCTTTGGTACTAATTTGCTAGGATGGAAAATTTGCCATTGCTTTTCCTGATTGTGCTTGCCAGCTCTCCAATTTTTCCTGTGATTTACCACTCTTTATACCTGGTTTCCATTCAGGAGTGAACAAAAACAGGGGCCATGCTAATCTTCTCTGTATTGTTCCAATTTTAGTATATGTTCAGGAATGAACTTCGCAAGTTTTTCATCCTTTTCCAGCGTGACTACTTCTCATTCTGTGTTCATCTTGCTTTTGTCGCTATACTATGCATCCTGAGGGGTAGCTATTTTTCCTCGTCTTTCTTTATTACTTACCATGAGATGTGCTGCCTTTGAAACTTGCTGAGAGCAAGGTAGAGGATAAATCCCATATTTCATGTAAAAAGGCACTGCAGAAGCTGGTCATCTCTTCTTCGTTCGATTTGCAAACGAAGCTTTTGGACAAAGTTTTCTGAGGAGCTTAAGGAGCAAAAAGTGCTGGATGACGGCAATTACGCTTGTTTGTTGCATAGCATGCATGCACTTGTCTGCAGTACATCGACAAATGAGCGATGTTCTAGACTTTCGAAGTCGCGAATATTGGAACGGCTGGGAAAAAGCCGAACGGAATTCGGAGTTGAAGGGTTTTTTCGGTCGTCAAGGGCTGACATTGCACTTTTTCGCGAGTTCATTTAGAAACAGAAATGTCCATGGGGTGAAGTACACGTGAATAATGTTAGGAAAAGGGCAAGGAAAGGGTGTCTAGCTGGGGTGAACGATATGCCGCTTAGGCAGGAAGCGAATATGACGATGATGGAGTGGATGCACCTTGTGATGTGGACGAATGTTGACTTGTGCCTTAAAGGAGCTATACTTGACGAGGAAGCATCCCGCACAGCAGAATCGCCTAGCGGTATTCCTGACGTGAAAGAGTTTTGCGAGTTTAGTCGTCATGACAGAATATGAACGGATGTAGCGATTTCTAGATCGGGGAAATTACAGCCAGGATTTGTTTGCGGCGTTTAATCAGGCATCACACTGGAGTGAAATTGGTTGTTAACAAATACTCGGCCAAATTTGCCAAAAGGCATCAGAAAAGTGTGGATTTCGCATTTGATTAAAAAGCCGGAACTTCTCTTGACTTTCCCGTGAAGATTCTGACATTCCCACCCGGATACAGCATTGAAATGATGGGTAAATCCATGTCTATGGGTACCAGCTGGGTATTGACAGCATCGCATATGGGTAATCCTGTTAATGAGGTAACCCTGTTAATGAGTGTCCGGTAAAGGGTAAATTTGAGTACGTTAACGTGTTTGCCAAAGGTAATCTCAATAATGCATCTGGGCCCAGGTGGACGGGTTTTCTGGGTAAAAAGTTGGTGTTTATTTAACCAGTGCGAACTCTTATGATTTACCCAATGGCGGTATGGGAGGACCCCATTTGCTTGGCATTTGGGATGGGAGGTATCCCCAGAAACGAATCTTCGAGGTACTTATTATTAACTTTGAATGTTTTGGCTTGGATACCTCCGTTTAACTCCTCTGGTACCTCCGTATGGGTAACCATGAAGGTTTCAACCGTAGCAGGATTAGACCGCGCTTTTCTCTCGCTCCAATATGTTTATGAATTTATGAATACGAGCACTGCACTAAAGCAGTAATGGTTTCCTTTTGGTTTCAGTAAAGTAAGACTGCATAAGGAACTCAGAATGACCGCAGGAATCGTCATGATTGACTGTAATTTATTGGAAGGTTGTTCTAAAATTTGCTATTGTTCCTGTGCAAGATTTTCTGGTTTTCCCAAGAATTTCGCTAATAGTACTCCTGAATACCCATGCTCATCATTGCTGGCAGTTTTTTAAGATCCCGATACTGCTCCGTTGAAGATCACTTAGAACGACTTAGCCCCTGTTTATACTGGCAGCGACGCGATCTTGTCGCTGCGATCAGCGATGTAATCGCGCCGTGAAAAACCATTGGTGCCGCACCATCGATCGTGATTCTGGTTCTCTTAACAAAACCTTCATCGCTGTTGGTTTGCCCAAAGGCTTAGAACTCGTTGCACGTGCGCTCTTAACGTTCCTGTAATCACAAGGAGGCTTAGAACTCGTTGCACGTGCGCTCTTAACGTTCCTGTAATCACAAGGGATGGAACGTTAGGAGACAGTTTTTACTGGATGTATAGTTCGGCGCCACGAATCCTTGTTTTTGAAGCGTTGTCGTTCCGTGACTATTTTACTTCCGCGACTTTATCCAGCTAGTTATTGTCTCTTCAGTGCGATCCTCCACAACTGTTTTACTGAATTAACTTCATCGCTGCATATTACTGTCAAAATGCTGCTCATGAGTCGTCGCAAGACTATAAATCTCACCGATTCGAAGAAGAAGAAGTGCGGCTCATGCAAGAGGAGTAACAGCGCGAAGCCATCAAAGGTTTGTGTGGAGGAAGTTGTACTAGTTAGTTGCTGAAAGTGTCGCGAATGGCAGCGTCTCTAGTTTTTTTTTGTCACGACTCAGTGACTGAAGTGCCAGCAGGTGAGCTCTTGGTTCTTTCTAGGTATTATAGATTATCACGGGAGTACTTGAGCTCTCAGTGAGATTTTTATGCCGGGTATACGGGTTGTTTACCCATGGTAAAAACATAGCGAGAAGTGGGAGCCGAGTGTTTAAGTTATGACTGCTAACATGTACTTGTTATGTCGTAAATATCAAATGTAACGTGCATTTTCGAAAGCAGTACTGTGTACTTTAGCGCGATGCGATACAGTTCAGCATTGGGATTAGTGGAAGTTTTTATTCTGTTCCGGTTTAGTTGTTTATACCAGTCATGAAGTTAAAAAAAAGGAATTGACGTAGTAATGATGAAATGTGGTTTTATGGAACTGTTTGATCGATAGTGTATTATTTTGACAGTGAACCGCGAAGGAACGGTACATACATTCGAGCTCTGCAATTGGTTAATTTGTCCGGGCCACCAATCGCAAAGCTGGGTTGCACCTTCCTTATCAGGTGTACTGCTCCACACCCGTGATGGTTAAGGCAGTAACTGTATGTCTTGACACGAAATCATTCCTGCACCTGTCTCACTCCGGGTATAGAACGTCATCTTAAAAACTGTGGGATGGTTTGAATGATCCGAATTTTCATTTACGACCCCTTGACAGTCCCTGTGGGCTTCCGAGCCCAAAAAAGTCTGGGAAGCTGAGATGTCACCAGACGCTTTAGGCTTCTTCGCTTCTCAGTAGTTTTTGTGGTCATCTACATGTCATACACACACGCACACACATGCACATCCAGTGCATACATACATATATGCCAGTCAAGTAGAAGCACCCTCAGCTCTTGGACAAAAAAAATGAAGTTCAAATGAAATGTGACGTTCATGGGGGAGTAGACTAGATGAAAAGCGAAAATGCGGAATAAGGAAAGAACTTACGGAATTCAGAAACATCTCGCAACTTCTAGAAAAACAAGAAATAATAAGAATGCGCAGCAGAAAAGGAGAAGGTTGTCAGCTGTAAGGTGCAAGTAATAAGTGACGATGGAAGGCAAAACTAAATGCAAGAGAGAGAATAATCGTTCAGTGGACTTTTTGGGCGCTGCTCCGCTTTGAGAAGTCCACTAGCGTTTTGAAGGATGTTTACTTCTACTTTCGCCAGAAAAAAAAACTTATTGGTTGAGTGGATTAGCTTTTCTCATCCATTCTCCACTGTTCTTGGTTAAATGCATCCTTTTTTTTCAGAATTCGATGATCGAGGACAAAAAGCCAATAGTACCACCTCATGCCACCAGCAATATCCCATCAGCACCGCCACAGACGATGAAGAACCAGAACGACACCGAAAGCGGTGTGTCCCGTGGTGATTACTCTTCCAGCAATAGAGAAAGCAGGACGTCAGCCTGTCTAAGTAGGCCTTCCTCACTGGGTGGCCTTCCATTGTTGCCAACTGCGCCGCCTAGCTCTAACTTTGATGAGAATAACTAACAATTATCCGTGTAGATCACCGCAATCTCTCCTTCTGCACTTCTTTGGATGCCCTTGTTTTGGCAGTATCCTTGCAAATCAGCTTAAAAGGCAGTAGTGGACGCAATTGCGTTAGCACCATTGTTTGCACTCTACGCACTTAGTTCACGACTGTGGTTTTAAATTAGATTCGAAGTGATTGTGTCCTTTTGTGGACCACAAACTGGCCCGAAATGTTATCAACAGGGTGAGATGTGGGGTTGATTGCTGTAGATTTTTTTTACAGGGATAATGATTCTCAGTAAATTCGCATAATGTGTGGGTATCCTCTGTTTTGAACCATATTCGATGATCTTTTTGAGATTGCTATCCATTCCATATCTTTACAGTCTAACCGCATTCTGTCAGTGTTTTCTTTCTTTCGATTAAGTGAAAGTTGTTTATTTTTGCTGGAAGACTAGAAGTATGGGAGAAATTGACTATAACCATTTTTTGCTGGATAGACTTACCTTTTATTAAGACTTTGTAACTTACTTGTGAATGTGACAGGAAAGAGAATCCTCTCTGGATGACTGAGATGTTCCAAAAGACGTTTTTCTTTTGATTTTCGAATTTCTGTTTATATCTTTTGATCTGCTCTAGATTCGTAGCACACATGTGGTAATAAATCCAATATCTGCGTTGAAGTAGGGCAAACTATGCAAGATGCGTGCGTTTGACGCGCGTGCGTCTATGTTAAGAACACGCAGTCGCAGCCCCAACGCAGCTGAGACGCGTTTGCGGTGGCCGCGTGTTCCTCTATGTAACTGAATATATGTATGCCGTGTTGGCCAATCTTCTTGGGGAATTTTTCACAAATGGATGCATGCGTCTGACGCGCGACTGACGCACGCTTCCAGTATAAATTGCTCCAATTCCTCACAACGTAGTCTGCACCACCACTGAAGTCCTGGATTTCGAGGGTTGGAAAAAATTGATTGAAAACCATTGCGTCCCGTGAGTCACTCAATCACTGATACCCCGAGATACTACCGGATTATCTGATCTGGCTGCAGTTTTTTGCGCTGCCACCGTAGCTAGCGCCGGGAATTGGGGAGTTGAGAAAAAAGACGTAACGAAGCACATGATGCTCGGTTACATACAGGGGACTCCAAAAGGACGCAGACAAGGGTCGCGACCACGGCGCGGCTCTCCTAGGCAGAGACGTGGGCGCTTTTCACTTTGGGCGCCTGCGTCTCTGTCCAAGAGAGCCGCGCCGCGGTCCCGACCCTTGTCTGCATACGTGTGGAGTTTCTTGTATGTATTTGGAGAGCTCACCGTGTAATGTAGATTTTATGTAGTTTACGGGCAAATTTGGGGGCAGGTTTATGAATATGGTTTATGGACTCAGATCCCGTTATTTTTTAAAATGGACTATTCAAGGTTATGTTAGGGCTCCTAAGGAGTTTCTGCAAGAGACAGCATACTCCTTATGACTACCGTTAACCTCTAAGTTACAGAAATTCGGGATCCTCGATGGCGTAGCAGATGAAAAACTGATATATTGCACATAGTTGACACTCATGTACTGCTAGTAATCAATCCTATGGAATAATCATCAGTGGAATTAGTATCGTACGAATAAACAATGCGCAAATGTATGTTTTTTGCAAAAACTAATACGGCTATGAAGTCAAGAGATTGGTTTACGAATCAGTTTAAATTGGATTTACTAGCAAAATAGGGTTACTAGTTATTGTTGTATTGCAAAATGTGAGGGAGAAGCTACAGAGAACTGTAGCGGTGGATACCGGCTCGCGTCTCACCAGGACAGGTTAAAGCAGTAGTAATGAAATCCGCGGATGCGCAGACAATCAGAGTGTCGCGGGAATTCTCTCCGTATCATTCCACTCATTTCCCGATTTACACTCGTTGTGAAGGGTTACTTTACCTAGTTATCATGGCGTATGGTTAAATAAATAGAAATCTGGTCACTTTGGGGCTCACTGTGAAGAAGGAAATTAGGCAGGACTTATTTGTGTAACTTTGTGCTCCGTTTTCGTGCTGAACCTAACGCTTACTCTTCTAGAGTGGAACTTCCCGGAACCTCCAAACACGTTCGCCGGAGGACCTGGTAACAGCAATGGCGGTGGTGGTGGAACTGGTGGCGATTTAGATTTCGATGAACTCGCAAGAAGATTTGATCAACTGAAGAAGAAGTGATGTATTGTGTCGCTGCTGCTGCTTTGAACGCTTGGTATCTCTCTGGGGTTCCAACGTGCCGTCTTTGCATGTGAATTCTATCCTTTCTTATATGCTTGTTTTACTCGATGTTTTCAGTACTTTAATGAAAATAATTTGCATGTATTTATGCTTACTTCTGCTTTTCCTGTCTACTCTTCTTAATCAAAAATGTTGAAAGGGGATGCTGCCATGAAATTATTATAAAACAGGAAAATAGAGCATTTATTGTCGGAAAATTTGCCCAATATTACGAAATCTAATTGAGCTGATACTAAAGATTTGTCAGAACAATTCTAAATAATCGACAAATACTCCAAAAAGACTTGGCAGCGTTCTAGGATCCGTTATTTCCCAGCTCCACATTGTCTCCGTCTGCTCGCATATATTGTGTGTACTCACGTCCGCTGCAAATTTTTTGTCGCCTACTTTCCTTCTTACTGTTGTGCTTGAGCTGATTTCTACTCGATTTTTTGTTCCTTGTGAAAGTCTATATATGCCATTTGTAGCGTGTGTTTTTACTCAAACCGACTAAGCATATTAGATTTCTACTTTGTTTTTGAATCGGGGACGTAGTTCCATCATGTTATGGAAGCAATGATTTGTAGTTTGAAGTTATTGTATAAATGAATTGATTTTTCTTTGTCGATGTCATTGTAATGGCCGTAGCACTTAGCGGATGATTTTCATAAGTTTCCTCTGCCTCTAATGTCTAATTTTGTTTCCAAAAAAGCATCGAAAGGTGAATGCGGTTTAGATGGCAGCAAGCAAGGCGGTTAAATTCACATACAACAATGGTGTTGTGAACTGGATGAGGAAGTTTGCCTGGAATCATCTTTGGGGAGGTTTGTTCTGTTTTCAAGGTCTTCGTGAGAAACGCTGTGCATCTATTTAAAAATATCTTGGAAAGTAGAAGTATAAAACAAGCAAAAGTGTGGTCTCCTTCAATTTGTGGACCGAAGCGGTAGGAATTTCAAGGTCGAATATCTGAAGAACTATAGTGAGAATACGGAATTAAAACTGAGCTACCTACGGCTACCTATTACGGAGTAGTTTGGTGGGAGTTGCCCACTTAATCTTGCAGGGAAGGGGGGGGGGGTGGGTGGGGTGGCCGTTCTCGCTGTTATTCGGGAGAAGTTATAAGCTGGGCGAAACGTCGTTGTTTCTGCGTTTTTCTTCTATGCTGACCAAAGCCGAATCGCTTCTTCAGTTTCGAAAATGAATAAAGTTTCCAAAAAAAACTTCCATAGCTGTTCCACTTCAGTTTTTTCTTCACTCATCCAGTAATTAATCAGTACTGTGCGATTTACTTTGGTTTGGTTCTTGTAACACCAAGGTGGAAGATAATAAATAAATAAATAAACACCACATAAACTAGACTGAACATTGCCGAAGGATTTCTAATCGCAAAATTTCCCGCTGAAAGTTTAAGACTCGGATGTCTTTGTTTCTACCGTTGGATCTATAGCAAACTCATTTCAACATGAAAGTGAAGTTTTGAGGGATATCTAAAGAAACTCAGCCAGAAATTACCTTGGAGATGTTTCCTGTGGAAGAGCTGAAGGGTATGTCTTTTTGGAAGGTCAAGTTTAGATTAATACGGAGCTTTATTGCAGGAACGTTTCTTTAGTGTCAAGTAGTTGCAACTTTAACTTGACTAGCAACGACCGCATCATTGACATTTGAGCTTTGCGAGCTGGAGGAAGTTGATTGTGGCTGTTGTTGTCGCCCTAGTCCAAATGTTTGCATAAATTCGTTGTTTACTTGTCTCGGAAAGCCACAACGCTGGGGGTCTTGTGGCATTTGAGAGGAGTTCTCAATATGAAGTTAACAAAACCTGTTCTGGAACTGCGTTGAAGGTAAATCAATAGCGGCAGTCTGAAGTATGGCGTCTGACAAAGGACAGGCATCACTTAACTTCACTGAGCTGGAGTTAAACACCATAGAATCTGTGTTGGGACTGAATTTGCAGCGGATGCATTGAAATACTGTACTTGGAATGAAGGCAGGCATGTCTTTCTTTTCTTCTATGATTTACAGTAGAAGTCTTCATTCATGGTTCTTCTTCCCTCTTAGGTTTTTTAACTACCTGGATTGGATGACCGCCACCGAAAGAGAAGTTATGATAGCTGCAAACAGGAGTTTTTGCTGTCTCCAGATTTAAAAACTTGAAATTTAGTTTGCATTCAGTCCCTGTATCGGTTCCATCTTCGAGATACCCCAATCAAAAATAGACCGAAATCAAAACTGACGAGCTCGCTGCGAACTTTTTTTCGGCCAGTTTTGTTTCTTCAGTGGTTAGGTATGTATTTGAGCTAAATTTGTCGTTTAGCAGGAAGAGACTTCATTCACATAACCAATTTTAAGTCGATGTATTTCTGCTGTTTTTCAAATTCCACATGAATGAACTATATGGATCTTTCAAATTTCTTTTTCGGTCCTGCTTAGTACGAGCATCTCAGGGTTAAGAGTGCATTTAAGGGTCTTATGGTTTTGGCTGTGTCGACATGGATGCCGTCAGCCTAGCTTTTTTTTACCGGGGCAGTTGTCAACGAGCTGCGAATAATTGTGGCGGGGAGAGAGAGAGAGAGAGAGAGAGAGAGAGAGAGAGAGAGAGAGGAGGAGGAGGTGGGAAGTTATTTCATTGTCCACCCCCTACTTGCAGCCATGACTCCCGCGGCGGCAAAAGTAGAGAAGTCTGTCTAGAAAATCGTGAGCACAATTTGTTCTGTTTTAATGGCACTGTTCAGGAGAAAAAAAAAAACGAAGAGGATGTAATTCTGACCTCCTTCCCTGTTTGCCTTCCCCTTACATGTGAAATTTCAGTAGTTGCTCATTTGTAGGTCGTGAGTATGGTCTGCTCTTCCATGACAGTTACTTTGAGCCTGCTCCAGAGGTGACAGAAGCACTTCGACGTCTCAATCTGAAGGAGCCCCATCTTTTTGATCAACGAAAGGTACCTTTAGTTCTTGTCTTCCTTGATCTTGAACGTCTGCATATTTGAATTTCAGATGCGACTTTCACATGCGCATACCCTCGCACTACATGGTGAGCGACTACCAAAGAACCAGTGGACTAAATGGGAAGATGTAAGTTTTGCATTTATTTGTGGCAGGCTCTTTTCTGGTTGTTGAGCTCAAATATTCTCTGGGTATGCATTATATTCACCTGAGACTCGCCTTGAAGATCAGCACGCCATATATCTCACATTTAGGAATTTTGGGCAAATATCGTTTTCTTGGCAATCTTGAGATGAAGGCTTTGACATCTATTTTTAACTATGCACAAATTGACATAACAGAGTCGGAGTTTTTCAGGAGACCTGGTATTTGAAGCCATACCTCGATGAAATTGAAGCTGAGAAGAAAGCTCGTGCTGAGACCACCGGCCTTATTCCTCCATTCGAGATGAAGCAACAAGAGGGACACTAGAATTATATCTTTTGTTGTTCAAGTTTTGTTAGGACTATAACGACCATGTAAAATAAAACGTAGATATCTATTTGTGACCTATGGTTATGGGTAAACATGCGCCATAACTTCTTCTGAACAATCCGGTGCGATGATTTTGAGCTGTCGCCTTATCTAGAGCTTAGACTGATCTTGAAATCCATGTCGAAGAAGCCACATCCTTCCCAGTGGGCAAGAGATTCTGACGAAGAAGATCGAGTTGAGGCCATCATAAGGTTTGTACTCGAGTCGGTTATTAGAATGGAGGAGAATTTTCTAAAAAGTGACAGAACCGTTCCGAGGAACAGCTTACCTTGAAGGAGCTTTGGTACTAAAATAATGTTTAGAAGGGCTGGAAGACGAAAAAGATTGAGTCGCGGCTATCGAGCTGCCTTTATTTTTTTTCCGTTTCCATGTGAGAGATGCTGTCAGTACGGGGATACATTTGTGATTACACACAAATACATTAATTTATCATAGGAAAAACCTTAAACCGAGACCCAGGGATTGCATATTCCTAGCGAGAAGATGTTCTGTGTATTTTTTCCTTAATGCGAAATTGTCGTGCTTCTTTCGATACATGAACACTGGGAAATTTCTCAAAACAGGAGATCGGGTCGCCTCACTGATGCTTTGTAACATTTGACAGTCACAAAAGTGGCTGTAGTAATTCCTCTGACCCAAAACGAGCATTAATATTATCTGAAATGAAGCGAGAATCGCTTAACAGTGCACCTGTTCCCAGGTTCCAAAGCAGCTCAGTTTACGTATTTGCTTCATCCGGGAAGAGACCATTGTCCATTCTACATGGAACTACAGTTGAAGTGATATTCAAGAAAGAAAGAACACGAAAAAGTGTGAGGCTTTTGGATATGCAGAAAACAGCGGTGGAAGTGCGCACGAATGCTCATCAGTCGGCCTACTGGAATGGAGAATTCCTGTGCCTCCGCTTTAGGAAAAATTTCTCGTTAATTCGTTACTACATTCTTAGAACAACGTTTTCCATACCAACTTTTAACTTCTTTTGTTTAGAGGCACTGGTTGCTGGGATCAACACATAGCTGTGATTGATTGCAAAAGTGACAAAGGAGACTGGAGGGAGTGCCAGACTGAGGTCACTAATTTTTCTTATTGCTTTTAGCTGGTTGCAACAATTTTTTTGCAGGTCCAGCGGTTTAAAGAGTGTATGCAGAAGAATCGGCCTAAAGCCACAGTACCAGCCGAAAAGAAGTGACGTTGCAGTTCGCTCATAGTTTATTGGTATACCTCATTAGAAATTGCTTTAGTTTGAAATTATAGGTGAGCTTACTTCTCGACGTTTTTTTTTCCACTGGTCACCGTTAATACTTAGATCGATTGAAATTTTCAGGTTTTTATAATTTTCATAATGCTATCAGACATATTTGGTGATTTTATTATCGATGAGGAGGACACCAAAGAGCGCGTCCAATTCTGTACACCTGAACAGTACCGTGCTGAGATCCACAGTACTGGATGGTTTCTTAATCCGCAGTCTACAAAAGATAGGAAAGATGAAGAGGAAAGGTAAAAACGACAAGATGAAGGCTTCCGTTTTGTAAAACTCCATTGATTCTCTGATTTCAGAGAGCTTGTGAATCATAGAGCTGCATATTTTTTCAACCGAGGCCAATACACCGAAGCTGTAGAGGTTGTTCAAGTATACTTGTACCAATACCAAATTTGAAGCTGAGTATTCAGGAGTACAAGTCTTTGCTTCACAAGTTCAAGCACAGCCGTACCCACTCTGTCGCTGTGATCGATTCTCTTATTCGTTGTGCTCTGAAGGTTGGTGTAATTTATGTGTCTCACTTTGTATAACGATGATTTACTTATAATATTGTCAGCCCCTTGTCATTATAGTGGCAGTGGTTGGCAGGACAGCCCCATGTGTTTGCTACAGTTCCCTCATAGCATGCTTGTAGTTAAGCTGCTGGAATGACCTTGCCGCGATGAACCCTTCCTCCTCTACTCCGCTCCAAGTCTCGAGCCCTCATTACTACATGGATCCAAGGAGTCAGCTGGAACTCTCTAGCACCCATTAATACACAATGATGTGAGCTGAAACCGTAGCGACACATTCATTTGCTGCTTTGACTTTTATTTAGCGCTGAGGGCTCTCAAAGTAGTGGCAGTCGTTTTTAAGTACAGGGAATTCCAAGCAGTCAGGTAAATACGGACCAGTGCCGTGGCGCAACGCGGCAACCTGGCCGTTTGCTGCACTCGTCGACCGATAATGCTTCCGTCAAGCTCTCTGGCATTCCCTGCTCAGCGCTGCCGCGCCGATTTGTAGCCACCTGGCCGTTTGGATTTCCCTGTGAGTATTGTGAAGGTGGGTAGAGATACAGCGACCCTAAAATGATCAAATCTGACATGTGCCTAATCGCATTCGCTTTGTTCCCTCTGATCTGGAGTGGGTTATTACTGAGGATTATCTCTTTGGAACGCTAGAACCGTTTGTGAGTAGGAAAATTTCGGCTGTTCCCGTTCTGGTTGAAGACTGGAAGCAGCAGGTATTGGAAATGTTAGTTCCTGTTGACATAACGTATTATATTTCATTCATCAAGGAATGGGTATCACATGATCAAATGTTTGCGCTCCATGTACTCCTACATCATTTACGGAGTCGTTCTTCAGCAGTTACAAATCACTGCGACTAGTAAGTTAGAGCGTTAGCGACTTGCCAAAAGCAGCCTTGCGCTATCTACCAATAATTAGTCATTTCTGAACTGCTTCTAAGTTCGTATGGTATGGGGCGAAAATCAATCGGGCAATTTCCACAAAAACTTCACTTAAATGTCTAAATTTGGCGCTTGAGTAATGTGTAGTCAGACCACGATGATAGGATGAGGTACCTCCTCGTTACCATGTAAGAGCTTACGAGCATCCCTACTCAAGAATTTTAGTTTCTAAGGATTTCTGTGGTTTTTTTTTCAAAAACAAGCAGTTCATGTTTGACCTTGGTGCAGCGTGTTCAGAAGTTGGTTCCAGGTCCCCTCTTTTCCGGAAAGTGAGCTGCTGCAATATCTTCGTGAGTACGAACAATCTGCCCTGGATTATGGTGACCAGCTGCAATATCTAAATGCTGAAAAGGAAGTGTACGCTCGCACTGATGGAGAAGATGCTCAACGTAAATTCGTAGATGCTGTCTGTCTCCTTTGTGCTACCGTCGATTTACCTGAGCATTGGCTTGCATTTGGAGCGAGATGTGATCTAAAGGTGCTTATATCGTTTCTTATCGTTGAATTTTTACGACAGAGCTTATTAAGACTTCTACTATAAATGTACATCTTCTATGTAAATGTACTCTTTTCAAGGCTGGAGATAATTTCGAAATTGGCTATCATGTGCGTGCTCTCATGCTCCTTGAGCGACATTTGAACCAAGCTCACGGTTTTGTCGTGGATGTGTTGCGTAAAAAGATAGGCCGATTGGAGGAAAAGTTGACATTGTTAGGTTATTCGGCTGATCAGGTGATAATTATGCAACTTATTTTGTGATGATCTACGTAAAATAATGTGCTCTTCACAGATTCATGAGGCAAGGTTGAGAATGGGCATTGATCTAGTTCCAAGCGAAGAGAAAGCAGAGTTGAGCGAAGATCTGCAACGCCCTGCTCACGACTGTAGATCAAAGATAGGCGTTTATAAGACGGCGGACGACTGCAAACGGATTCTTTCCGAATTTAGGAACAAATTTCGCTGGATGTTCAGGGGTTAAGAATCGTAATAGTTATAGTTATGTTCTAATTCAGAGTGAGTATAGTTGTTATTTTCGTTGAGAGTTGATTTTGACGGAATTGTTCATGTTATTTTTTCTTAGTTAGGGTAGATTTATACGAACGTAAGGTGGTGATTTTGCATTGTGACAAGTGGATCTTGGACAAGGACAGAATGTTCGTGGGATCTCTTGCCCTATCAAAGGTTGAAGTGGAACGTGGAGCGACATGTTGGATGCCTTTTGTCCTTGGATCAGCGCTAACTGTGCAAATAACCCTCAGCAGTACGTGGGAGACTGCGTTCACATTGAGCCTCGCCACACTGATATGATATGAGCAGAGTTAAGTGAGCTCATTGCACAGATCTTCAAGAGATTACGCAGTGCCACCGATGTAGCCCCGCGACACATTGTGCTATATTTTTCGGAAATCTCCAAGGGAAAATGGAGTTTGGTTGTTCATACCAAAATGAGAGCTATCCATGTGCGCATCAAGTCTGTCAGCTAACTGCCAGCCCAGCCTTACTGCTCTCACTGTGTCGAAGGATCATCACGAGCGCATCTACAGAGAAGTCCAAACGGCCATGTGCAAGGGGTGGGACCGCGGCGCGGCTTTCTTGGGCAGAGACACAGGGCTCTGCATGCTGGCTGTGGTTGTCTGCTTCTACCAGCAGCAGAGAACTCGCGAGTGCCAAGCCGCGCCGTGGTCCTGCCCCTTACACACGACTGTTTGGAATCCCTGTATAAGGCGGTATGTAAACATAGCTTATTGGATGAATTGAATGTTATCTGTAGGTTATGTGTAATGTGTGGTTCTCACCTGTCATGAAGGGGTTCCACCTCAGCGTCCATTCTGCTTTCCAGGACACAGCGAAAACACCGAAATACGCTCTCATGTATGATGACTCATATTTCTATGAATATTGTAGAGGGAATGCTACCCATGCTCTCTGTTATTTGCATGACATCGTGACAGCGACTGTGTCTGTGTCCGTTCCTCTCATTGCGGTTGACCATTGGACCAGTCGCGGTCACAATGTCTAACAACTATAACTAGCGCGACGCTTTCGGTAGTATTGAGAGACTCGCGAACCAAGGCGACCTTCAGAAAGTTGGCTGCTATGCATGTGTAGTACCTCAGAAGTCTCGCCACCTCATCTAATTTGCCCGAGTTGACCATAATTCTGTTGTTATGTATGATTGTGTGAATCATTCATTTGAAGAAGTTTCTATTCATTAGTTCAGTATATAAAAGTATTCGGTTTTGTAGAACTTATGAGGATTTCAAGCAGGAAATAAATCTTTGAAACTGTTTGTGAAGAACGATTTATAGTCACTCATAACAAAATCAGAAGTTGAGTGCTTCGTCGCGAATTGAATGACTTGATAAAGTCATCAGTAAAGGCCGTGCACGATTATCTCTGTGCATTCAAAAGTGGTGACTATGTATGGTCTAATAAACAATCCGAATGATGACATTTCTCACATTTCTCCCCTGCATGCCCCTCTCCCCCCACATCAGTGCAACTATGCATATTGTGGTGCCTACGATCGACAGTCCCTCTCTTGCATAGTTGCAACAAGGTTTCGTCCTCGAATAGTGGACGTTCAACCTGTCAAGGGACCTACACTAAAAAAGGATTGAAGAAAATACAACTGAAGCACAGAATTCCAAAGGAGTTGTGATCGACGCTACTATCACCTACTACAAAGATGACGGTAGCATCCGGAGAGGATCCGAGGTACAATTTCGCCAGGTAATTGGCCACCTTTTTGGCCTTCGACAATACCAATAAATGATGCTGGGTTAAATTTATCTACTACATAGATTACAACAGGAAGCATGAGAATTGAGCAAGGTGGCGACAGCGAGCGATCTCAGCGAGCCTCTTCTCCATTTTTTCCCTTGCAGCACATGTCACTTTACAACTGAATTTGTCCATTCTTCTAAGAATATGAGCATGACATTATTCAGGTTTTTAATCGATCAAACAAACCACTCCTGCCCGCCTGTGTTGAATATCCGCAGTTGCGGTCGTTTTGGATTTCCCGACAAAAAACCAGCTGATCGAGGTGCTGACAGCTCGTCTTTCTCGTCACTGTTTTATGACTTCATTTCCTAGTGATGTTGTTCTCGCAGAATTTCCTTGTCTCTTCAGATTTTTTAGAGTTTAAAATGCTTCCTTTTCCCTTCAGAGTCGTAAAGAATGGAAAAAGAAGGCGAAGAGGAGGAGGTGTTCGAAATCGATGATTTCACCGTTATTACGGAGTTCGAACGTTTCGTGGTGGCTATCGAAGCTTTGGTCCAGGAATGGGGTCTTATTGGCACGAGACCGCGAAAGAAATATCCAAAGGTTGGTTGTCGTTTACATTATTGACGGTTTTTAAATAGAGGTGCATGTGTTTTCACGTTTACAACCTTCAGGGTGCTTTGAGAGTTTGTGCTTGGCAGTCTAAATCTTCAACGGTGAATTTTGGCGAATCAAATAAATTGAAAGTTACCTACTACTATCCAGATTTGGTAAGTGTTTTGCTTCGTTTTCCATGGCAAGAAAGCAGAGTTCGGTTTCGTTACTGATAAAAATTGGAGAACTTTTTTTTTACAAAGTGAGAAGAGATTGTTGCTAACTCGTTCAGCCGAGTGACGTCATCGAAGAGGTTCCGTGCTCAGAAAACGACGGCCATATTTCATCTTTTGGCTTCGACATTGCTAATGCTGAGACGGATTTCATTTACCACAGCAATATAACAACTATGGTATAGTTTCCATTTCTTTTGCGAATTTTTCTAGTTCCTCTGGAAGCATAATTTCAACTATTTTCAAACAATGTTTAAATTTTGATTCTAGTTTATGCTTAGGCTTTACTTTAATTTGTTTTCTTGGTATTCAGTTGTTGTTTTCCATCAGATAAAATCAATCTACAACCTAATAATCCACTGCTTTCAGTACGGTGTTTCCGAGTTCATAGTCATGTCTCCAGCTGATCAAGTGGATGATGCTATAATGACAGAGGATCAAAAGAACCTTGTTATCAGCGCATTTCGCGTTGCTCAGCATAGCGTTGACTGGTATGTTGCATCATCTTTCTAAATTTAGCTTTTAAATCAAGCTATAGAAAATTAAACTCTTGTATTGAGTTGGATAACTCGTTTCTACCACACCAGGTTGTTATGGTGGAACCACTACAACCTAAACCTTAGAACCTTGAACTCAACATATTCAAAATGCCCACATTCAAAGATGAGCAGACATGGAAATTGTTACAAGTTTTTGTTAAGTGTTTCTTTCAATTGGACTGTTTGTTACTAGGGCTACATCTTAGCCTTTCGTTATAACACTGTGTTCATCTCTGAATTCACATCAGAAGAATTTTGTAGAATGCTGCTCACATCGCTGGTGCTTACGGTAGAGTTTCTGCAGTACATTAAAAAGGTTTTGTTCGGACCACAGCCAAGAACAGGACATTCGAAGTCGCATAAATCGCTGAAGTCGGATCATTCCGTAGAAAGACGTTCTTCGACCCGTCCAGTATAGTTTCAGATCAATCTCCCACTCCTGAGCCATTTATGAAGTAGTGCCAGGGACAACATCGAATATAGTGTTTCTTCGAATAAAATTTCAATTCCGAAAAAAAAAAGAATCCCACATATAACACGCTGTGGTTACTATTCGTCACAGGTCGATCCATTATAGGTAGCCTCCGTTCACAAAGTTGATGGGAGCAGATTGCCGTTGGGTGCGGCACCTATAACACATTGTGCTCCTTTTGGGAAGAAGCCTACATCCTACCTTTGTACCCACTTCCATCCACTTTCCGTTCTTTTATCACATGTATTCGTAGCTTCTATAACTAATTTGAACACCCCTGCAGACGACTGAATAACCCACGAGTATGTGTCCAGTTGTTGTCTTTTTTTTCAGCGAAATTCCAATGTTTATCCAATTCGGCCACATCGACAGACAACTCTTCTTTGGAACATCTTGTAACAAGTCAGTGGTCACTCACTATGGCGTGAGTTTCTTCTCATATCAACACACTTCCTTATTAGACAAAGGTTTTAGGATCGTGAACACCATTTCAGGGCTCTCATCTACGCAAAGGCCAGTTGCGACACACCCATCTGAGCGGCTTACTTGAGCTTTTCAAGGAACATGTGGTAAGTTATCACTTCTGAGAGTGTTGCACAGTGCTGACTCCTTAAAACTTTGTTTAGAAGTGTCCTATTTCATTGCTTGATGCTGATGACATTCGTGTGTCTGTTCAGTTCGACTATAACATAAAGGTAGGTCTCCTCTTTTTACTCAACGTGTTATACGTTCATAAAAATTCACCATGGCTCTTAAGTTTCCGTCCTACCCGTCAAAGTATATTGATGACTCCTGTGAAATTCTTGAATGTCATACGTTACCTTTTGGAAGTCGTGATGAACCGATAAGGTAAGCTCAGGCGCATCTCTTACTTTGATATCATTTCTTGTTCCATTTCCTCTCTTATTTTTAGCGAGTTCAATGTAATTGCTATCTGGCCAAATATGAAAGAGGAAATGATCAACGAAAACGAGGTGGGATCTTGTCATTTGCACTTTGTGAATAAAAAAAATCGATTGAATATTCTATAATTTGTAACTTCTTTAGTACCATAGTGATCTCGACCTGCTTAGTGCTTTTAATTGGGCAGGCTCTGTTCAGTTCCAGTATACAGAAGGGTTATTAGGTGAGAGGTTCACTCTTCCTTCAACTTTTTTTTTTGGGATACCTTTTATGTTCTTCAGATTATGCGCTTTCTCGGATAATTGATCTCCCTCAGTCAAAGGAAGCTTCAGAGACAGCGTTTTCACTTCTGGGTTTGAGAAGTTCACCAAGTAAGCGAATTGACATCCTGCAAGTTGTTGGCTGATGACATTCTCTTGAGAGGAATTCTTTTCTGAATGGAAACATCACTTCTTTCGTTCCGTTTATCCGACTTAAACGGTTGCTTTAAGAAGCATTCGGTCAACTTACTGATGGTGGAATCCAAAACATAAGGATTGCTGGTGTGTCGAATTTTTCGATAACTAATCCTGGTGGATTAGCTCTCGACGAAGTATTAATGCCAATTTCCAAGGTAATCCATCTCAGTGCGATTTCCAGTTTCATTCTCCTCTTCGCTTCTTTAACAGAGAATAACTTTCGTACTATTCAGTCAGTAATGAAACGATGCATGGATAAGATATTTGATGTAGACGACACCGAAGAGGATGCCAGTATGGAAATCACTCCTAACCAATCCTTAATCAGCACTCCAGGGAGTGCAGTAAGGAGTAGCCCGGTGAGTTGATCGCTTTCAATTTTCTGAACATATTTCTTGTCTCTCTTCTCCTCCTTCTATCTTTCTAGCTGACATCCGGTTGATTTGTAATAGTTAAGGATCCGTCTGTCTCGCATCCTCATTCTGATTTGCGTAAATTTGATACTCAGTTGGGTGAAACAGGTCCAAGCGACCGAAACGACGACTCTAAAGTAAATGTGGGTTTACTGCTCAACGTTTACTTTTCAAGCGCATAAATTGACGCATAAATTATTGCAGATGATTGCAAACTTCGAAATATCAAGTGTAGCACGTAGCATCATTTGAGCAAGTTTTCTGTCGTAGAAAAGGACTTACTTTGCGCTGCTCTTTTGTTGAAATTGTCTCAACTTCCTTTTTGGAACAATCCTACCTACTTTTCCGGGTTTTCTGGACCTGTAAGTTTTGGAAAGTATAAATTTTATACATTCAAAACCAGCTCGAAAGAAATCTGGGGCAGTAATTAGTTGTTCGAGAATGCAATGCATTCAAGTATGATTTTACTATGGGAAAGGGTTTTGCTTGGATTTTTACTAAATCGGCTTCATTTTTGATTTGTTCACCTATCATCCAAAAGAATTGCTGAATATGCCTTGTTTCTTTTCCGGATCGTTTAGCAGCTCTCGTCTGGACAGTACCTTTTTGTTATGTTTTTTCACGCAACTCGCTACTCTGAAATATGTAGTGAATTCCTCTACAGATGCCATTTCAAATTTTGACCTCACTCTGATTCTGATTATTTTGCTTTGTCTAATGCCAGTTTACGCATAAATTCCCATTTCTCACTATTCAGTCAGTCCTTCGACAAAGCAAATGGACTCCACCTGGCTCGCTGACTCGTCGCTTTGCCATGGCTTTTACCAATGCAGCTCTTGACTTCGTTTTTGGCCCATGTGCTTTTGCCCAAGTTTGGTATGAATTCGTGAACAGACTTCGAACTTACTATGACAGCACCAAAGATTTGCCGGGGTGAGTGTACTTATTACAGATTTTCAAGTAACTGTAATTGAATAGTGAAGTATGTTTCAGAATGAGTGAGGTTACGCAACCAAATCTTTCCCATTGCCTATTACACCAGAAAATGGAGATGCTGCAGTGCTGTATTACTGCGAAGAGAAGACGTCATGAATTGTACGATAACACGAAGGATTTTGGTACCGGTTCGTTTTAAGCAACCTGTCACTTCCTTTATTATTATTTAGACAGGGGCTACGCTGTAGAGATTACTCCGCTACTCACTTAGATATTTCTTCTTTATCGCTTTTACGCCTGATCTCAGGGCAATGTTCCTCCATAGGCTCACTCGAGAATGCTGGTGGGCTGGGACAGGTTACTGACAGGATTATCGAATTTTATCCTTCTAGATGAATTCTTTGATGCACAGTCGGAACAGTCTGCTGACGACTCATCTGAAGGCGAGGGTAAGAAAGAAGTTTCTACATTCAGCTCCTCACAGTCAAGCTTCAAAAGTGGTAAATCACAAGCGGTAAGAGGTTTCTTTTGTGTAATCCCTGACATCGTTAAGTCGTAACACTTTCAGAATTTGGAGCCATCAGGTCGTCTTCACCCATTTGGAGAAATGCGCTTATTAAAGCACAAAGATACGCTACTCTATGTTCCGATTACACAGGTATTGATTTCTCCACTTTTTTAACAGCTTCGGGTGAAGCAAAGTATATTAAGAAGACTTTTCCAGGACCGCAGTCCAATGACAGAGGATATGGTCGACGAGTATGCTCGATATCTTTCATCGTTGGACGACGGAGATGCGAGAGTCCAAGCCCAACTGGATGTTTTATGTAGTGACATGCAAGCTTTCAAGGTGGTAATTCTTACATCTGCTTCTCGTGTCCTGAGGTTTATATCCTTTTCCAGGCAGCTAACCCGAAATGTTGCTTAGAGGATTTTATCAGGTGGCATTCCCCTAAGGACTGGATCGAGGAGGAAGGTACATAGTCATCTTCACACTCCACCGCATTACTGTGAATTACTTTCTGAAAAATGATATGTTCAGAGTGTATGTCAGAAAGGATGCAGCTGCCTGACAACACATGGGTCAAGTGTTGGAATGAGGCGATGCCTATACCCGTGATAAATCAGGCTCGACTTTTCAACGAGTCAAAGATTGCTGAGGAGGTCGGTTGCGCGTGGTTTTTATAGTTTTCCTTGGTTTTGAGAACTGTCAACATCTTCTCTTAGATTTTATCTTTATTGGAAAATGCCACTGTACAGCAAATGGTAGATTTCTTGAGACCAGTCATCTTTACTACTGCCGTCCAACAAATAGCTGAGAAAGGTTTGCTGCCTCATTTATTCTTATTCCAGGAAGATATCGAAAGCAGAAAGGCATTTAACACTCCCATTTTCAGCCAAGTGCATAGGCAATCTTCTTGATGAAGAACACCTAGCCAGATCAGTGCATCGGGCGAACAGGAGCGGACTCAGGCAGGAATTCCTTATACTGGCTATGATCAATGACAGCGATCTTAATGCGCAGTTGCTGTTTTACAGAGATGATTATGTGGATGCGCTGAAGCAGCTTAAATCAGCCGAGCTCTTATTTGTACAGTACACCAGTCTACTGAACAAGCTTAGTTTTGCAACGGTTTGTTTCTTTCAGTTTTCCTGGAGTTTTCAGTGATCTGCAGTTAACCATATTTCTCACAATCATCGTTTAGAGTGATGATTCTGTGATAGAAGAACCCAGTGCCGATGAATTGTATAAATTTATAATCTGTCTCATCGAGGATGCCACAACAAAGAGGTACGGCCGGAATCTCCGTGCATTACGCTCGGAATTTGAATTTTTTTGATTCCTGAAATGGTGATTTCCAGAGAAGCCGTCGATCGCAACGTAATTTCTCGAGGAGTGCCTATTTTTGGTTGGTTGCTGCACTATTTTTACTACATCTTTTCAATGTTTCACTATCTACATTCGTTTAGGTGCTTCAAGTGGCGCTCTTGGAAATGCGGTGCGGAGAATGCTAGAACGGCAAGATGTAACCAATGGTCGCCTGCCTCCACCAACAAGGTATTGAATAAAGTGCTAACAATGAATTTCGAGCTTTCTTGCACACGTTTCTACCACAAAATTTGGTCGCTTGTCCTTCTTCTATTGTTTGAAAAAGAAAATCAATTTTTGTATAGTTGGTCGAACATCAGATTTGTTGCAGAAACTAGCTAAAGTCCAATATCTGTTCTAATATGAGTCTATTTCAGAAAGCAGTATACACTTAGGTGGAGCGTACCACGACCTACAGCTAATAGCAGAGTGGTTCCGCAGCGAATGTTCGCTTCGATTGAGCAGGAAGAATTCCGTCTTTGTGGTGCTTTTACTGAAGATACTGTATATACCTAAATTTTGGTTTCATCGTGGGGCATGTGGAGCTGTGAGATTTGTATAAAATAATGAATGGCTGTGAGATTTGTATAAAGTAATGAACAAATAAATAGATTTTATGTGTTCTTTAGTGCATCCGAATCTGCTTCCGAGGGTTTAGGTTGGGATAAAAAGCTATGTCCCTTGAGGAGTAAAATAGAGCGTAGGAGAGATGTCGCCACCGATCTAAGTGTCGAGTTATCTCCTTATCTTGAGCGAGCGGTTAAACCATCTAGGTGTGAGTTCAATTATTTAGGCAGTTTTAGGCATGGTAGTAGAAGATGCGTTGGGTCTAGACGCTTCGTAGAATTATATCGCCGCTATTCCTGCACGATCACTTCATGGCGAAATCAGCCACGGTTTCGAGGAAGAACACGTGGTAAAGATATGAAGAAAAACGCCGATGCTCATTCAGGTCAATGGGCTGTCACGAACAACCGCGACTGTCACAGAAATGCGAAGTCATATGTTCAGTGGAGAGTGGAGAATGAAATTAGGGCAACTATAGCGAGACGAGTGAAATGAAAGAATCTCGAAGCTATGCATGACGGCAGTGAAGCGGATTTTGCGGAGAGCGACGCATCTCGTTGCGATGCGAGAAATCTGAGTCAATGACCCATTCAACATGGTTAAGGTCTCAGTGTACTACATAGGTGGTTTGCAACTATCACATCAAGCATGGCTGGATGTTGACAGCTGCACCGACGAAGGACAATTTGTACCGGATGCATATGTTCTTAGCAGGGTGCATGCGACTGACGCACGCACTTGCTAAGAACTACGCTCTAGTATCCGTGAATGCACCACAAATCCCAAGGTCATGGAACGCCTACACCACAATGTTCTGATCATTTTAGTTTCAATAAATTCTTGCGTAGAGCAAAAACAAACCGATGATAAACAGAACGACTACTCATTCAGAACTAGTCGAACTCTAATTCCAATCTACAACTAGCTCTTAAACTAAAAATTTTGAATTTTTCACGATAGGCAGAGGAAAACGAATTATATTTACAGTGGACGTCAGTGGCGTTGGCCCATCTGCGGCCTCGAGAAGGTCGTCGCGCAACCGCTCCGCGCGTGCCGTAATCGATGTTTTCTGCTGCTGTTATGCTATTTCTAGCAGCTTTTCTACCCGTTTTAGGGATTTTTGACCAAATCGGGAAGAAAAAAGCTTAGAAGTAGCATTTCGGCGGCAGACGACACCGATCCCAGCGCGCGCGGTGCGGCTGCGCGGCGTCCTTCTCGAGGCCGCAGATGGGCCACCGCCATTGCCGTCCACTGTATATGTGTACATGGAGTCTGCTCATTAAGCAATTTCTCAATAAAGAGACTAAAAGAGACTATACAGTGCCGATCAATCTTGCATCACAGAATACCGCTGGTCTGGTCTGCCGCACCGCACCACCTATGCGGAGCGGCAGACCAGCTGAACATTGCGGTTGCCGGTCATTGAGATTATTGATGTTTTTCGGAATGAAAACAAAGGCAATAATAAAATGGCGAAAATCGGAGGAACATCAATGCAGCGAAGTCAGGCAAACACAGCGCTCAGATGATTTGCTGCGTCGCGACAGACTAGTAGGGCTGTATTTTATGATGCAAGAGAAATTGACCGGTATTTGTACTGGAAACGTCAATCATTACTGGCATCGCTGGCAAGGAAAGCTGTCCTGCTTTTCTCGTTAACTCAGGTTGATACGCGTTAACACAAGCGTTTATCCTTTCACAGAGAGTTTCTGACAAGTCGCACATGTCCCAACGTGTAGTACCCTGGATTTCTGGTTTTGACACGTTAAAACGTTTTCGGGAATGATGTGGGCTACGTGGCAAGGGACCAAGGGACAGGGGAAGGGACCATAACTTTCTTCGTTTACTTTTGACGTTCTCCCTGTAAAACTACCCAAATCGCATGATTTCACGGAAAATTCGATGAAGTTCGTCTTCAGTTCCCGGTCTCGAAGCAATAATCAGCTTATTCTTCCTTTGAGTGGTCAAAGTGGTCCTTTCCCTTTCACTCCTACTCCTCCTCCTCTTCTTCTCTTTCTTTCTTCCTTTCTCTCCTTCTCTCTCACGCTCTCTCTCCCACAGTATTTGAAAAGCGCGCCGTTACCGTACGACGCGCGCCGCTGCGACGCGGTAGGTGCCCCGGATATCGATCGGAGTGGTTAATCGTGGAGGTTGCGGCCTTGCTTTCCTCTTTTGTCGCGTCGTCGTGTACGTGTTCCGCATTATTTTGGTCATTAACTCGTTTGCAGTGTGCAACTTTCATGCTTTTCCAGGTAGTTTCTTTCTGGAATAATGGCAGATCACGATAGCCACAATGATGAGGGAAACCCTCTTTCCGTTATACACTCTGCTGGGACTAAAAGGACCCAAGACTCGTATGATGGTCCAGCAAGCAAAAGGGCACATGTCGATGGAGATGACAGTGAGTTTTTGAACCCTCTTTGAGCCAGAAGATCTGAGAGGTGTAAAATCTCCACGAATTCAGCATGTTTATCCTTTCCAGATAATCTAGCAGTGAAGATTTTGATTCCTTCTGCTGCCGTCGGTGCAATCATTGGAAAAGGAGGAGAAGCCATGCGGAACTTGAAGAATGACCATCAGTGTCGTGTTCAGATGAGCAAAAGTTCAGAAACTTATCCGGGTGCGTGTGGAGAAGTCACTTTTTACGGAGCTTAGAATACGAAAAGGTGCATGGAAATCAATGAACTTCCTATGCATAGTGTGGTATTTTCAGGTACAAGTGAGCGTATATGCCTTGTAAAGGGTCGTGTACAAAACGTCATCGGTGTTATCGATGTGATACTACAGAAAATCCGTGAGAAATGTGAGGGCTCCACAAGCTCTGATGCATTCGATCATAAGGGAGTCAGCCGTGGAAATGAGGTTTGTGTTGGTTATTGTTCTATGAAATTGTTCAGAAAATAGCATTTCGAAGATAGGAAGTTGAAAAAATGAAGATAATTTCTCCGATCACCCTATGATTATTTTGGGCTGTTCAGGTGAAAATTGTCATGCCAAACACATCTGCTGGTATGGTTATTGGAAAATCTGGAGCAAATATCAAGGATATCCGTGAGACCTATGGATGTCAAATTCAGGTTTGTTTTAGTGGAGCTGTTTTAGGCGATTGCTTGCTGGGGATTCCAAAAAAAAAGCTTACAGGAGATGAACAGGGCTCCACCTACTTATGAGGGGTTTTTCCTCGTTCCTCAGACTGAACCTCCAAATTTCAGGTGTTCCCGAAGGCTGGATCTACAGAAGCACAGAATTCGTTGGAACGCATTGTCACTCTGGCCCATGAGGACCATTCGGTATTTTGCCTAGGGTCCATGATGTGTTCTCATCAAAGAATGCCTTTTATTTAAGCAACTCATCCAAGCTACAGCTCGTGTGCTTGAGAAGGTTGTCGCTGATCCTCATCACACAAGTGAGATTAATAAGGAGGACTTCGGCAACAAGAGCGGTGGAGCGAGAGTGAATATTCTTTTAAGCCCAATAGCTATTTTTTTGTTTGTTTCATGTCTCAACGTGTTCCAATTTTTCGGCTGGAAATACGTCGTTCACGTCCAGCAGCGCCTTCAGTAATGGAGGAGCTACTTCTACATTCAGCGGTGGTTCCACAGCATTCGGCTCGCAGCCCTATGGCTACACTGCTGCCCAGCAACCAACAATCAAATTTAACCCAATGAGTGGATTGGGAAATCAGGAGGTGCCACTTTCACTTTTTTCCGGGGAAGGGAGGTGGGACGTGAAGTAGAGTGAAAGGATGTGCAGGACAGCGTAACCGATCTCGTTTGTGGTGGTTCTATATGCAGAATTCTGTCGATTTTTTTAAACTGTTCTTTTTCAACCTCACATGCTTAGATCTGCACGCGGCCTCTAGTAACGTATTCTTCAGAAGATTTTTTTTTTGTGACTTCAAGAGTAGTAAGGTTGATGGGCGAGCTGCATCCTTTCCATAAGCTGAACAATTCTGTGAGCAGTGTTTGTTCTTCTCACCTTCCCGAAATTCTGTCACTCTTTGGAGTCCGCACATAAGTTTTCGCATTGCAGCATATCTCGAGTTTGTTAAGGCTGAGAAGTATGGGTTTAGGTGTCCTTCCTGTCTACTTTCACTTTTCCTGAACGTTTTTCCCTGTCTCCATCTTCCATCGTGTTCTCTCTGTTCCTCCTCAATCTATAAGGAAAGATATATACTGCATCATTACACCTTGTCACATCTTTAGCGCGGATTCGGACGTGTTCAAACGTCTTTTGGACGAGGCCCGACAAATACTGGGCAACCCCGGATGCCGCAACATGGTCGAGATCGTATGAGCGGGGTCGAAGGAGATCAAGCAACGGTAGCGCCACTTCTGAGAATAATCTATAACATCATTATATTCTCCTCTTATTCGGGGGAAAAGATAGTTGTGGAGGCTTTGTTGTAAAAGACTGCATTATGTTGTGGAGAAACATTTGTGCGTGGTTGTTTAGTGGGAGATTCCATGCTTGAGAACGGGGAGGTAGCTGCGAAAATAGAGCACTGCTAAAGTGTTGCGACATTTTAATGGCCGTATGCCCCGATTCGAATGCGACTGGCTCTCGATATGATCATCAAAGAATGCAAATATTCTGAAAATCAATTGCCTAAATCTTTATTCTGCAGCAGAACTCACTCTCTTTGTACGGGTTAGTCCTTCTTGGATCATGTCCTACCTTCTAATTTCATAGATATACGTATCTTCAGAACTGCTAACTTCCCATCTTGCATTCCATTTCAAAGTATCTGGCCGTTCTAGTTCTATAAATCCTCCAAGCCAATCTACTTGTCTGCTTCATTGATTGTAGCATTAACAATTTACTGGGTGAGCGCCGAGGAGAACCGTTTAGGAGAGTTATGCTGTTCTGTGGCATTGTTTGGTCACTGGCCTGCCTTCTTGCAAGAGTGCAATTTTAAAGTTTTATTCTCACCATTTTCCTGGTACTGTGAAGAGTGTTGATCTTTCAGCTGCTCTCATTCCTTGACAATCTTCAGTCCACTCTCCGGTCATCTGGTTTCAATGAAGCCAGTGTAGCTGAGGTTATGCAAGCCATGCAGGTATATTGTAGGAGTGTTTTGGTTAGTTGCAGATTTCCACAAAGGTGTTTTGAAGGTGCTTGCCAAGTACAACATCATGGGCCTTGGTCTCGGTCTGGGCGTAGCTGCTATGGCCCAGATGCGATCGGCCCAAGAAACTACACCACAGATGCCGAGTAATCACGGTGTGGCAGGATTTGGTGATCAGGGTGGATATGCTAGTGGTGACCAGGTAGGTCGCTTCCAAAGCCAGGGAGTTCAGATTCGCTGGCAGTAGCGACAAGCTGTAGACTTGTATTAACCCCCACGACTAAACACCAGCTGGTTTCTTAGACTTTTTCACCTGTCACCATTGGCTGCATCTGTTGATAATTATTCATGTTGTTATTTTCATAATCTTAATATATTGCGGCGTGATCATCGGGCTGTTTTCTTCGCTTTTTTCATCGTTTTTAAGCCGTTGATCAAGTCAGTGACGTGACTACGTAGTACTTTTAGTACGTTCATTTCATACGTATTTATGTGTCGTTAAAATCATTGTGGTCTCATCATTTCCTCTTTTCCTAATAAAGCTTTGTGTATTGACTTATTTGCTCATCATGCATAGCGTCATAATTTCCTACATCGACGTTCATCACAATGCTCTGGTAAATCCAGCTTCAGATTTAGCTCCTGATTTTAGCAATACTCCGGGTTTATTTGGTATAGCATTCTCACGGAAGCTGTTGCATTTTCTCCACTTCCAGGCATCATAACGCCTCTACAGGTTGATGTATCAGTGTTGATTCATAAGCAGATATTGCTTCCTCAATCCAAGAATTTCTGAAGTTGATCCAGAGTGTGGTATCAGTGTTGTATCTGCCCAACTGCTATCAATTGTGAAACATTGTGAACATCCGGCATCCATCCAGCATTCAATCCAAGAGCATTGATCAAGTTCCTGATCATATTGTTTGTCCAGTCACTTCATCAACAATCATTCCATTGAAATTGTTCCAAACCAGTTGGTGGCGGTCTTCTTAACAAATAGGAGGTTTATGAGCTGAAACTTGGGTACATTTAGTTACCTTTAATGTACTTTCATAAGTAACACGCTTCTCCTGGGTGAGTTGGTGAGCGAATAATGGTTGCGTGCCTAGCCTGTCAATTTGCTTCTGGTGGAGGTGCTCAGGAGCGGGTCTGGTGCAACTGCGAACGGTGAAAATTTCGCAGCGTCAGTAATGGTCGAGCGTCGTGTTTCCAATGAATCTATGGAGCTAGAGGTGAGTTGAAGGGATGCTGTATATAAATTTTGCAAAATTAGTGTATGTGGCTATGTTCGCTTTCTTTATTTTGGGCATGCTGAGCTTTGTTGCTGTGTGAACATGCCTGGAGAGAAGAGTTTTACTAAAATTCGTACAAGTACTTTGAATTGTTTGGAATCGTAGGGCGCTTTGAACACTTCCTTTGTTATGGCAGTTCATTGCGTTATCGTGAAGAGAGGGATCATTTTTCGTTTCGATAGCTTCCTGATGGGTTCTTTATCGATAGTGGAACTCATTTTAACTAACTACTATGAGTGCGATAAAAAAAGAAGTGCAAGCTAGGTTATCTAGAAGTCTCCGGAAGCTCACAAATGGCAACACTTTCAGGTTCCTGACACAGTAGTTGGCGCCGTGTTAGGCCCGAAAGCTCGTACCCTACAAGAAATCCAGCTTTATAGTGGTTGCAAGGTGCAGGTATTCAAGCGCGATGCTAGGCCAGAATTACCGGTTGGAACGAGACTTATCAGGTTCGCTGGTCTTCACCATGATTTCATTTTGCGAGGAATGTTTCTATGTGTAATGCTTATTTCAGTCTGGCTGGTGACGAAAAAAGTATGCGGATGTGCAGGTCGATGATTGAGCGCGTGGTGAACGAAGCTCAAGATCGCAGGGCAGTCATTCGTCCCTAGAGAGATGTGGGAGTTCTCATCTTCTCTCTAGCTCTCTCTCCCGCTCCGTCTTCCCCTCTCACTCCTTCAAGCCACGTCGTCTGCTGCTCGTCTTCATCAAGTCTTATCTCCCGACACTCTCTTCCCCCTTTTTCTACAACTTTTGTATCAATAAGAATACGGGACTCAAGCCATCTCATCGCTACTCAGATATCTGAAGACTGGCAATTTCTATCCAAGACGCTTAGGACAGGAATAATCATGCTATTTAAGTTTCTTTCTGTTAAATCTGGTTTCTATTGAACTGTCTGATCTAATCACACTGTGTTAATACGCTGTTGTCAACAGTCGATAAAATCTTGTTATTTTTCTTCCTTTCTTCTTCTGACAATTCTCAAGAGTTTCACGCATCGCAGTTGATACATCTTCCAAAGTCAAAAATCTTTCTTGAATACTCGAAAATCATTTATCTTTGATTCTGAACACTTATTTCCATTGAAAAGAAGGTAAGGGGTAAGTTTTATTTTTGTATCCAGCAGCATAGATAATTGATTCGTTGCTGCTTGTTAAAGTAGTGGTGAAGGGTCTTTGGAAAATTGTAGGCTTTTTTGAGGGCTTCTTTTCTTATTGGAAAAGTTTTCTGGTAAAAAAGAGGCGAAACTTTTCAAATAGTATCACTCTCAAATCATCTTCAAGTCTGCATCTCTCATAAAAGCTGATCATCATCATCAGTGCCATACTATAGAAATGAATTCGTGCAATCTCACCCTCTCATATTCGGCGACACATCAACGACGCGGTGCAGTTATGTGTCGATTGGCCTAGAATGGTGTGTGAACATGGTGATGATTGCAGATATTGTTGGCCGCAGCAAATGTCGAACTCAGCACGGCTAAGCGAGGCCGCGGAGTGCGAGCGAAAAGCTGCGGAATGGTGAGTGTTTGCGATCGAGTCGAATCGAATCGAATACGGCTGAGAAAATCTCCGTAACAGAAATGTACAGTCCTGTAGATCAGGAGGGAAGGATCTCCGTGACGCTTAGAATCCTCCACGTCGTCATGTCCAACAAGCAGATCATAGGTCGATATGTTTGAGATGACTGAAGACAACGTTCAACAGTGATACGCAGTTATGCCTAACATGTCGACCCACGGTCTGCTTGCTGGAGATAACGACGTGGAGGATTCTAAGCGTCGCGGGGATCCTTCCCTCCTGATCTACAGGACTGTACGTCTCATGGAGACGAGAATTATGAGAAGGCATTCCATAAAGGTGTGTGGATTTTGGTGCACAAATTGCGAAACAGGCAGATTTAATTTACATGCATTCGGAAAAAAAATCCATATGGGCTTGCGCTTACAGCTTACAGCGATATAATTCAAAAAAAGTTACCAACATATATTTGAAGGCAATTTCTACTAGGTGCGCCAGAAATGTGTCATACCTCGCAATTCGCGAATGATTTTGTGAAGACCGATCAGCGGGACCGGGTTGTACATCTATGAGAATCACAATGAAAATGCCGTGAGATCGGAGCGAATAATTGCTATGTTGCAAAGAGTATGAGCGTCGTGTATGAGCGTCTCGGATGCCTCTTAGCATCCGATACGCTCGCATGCTTTTGTCATTTAGTTGCGCACATGATATCAAATATAAACTGTTTTCAAGCAAAGCCCATTCCTTTCTCTAAGGTATAATTATTGGAACGACTGTCTGACCTATTTTAGAAACCAGCAGATTTTAGAAACCGAATGTTTTCGTTAAACTTACCATCACTAATTTGTTTTCATCAACATTTTGCTAGAGCACCCATTTTAGCATTGTTTAATTCATTGAATTCCTGATGTTGAATTTCATTCTTGTGAAAGCGTAGTTTTTTTTTTCACATAATTGATACCTAAAATTGTCGTGTGACTGTAAATCGCACGGCCAGTATTTTTACACGATGCGTAATCGAACTCTGACAGCTGTGCAACGCGAACGCAGCCCGAATGGCGTAATCTCAGTTGCTGCCATGCCATCATTCCCTCGATTGCTGCTCAGGCTTTCGTCCCTTTAGCAGCAATTGCTGCGGGATGGCAGCAGTTGAGGGGAGGATGACAGCAACTGCTATTGCTGCTAGGGTTTCTACTCGAACCATTCGCCATTCGGGCTGCGTTCGTGCTGCACAGTTATCAGAGTAGTCTCTATCATTAAGCACCTGCACCAACCCACAGCAAGAAAGCATGTGATGGTTTGTATGGAAGCACTGGATTCACTTATTGGTCTAAATTTGAGTAGTATTTTGTTCTTCCAATATTGTTCGCTTTTGTAAACACAGATTGTTTCCGAATCGACAAGATTTCGTTGTGTAGGAGTGATCGCAGTCATCTGTCGAACAGTTCATGTGCCAAAATCAATTACACTCAACATTTAAAGGTGACAGAGCTGTAGAAGTTCGAATTTAATATGATTGATATTGTGGCAGTGGCTTCAAGTTTTTTTTTCTGGATGGAACGCTTACATTAGATTTGGGTAGCTCCTGGATCACTGTACTATTTTTAGCCTGAAGACGTCTATGTTGAAATTGAAATTGAAACCGGATTATGATGGAGCAGCGACAGCTCTGGAACGAGCCTCAGTGTGTTATCGAAATGCAGGAGACCCAAAGAAGGCAGCAAAATCATTGATAGATGCGGCGGGACACTACGAACAAATTGGGAATATTTTTCATGCTGCAAAGTGAGTGAAGCTATTCGTCCTATCGTATTCTTATAAATATTTCATACATGCTATTTGCAAGCATCAAATTTCTGCATGAAGCAAGCATCCAATGAGAAAAGGTTTCGTTGGTGGTATGATGAAATTGAATATGAGAGTTGAAAAACTAAACATTCACTCTTTGGGTACTAACAATGAAAACTACTAGAAATTTCTTCGAAAATGTTTTGATGATCAACTATTGCAATATCTATTCATTTGAAGATTTCATCAAGAGAGTTTTTAAGTGAATACTAGTACTGTAATGGCGACAGTAATGGCACTGTTTGGTTAAATCCATGTAATGATCGCTTTAGAGCTCGTGAAGGTGCTGCCATGCTTCTGAGGGACGCTGGTGACAGTGCGGCAGCGTTTCCTCTATTTGAGAAGGCTATAGATCAGTATGCAGAGTCGGGCAGTCTGGACACAGCAGCAATGACTGTGGAAAAAGCAGCGAAAGTGATTGTACTGCAGGAGCCTGAGCAGGCCATCAAGGTGAGCAATGTAGTATTGAGCATCCGGTCCCGTTATACTTTTTTTTGTTTGTTTTCCAGTTCATTGAAAATAATTTCAGTTATATGAGAAAGGGCTCGCTCTTGTGCAACAGTCCGACCGATCAAAGATGGCAGGGGAGTTTCTCAGTCAAATAACACGTCTGAATTTGCGGTTAGAACGTTACGGCGAGGCGGCTAAAGCGATACGAGATGAAATAGAGAAATATGTGGAAGTTAAGGTGAGCCTTCGAAATCTCTTACACCCTTATACATCTGTTATGTGCATTCACTGCTTTATATGTAGTTGTACATCTGATAAACACTGCTTTGTATTAGTCAGTTATTCGGAGTTACAGGAAGCCGGACGTGTCGGACAACTCACCATCGCTCTAGTTCTCGTACAACTAGCACAGGGAGATTCCGTGGCAGCCGCAAAGTGGTACCAATGGGTCCTAGAGTGGGGTTCTTGTTATGTAATCTCAGTAAGATAGGCAAGTCATGAGAAGTTTTGTAGACAGTGCCCGGAATTTGAGTTCACCGATGATGCTAGAGCTTGTCGCCAACTAATTGGTGGATGGGAAGGTGGAGACGATGAACAATTCCAGAATGTTTTGAAGGATGGAGTGCTGCGAAGCATGGATAATGAGGTATGCGATAAATTTCGAGAACTTCCTTTTGTTACTGTTCATTTTTTACTCTTGACTCGTGTTTACAGTACCTTCGGCTAATGAAGAAATTGCATGCTCCACAAGGAAACTGTGAGAGTGCAAATGCCGAGGGTGACGAAGATGAAGCTGATTTGAAATAGAGGAAGGGTTTCATACTTTCTTCGCTTGTGCCCGTTTTAGTATTTATTGTTTGTTTTCGTTACAAATGTGATTTATGTCTGTCTGTATAGCTGCGATTGTCAAGTTTGGACCACTGCTTGCATGCCATCTTCATAATAAGTTAGTATCTTCGTAATGTTAATTTATCTTTCTCTCGGAAAATTTCCTGTTTTTATGGACAAAATCATTTTGAACTAGAGAGCGTTGGATGTTCCATCGACAACTATGGTGATAATTTGTCATTTTGCCCCATTATCTCCTGGTAGATGTGCCACTAAGTGGCCATTGAAGCTCAACAAAAACGATTTAGACTAAACATTGATATAAGGGATTAGTTAACCTTTGTTGTCTTCAAATTCGTGACGTTCGCTGCATCAACCCGATTGTATATAAATTCAACTCGCCGGTGTGCGGTATTGCCATGACATTAGCTTTACAGAGGATATGAGTAGATGTAACAAGGTTGTGATGCATAGTAGAATTTATTTATTCGCTATTTTTATCAATAAAAATGTTTATTTCTCTTGTTGATGTACATACAACATGGTGTTGGAAAAGTCACGGTTTATGTACTTGTAGACATGGGAAATGAAATGGTATCGATAGTAATGTCGAGAAAATTCAGAATGGATGCGTTTTTGGAGCAACTGCGCATACTGCAAACTCAATTCGATGCCCTCAGTAGTGAAGATCATGAGAATGCACTAGGTACAGTTTGAGATTCTAAATTTCCTGGATGATTAGAGTCTTTCGGATGGAAATGACTAGCTGTAATCGCTAGGTACTCTGATATCTAATAAGTTAAATAAGCGGTTCTTGCGGGCAAAGATGTACCACTGGAACAAAAGTCAATGAGTTGCCTTTGAGTAACATGAGCCTTAACGTTAGGCAACGGTTAACTACTTAAATACCGAAGCAGTAATCTTAGATAGTTTTAAAATGATAGGGTCGCAGCATCCAAGAACAACTTGAGACTCACATGAGAACATAAATATGATCCATTCGGACAAATAGAATAAGCAAATTGTCAGTCCACTGAGGATTGAAATAAATGAGCAAGAGATGATCCAGAAACTGCGCAGTGGGGTGGTGGCCATAATTGATCGTAGATCACTGGCTTGGTCATTTGATTGGCACGTGATCTGTAGTGTTGATCCATAAAATAATATCTAATTTATTTACTGTATTTGTCGTTTAGGAAATGGATAGTCATTACATCTAATTTAGAAATAAATAACAGTCAACTTTTTCTTAGTACATCGAAAACCATATTTAGGTCAGGAATCGTGCCCTGTGCTCATTAGGGGGCAAGAAATGCCCATGCGGCATGGGCGATCCCCCGCTTTATTTACTTTCCTAGGATTCCACTGATTTGCAATTGCATGTAGTAAATGGTTTGTTCATTTTATTGTGTCAGCATTTCTTCCTTCTCGAAACAACTAGTGTTTTTTTGGCAGATCATTTTTAGTCTATTAAGTAAACAAACAAATAAACTTAGCAGGGAGGACTCCTAATTTTTCGGCGTGAAAACTTGCTAAATTGACATCGCCCATATTAATTTCGAGTTGAATGCATCCTGTAAAATCTGCACTAATTAAGTATAATAGCTGAGAGTCGTCTCCTTAGTCATGTTGTCGCAGGTTTGAAGTATTATAATTAGCTTATTTGTGGAGAAATTCGTTTCTTGTCCCTTTGGCTGAGATCGAAGTTTAATTAATTTGCTAAGGAACCCCATGTTCTTGAACTTTTCAAGCCTAAATCATCTACGAATCATTCCCCTAACACCTTTGTAAGGTTGCTGGGTCGGAATATCCTGTTTCTGTAGTTATTCCGAAACTTTTGACCTCAAGTAATTACTAAATTGAAGAAAAAACTAGCTTCATGAGGAGGTTGAGGAAGGTCTTTTCATTAAAATACGATACTTTCGTGTAAATTGAAGAATACGGTGCTCAGCTGATCTTCTCATGTTCTGCTGTGAAATAACCCTACTACAAATGTAAGCAAGTTAGTGACGAAAACTTACACAATTTTCAGCTGCGGTGGCAGAAGCTGTCAGCTCTATGAGAGATGCTAGTGTTCGCCGACGCTTCGAAAAAGAAGTCGAACTCACGTTAGCTTGGGAGGCGGAGAAAATGATAGTGGTTGGTGTTCATATTTTGCTTGATTAAAAAATACTAGTGAATTCGATTGGACAATGGTTGTCATAGGTAACACTGTCTTTAATGCCTCGTAATACAGGAACGTTTTGCGGGCGACTGCTCGCTGATGGGTATGTACAGTGCGCCTTCAACGTCAGCATTCGACTTTGAGCAGAGCTCATCGTTTTATGAAGACATTGACAGCAGTGAAGGCGAATTTATTTGGTCGCAGTCAGGTGGTGGGGAGCAGAGCTCAGGTAGAAGGATTTCGAACTGTCAAATTTTCAGTTGTTTTAACTCTTAATCCTTTAGGAAAACGCCTACAAACAGAGATGAACGGAGAAATTTCGAACTCACAGTTTTTGGAGGTGGTATATCTTGGATTTTGTTCCGCTTAGTTGTTCAATTCATTCCACCTACTCAAATTGAGTTGCAGCTCTCGAAAGGAGACTACTCTGATCCGACTGGTCAGCTGGATGCGACTAAGACTGCTATAAATGAAGGAAAACTTAGAGCAACTTGTGGTTTACCGCCATCGGATGAACCGTCGAAGGAATTTGTAGATCCGAGAGCGGCAACTTCTGCTGCAGAAATGGATTCAGGCAAAGAAAATCGCTTTATATGTGCGACATGCGGATTTCTGGGAAATAATCGAAAGGCTTTGTACAGGTGCTGTCACATTTTTTCTTGAGAATTTCGTGAGTATTTGCTTGGTATTTACGGTGGTTCTGCCTTTTTTAGACATGGAGTGAAGTCTCATCATCTGGTAAGAGTGCTGAACTCTGCCGGATCGCTAGCTTGTAAATATTGCCCCTTTCGCACGAATAAAACGTTCAACTTCAACCGACATATGAAACGGTTCCACTCGGACGAATGATGGTGAGATCTATTTCCGGAAAAAAATCCTATGGTGAAGCAACCAATGCTTCGTAATGTTATTGATATCGCCAAAGATCTGGGAATGGTTATCTCTTACTTGCTTAATGGGTTATAAGGATCACTATTAATAAGTATATGAATCCAATGGTTATTCCACTGATCAAGCATAATATATGAATTCAATGGTTATTCCACTGACCAAGCCCCCCCCCCCTTTCCAACAGCGGGTAGCCTTTTTTTTTCAAAGTTTCCCATAAAAGATACAAAAATTCGATATCGGCTCATTTCCATTTCCTTGTTTTTATCTTATTTTTACTGCAATTTGGAAGACATTTATTCCTACTGATTTGAATTTAGGTTTATTTTTCCGTGAGTTTTCAAAAAATGTTTCGGACACCCTGGTCTCCGGAGTGGTGGCCACAGTTTTTCTTCTCACCACCCCACACCCGTCTCTGGTTTTTATATTTTACTTCTTCACGTAATTTCCTCCACGTCAGTAATAGTATGCGATTGATTTGCCCAGTTATGTATTTTCCCGCAAAATTTACGAACTTTAGAAAGGCTACCATGCTCTGGTAGATTCCTGATCGTTGTTGCTTCCTACTACACCAATTAACCTTGACCCATTTCCTCGTATTTTTCTTAAATTCGACCTTTCCATGGTGTGTCAATTCGTGTTTCTCCAGATGCTCGAGGTTATGTCATCAATTACGTTTTTCTATCCTGTGCAGTATTACCCCCTACCCTGTAAAATTATATATCCGTTCATAATTATCCTTCCTGGTGTCCAGCTTGGTTTAAACCGTGAAAATTCAAGCAAAATTGACGATTCCACAGGAGTTATACTGTAGCTCTGTTCGCATTTTTCCGACGATGTTCTCATTTCTTTCTGTCAGTTTCTGAAGGAAAATCTCAGGAACACATGCGAATTCCGCCTTTACGTAAATCATTTCTGCTCAGTTTTCTCACCTGGGGGATGGAAAACAAGTTGCCAGGAAACTTTGCAAATCCTCTTTATGTATATAAAATTACTAGATATGAAGTCGTATTGCTCTTGTAATTCTTGTATTTGATCCATTGGAATGTTTTTTTTTGTCATTACGCTTGAATGAGAAACAAAGCTGCGGAATGCTTGCAGCTTCAACTCTACACCCCCGCCCACTTATGACTTGCAAGGATCTTCTGGTGCACGCGACTCTAGTGCTTTTCTGGTTTGCTAGGTGAAATTTCTGGTTCCGCGAGAATTGTCGTGGAAACGCGGGAGTTCGCATGTTCTGCCAGTCTGTCGATCAGTGACACCACTGCGAATGTCCGCGATCGTAAATGATAAAGGAGACATGCCATGTCACCATTCCAGACTGCTCGATGCCTTCACACTTCCGCTTTGCTCAGTCTTCTAGTCTTAGGAGACTTCCGTATCATCTTAATGTTCTTACAATTCTTAGTAGTGTATAGACTAGTCACTGTTATGCAGTATAGTGCTGCTGCATGAAAAAAAAAACTCATCTCACTGGCAAATACACGCTTTATTGGTATGTGGTTACCAGTTCTTGTTCCATGGGCCGATGCTTGACATCTATGTCGTATTTCAAGATAGAAAGCTTTGCTCAACACAGAAGAATTCTTGACCGTTTTATCACATCTTTTTATCTTCATATTTTTTATCTTTTTATATCATATTGTATTTTTATCTTTTTGCTCAGCTTCCATATAAGGGTACAGTACGAAAAGGAAATTGAGCTTCTTTTTTTCTTTTCTATTCCTTTTCCTTTTTCCCTTAGTGCTGTATCATGTTAGGCTCATTGATTATCACATCCTCGAATGGATCTATACAGGCTTTGTGGCTGAAATCCAAGAACACTCATTGAGGAGGATTGTGCTTGAGATGGACTAAACTGTCTAGCCGTACGTAAACTAGGTTTTGCAAGCCTTTCCTCGAATTTCTGAGTGAATTGCTGCTCAAATCATTGGAAACCTTGCCACAGGCGAATCTAGCTTGCATTTCTCCTGAGCTGGTAAATTCGCTGATTACTACTCAGACTCGGTGTGAATTCCACTGGGTAAATTGTTTTTCTGCTTCTTGATGATTTCCTTCTTCTGATAGAATCAGATGACACATATCTCTCGAATTGCACTTGTTTCCCTGATGTATAGTGGAAGATGTAGGGTTACTTGCCATTCTTGTATTCTGATGAAATCCGTTTTCCTTATTTATTGCCATGTCAACTGCAGCCATCAAAGCTAGAGCGAGATAGTTCTGCTGCTTTATTCCCGTTAATATTTTCGCTTCATTGCCCTCGACCGAGCCTGAAAATGATGTCTTCATTAAAAATATTATCTATGCCTCGTCCTTTCATTCGCATGAATTCTGTGAGGATGTGAGCCCCAAAAAATGAGCATAAAGGAATAAATCAAGGTGTAGCTGGTCTTCTCGCCTTTTGTCTTCTTTCAGTTTTTATTGCCAGATATAGAGGTATTCTACTAATCGCTGGCAAAACTGACTGCCTGAATGATCGCTTTTTTTCGAATAGTTTTTCTGGTGTTTGATCGATGTGTCATTCGATCGGGATGGATGTTTTGAAGCAGCACAAAGTACGATCACTGGACTGGGGAGAACGCTGTGTCTGGACGTCAAATTGATCCGCAGCGCCATATTGCACTTTACTCGCTTTGCCTCCTCCTTCGGGTTGAGCTGTTTTTCTGGCAGTGACTGAACACTTTGGAGTAAGTAGTTTTTGCCAATCTTCCTCACTTCCAGCATTATTCTCCTTGACGTGAATCCTTTTTTCATGGACTCTAAATCTGCTTGTTTCCCCATGGTAAGTTGGCTAGAAATAGAAAATTTGATTCTAAGGGTATTTCCATATAACACTGCTAGCTGTTCATTCTATTCTTGTGATCACTTCCCTGTTTGGCTTTCCTTTGTCGGGGAAGTTCTGCAAGTGTTCCAAAGATGACATAGGGATCTTTCTGCGAAAATTTTACGCTCTGAAGAGCTCCTACTCTCGTGCCTCTCACTTTATTTTCTTCGTTAGTGAACTGTGTACAGATTTGTTTTCGATATTGCCCTTCACGTGCTAGGAAGGAGTACAGGTTGTTTTTTTGTTCTTTGATCGCTGAACTCGTCTATTCATGTGTAAACCAATGCTTTCTTCATGTGCTCACCCCTCAGGTGTCCTTTTTATCTATGAAGTGATCGCTCAAGCTATTTAAATATGATGCTCTTCGAATGAAAAAGGTTTTTCACATAACTGTTCCTGGCTTTCTGATGTTTTTTTTCTGGAACTGAGATATTTGATTGTAGTATGGACCATAGTTCCTTGTCAACAACACAACAATCAGTAGTATTTTGTGAATTAATTGATTAATTAATTCGTTTGCTCACTCACCCACACACTCGTTCGCTCACTCATTCGTTCGTTCGTTCGTTCGTTCAATCATTTATTCATTCATTTATTCTAATCATTCATTCCTTCAATTCTTCATTCATGCTTTCATAACGTTTCATCATGCTGCAAGACAGACGTGAAAAGCAGTGATCAGTTCGTGACAGTATAAATCCGAGTCAATTTCTGGATATTACTGAAGCGTTTGTGAATCTCCTAGATTTTCCTTCTATTGAAATTTTGAATTTTTTGGGATTATTTTCCTTACATGAGACGACACGGGCATTCTAGTGAAAACTGGGTGGATAATAGGAGTTCCGTTGATGAAGTTCTTAATCTCCCTTCAACACTCTTTTACTTTCCTTTCTCAACCTCCCATCTTTTTTTGTGATTTTTTCTAATATTATGTTTTTCTTACGCTTTTCTAGCAACAGCCGTCATTCTGTTGGTCTTCAGTGAGTAGTTCGTTCCTCTCTCTCAATCTGGATACTGCGATTAGTTTTTCTTTTAATGGTTCTCGAAGGCTTTCCCTATGAATATTCATTAGCTTCCTCAATTATAGGTTTTCCTATTTCCGTTAGTCTTCACTTTACATGCAACCTTCGTCTCTTATCGTTGCTTTTGTGTTGCTTTTTTCATTTGGGAAAAATTCAAAGGAAAATTTTGGAAGTGGCCCATAGTAGTTTATTTATTTATTTATTTATTTTTTACGCCAAAGGCGCACCATACATTCAGCTAAGGTAAATAGTGTGGCAATGAATAGCGAACAAGGAAAAATTGTGCATGAATTAAATAAGTGAGGGCAAAATAAAAAAACTGAGCATCAACGGGGATCAAGCCTTGTGAAATCAATTATGATCCTGCTTACTCCTTGTTTTTCATTGGAGTTCAGTTCATTGGAATTTGTAGAAATTGAGTGGAGTTGACATCTCTATTTGAATTCCATCATACGTCTTGATTTTTCCCATGTTTCTCTTTGACTCCTGATTTTTAGAAGGTTGTAGGGTGATCAGAAAGTCGATTTAGGGTTTGATAAGGAGTTGCAGATATGATATGATTCTAGACATCACTAGGGAACTGTCATATTTTCTCCTCCTTTGAACTTATATCCCTTGCAGCCCTTTCTTTGTTCAGAGTGTTAGATGCTTTTTGTATTGGTTTTGAAATCAGCCACAAAGGAAATTCGTAACTCTCTTTTCCATTAGCTCACGTTGGATTCATTAATTCATTTAATTATTTGTTTTTTTTTTTGGTTATTTTACGCATGACGACACGGAGCAAAAGAAACTGCAGATATTTTCCTTGATAAAAAAATCGTTCCTCTTCTGGTATTGGTGGAAACTTCACTTTCCAAGATGATTTGACACTAGTATGTTAGCAAAATCGGGTTAAATGTTACCCTTGTTTGCTAAAACAATTAAACTTATGGTGAAGCATATGTATAGGGGGAATTAAAATGTCCTGAAAGGGCAACCCGGTCTGCTGCGGCTTTGCACGGAAAATAGAAATAGTGTGAAGTACAAAGGTGTGGAGCGCTGTACCTGGGAAGGTGGTGCAGCCAATTTCTGCGACTGGCCATTGGTTGAATTCGCCAATCGTAGAGCTTGCCGATAGCGTTATTTCCATGCTGAACGCTTTATATTCGGATTCCGAACCTTTCTACGACAGACTCCACTGAACAGACCATTGTACATGTTTTCCAGAAACTGTTATCAAGCGTTATCAGCAGTTCCCAGAGACAATGTAGCCAGTTTCGACACCTTCAATGAGTCAAATGATTTTACACCTTTTTGGTTGAATATATTTTCTTGAAAATCTAGCTTTATTCCAACAAAATTGTGCCTATGATGATTACGAATGTATGCACAAATTACTTTATATGTTACTTTACTATTTTTACCTTTTTTATTTTATTTATTGCCCTTTATTTTACTTTCCTGAACACCCTTTCTATTGAAGTGCATGTTATTTGCTCGAATGGCTTTGGTGCAGGCACTTTTGATCCTCCTGCTATTTGACGCTGGAGTTCCTCAGATTTTTCTTTCTTCTTTCAGATTGCACTATGTGCATGACATTTATATTCATAAGCGATGATCCTAACTCCAAGTACAAGCTGATTATCCTGAATAATCGGGATGAATCTATTGACAGACCGACCCTGGAACTCGACTGGCGGAACGGTGTCCTTAGTGGTGAGTCCTGGAGAAGTTTTTCTCCTCTCTGAAATTTGAGCTATTATTTGAGGGGCCTCCAATATAGTGCACTTTTCGGCTCATATTTTGTTGCAATCGTTCCCCTAGAAAGGAGTCTGGTTTCATTTTGAGTTTCTCAGATGTAGTTACACTTCGAAAAGCTTTATTCTTTTTGTTATATACCAATGTTCACTTTTCAGGAACTGATATCCAAGATCCAGCTAAGGGCACTTGGTTTGGTACGAATAAATTAGGCAGAATTGGAATTTTGCTCTCAATCACACAGCCGGCATCCACGATTAGGCATGGTTGTCCTAGCCGGGGTGAGCTGCTTCCCTTCATTTCTTCCAGTTACTCGCCCTCCATAGGTTCATTCCGGTGCTCGGTGGCCTCTCATTTCAGCAACATCCTCAAATTTCTAGGGGCGTTTGGAAACTAGTCGTGCAGCTGTACTTTAATGTATACATTCAGGACTTGCCTGAGTTGCTTACGTTGCTCATGTCGAACTGATTTTACTCTCTACTTAGGTTACGACAGAAACATTCAGGTGCAATTGCTAAGGATTATCTCGAGTCAGCAACGTCAAGCCAACAGTATTTTAACCAGCTTTCGGATAAGGCTCACCTTTACAACGGGTTCCAATTCTTGGGCTTGGAGAGGTATGCGCTTATGCCATAGCATCTCTATAATGTTTATTTTTTATCTTTTGTATCTGAGCCATGGTTTTCAGGAATGATCATGATTGTTACGAGATGACGTCATTGACAAGCATGTTTGTTGACGAGGTGAAGCCGCGAGTATGGCCTCCAGGTGTGCAAGTCTTTTGATTTCGCTGAAATTTGTTGGCCATTTGTGTGGAAATATGTAGTCAAGAAATAAATCCTCACTCCCCATGAATTAGGAACTAGAGTGGAAATCAATGAAAAAAAATAAGGATATCCGTGGGTTTCGGTAGCAGGTCGCTACCATTCCCTCGATCTAATATATTCTCTCATATAATGAAATTGCGGCCCGGATACAATTGGGGAATCCTTTGTAGAAAAGTACTGTTTTTTTAGTTTTCGGAAAATCACCTGAGATTCTAGAATCTTGTCATCTGCTCCAGCATAGCATATGACATACAAAGCAGTTGTTAATAGGCCAGTAACTTGAATGACCTTTCAAAATTTCAGGAACGTACGTATGGGGAAATAGTCCACCCGAAAAGCCATATCTCAAAGTGGTTGAAGGCAAGAAATTATTCGAAAAATTCGTTTCTACCCTAAATAATGAGACAAAAGTTGAGGAGATTATCCAACGACTCCTGGAAATTGCTACGAATGAGACGAGGTGAGTGTTTATACCGAGCTGAACTGGTCTTCTTTTAGATTAAAAAAATTCTATAAATTATTTATTTATGGTGACGTGTTCCGACTCCGGTTCTGTCAGCAAAAATAATTTTCGAAAAATATTCCCAAAAATTTAGCGCTTGCTGCATATTTATCGCCTATTTCGGGTTTTTCATGGATTCTCTTATTTTAGGCACTGTCCAGATCCGCAATTGGCCCTGCAGACCGGCCGGCCTATCGAATCATATCAATATTTCTGTTCGATAATGGTGAAATTCCCTATAGAAATTATGCGATATGGCACAAGATCTCACAGTATATTGATTGTCGATAGGGAAGACAATGCGACTTTCTATGAGAAGAGGATGTCGAAGCCGCCTCAGGTTGACCAAACTGCTGAATGGCTCGACAAAACAGTCACTTTTAAGCTAGAGCCGGTAAACATATGAACGAGTTACCTCTACTTTGTTTTATTTTTTCATCAATGTGAGATTGTTTTTGTTCGGAGTTTGTTGCTTGATTGTTTTGCTGTATGTGAAAATTTTATAAAGTTATCTGATACTTCCGACTATCTCTGCTTATCTGATGAGCTTTCATTATAGACTTGTTTTATAAAATTTTATTACGACTATTACGACTATTTATTCAGTGTATTTAAATGTTTCTCACAATTCCCAAACGTGCAAGCCAGTGCTCCTCGAATTTCTTTTGATAGAAGCTAGCCGTAACACACTCGACTTATACTAAAATGTGATGAGTGAAAACGCACTCACTCAATATAAAAATAAAACTAAAAATAAAATATTAAAAGTCAGCTGTTAGACGTTCCTATGCAGTTTTCCCCTTACTGATGAGTGCAGAAAAGGCATGTTCCAGTGTTTAGAATCCATATAAGGGTAATGCACGAAACGGATCTGAACATATACATATAATGAAATGAGGAACTTCATAGTTCTAAAATTACTGTAGTAATACCAAAACCTTTTCAACTTTTTCCTTATAGAATCGTAGAGTCATTGAATTCTTGCGTGGCTATATAATGACCGCCAAGGAGCACACAATATATCACGACAACGATTCATCCTCCTTGACTTTTCTGGCACCAATTTATGGACCCTTAACTGATGGATGGCTTGGTTGACACGGAAACGGATAGAGCCATCGACCCTGTTTACTCCAGAGGTACTGACCAGATTAAAGGGAACTTTCTGTTCCGTCGCAAAATCTCTCTAGTCACGCTTCGACTGTAGTCCTTACATCTCCCTCAGATTTACAGTACCGCCCAAAATTATATAGCCTCTTGAATTTTCCTGCATAACTTTTGAGGTGTAAGGCTTTGCATGGAAGGAAACGAAGGAACCTCTTTTGTGATATGGACTTCTGGGTGCATCGTGACTGACTTAACATAGTAACCACGGAAGAATGACCTATTTTGGCAGAAATTCTTACATTTACTGCTAAAGTCATGCTTCGTATGCCTTGACCAACGATCTGAAAACACACGTTTTCATCCGAATATAAGTAGTAGTCCAATTCTTTTAAAATACAGCCCATAGGAGCCCTCTGTGATCTTTTGAGATGCTGCAAAGTTCTGGATTTTGACCTTTGTGGATAATTATTTCGTCTAAAGGGAACTAGTTAACAAAATGGTACGATGTCATTCTTTTTCTATCACGTGTTAGTGTCTACAACACCCATAAAAATATAAGCGTTGAAGCTTCACTCTAAATGAAGTTATGAAGGAAATGGAGGAGACTATAGCTATATAATTTTAGCCGGTACTGTATGTTTACTTTCAAGGCAGCACCCGTCGCAATCCTCGACTCCGAGGTAAACCGCGAATAGTGAAACAACACATCACAAATGTTCAAAGAACACAAAAAAAATCACGACCTACCAACGCAGGAACCCAATTCCGTGAACTAGCTACCTTGCATGCGCCAGTTCACACAAGCCGCTATCGCTCGATGCAAGCGTGTGTGACTTTCGCGTGGTGGGACCCACGAGTGTCAAACGAAGCGTGCTCAGTCGCACTTGAAACAGCACCCATATTTCGTGAATTCCTCGTGAGTTTCGCGCTAGAATTCATCAAAATCTCGGGCACTAAGAATTGAGCGGATGCTACCTTTAAGCGGTATCACATGAAAATCTCTTTCTTAACGTAATACTTCGCAGCAAGTAATATCGAAAGGTTTTCAATGAAATGTTTCATCTGGGCCATAGAAAAAGTCGACTATTTCACAACCGTGGAAGGCTGCTCTACGTGCTGAACAGACTTTTTTGGAACTGTCACAAGCACAAGCGATAGCAACGAGCTCGCCCTACATAGCTCATTTGGTGGTGTCTTGGTGTCTACACATTGCAAGATTCAGAGATGTTATATAATTGCATGTGTTGTTAGTCTATGAATAAATATCGTCCTCGAAATTCACTAGATCAGTAACAGCTGTGCTGTTGAATATATTTTTCGACGTTTCACTATCTGCAGTTTAATTTCTGAGTCCATGAATAAACTAATAAACAAATGATTTGCATTTTCATGTTGTAATTAATATATGAGACTGAGGATCTTATTTGTTTGCGTTTCTTCGAGGAAGGTCCTGAATTGGAAAAAAAAGACGGCACAGTTTTACAAAGTCGAACTCCTTGTTTTCCAACTGGTATTTGAAGCAAACAATTGCCTATTAGTAAGTTTGTCACTGAGGCATGCATCATTGTTACCGTCAGGACCTGAAGAAGGCGTTACTGCTGTGAACTAAAACAAAGTACTTAACAGTGGTGGTGGCAAACTTATTGAAAAGGGGCCGCTACATAAACGCCTCGATGAACACCGCAGGGCTCTTCAGAACCCGAGTTCCTACCCCTCGAGCAGACTCTCTAGATAGTGAACTCCTGTTCATCCACGAAAACCCGCACCAGAGTTCGATGCTACGGTTCTCTACCGTTTTCTCGAGAATCCCTTGAAATGAAGAATGATGGAATCAGTGAAGATAAGAAGATTAATAGCAAAGATGAACAGCTCGAAGCATTGAGACTGATCTCGTAAGGGATCATTGCTCCATAAGAAGATGTCTCAGTTGCTCCCCAACGGCCTCTTGGTAAAGTGTTCTTACTCTATATCTGCCATTTGTTCTTCTCTTGTGCGTTATAGGCTTGAAAGAGATGTTATAACGCCAAAACCCAGCCCAGTAACAGCCGCTGAAATCCTGGAGTCTCACCTCTATAAATGTATTGAAACAATCCGCCATAGAAATGGAGAGAGTGCCGCCATCACGCCTGTGGAGCCCAACACCGAGCTCGTGGTTTTTAAATGTCGATAAGGGCGGAAGCTAAGCCAAAAACCGCACTCAACGTCAGAGAGCGAGGCGACACAAATATTTTTAGCTAATTCTATCCACGTCGGGATGGATCCAAGTGCATCACAACACAGTGTCCAAAGCTAGGCTTCATTTGGACCGTTCTCGAGGCTTCCGTCGTTTCATAACAATGTCGAATTTGAAAGAACTGCTACTCCCACACATAGTTGTTGTGAGCAGCTATTCATCCAAGTACAGTATAGTATTGGCAGAAGACATGATATTTTTCACGAGAAGGGTTGTTTGCTCACGTGGTCATTGGTACTAATATTAAATAGGAGATATAAATAGGAACCAGTCAAACGCACCAAATATGGAGCCGTACAGCAGTTTGTTCCTTGTTCCATAAGCGCATATGACAGTTGCAGGACCAAGTTTGATGTAATCACAGATTTTTAGTTGTCATTCCTTTACCTGTCCTGTCCATATAGGGGTAGAAACAAATTTCTCTGCCGTTTTTGGCCTACTTTCTATTTTTTGACTGATTGTTGTTTATTTGTTCATCTTTATGATGACAATATAGTAGGTGATTTAGATTCCACATTTCAAAGTTGGAAAAGCCTCAGAAAGCACTCATATGTTTTGGTTTGACAGTTACCATACATACTCACTTCCATGACGGAAAATCTCTCTGAAAAAAGCGGAGGAATAGCAGCAAACCATTGCAATCACTTCCCAGCACCAGCACATCCGGGAGCTTACCCAGTGGCTGGCCCAGGTTGATGGGTTATTCCGAATACTCATGCATAACTAAAAGCATGAGGAACCTCACACTCATAGATGTGACTACACATGGGTAGCAACTGGGTAAGCAAAACGGCACGCCAGCTCATGTATGGGTAGGCGTTCATTGAGCGCAGGAAGTGGTGTAAATTCGCACTTTTGGCATGGATAATCTGAGCCATGCATGTATGTTCCAGACTGCTTCTCTCGATATTGTCCTGAAATGTTAAAATAAGGTCTGGGTCGCGAAGATGTAGAAATATGAGGTGTGGAAATTTTCTTCCTTCAAGAACAACTCACCGATGCAGAGATGAAATTTTCTTAGTCCCATCATTTAACAAAACCAGACTTAGTATTCGAGAAAATGTTGATTTAGGACTACTAACCAGAAGTGGATCACGTCTACCTCCATTGGGTAATTTTTCCCTACTTTTACCATTCTTTAACTTTGTAGTACTCTTTATATCCACATCTCAAGGTGAACTATATTTGGCATTCTAAATGTACTAATTTTGAGGAGATTGCATAGAATATATTTTTCCGTGTCGTAAAATAAGAATTCTATTAGAGGAACGCCATCAAAAACAGCATCAAATCAAGCGGAATTGAACGATGACAACTCATCTAATTCCAAACGGGTAAGCTTAGCATATAGTATCATCCCTATTCTTTTCTCTTCTTTCTTTCATATCAACTGTAAATGTTTTGATTCAGGACATTTTTGGATGCAGAACTGGATTTCGGGTTGTCCATGCTGCGTCAGGTCCCAGCAACTCAACAACTCGTTGCCTCGCCGATCTCTGTAATCTTCGCTCTGGCAATGGTTCAAATCGGCGCTAGGGGAAAGACAAGGATGCAAATAGACCAGGCCATATCAAAAGGTGTGAATCAAGGGCTGCGTAGAGCACTGACATAATAAAAAATAGGATATTATAATATTAATAATAAAAAATTGACCGACAAAGGCAGCAACCTTTCAGGAGCTGCTGATGAAGCCACTATTGAATACTACTCGAAGCTGTATAAAGAAATAATGAGTCCGAGTAATGGAACACAGGCAAGAATCGCCAATGGATTTTTCATGGAGTGAGAGCTTGGAATATTTAGAAAATATTTTGCTGTGTATCCTTTAAAAATGTGCGACATAGTTTGAGTTTACTGATGATGGGTTAAATTTCGTGGAGGGGAAAGCGACAAACAGTGGATAAAAACTGGCTCAGAACCGTTTTTTTCTGGTGATCATGTCATTCTTTGTGTCATTCTTTGTCTGTGCTGTAGTGACAAAATTGCAAAATGAGACTTTACGGTCAAATGAGGCAAATAGTAGCGCTTCGAATCTCTCTCTCCCCCCTCCCCCTCCCCCCCCCCCTTCAAGAGCTTCACAGCACTTGAGCTGTCAGTCATGGTCAAAGAATGAAAAGAAGGTCTTGCAGTGATAAAATGCCGATGGCTCGTTGGATAGAGGCGTGTATGGCCGGAGTTCTGGTTGAAAGAAGTTGTTTATGAAGTCAAATTATGAAGAAAAAAAAGCTTGGGAATAAATCCTACAAAGATAAGGTATTAGAAGAACTCTCATCAAATTCTAACATTTAGCTAGCTTTCGAAAATTTTCTGGAGGAATGTATTTTTCTCTCGTATCCAGGACAGTTGTTTGAATTAGGATTAGCCTGATTCCGTGCATGAATTCTGTACAGACGTTGCGTTATGGAGGGATTGGAAAAATTTGGAATAAAACAATGGGGAGTTTGCCACGCCTATTTGCAACAGTTCGAGGTTCCCAAACTAGGAAGAAGAAATCCCTCGAAACGTTCAATTTTGAAAATCCGAGTGAATATCATCGTAATTATTCATTATTTTTTCAGCGAGAAATTCAACATAAACAGGGAGTACGTAAACACCGCCAGCAGCATGTATTCCGCAAAGGTGGAACCCTTAGATTTCGCCCAGCCGGAGCAAGCTGCTAAGGTCTTCATTAAAATTAACCAAGATCGACAGCTGTTTAGTGAGGAAAGTGCCGGAAAAGTGCTTTTTCAGATTGTCGACAATTTTGTGAGTCAGGCCACATCGGGAAAGATACAAAATATTGTCAATGCAGAAACCATCAGAGGTAAGCAAATTTGGTTGTTTATGCTACTTTCCCTCACGTGATTCTGAGATTTTGGCATCAGAAAAATCTTCAGGGGGCACCGATCACAATGATAAGCGTGTTCCTTTATGATAGCACCTATTTTGAACCTCTTCTTTTTTGGAGAATTTGAGCTGCCCGTTGCGACAGCTACCACAAGAAGTTGCGGAGTTGCAAGATGTCGTGGTAGCAATGGCATCGGTCGCTAGCGCGTAATGTGTTGCGAGTGTAACTCCATATGCTAGCTGTCGTGAGGTGTGCCTCATTCTCCAAAAATGCGGGGCTCAAAAAGGAGTTATACCGGCATTTTAGTAAGGAAATTTCTAACTACTGTGATCTACATCGCATGAAGATTTCTGCGATGTTAAAATCTCGGAATTGGTCCTGAGGTGAAGTACTGCCCTCAGTAGAACAGTAATGATACATGAGGAATTTACAGATGCCTTCGCCATCCTGATTAATGCAGTTTATTTCAACGCTGAATGGGAGTATAAATTTTCGAAAGACTACAACTTAAATCGAACTTTCAACAACTCAGCTAGTTCAGGAAGACCGGTTGGTATTGTAAAATTTTGTTCTTTATACAGTCCGGTCCGGCAACCACTGCAAATGGGCGCCGGCAGGCGCCGGCCGCCGCCACCCTCCTGCGCCCCGGTATTAATGAGCTACGGATAGATAAGCCCAATCCTATGCTTAAGAATGGGTTTAAGGCTTAGGCTTAGGCTTCACAGGAGTGGCCCACCCAACTCCCTTTTCACCTAAATTTCTAAGATAAACTACGATAAGTGTAAGTGTAAGTAAAATTGGATACTATTTGTATGTTGCATTGCGTGCGCGCATAGCACAGTGGGTTGAGCGAATGATCGACGTTGTGGTGGTCAGGGGATCGAATCCTGCCCTGTGCCCCCGTTTTGCAAATACATATAGTATGCTGCCTACGACTGCTGCAGTTATCTAACAAACTCCAACATAAAAAGTAGCCCGGATGGCTCAGTGGTTTGAGCGGCAGATTGCAATCTGTCCCTATCGCTGGTTCCACTCCGTTGGAGGTCCAGAGTTAAGTATCGCAGTGTTTGGGGTTCACTGCTTGGAACGTCCCCCGTGATCTCCTTCGGGTAGTCCAGGAAGGCATCCGGCAACGTTTTGCATAAACTTCGGAGATAAACTACGATAAGTGTAAGTGTAAGTAATAGTAATACATAGTGTAAGTAAGTAATAGTGAAAAACCACTTTCAAAGTTGAGGGAAACCGGGAGAGAGTAACTCCGCCGTAAAGTACTGCTCCACGAAAGGTAAATGACAGCTGTAGAACTACTTCGCAATGGATATGGAACAATTTACACGGATTTCAATTATTTCTGAGGATCCCGAATTGGATGAGCTTTATTATTCAGATGGGATAACTGAAGTACTGTGTCCATCTATAGAAGAATAACGGCCATTTTTGTATTCGCGAAGCAGTGTACTACAGCAGAAGATGGAAGAGTTGGCTTCGCTTATTGTGTATTCAGAAATCTTTCCCCATGAAAATCACAAAAATGAAAAACGTGGAAGTTGTGAAAATGGTCCCCTGCTCTATAGCCTTAACATATCCACTGCACTCTGTCTACTATGGACTAAAATGGTATTTTTCTTCGCTTTCTCCCGAGCTCGAGTGATTTATAGCTCATTAATACCGGGGCGCCGGAGGGTGGCGGCGGCCGGTGCCCGCCGGCGCCCATTTGCAGTGGCTGCCGGACCCGACTGTATGTGTAGGATCCTGGAAAAATTTCACCAGGATTCGCTTCAATACTGCTTCAACTGCTTTAAGGAAGAGAAAGCTCATTCATATAGCCCAACCATAAGAGTTCTGATATTGCTTGGGTTAAATATTTTGCCAAGGAATTCCGTAAAGGTATCTTTCTTAAGAGAGAACCCGCCAGATATGCATTCAAACCCAGAACCATGGGGTAGAAAACTTCTCAAAGAAGGCTTACCAGTTCGACGAATCTTGCAACCCACTAATTTTCCTGAATGGACATATATGAGAACTTCATTAAGATGTTAGGATGTTTAGATGGTGTTCATGCATGAGTTCGATGAGGAGCGTCTCTACGCCGAGGATGCAGACATGCAATTGTTGTCACTGCGCTACAAGGACCCGTCCTATGCTCTGAACATTTTCCTTCCGAAGAAAAGGTAACAATGGCGTTAAAGCTTGAAGATTCTCTCCTAGTGGAACAAGAATAAGCTACTTGAAAAGGTGGCCCTCAAGCCACAAGTACTCCGGTTGCCCTTCGGATAGACTGAGTCGGCGCTAGTTTCTCTTTTTTTTTTGAAGCAAGCTTTAGAAACAAAACTATTCTAGGTTTGCCATCCAGCAAGTTCGTGAAAAATTGAGCGGAGCATACATTCAACACATGTTTTCACAGTTGAATATGACCTTCGTGAGGGTGAGGCTTCAACACACTGCATATTGACAAATAATGGATTTATGTACGACGTTTGCTTGAAGATCTCCATTCCGAAGATCAAGATTGAGACGAGTTTCCGACTGAAAGAGGCATTAATGGCAATGAATATAAGCGAAATGTTCAACGATAGTGCAAACCTGACTGGGATCACGGATTCGATGCCGCTGAAAGTGAGCAGCGCCACTCATAAGGCAATTATTGAGGTGGGTTCTTATATTAAATATATTTCCTAGGAAGGGGAACAGCCTATCTTGGCCTTGGTTCATCGGAAAGGATCTTGTATTTCTTGTGTAATATTCCGTGGATAAATTAAGCCGCTAACCGCCAAAGTAACATATTTATCGATAATAATAGCATAGTAATATAGTAATTAACCTATTGCGGTAATAAATAATACTAAAAGATTCATTTGATGTTCGTATGAGAGTGGATCCTTGTAACAGGTCGACGAAGACGGAACCACTGCAGCAGCCGTCACCACGTTCAAGCTGGTGCCTCGATTCGGAGCGCCAGAGTCTGTGACGTTTTCAGCCGATCACCCCTTCATTTTCATTCTTACCAAGGATAGTAATCCAGTCTTCATTGGACAGTATGCTTGATGTATTGTTATGTAAACGGACGTCAGAGAGTCGAAATGATACTATGAATGTGATAATGAATTTTTTTAATGCAAAAGTATACGGATATATGATGTATCTTTACAAATGATTTTACGGATGTATAGCATCTTTTAATCACATCTTTTAATCATACAATTGTGTATGGTGACGAGTATTTCCAATGCTCGTATACCCGTAGGAAAGCGAAATACAAAGGCAACATGCATATATTTCGGAAACATTCAGTTTTCTTGTGCAGAGCAAAGATTTGAGTACTTTTGAACCTTGGCTTAAATATCCGCTACGGGTGTTCTATTTCAGCACAGGCCTAGGTGTTATTGTTCTTGTACACTTACGTTTTACCGTCATCGCCTTCAGTAGATCCTGGAACGTCAGAGTTAAACACAATTTATGTCTTTTTAAACTTAAACTATAACTTGTAGTCCTTCCCGAAAAGGTAGACGGATTCCGTAGCTGCAGAATCGCGGCGGGACCTGAACGATAGACGTAGAGAGAGCATGCTCCGAGTGAGAGGGTACCATAGGTCCCGCAGCGATTCTGCGGCCGCAACGCAATGAAACCGCACTCACAATCCGCGTATCTTCGACAAGGACTGTATGTACACTCGGGTAGCTTAGGGAGTGCGTCTGTGGTTTTGTACGCAATTACGACCAATTCAAGGTGTCTGCCGTCTGATCAGGCGGTTCGATCGATAGGGGCAGCAAATCTCTCTTCATAAGCCAGTATGCTCGACCTATTGCCACCTATTTAGAGGTCAGAGAGCCGTTGCGCTTTTATTGTATTTTTTTAAATTGAAAATGAAATGGGAGCCGCTTCTGGTAGGAGAAGATTAACTGCTAGAAAACAAAAAGCGAATACTTTTTTTCATATGTATTACTATGAAAAATATGTATGTACAAAACTACTTCTGTTCTTCTGAGCTCATTTTTTTAAATTTTTCTTTTTTGAAATTCTCTTACGCTGAACAAAAATCAAGGTGAAAAGCAAATTAAAATGTCCAGTGGATATTAGTTGCCCTGTTTCTGGTGAGAACTACAGGGTATATTCACACTGGTTCTGCGTGAAACAAAATCTGAGAATCTGCAGACAAAAAGACAATGTTCCATCGAAAATGACCGATGGATATTCCGATAATTTTTCAAAAAAATCAGTGTAAGTGCAAGATCGTAACGAATCGTTAGGTGTTTTGGTCTTAAATCACTTCCAGTCCTCACCTGACCCGAAATGTTTGAAATTTTGCTCGAAATTCCAGGTTTTACATGCGCTCATCCCTGATTTCATCGATGATACAGTAAGCACCGCAATAATTCGAGTTCTGGAAAAAAAAAACAGGAGTCCTTCACCCTGTTTCATCATTCCTCTAGAGTTGCATAGCTCTCTCTTTTTTCGAATAGAACTTTCGAGTCTTGATTTTGATTGGAGTTGATTTTTGGAATTCAAATATATCCAATGTGCTGGGTGCCCTAGGTGTGCTGTTGAGCTCGAATAAATTCTGGCAATGTTTGGAAACCATAATGAGGGAAATTTTTCCGTATCTTTTACGTTTTTGTTTCGGGGGTTTTAACCAGCCATTTCCCACCAAAAATCTTGTTTGGTCAATGTGTAATTTGCATGGAAATGCCCCCATTCTGATGATCTTCCCGTTTTTCTTACTTATTTCATGCACTGGAGCTAAAATTGTCTGTTCTTCCTGATCCGCCTCTTACGATTAGAAATGCGTTCTTTTAAAATATGTAAAATTCTAGTTGTCGCTTCTATTCGTGAAAATCATAATACTACGTACATATGTGCAAACGAAATGAAGAAATCCTCAAAAAATTGCGCTTACGTTTCTTGGATTGGCACTATTCTACTACACAGAATTTTCTTCTTTGTTTTCCAGAGTAGAATATCCTATGCAAACTCACATGTGGAAGCAGTGTGCACTCTACCCTTTGATTTTTCTTTCATTTCTATTTTACAACGGATTCAAGGTCTTCCTACATCCCATGTAAGCTATGGACTGACCATGCCTAGACAATGCTCTAGAATACTTGAAAAATCCAACTTTTTTGGTCTTTCAGACGTAAACAATCCCAGCTAACGGGCGGCAGCATGGAAAACTTAGCCATCTACGTACCTAGACCAATGTGAGTTGCAAAAAGTTAGACCGTAGCAATAGGGTGGTGAAAAAAAATCAGCTGAAAGAGTGTAGAATACTTTCTCCTGCAACAGATTGTACGGAGAACTGAAGCTGGTGTCGTGTGGTCCTTAACAATTGGAGTTTTCTGTTTTCATTAAAATATGATGCCTTAGTAGGTAGTTTCCTTCCATTTCAAACATCATTTTCAGAGCAGGCTCACTTTTTTGGGCCAATTAATGAGCAATATTGGGAAAAGCTAGTACAACTTAACCAAGTCCATCATATTACTGTCACAATATTTTTTTGAGCCGACAACATTGGAAATATTATAGTATATAATGCAAAGAACTCACTTATAAGGAGAAATTAGTTGTTTTCCCACTTGATCTATTACGAAGTGATCCAGAGTTTACTGAAAAAAATAATGGTATTTTATTCATAACTGTAAATTTAGGAAGGAATCTGACCGCTCCTATCGAGTCGCTATAGTGACAGTTGCAAGCGTCGATAAAATACACAACTATGAACATGCTCTATGTGAGGTTTGAGAGGAAGTTCTTCTGATTATAATTGCAGCAAGAGCGCTTTCAGTTAGGCAGACATATTTTGGTTGGCAAAGAAAAAAAGCCTGGGAGGGTGGATGGTTTGCGGGGGAAAGGGGGGGGGGCACCTATGTTAGGTTTATGCTTAGACTTGAATACAAGGTACATACGAGTAAAATTACGTTTTCCAGATTTCCACTGAATTCATTGCCCAGGATGAGACCGTGGATAAAAAAAAGATAGGGAAATTCCTGAAAAAGGTCCCACAAATCGGCTTTCCTCGACCAAATTTGGCACGACGTTTGCGCGTTTGCGGAGGCGGTGCTTTCAAATAACGCTATACTGCGCGAATCACATGCTGTGCATTGCGGCGTCGTAGGACAAAATTCATATTGAAAGGACTGCACACAGTTCTCCAGACATAGGCTGTGGTAGTTTGTAGTAGGTCCATTTGTAGGGATATTCCATGCCACACGGAACATGGACAGACTTGTTCGGATATCCAGAAAGCTGCTCACAATAGGTTCATTCAACCATTTGAGCGCCCCCAGCATGAAGAATGCATGCTTATATACAGCATACAAACTTGTAAACATGAGTTACAAAGCTCTCTAGGCAAAATAAGATAAAATGCTACATACAGAATATCAATAATTATACCAACGACGAGCCTACCCTAGGGCAAAACAATGACCCTATCTAATAATCAAATCTCGGCGACTTGTCGACATAGGCTTAAGCTTTAATGGTTGAAGCCTACGACCATATGTTGGGTGCCTCTCCCCTCCTCCAACTCCCTGTCCGCCTTTTTTCCCTTTATATTGTGCGGAATAACATGCTGCGTCGACCCCATTTTATTGTAAGGGGAATGTTGGTATTTGTCTCGTCGTGCTCAACAAAATCAGATGCTGCTGTTGGTATTGGTCATACCACTTCAATGTGTATAAGAATTGACAAAAATTGGTGACAAATTAAGAAATTTTCGCTTTAGTGAGCATGAAATGCTACGCACAATCGCAGAGCTACGACCTTCTCATATTCAACGACAGCCACTTTGTTAATGAATGTCGGCAGGACCACGTGGGTCATTGCTAACCCTTGATACGAGATCTCACTCATAACTCTCACGACTGCTTCAGATTCAATTCAGACGCCACTGTATGGTTGCGCAAGTGCTAGGCAACTATGACTACGTCTTGCTTGTTGATTCGGACATTATGGTGGTTAACCCACAGAAGTAAAAACGTAATGTATTGAAAGAAAAACGCGAAAATAAGGATTCTATGGCAAATTTTCTCATTGATCGTATTTTAATAGCGACACCGGTTTTTTTTCAGGAGGATCGAGGAGTTCATTGATCCCAGCGCCGATATTATTTTCTACGACCGCTTCTATAATTGGGAGGTCGCAATTGGATCGTATATAGTGAGGAACACGTCGTGGTCGCGCCAGTTTCTCCAAGGTTTTTTCTGAATTGCATAGAGTAAAACAAACTTCCTCAAACTCTGGATTCAAATTTTTGTACTTCTTTTATATTTCATACGCAGCCAATATGTCAAATTTAATTCAGGTTTATCTACCTACTATAAGCCGTATCCACTCATGATGCGACGAAATGATAACATAGCTCTTATGGTCAGTAGTACAGCATCCTATACTCATTATAATCCTTATGTAGTGATAATTAGTTTAGTTTCTCCCACATTTTCCAGCATTTATCCCGTGCGTCATTGATTTTCGGTAGCGGGTTGAGTAACCCAAGATTGAGGCGTTGGTTTTTGGTGGACAAGAATCACTGCCTTTCACTGTTTTAGATCACACCACGTCAGAATATTCCCTTTTTTCGACAGCCCTTCTCTGCAAGCTATTTGGAAATCCTTCATGAGCAGCGAAGCCTGTTGAGCGCTCCTAAGAAGTAATAAATAGTTGTAAGCATAATTAGTGGTGACGATCACTACACATGCTGTGCCGGTCAATCAGTTTTACATCACAAAGTACCGCCCGTCTGGCCTGCCGCGCCTCACTTCCTACGCGGTGCGGCAAGCCAGCTGGGCGCCGTTGTTGTTGGGTGATGTTTTCCACCACTTTCTTCGGATCTTTGCTTTCATTCTGAAAGACCTAGGTAAAAACATAAGCAGAACATCAAGATTGGCAGCGCCCGAGAAGCAGAGCGCTCAGCTGGTCTGCCGCATCGCATGGGTGTTGCGGTGCGGTAGAGCACACGGGCAGTATTCTGTGATGCACGAATGATTGACAGGCACTGTATGTACACAAAATGGCATTCCTCTCCTTTTCTATTCCGGTGAAATTCTTCTAAATACTTTTTCTAACTCAAAAATTGCGTTTTTTTCTCTTTCTGTGAAAAAATTTCGCAAACTTTAGGCTCTATTTGGAATTTCTCTATCACCAGTGAACACTAGAAGTATTCGCGTATGTTTTCGCATTTATGATAATATCAAGGATTATTTTGAAATTGTTCTCTTTGCTGCATGTGTGAGAAGAATTTTTAGAACGAATTCCACTCAAGTGAAGATATATCCAAAGGTGTTTTTTCATTTTATCCTTATTTTATCAAAACTAACCTCTTGAATTGTAAGGGTACAGCGTGGGTACGAGACATATGGCTAACGAACAGTCTGTGGAGCAAGGAAGGTGATTTCATGCTGCATGGCTGCAAGGACAAGCGAAAATCCTATTATAATTCAACACCACCAAGGTAAACTATTTTTTCCTATCATAATAAATTACCAAAGTGTGAATGTTGTGAAAAAAGAGTGAAAAGTGTACCCAAAAACAAAAAAAATTTTTGCTAAGTATTAATGTTTCGAATCTGCGAAACCAGGAAAATCAAGAAGAAAACATAGGGAATAATAGGTTCCAGCAGCATATGCTAAAAATTTGAAGTGGCGTTTCGGTTTCCATGTATAAAGTCTTTTTTTTCAGACTAAGTATTGCTGACCCAGGCGGAGTTTGGTACAGCCCTTTTGCTGGATCTATAGATCTTAATCGATGCACTCCTGGGTAAGCTAGAGTAGTAGCTTGAGTTTGCATACTTTTTTTTTCAAACCAGTATCATTATAGTACCATTCAACAGTGGCGGACACAGGGGGGGGGGGGAGGAGTTGGACTGTTAATTTTTAATTATTTTCTTATTATTTTCAAGTAATTTCTATTACTTACGTATGTATCACTATAATTAATATTTTTACCTCGGCGGAGATCCCCCACTTTCTTCACACGACCCCTCCCGTCTTCTTTCTGCATCCGCCACTGCGTGTATAGATACGGGGGCCGATCATTATTGCACACCAGGAAAGAAAGCCGCGACGCACCACCCACGCGGCGCGGCGGGTCTTCTGAGTGCTGCGGTTTTCAAATGTGATTCGGGTTGTTGCCAGTTGAATACGCCGATATGGAGGAACCAGCTATGCAAGAAACAAACAAAGAAGCAGTCCCGATCAGGTGTGCGATAACGATTGACGCCCCTCATTATTCTTATCTGCTAGCTACTAGTGCATATCACTATGTTTGGTAGTTTTCAGGAACACGTCATGGAATTACGACGAAAACTTGATTGCGAAAAAGGAGCACATCGACATTCAGCTACGATTGTATTCTAGTAAAGTAGAAAAAGAAAAGACTACGTTTGTTGATCTTCTGAAGAAAACACTCCTCTCGAGGAAATAAGGCTACCAGTGCATATCACTGTTTACCATAGAACATCCCTGATTAAACGGATTTTTTGAATTGTAAATATTTGAGGCGATTATCCCTGATTGGTTCTTATTTAAGCAATTGTATTTCTATAAAAACGTTATTGTACGGTTAAATATGACCATAGTAGTACCATTCATAGAGTTTGTATTGTTTTTTTAGTAGGAAATTTAAAAACAATTTCTTGTGAGTTTGATGACGTGTACAAGACAAGTAAATTTAAGGTGTTTAAGCGTTTAGCCTGTGCATTCTCGATGCCATCGCTGCTCTTCGATCTCCACACTACCCAACTACCCGGGGTAATCTCGGTGATGCATGCAGCCTGTGTTTCCCGAATGCGGATACTATAGATTGCTACCTACGGCAGCTGTGGACTGCTCGCGACCACGCAAAGAGCCCGCATCGATCGAGCGCAGCCGCCCCGCGACCGCGCGCAGCCTTACGCAGTCGCCCTATCGGACCCCAATAAAAATGTGACTGGCAGGTGATGGTGGCTAACAACAACAACAATTATAGAATTCTTTATTAACAGATGCATGATATTTATCGTCTTTTTCTCAACTTCTTCTGAACAGCGTTATAGTTCTGAGTACTTAGCGCTTGTCCATTGTGAGAAGCATCATTCTGTGGATAGTACTGCTGTTGTTGTTGCTGCGCACCCTAGTTAGAGAAATTGTTATTGAGCTGTGAATCACATAGAATATTTTACGACACCTACCGGATTGTACTGAAGTGTTTGTTGCTGTGGCTGCTGGACGTACTGCATGTTGTTGTCGTACTGCTGCTGTTGAGAATTGGGCTGAAGACATGCGTTTTAGATATGGAAGCTGGCTGATTACACGCTGAGAGGTGCCAGTAGGAATTTTTCTGCGAGTATGGGCTAACACATCAACTCCGACAAATCACAATACATTGTTGTGGTTGATGGACGAGTTATCACGCGCATATGGTTCACGGACGAGTTGTCAGGTCATGGGCGTGCAAAATCTGTGTTAAGAAAACGTTCTCACTAGAGGGCAAATACATATATGTCAGCAGTTGAAGCCTTTTCGTTGCAACGCGGTTGGTACTGCATGTGAAGTATAGCGCCCTGCGTCGCTGTTGTCAGAGGCCACTGGTTTTGATACGTATCGATTATTGGTTGCTTTTGCTGCAGCGATACCAGCGGTGTGACGCCCAAAATTGACTCGGGGTGCTATAAGTGCAGCGGTAGAGAGTTCTCAGCGTGAACTATGTCACTTTGATTAAAGGGCCTATCATAAGGTTGGAGCACAGCTGCAAATCTCAATCTAAAGGTGAATCAGCATATTCTATGCATCTATTCGTGAAGTTATAAATCCATTGAATCAAATAGTAAATAATTCTTAAATGTCTCACTCCTCCAAAATCCTAAGCTTCTGGCAATTACATCTTATAAACCAAATATTAAAGAATTGAAATGAAATGGAGCACCTAATCGCGAGGTCGTGAATCATTGGTCAGCATTACTTGTAACCCCGCCCACAAATCGATCGGCAGTCATTGGTCAGCATTACTTGTAACTCCGCCCACATATCGATCGACAAAGACTCTCTCGCAGCGAGGGCAAAATGGATTGGCTACCCCCATAAGTTCTAACATAACGTACCTGGTAATATTGGGTGTTCGTCTGTGGGATTTGCTGCTGTACTGGTCCAGGATTGTAGAACAATTGTTGTTGTTGCTGCTGTTGTGGCTGTAGTTGCTTTTGATTATCGATAACCTGAGGTTGTACCTGAAAATCATGAAGGGTAGATCAAGATTGTGTGCTAGTTGTCCATTTCGCTCTCTCTCTACTACTCTCTTTTATGGTTTGGACGCACCATCTACTGCAAAGTTAATCTAAAATTTTGAAAATATTGGTGTTTATAGAAAAATGTATGCCAAAAAAAAAGATTCCTATGGGGTTTGAAAAAATCAATATCTTCTCGCGAAATATGCTCGAGAATGTTGTCCCAGTATTTAATATGTACCCTGTAGATGCACTTCAGAGTTAGGAAAATTTTCCGTTGCCCCTTTAAATGAAAAGAGAAGAGAGCGACGACAATTATCAATGGGATTTCTTAGGAGTGATAGTTTGTTGCTTACTCTTGCTCCCCTCCTCCCCCCCCGCCCTGTCTTTAGCAGGTTTCAAAAAAAAAAGCCGAATAATGCTAACAGTAGGTGTATCACCCTTAATACTTAGGTAGAAACTACCCCTACTGTCCTATTCCGTCATTCCGAGGGAACCAATAGCTGGTCTACGTCGTTTCTTTGCCAGGACAGGGGATCCCGCACCGAGACCGCATCGCGTGCCTTAGGTCTTCTTACGTCTTAGTTATTTTTGTAGGAACCATAAAGTACCCCGATTATGGATGGTGAAGGTCGTAATTGTCTTCAAAGCATACTATTGTATTTGGCATAAAGGCAAGACTTCTAATGGGTGATCAGGCAGTACTGTGCCAAATCGTTCTCCTGAGAGCTGCGACACTTTCAAGGCAAAAATCAATACCTATCCAAACCACACCTGTTGCTGGTACTGTTGTTGCGGGTATTGTTGCTGCTGGTAGTACTGTTGTTGTTGCTGTGGCTGTTGCACATTTGCTCCGCCCACTACTTGTCCATCGCTGATTGGCTGTGCTACAGCGGCAGTTGGATAGTAGTAGTAGTAGACTGGGGTGTATGTGGACGGGTAATAGTAGTAGAGATATTGTGAACATATTTGTTGTGCGCTGAGCAGTACGCAAAGCAGGGAAATTCTGGAAAATTCAGGAAAACTGGAAAAATTCGAGAAAACGAGGAAAATTTTTGAAAAACTCACGATTTCATAGTGCTGATGAACGCGAATGGGAGAGTAGTCTCTAACCGTTGCTCGGCTACTATTTATACAAGAATCGTCTCCTACGGCGCTCTATTTGCCGAGTTGGCGCTTTTCGCGCTCCACCCTCGGAACTTTCAATACTCACAGGATTGGAACTGTCTGACGGTGAATGGCTTCAGTATACCGAGAAACATATGATCGAGTATAGAGATCAATGATCAGCGATCGCATCACTCATCGAGACATTTTTGGAGATGCTTTGGCACGAGAAGAAGCTTGGCATAGTTGCATCTATGATGCGATTTTATACTTCCTGCTCTCCAGAGCCTTCTGTATCACTTTTTTCGCTGTTTACGATTTTATTCCTTCTACGCAAGAATTACTCAGAATCCCAAAAACAATTTGTCGACGAGCATTTGGCTAGCAAGTATCTGGTCGCATCTGAAAGTTGCTTTTCCAAAAGCTTGTCGACAACTTGGTTTTGCACTTCCTTGTCGACAACTTGTCCGCCCAAAAGCTTGTCGACAACTTGTTTTTTCTTTTCCTTGACGACAAGTTGTCGGAGAAAAGCTTGTCGACAACTTGGTTTGGAGTGGCATGATGACGCCATTGTCGACAACAATTTGCTAGTAAAAAGCTTGTTTGCAAGTTGTTTTTGGACAAAGCTGGGCCGACAACTTGTTCTTGGGGTTCTGAGTAGATGATCAAACTCGTCATTTGATTAACATTAACGTAAGGTAAACACCAGCAACAACCGCATACTGAACCAACTCGATTCGAATTCTCTCTCTTGTTCGCTCACGCTCGCCTTGTAGTGCTCCAAATTTCTCACTTCAAATTTCTCACTTTTTCATTGTTTTCCATATTTTTGTCTGAATATGATTTCATAAGAGCGTGCTCATGTAATAAATGTAAATGTAAATATAAATATACAAGTCCATGATGGGAGTAATAGTCACGTTACTTGACATCCTCCAAATACTCCTCCAGGGCAGAATGTTCGCAAGGATAACACTATTTCTTTTAGGGGATTATCGGACACTTAGCACCCGCGGCGCGTCAGGCCACGGTACAACAGCAGGAGAAAAGCGCTGTTCTCAGTCTTTCCTCAACAAGGATAGCTTAGCTTTGATCTAAAGTGATCACTAAGACGCTGTAGTGACCTAGTGCATTTTTTAAAGCACGAACGGCTGTTTTGGGAAAGGTCCGAAAAGGCAAAACGGCCTGACGCTGCGCGTGCGGGTGGTACACAGGGCGGGGTGTTTGATGGATTAGTTCGCAAATTAAGAATACCATGAACCACTTTCAGGCCTCTGAAAACGATATGAGGTCGAAGTGTAGGCCAAATAAAGTGCTCCATTAGCAATCTGTGTGGCTATAACAACAATTATTAGCATTGTGAAAGTGTTTGTTTCATGAACGTTTTGTCCACGACCTGTTGAATAAGTAAAAGGTTTGCTTTGCCCATTGTGTGTGTAGAATCTTTGTACATATACCTAGTGGTATGCTACTGCCAGAGAATTAGCTGGTCATGAAAGTCTCACAAAGATATGATTTTAAATAGAGCGAAACGACCGGTCATGCACATTGTCCCGAATCTGTTAAGAGCGTTCCTTTCTCTCGCCACTCACACGATAGCGTGATGATATAATAGGTGGTGGAGGAGTTATTTCCCAGCGACAAAGTTCCTCTATCACCACTTTTTGCTGCAGCTCACTGGGCAACATCGCTGAGCAGCAAAAAATCAGACCGTTTTTGGTAGGTCCATGGAGTCTCCATCGTATGTTTATTCATGGGCTACTGTCGCGGTGACAAAAGTCAAGAATGTCCCTTAACTTACTGTCGTGTAGGTGGAGGAGGGAATAATCGTGGTCAGGGAGCATGACTAAGAATGTCATGCTTCTGCGTATGGTTTGCCATGCAAAAACTACGAAATGTTTAATTACCATAGATGTTCACAGCACAACAGTAAAATTGAGTCAGTAAAAAACAGAGATTTGGTAGTTTTGATTTCCTCTTCATTCCACCGAAAAACAGGTCCCGGAATGTTTCCGCCTGATTGCTGTTGATGACACAGATATCTGACCAAAAAATTGGACACTTCTTGTAGGCAGTCATGTTCTAAATTCAGGCGCGTTACAATCGATAACTGGTTTTGGTTTTGCTTCTACTGGTCATGACGTCTCCATTTCATACCAAACTCTCCGAAGATCTGCAGTTTCACTCCACTTCTCATTTTACGTGCTCTCCTTTTGTTTTGTCTTCATTCTTTTCAGCAACTGCATTATTTCCAACTGTCGATTCCACAGGGGAACAGAAATGAACACAGTTCACAAAGAACTGCTGGAGAAAGGTAGACGTTCCGCTGTTCGTTTTCCTTGTATTCGGCATCGGTGATATCGATTTGTCCTCTTCTTTCAGCTATTGATACGTTGTAGTGACTGCATCGGCTTGAACTACTGAAGGAAGCATGTTATTTGTAAGCATGCTACTCCATAAGGTTCTTGCACACTTTCATTAAAAATAACAGATAAGATTTTATTGCTAATGTATTCTTTTGTGCTGATTGGTATTTTGGGTAGCTCGTGTGTTTTTGAGATCCCATAGAGAGTGAACTTCAAGAGCACGGAGGACTTCTACTGCTGTGCTTGCTCGAAACGACAGAAGTTTTTGTCTGTTTTTAGTACCTATGCACTATCGCTCCTCAGGTCTCTTGGAAGCGGCCAGTTTCGAACTTCCAACCGCACAACAGACCTCAATTGCCAAATTCTCTTCGGAAACAGATACCTGCAGATGTAAAGGGAGACCCTCAAGTTTGGATGATTTTTGAGTGGTGCAAAAACAATGAATAATGAGGAGAGATCATAACAGTGGCTTACCAGAGAACTATTAATAAAAAATACCATTGAGACCTCAAACCTTCTGATCCTGACGATGGTATAGGTTCAATACCCTACAATGGAGGTGCGCGTAGACATAGACACCTCGTCATCAATTCTTCCCAGGTTTGATTCAAAGGTCCTCAAATTTCCAACCTAGGGGCATCAACAGGGCCTCAGCTTTATGCTCCTGTGCTGCAATCAATCTTTCTTCAACTATAGTTACAGAGTCAAATTCCGTGTGCAAAGTCAACCTTATCTCCTCTAAAGCTCGTCCATTTCTTGCGATGCTGGAAGGATACCTTGGATCTGACTGGTTTCGCACTTTTAGATTTGGATGATCATTCTTTGTTGTCACTTCTAACATTTGCTAGAGGCTTCTAATTGATGGGGGATTCTATCCGGTTCATGCTTCCGTGGAGTTGCTTCCACCGACCTCTGGAAGAAAAAAAGGAGAGAGTATGGGCTGGTTTTTCACTGTGTTTAATGCAAAGCCCTTGATCCTTGGAAGGCCTGATTCCAAACAAGGTCCTTCAAAATTTTGTACCTGCAAGATCTCTTGAATTCTTCACAAGTAATCATCGAGGTGTTTCCTATTCTGCGGGAGAGTGTTATCCGTCGATGAGATGTCATTTTCCACGTTTTTGTTTCGAGTGAAGGGGTCTCTGAGGTGAACAATTCTTACTTTACCCGTTGACCTGTGTCGCATTTCTGGGTTGCACTTCGTACGGAGTGGGTCCCCTGACAATATTTCCAACTACCATCGGAGAATCCCCCACTTCTGGAGTAAGTTCTCAGGACACTGTTTGATCTCTTTTATCTCTTAGCTGAAGATGATGCAGATTGGATGGCTCAGTGGTAAAATGCTGGCCTGCCACGTGGGCTGCCAGGGTTCAATTCGCGGCCGAGACTATGAAAAAAGACATGGCTGAAGCGTTCACAAAGTGCGGGCGTTCTTGCACCTCACACTTGGGCAATTAAACCTGGTTTATCGTTTGATATCATATCATGCCGACCTTTTGCTAGTGGAAAGCAGTGATAGGTCGACATTTTCGTAGAGGAAATCTTACAAAAGATCAACCATCTCACAGCGTCTTCAGTCGAAATGCTGCAGCGAATGGACCAAAATATAATACAATTGAGAATGAAATGAAATTGAAATAGTGAATATTTCATGTATGTGGTAAGGTATGAGTAAACCATTGAGGTGAGACAAGTATCCTTCTACTATCAATTTAGACACGTAAGCTTAGTAGCTCTAAGCTTTCCAAATTTGTATATTCAGGCGGTCTGGTTCCTCACATATTCTGTAGCAGATGCTATTCTTTCCGATGAGCTCATAGACTACTTCGTTAATGGCCACAATGAAATTCGTGGAAAGATAGCCAACGGGACCGCCTTGAATGACAACGGCACCTTGCCATCAGCGAAGAATATGTATGACATGGTTGGTGCTTCCATGCTTTTTTAGAAATATATTTTTTACGCTTACCTTCGCTGCCTTTTTCATTCCTTTAACTTTCGCTACCCTATGTTCGGAATGCTCTTCTGTCTTTATCCATGAGTACTATACAGTAGCCACTCTAAAGCCGGTATTCTAATATTTCTTGCAGGTGTTCTCTGGAGAGCTGGAGCATGAGGCTGAAATGCTTGCCACGAAGTGCTCTTCCCGTGTACGCGCCAGAAGCCCAGCCGCAACGAACATAAAACTGTACGTATGGGGAAGGGATGTTCGACATCCAGCAAGCAACTAATTATTAGATTGGATTTGATATTGGAGTCATTGACAGTGTTTTTCAGCTTCAACGATCAGAACCACACTTCGCTTGATGATGCTGAACTAGTCAGGATAGCACTGAATGAGTGGTACGCTCCCGTGAAAAAACATGGACTGCACGATGAAAACAACACCTACAATGATCTGCGTCTTGAGTCGTTCGCTAACGTAAGAAGCAGGTTCCTCTAAATAAACGGTAGAATCGAAGAAATTTGGAGCGCAATTTGCTCGCTTCTGAATCTGCACGGATACAATTATTATGCTTCCCTTCAGATGATTTACTACAAGAATAACAATTTTGGATGTACCTTGCAACGATGCAATACTGGAAGCACTCGCTCCCCGGTTCTCGCTGTTATTGTGTGTGTATATATGAGCGCGTCAGTTTTATATTATTTCTTTTTCTGGGGAAATCAGTTCAGAAAGAAATTTGGGTGGGGCGGGTAGAGGGGCAACTCAGACCCAAACTCAGAGATTCATTTATTCATCGATACAGTCAAGGAGCGCAAACTAAATCTAGGTGTAAAACTAAAACAAGACAGGACATTAGCCGTGAAATGGTGAGTGAATAGGGAGGAGGGAGTGCTTGGCCAAGAGCGAGATAGAGATAGAGAGAGAGAGAGGAGGAGGAGAGAGAGAGAGAAAAGGAGGATCAGGAGGATCAAACAACTTCTATTTCTCGTCGATATATATCTCCAAAAAATACTTCCTACTACAAGGATACAAAGGATCAGGTAAGGAGGAGCTATGAGTAGACAGAGCATGGAAGCTCTACTTGATAAAAGATGGTGTTGGGTGATTCCCTCTTACTTCAGTCCGGTGTAAGTTCTTAAGTGTACGACGGTCTAGGAAGTCAAACCAAGAGATATTAGCATCTGGGGAGCTAAGCAAAAACCATCGCTTCTCTGCGAAGCAGGAGCACTGGGAACCCGCAAACATTGTTGTACGATTATTGTGGAAATGTTTGTTTAGTTCTATTAAGTGCTGTGATTGAAGAAATAGAATGGTGATTATATGAAGTGATTTGATTTTGACAAATTTTCTAGGTGTGAACATGTCGCTGTTGTATGAAAAAATCATAAAAGAAGTAAATTTGCTCCTTGAAATGTTTCGCCACTCTATTGCTTCCCGAAACTTATCTTAGGCCGCCCACAAAGGGGCAATTCTAGAGCAAATTTGCGTGGGTTCCATAAACACATCAAAATTTTCCTATACAAAAGTATGCCGGAAAGAGAGTGCATTCTTCTACAGGAGCAGGGCTTAATTACTGTCATCGATTGTCACTATTTAGTCCCATTTATGGAGCACCTCTCTACGAGTCCGGCAATGCATGCCGAAATGGCAGCGACTGCACCCTTTTACCAGATTCAGAATGCGCACAAGGTCTTTGCTGGAGCCACTCTGCACTCACTCCTCCAGGTGGGCCATTAACCCATAGTTTTGGCAAACATTAGGAAAGAGACAAGCGAAGCTCATTGTAGTTAGTTTTGTAACAGAAAGTTGTTACTAAAAAGTCAGACCATCGGTGCGGCCGGCCCGCATCACTATCTACCAGCCGGAATCCTGATAAGCAGTAGAATACTACAAAAACAGCATGAAATTGATGTCTTCAACATGAGCAAAGTGCGACATTCAGTTCCTTGCAGAGCCCAATGACATATGCCCACAAAATATGAATATGACGGACGCCCTAAGAAAGCGATTCCACACCGCGCATAACAATCTTCGGTACGTTTTCGTTGTTGATGTGAAAATATCTTTTTTCTTCGAAACCAGCAAGATATTAAGGACCACACATTTCCAGATCAAAACTTGCAAAAGGCAACATTTACTTCGAGGGGAAAGGGAAACTGCCATCAGCTGGTGATATGTATTATATGGTGGGAACACAAGCGGCATTCTGAATAGTGGTTTTAAAAGAGGAATATTCATCAGTTACCTTTCCGTTATTTTTCACTAATTCTGGGAAACGGAGAAAGAAGTTGTTGCAGACATATGATTGCGATCTGGAGGCTGGAGCTCAACAGCATGCGAGCGGGTGTTCGCTAAAAACATCTAGTTCTTCATCAAGAAAAGACGTGGGAGAGAACACACGGGTTATAGCTGGGGTCAACCGCTATCCGGAATTAGCTGCAGAAAACGTAAGTTTAAGTCAAATGAAGTAATTTCAGTGATGGTTCTATTAATATCTCAGAACCTCGTTCTTGTGTCGATTATAGACTCAACAATAGGTTCCTCATTTCAACGCCGAATTTTGTATGAAACCACAGGTATGGCACTTCTCAGTACCATCGCTGGTGTTATGCGCTTCACTTGTACTTTGGGTAGAAAGTCTTGCTTAGTACTGAAGCTGGATTGTTGGGAGTGGCGAATACTCAACAATCAAACCAGCGCTAGATTGCTTATGCACATCCAAGCTCCCGTGACGAAGGGTGCCAACATTAGACTATGTCATGAAAAATCGTCACTATCCTCCTTCTTTTCATTCCAACTTCCTGATTTTTTCTTTTACTTGTTGTTGCTCTTCTTTTCTCCGAGAACAGCTATCGCATAATTTATTCGCACCCTGTTTGCTCTGAGTATGAAGTGTTCTCGCACATTTTAACATCACATAGAAAATAAATAAATGAACTCAACATGAGAGAAAATCTTGAACGCTTTGTTATCCGAAATTTTCTTCGGATGAAGATGTAACAGTCTTGTGACCAGTATAGAAAATTATTAAGGTCCAAAAGAATACTGACTGATGATTACTATGTTTTCTCGAGTGCTGTTCAGTGTGAGAAATGTATTGGATTTATAATGGTTGTGTTGCTCTAGGCTTTGAAGGAATGGTGGAACGAAATGCGTGAAAGTGCACTAAACTCGGAAATGAAATTCACCGAAGAGATGAGTTACCAGAGACACAATACCGTACAACATTTTACACAGGCAAGCTTGCGTCCTTTCTCAATTTTGCTCCGAATTTCTGAAGGAGACTCGCCGACATTAGATCTACGTTAGAATTCGTTCAGAGGAGAATACTATCAATACAATATCGCTTTCTATACTTGTCTGTGCGTCGAAGAGGTCTGAATCCTTTCGAGTTGACCAAATTAAACGTTGACCAATGGTAGTGGTTCAATCGAAAACTCTCAAGCTCCTCATCAGAAATATCTGTATAAGAACTTGGTTGGGTTGGAATTAATGAAAAAATTCTGATTCTTATTTGGGAAATATTCCAGTTCATGCCGTTGAAACAATTCATTCGAGGAAATTTGGATCCATGCACGATTTTTGTATAGATGTTCGATATGAGAAGGAAATTTTCCGACTATTCGGTTCATATTTCAATTCGGTCCACTAGACTCAGTACCGTTCGCAAGCAGTTGCTGGATAGTACATAACTAAGAGCGACACTGTAGTTGGAAAGTTGAACACACCGTAGCTTTAGCATTGTAACACCCTGTTCCTTCAGAGTTGTGTTACGTTTTTGCTGTTTCTATGAGTGATGAATGATGCTGAATGACGAACTGAATCAAAAGTGAATTCACGGTCAGGAAAAAAAAATTGTAGATGATTTGGGCGAGGTCACATCGGTTAGGATGTGGTATGCAGATTTGTGCGGGAAAGATGTTCGTGGTCTGCCGCTATGCTGAGAGGTTAGTTGTTACAGTTTTGTATGAAGGCACGAGGAAAATTTTACCACTTCTAGAATAGTGCTTCAATGATATAAAAAAGTGATACTTGGCGTCGGTATTGCGAACCGAGAATAATCGCTGATCATGAATGTATTTCAGGGGGAACGGCGTAGGGAGACATATCTATCGCGTTGGCTCTCCATGTGAATTTTGTCCCAAATCGTGCGTCACCAAAGTTGGCCTTTGCAGACCTCCGACGTGATCAGGGATCTTATATGTCGCTTTTCATACTTGCACTTTATTGCCCTGCTAGTGGTATAACCTGGCAGTGCCCGACAACCACAACGTGCTGTTGTTTCGCAGTACAGCGTAGATGGTGTGGTGAGGCCTTGTTTACTGCGGTGCACTAACGATTCAGCATTAAAATATTTGAGCCGTTGTTGGCTACTGATCTGCATTTCTCTCACCCCTCCCCCCATTTCAACGATTTCTGAGCCCTAAGAAGCTAGATTGTGTTCTTGGTGGCTACGAAAACTATATGCTTGTTGCATTTTGATATGTATTATGGTATGTATTAAAGCATTTCATTTGGTATTAAAATTTTAGTGTAAATGTCATCTTCAATTCTCTCAGTTGTAACTTGAACACTGATAAAAAATGTTTATCATCCATAGGACCAGCATCATTTTCAGTTTCAGTATCAATTTTAGAATAAAGGAGTATTGCTGAATTTCCTCTCTTGCCGTTCGAAAAATAGGCATCAACTCTGTTTCCAGTCACAGCCTTCCTCATTGAAAAGCTGGCTTAGTTTCGCTTTACTACCGTTAACTAATCTATCGATTCTTTCTCCTCACTTCCATCACCTCCATTACTTTCGTCTTCATTGTCTCTGTGGGAGTGGAGAACAGTGACTTCGAAAGTTGCAGCATGCTGGTCCATGTGCCTCATCGTGAGGTGTCTCGAGAAACTGTCTGATGGATGAAGAACCGGGATTGAGCATTGCATCACGATGTTTAGGGGATCGCCTTCATAGTATCTCACCTAGACTGCATAAGTTTTTCTGCACAGCCATATAATGTTCTTCCACACCTTGTGGGGGAAATCGTAGCAAACAAATCTCCTGCTTGATACAACACTGGCAGTGCAGGTCACTTGATAGCGCAACACTGCGGCCCAGAGCGAGAAGAGCAACAATTATTTTACAAAATTTATCGGCCCATCAGTGACCGATGCGACGGGACGAGGTGGGTCGAGAGGGGGAGACGGCGGGAGGGAGGCGACGAGCGGGACGACAGGCTGGAGGCGGCGGGCGATGACTGGGACAAAACAGTTCAAGGCGTTGGGCGGCGAGGAGTGGGCGAGATGGCTTGAGGCAGGCGACGAGGCTTGGCGAGGGCAATGCTCAAATTGAGTAGTTAGTGATATTCTTAATTAAGTAAATATATGTCAAAGATAAGGTGTTCCTCTCGACGCTTGGGCCCGCCGTGGTGCGAGGCCCTAGTGAGACATAAGAGCATGTTGTGCTCCGCCCTGCAAATGATGTATCTAACGCCGCAATCTGCGGCATTTCTCGCCTGAAGGCATCGTGTGCAGAGGCCAATAACATTGGCTTGCACAGCTCTCGCAGTGGCGTCGGCACGGGGGGCAACGTCTGGTCGAGTGCGCATTGCGATTGTCAACGTGAAGACATAACCAACAGTTCGACCGCGGTTTAGAACGGTCGAGCAGCGTGTACAGAACATGATTGGGCTCTGCATACACCTTGGAATTGTTTGTCAAGGGGGTCAGCGTGTTGAAGCTGATGCCGACTGGTCCCTTGTATAGAACTCTTCTCAACTAGCCTTGGCAAGATGTCGATCGACTGGATCTTTGAAGGACGCTTGGTGTCCTTTTGCGACTTCATAGCTGCTCTTGTTAATGGTCTATGCGACTTGGTCGCTTACACAAGAAGAATTCCGGCTTTGGTCGATGCAGTAAAGATATGGCACTATAGTAGTGCCTGGTTAGGTTCAATGGAGAACTCATTAATGTCACAAAGAACCTGCCGCCAGTTATGAAGCAAAGTAAATTTAAACGTCGTATGGCTCGCATGTTACACAAGTATGAGACTTTCTAACGTTTTGAAACCGACATCATTTTCAAGAGGTGTTTCAATTAGATATGTTAGGTGTCATATGTAACGTCCTAGAGACAATGTTGTATATAATGTTACTCAACTTCGATTTGTTTTTCTTCTCTTGTATTAACTTTGTAACGCTATGCCTTAAGCATACGTATTGAATAAATAAATAAATAAATAAATAAATAACTAAGTAAACTCGGTGCTCGGACCGAGAGATATAGTGAAGAACGTGAAGACACGACGTCTTCAATGAAGTTTGGATGAGCGTTTGAGGGCACTAAAATGTCAGCTGATGCGGCTTTTTGTATCATATGTAGTCTTTTTGACCAGTGATAATTTTCATTTCGGTGTTGAGAAGAGGAAAGTAGCAGTCGTCATCGGGCTTTTCATTCACTAACACCACCATTTAGCACTTAGTCTCTCCAGAGCCGTTCCAATAATCATTTCAGTGGTGTGATCACAATTTTTCGTTGGGAGCAGGCATGACCGCTGAAAGCACACGAATAAAGCAATTAAAAGGCTCCATGGGACAATCAAGAAGACTATTGTATTTTGCGATAAAGCGTCTCATGTTTTGCAATTTAATGACATGCTCGAACAAAGAACTGCAGGCATAGTGAGTGCTCTGTCCAAGAGTATCATATTGTCCACGTGAAGATATATTCTGACACTTCATTTAGCCTTGATTATAATCTGAGAAATGGACAATTGCGATTGGTCATAAAGCTGCTGAGCGCCTGAAGGTGCTTTAGTTCCAGAAATTATGCATATACCGTACATGTATTGCTATAAAAGGAACTGTGAGAAATCGTTTGTAAGCAGAGATGTCGACACTGGTACACATTGCCTTTCTCATTTCGGTGAGTCCTTCAATTCTTCGAGTAGGAGAAATCGTGTTGCTTCAGTGCCTTTAAATGTCTAATAAAATTAATTTAGCCATCAGGGATAACATGGCTTTGTGTCTAACGTAAGGTTATAGTGCGAGAAGCGCCTCGAATAGTACTAAGCCGCGTAAATGTGTGAGGAACTCGTGCGATTTTCATTTCTTCAAGGACTGGAATGAAGGCGATTGCTTTTATTGCTTCTGAGCTGAGGTATAATTTTACCGGAAACCGTCCACGGTTCGGTCTGTGACCAACTGCTAATATTTTAAGTTCTACATAGAACCGATACTACTAATATTGTACTGCACTTGCGTAATGGGTTCAGCGGTTTGACTGAGCTCTCCATACATACGTGTCGTTAACTTTGAGATTATACGCTTGAATCTTGTTTCGGACTCATCGAAGTCACGACGCCAAACGTCGCGGCGTCTGGGTAAATGATTTTACCAATACGGAAGATCACTATTATGAAAATCTGTCCAGCTTACATCGCAAGTCCGCTCATAGTACCGTTAGGCACAATAAAATCGGAATCAGCCCTCTTTTACGAAGCTAAAATTGAAGGAGCTACACACGTACGGCGATGATGCAGGCGATCAACGACAGACTTCTTTGTTAAGGCTTTCTAAGTCCGCTTCTAGGTCCAGTGTAGAAAATACTACTTTATTGAAATGACAGTGGTGATTCAACACACTTCTCCACATCATCCTCAGTAAATTTCTATATTCATCACGTTCTAAAAATAAGGGAAAGAGTACACGGCTGCACATGCTCACAATTATAAGAGCTCGAAGAGCAGCTGGGTATTTCGATCATTACTGCTCCTTTCTAGTATAGAGCAAAAAAAGGCGCGTTGTGCAACTTCAGGAGTTCATTACTGCAAATAAAAAACACCCAAATCCAAATTCCGTCGTAAATGATTCTATTGTAATCTTGCGTGCTGTAAGGACAAGATTTTTAGGGAGCAGTACAAGTAATTAGATATTACCGGTTGAAAAAAGTAGATGTTTATTGATCTGTGACATAACGGGACAAGATATAAATTTAAGTGGTCCCCCGTTGTACTCCCATACATTATCAAAAATTTGAACATCAAAGAAGTAATAAGGTTGCGGATTATTAAGTCTTTTAGCTCTGGTTATGCTTTGCCTCAAGCCGTGTCGAGGCAGCGAAACCCGAATTGGACCCTCTAAAACTTATGAAGTTTCCACGAACAAGTATGTTTATATTCTCTGACTACAAAGAAATTCACAAAAATTAATTTCAGCAAACAGAGTAAAAATGAAAGTAAGTCATGAGTGTATCTGATAATTAAACCAGCAGTATTATACTTTGCAGATAATTTATGTCCAGAAATCACGACAGCAAAGATGAGCGATCAGGCTAGAAACCTTATCGTGGATATCCACAATAGAAGAAGGTTTGTTCATGGAAAGGATAACAATTTTAGGGCGAGGTCCCCTCGGATATCCACAATCAACCTGAAAATCCCTAGTGATCTTGTATCGACGATTTCCGCCTAGACCCCGGGGAATCAGGCAAATAACAGAAATTGCCTAAAATTCATTTAAAAAAAACATGGGATCTTTCCCTTATCATGCGAAATTCGAGCAAGAATTGTTAACTGATGTGTCCAGAATTTGCTCGATTTCGGTCGCTTAACTTGTAAAACAATGAAGTAAATGCTCCTGGAAGTATCCTCCACCTCTACTGCAAGTCATATAAGGAATCCTATCGAAGTTTGGAAGGTTATGGCATCACGACTACATAAACTCTACGGTTCCGACGTCTCCAATAGAGGCCGAATTTGAACAAGTTATTGAACTTACAAACAACATAGGAAGAACTTCCTGGAGAATGTTTTTACAGAGGAGCAATGTCGGATCATATGCGTCACCCACCCACATCAGGGTATTTCAATTCAGTTTCCAGGGAATTTTTGGACAAGGACCAATTAGAAATTGGTTATCAGTGTTTGCATGCTGGCAGCATTATGTTCCTTTTACACTGCCGTATCCCGCAAATCGCTGGCATTCAGAGCCGTCCTTGCTCGAGGACTGGTTCGAAATGGAAGAAATAACTACAACACGCCAAAAGGGTCCAACATAATGACAATGGTTGGTGCTTTCTATCTTAAACAATAATCATGACTCATGATAACTTTACAGCTGTACAACTGCACCTTGGAGAAGGATGCTCAGATGTACGCTGACCTGTGCACATCGGCGGGTTCGCCGGAGGCACAACGCCCCCTCTGGGGAGAAAACTTCAATGTGATTGAAGACACTTTAGATCCTATACTAGCAGTAAGCCGGGTGAGCTGGTCTTTACTTTCCTTAGTATTCTTAGAAGAGAGATGCGAGTATAAATTATTCATATCAACAGCTTTGACACCTCTAGGACAAGGTTGTTTCACCGAAGATCGACTCCTACATCAACTGCGCTCTAGGATATGGTTGGATACGATACGAATGTGGCATGACGCTCACTCGTTTTCGTTAGCATAAGGATCTTAGACTACAACCACAGAATAAGCTAAAAAGTACGGCCGTCATGTTCTGGAGCACAGTCGAGTTTCTGCGTCAACATCCTCTCGCTCCTGCATACTCTCATCATTTACTGACTTGCCTCTGTGACCTTGGGTACTACTAGGAGCATTCCAGCTGCCCTGATGTCATTGCTGCCAACAAGTTGACGGCCGGCGTAAGGCCGAGTGGTGTTTCTCACCCCGACAGACGGGTCATTATAGGTGCAAGCCAAGTGTGAAGCGCCTTTAGCAAAGCTGGCATCAAACGAAGCGGATCCGTCGTGGTTGATCTCAGAGCAATCCCAACCCTTTGTCGCGTTGCGGCATGCGACCATCATGGTGCGACGAATTAGCTTTTTTGATACAAATTTTAGTCGATTCTTCATTTTGGCGTAGTAGAGCCCAAGAACTGGAAGCAATCTTTCCGTGATGATTGTGATTATTGTTTATTGTGTTTATTTTTTCATTTATTTATCGATATTTTTCTTTTTTTGCACTAGATTCGTAAAAAAACCTGCATAATTCCCATCCTTACAATTCATCCATCCACTGTGTTGTTAGCTTCAAAAAGCCGAAAACCCAAAATGTAAAAGGGAGGTGGCGCCTTATTCAAATATTGGGCTTCCGCTGCTGTTTTTGTCATTGGGAATCGCCGAGTAGAGTTTTTCGTCGCGCCCTTATGATCGCAATCGACGGAGCGGCAAGATGATTGAGGTTGCTTTGAGATTAACTGCGATCCGGGTGGCTTGGTACCAGCTTTTGCCAGAGGCACTACACTTGGTACGCACCTCTAATTATCCGGCTGTCCGGGTGAGAAACGCAACGAGCCCCGCGTAAGGTCACAAGGTCCATAATGCAATAATGACTGCAACTTTCTGGAAAATTGCGGCTGCCTACATTAAGGACTTTACGATCAGCCTGAATGATGTATTCGTGATGTTGTTTAGGTCTTCTGTCGACTTTTCCCTTATTGCCCATGGAATTTATAATATTATGGCGCAGTGTTGAAATGACAACAGCGAATCATTTGAGATACCGCCATTATCATCAATCATATTCTTCCAATGTGCGGGTAGAAGACGCTATTCTCTAGAACACTATTGCACCCTCTAGAACGCTTTAGGTGCTATGATGTCTCCTAAAGCTGTGCGGTCAAATTGAAGTTTGAGCCGCCCAAATGCCGTTGAAGAGTCAAAGAAAGCTGGTTGTCAGAATGAGCGAAGGTGGGGCGGCATTTGCGAAGCAGTAACCAAGCAAATCAACAGCGGTTCCAATGAATAGTCATCGCATGTACCATATACTGCTGCGCAGCACAGGAAATGGATGTTGGTTCGCTAGCGTGGTTTCACTCTTATGAGTTCGTCCATCAAAACCCTAGAGAGCATGGCGGGTGCAGAAGATTGCTCAGTTGTACTTCAAAGATCCACCCTTCCTCAGCCTTGCAATATGTGCCCAGCTAAAAATACAGTTGGCTTGCCGTCATCGTCTGCTATCGAGATGGTTTCTCAACTTTCTCAACTTTCTTTCTAGGTGAGCATTGTAGACATCGGCCATCACTGTCATGCAATGTCACACACTCATTGTCATCAAAGACAGAACGATTACGATTGGTATAACATTCCTATTACGTGAAGGACAATGCCTGGCACTGAGAAGATGATATGTTTCGCAATACTATGCGTGTAATTTATATTGTGCATCTCTCGGAGAGGGGTTTGGAAGTAGAATGCGATCGTTTTCATCCTTATTAAGCAGAGCTTGAGGTTAGAAAGCTGCTGGCGTTGCGAGGAACCAGTTGGAGCGGTGTCCACGTTCGCGCCTCACCCACGTGTCATGGAATAAGTTCAAGGGTTTAAGAGGCTTTACGGGCAATTATGTATCCAGCCGCTCGCTGTGGGAGCAAATAAGGTCTGATTCGTAAGAGAGCCTCAATTAGCCTGCACTCCAAACATTATTTGAACTTATACTTTCAAAGATGCTTCCAAAAACCTCCGAAACAATTGTCACGGTTCTTTTCTACCTCCGTTTTGAAGGGTTGCAATGTACCCTTGGCACTTTGTAGTGAAAATAAATAAATAAATAAATAAATAAATAAATACCTCTATCGCAAAACTGCACTTTTGCGTTTTTCAGCGACATGGAAAAACAAAGGGACATTGCTTGATACTCGAAACAGTATCAGACAATTTTCCGGTCTAGTTTTTTCTATTATAATAGAATTTATTTTTTATCTAACACTCAATTTTTAAAGTGTTAAACCCATTTCACACGTTAGTCGTAAAACAATTTCTCAATAAATGAGTTTTTAGCAGACACCACAACCAAACAGCTTGTCATTCCAGGGAGGAGATGCGTGGTGGGGGCAAATCACTCAGAACGGGATCAATCAGCAAATGTTGTTTAACAAGTTCTTCTCTACAAAACCCAGGACGCCAACAGCATTTACTCAGGTGGGTGCGATTTACTCTGTCACAGAGAATATTGCAAGCACTCTCATACTGCTAAAAATTAGATCTGCTTCAAAGAAATTTTTGTAAGCTTCACGCAATTCCTCAACTGCAATTGATTGCCCCGCAAAGGGACTAGGAAGTTTCCTTCCTTTTGGCATTGCGGCAAATTTTCATCTCCTCTCTCCCTATGTCTCGCTTATAACTAATCTCACCTGAAATAAATAAACGCTTAAATTTTCCAGAAACAGCTGTACTCTCTTCGTTCCTTTAGAGCTGACAACAAGTATAGAGCTAGTTTATGATTTTCCTTGCAGTGTCATGGAGAACGAAAAAGAGCAATACAAGAAAAAAGCTAAATGTGATCGTTGCAAAATTGAGAGAGGAATTTTTGGATATGTCTTCAAAGGATGCGTAAGAATTATTGACGCAACTAAAATGAGTCCGTAGGAAGAAAAGATGCAATCGATTTAAAATAGCATATGCAGAATGAAGTCCATGCCTTGGGATCGGAACAAATGCCCTCTTGTTCGCACCAGGCTCCTTCCTTGCTGAAGCAGTCACAGAGACGGCGATGGAGCGTATAGCTTCTGCGTCGCAACTAACTCACATCAATTATCAAAAAATTTTATTCTGGATCTCAGGCAGATAAGTCTTTTGGAGCTTGGTGTTTCTATGGATGATAGCGCAGCTCTTGCTTTCTGAGACCTCCATATGGGTGGGTTATCAGCAGACTGAAATTTGGCTCACAAGGAAGCTAGTCCTATGGCAGTTTGAAGTCCTTTAAATCTTCAAAATCTAGGCCTGTATCATTTTCGTCTTTTGCACAGGAGCCAGGCCCTGTCGAAGTACTTATGGATTTATCCTGTGATGAGAATTGAGGTAAGCAAGGAAATGTTCTGAAGATTGTCTGAATGAGAAAAGAAGAAAAGAAAAATTTCATTTTTTTAAACATAGATGCATTTCCTTGGCGAGAACGCGATAAGATTCGAGAACAAGGAATGAACTTCAAGCGTCGTTTGGAGCAAGACCTGCTCTACTTCCCATAAGAGTATCAAGTTCTTAGAGATTAACCTCTTTATAACACAGAACAAGGATGGACGATCATCAGTGCGGCGATATTCCCTCCCGGCATCTTCGTGGCTGCTTTATGAGAAGAGAGCGCACTCTGAACAAGAGTGGATTTTTGTATTCGCTATTATACTGAGACATGACCTTCACTTTGGATATGTATATGTAGAATTTTTACCGATGTTTTCTCTTTTACATATAATTTCGGTGCGTCAATGTTTATGACGCATCCTATATTTATTCTTCACTGAAAGAGCCTGTGGAATTATGATACACTGTGGGATGGGACCAAACACGTGCTACACTTTTTTCGTTTTCCAACCTGAAATGAACTGATATTGGGTTTTCGGGGCCCGCCAAGTTGATTGGTGGCACGGTTTTGTCCGAATGTGCTAGAAGGCAGATATCGCCGTTTTTGAGGTGCCCGTATGTTTACGGTGCATACTGGTGAAGGTTCAGCACATGTAGGATAACAGGGGAACAGTGGCGAAGTACAGAGCGACATATAACTTTGTTTTCGCAGATGGCATGGGCAACTTCTTACAGTATTGGTTGTGGTGTAGGTGACTGCGCCCCAAAGACCGTCGTTGTTTGTCGTTATACTGCGAAGTATGTCTTTAGTTTTTTGGAAGTCTTTCATAGAAAGTTCATCAATTCTGAAATTCTACTAGTTTTGCAGGGGCAACAACATCGGAGAGTATGTGTATAAACTCGGCGAACCTTGCACAGCATGCGACTATGGCTGCAGTCCGGACGGTGTTTTGTGCTACGGTCCATCTCCGCAGCCCTGAATTAATAAAGCAGAAGAATGAAAAGTTTTTACAGCATTCGTTGGTGCACAAACAGGGACACTTCAGTATGTCTGTGTGTGATAGAAGCACCACAGAACGATTCCGGACTGCCACTAGGTGGTTGCGCACGGTAACGAACCGCTTTATCTCTTTTAGTGTCAAAAGAGGCTGTACCACTTCGAGTATGAACTACTAGAAAACCTCACGAAACGACAAACAAGCGGTGACATGGAGGTGCTAGCGAGGCGTCATTTCAATTTTGCAAATACGATCAAAACACAATATATCCGTTAGTTGTGGAGATGCAAGGACTTAGTTTACACAATCGCAATTGGAAATATACTATTACAACACACTCTGTCACTTAACTGCGCTGTCTAAGCGTAGCTCTAAGAAATTCAACCTCATGCTCACAGATTAAACACAGAGGAAGTAACCACTAAATCATAATTTATTGGTTCCGAAGCAATGAAAAGGAACAAATCAACAACGATGTATGACTGAGGGAGTTTGATCAGCGATCTGATGGCGGCACTCCGAGTCGCATCTTCGGAGAAAACGCCCAACAATGACCAGGAGGCTCTCCAAGGTTTTTTTTTGCCAAGCGGCAACCTCGTACTCTGCGTATCGTGCGACATTTACTCTCTCTCTCACTTGCTCTGGCCTCACTACTTTGTCGTAATTTCGTGTTCAGCACTAAGTCAGGCTGCTCGTGGCTAGTCTGCGAACTGCTAGTTCACCTACAAGTTATGTCTCGCTTTCGGACCGGTATTCAATTGAGAACCTCATAAATGCATTTTCAGACGAAGAAACCCTAAACTACCAGTAAGGACGTTAATTGTGATTGAGCTGCGATTTAGCGATCATCGTCACTTAGCAGTTCCAGCAGCATTACTCCCGCTCTTGTTCTTTCGAGCGACTTACATCGGCATGACCACTCACCAGATAAAACTGTTCAGGAGTGATAGAGAGCTACCAAAAGGAAGAAATTTCTTTCAGGAACGAATACCTTACTTTCACGGTTCCCTGGTGAGATATATAAAAGTATGAGCTTCCACCATCCTGCAAATCCCTACTCTGAATTCTTTTTTTTTCTGTTTTCTTCCTTGTTCTCAACATGATTCGCAAGTGTAGATTGTCACGAGTTTTTGTAAATCGTTGATGCAGTGGTTCTAGGTTCCACTGGCGACGGGAATGAACAAAGTTCACAAAGAGAAGATAGAGAAAAGTAAACCTTCCCTTGGTCGTTTTTCGTCTACTCGGCATCGCTGGAATCGATTTGCCCTCTTCTTGCACCCAATGGCACGTTGTAATGATTGCATTGGTTTGAACATTTGGAGGAACCATGTTGTTAGTAAGTAAATTCATTTTGTTGGTTTTCTTGTACTCTTTCCTCATAATTTTTCATAATCCACTAAACAAATAAGTTCTATTCTGATATGTTATGAAATGCTGATAGGTGTTTCAAGAGGCTTAGTTTTTTTTGTAGCGTTTTGTAAACAGCACACACTTTGTACTTGCTGGATTCTTACCGCAGCAAGTGTACGCCATTGATTTTAGATGTTGCAAAAGCAATAGGCGTCCAGGTCATAACGGCACACTTTGACCTGGAAATTGGGATTCCTTGAAGGCAGCACTCACGGAAATTCTAACTTCTGAAATGAGTCGCTTACCATGTTGCGGGACGCTGGGCAATCACAACAGTAAGTTGAACACTGTGGATGGGCGCCTACCTGCGATGATACTGCCGTGGACACTTCTGCCGTTCTGGACATTAAGGTTTCGTCGCACCAGCTAACGCCAGGGTGTGCGCATTGGTTCAGCGGAGGCTCGTTTATGAAATTCGTACCTTTTGCAGGGTTTCGTGGCGGGACCCATCGCGGAACACTCGTCCGCGCTGTGGACACACATGAAATACCACCATTATTATCTGTGTTTTTCGCGTGTTTCATGCCACTTCATCGTAGTCAATGAGTTTACCGTCCCTAAAAACCACCATATACCACGAAATCTTCGACCCAAAAATTTCCGTGAGTGCTGCCTTTAAAGATAGCACTTACAGAAACTTCCGAGTCGGAGGTTTCGCTCTATAATGAGGTTTTTAAGGACAGTGAACTCATCGACAACGATGAAGTAGCGTAAAACACTCGGAAAACAGAAAATGGTGGCGGTATTTTATGTGCGTCCATAGCGCGGTCGAGTGTTTCGTGATGGGACCCGCAACGAAACCCTGGGAACGGCACGAATTCTATACACTACCTGCGCCGAACCTCATGTGCAGTGGTCGATGGCTTTAGCTGGAGCGACGGAACTCTTATGTCCAGAGCGACAGATGTGTCCACGGCAGTATCATCGCAGGTGGGCGCCTGATCACTGGGTTCAACTTCTCAGACAATGGAGCGGGCTGATCGCATTGCCAATATTTGACGGGCCGTAGCCAACTCCGCGGTCAACCAAATAATTGAGCGCGGACGGCCAATAATTGGTGCGCGGTCAGCCTGCCGAAATGATGTCGTGGTGCGTTGATAACGGCAGCAATAGTTAATGATGATGTGTGGATGAGATTTTAGCGATCAATTTAATATTAGACGAATACCTCCCCTTTTTCTTTGGAAATTGTGCACTACAAACAAATTTGAAGATAGAAAAACCAAAATCGCCAGGATTCATTCATATTATTCAGATTATGTGCTTGAAAGTATTTCCTTTGGGCTGTCTCTTCAGAAATTGTGTAATATTAATGCCAAACTCACTTATTAGAGCTTCACTCCGAAAATGTCTAAAGAATGGCCTCCACTCCCCACAAATTGAGGATGGTACCACTACTTCAGCAAAAAATGGATGCGAGATACTTCTTAATCTCTTCAACATCGTCAGAAAAGGACTGTTTTTTCATATATATGCCGCCTATCACTGTTACTATGCTCATAAAAGTTGCATCGTACATCGCGCGGGTCCTACGGAGTCGAATTTGGCTGACCGCGGACAGTACCGGGGTCAGCCAAAATTTCGGCTAAGGACCGCGGTCAGCCAGCTTTTTGTGCGCGGCCAGCCCGTTCCGCATGTCATGGTATCGCGGTCAGTCATCCATTGTCTGAGTTACCCTTGCGATCGTCCAGCGGTCGGCTACACGGTAAGCGCCTCACTTCGGAAGTGAGCTTTCCGTGAGTGGTGCCTTTAAACAGAAAAAATCTTCTGAGATAAACCGCATGGTCCTTGGTGCACTCGACATACCCGCAGAGGCAGCTGTTAAGTAAGAGATACAAGTAATCAGTCGTCTTTTATCACAGATCCAAAAAGAACAGTTATCGTAGCGATACCCAGTCAGAACACTTTTAGAGTGACTGCCAACGGCTTGCTTTTCTTTCCCATAGTACAAAACGCCGACGATGAGCGTATAGGTAGGAATATCCGTAGGTCAGAAACTAGAAAGTACCCTTCTCAAACGTGGACTCAGTGTTCACAAAGATCATCATGGGAAATAACTTTCGCCCATAACTTTCCTACATACTGAATAATTCATGTTCAGGTGTTTTGGTTGCTGACCCTTTCAGTAGCAAATGCTATCCTCCAAAATGAACTCATAGACCTTGTTGTGAATGGCCACAATAAATTCCGTGGAAGGATAGCCAACGGCACCGCTCTGAGTAATGACGGCATGTTACCGCCAGCAAGAAATATGTACGACATGGTAGGTAGTTCGCTTTGATTCCACCCAAAACTATGTTTACGGAGAATCTGTATTTATTTAATTTTTGGTCCGTAACAGTTCACGTCTTAGTTGTGTGGCTACTAGCAGTGTTGTAGCTGAGCAAGTTCTCATCGGATGGTAAAAGAGCTTCGGCGATTGCTGTCGCCGCCGAGCAGTCGCCAGTTTTGCTACACGGCAAAAAAATGTACGGGATATTTCTTCACAGCGAGAAATATGATGAAGACCACCTCGGCGAGTTTTGCCATAGCGATCTATAGCTTATAGGGGAGCGGAGGCTTGTAGGGCAGGGGAGTGAACATCACTCTTGATTGGCCTCACGCTTCTACGAAACCGCTTTTTCCCGTTGATGACGATGACTGCACGATACTGCCACATGAAAACAAAATTTTGGCAAGATAAACGCTGGAAGAGGGGTGGACATTCACCACAAATCACTGGAAGACTGGAAGAGAGCTGGACATTCACCACAAATCCAGAAATGAGCAACATAAATGGATATCTATCATTAAGAAGCGATCTTTTCTCTTTTGTCCTTATGTGATCTATCGGGTGCACGGGGAGTGAGATGGGCAGAAAATTAATTGGACCTATTCCAATTTTTCCAAAATCCATTTTAGTATCTTATGCTACGTCATCCGCATTGTCTGATGGCTGTGATTGTTTTAGCAAGAAAATATAGTACTCCTAACATTTCACTAACTTTTCTTATTTATTGATTTCATTACATGAATTTATACATGTGAGGATGCAAAATACGATTCACAGTAAAATAACACAACACAAGTAATTAATAAAATGATGTTGCCAAACCCATACTCCCCAAATAAGGAGATACACAAATATTTGACGCAGGGAAGATTCCTCTATTCCCAACACAAAACACCGCACAAGAACATACTGGAACGTACAGTGGTCTATGTCGAAATGATCTAACGTATATTTAGCAAGTCATGCCATCTGGAGCGTAATGAAGTTAGTTAATTGACAAAGGACTTTTGCAGCGGTGAGCAAAACTTCGCGTAAAGCTTCGAGTAAATTTCCATGGGGTCCCAAAAAGTAGAGGCAAGAACTGTACGCGACCTTTCCAAATGCATAAAGAAGGAGATTCAATTTTCGACCATTATGAGGACTCTCCCATGTGTACATCCCCTAGTATACAAACTGCATAACCAAAAATTCCTATCTTAATTCTGCAGTAGGCTCTGGTGAGTGTCTCCGAATTAAACCTCCAATATCAACAGGATCGGAGCCTTCTGAGGCAGTACAGGTGAAGATAAGTGCTCCTAACTATGAGAGCCTCTCCAGCGGCATGTCGCCGAGTTTCACGGAAATCGAGTACCATTGAAGCCGTCTTGCAAGATTCTGACCCTTACGGCCAGAACAAAATATCTGAGAGACCTAACGAGCTGTAACCGCAAGAAGAGCGCCGAATAGAACAGATGGTTTCGAGAGCCGTGGCATCCACTAACGGAGTTTGAGCCAATCATCGACTCTTACCTCTGAATGAGCCATCAAACGTAACGGTAACATCGTCCGTTGCCGCCCTTAACCTGCTCATAAGCTCAGGGAGTCTCACAGGTCGCACGGCTACAGTTTGTAAGATTGCGCATTATTCTTTGAAGCTTCTGAATAACAAAAATTCGTGTTCAAATGATGTTCTCTGATGAGAACAAGCTTTATTTGGATAGCCCGGATGAAAACACCTACAACTGGATACCTTCGCAGCTCTTCAGCGAACGGAATTTTGCAGATGGCGCAGACACATTGTGGGGCGGCTTCTCTCAAAAAGAAGTGCTCGACATCGCCTTTGTCTGAACTCGAATGAGCTCATTAGACACTCAGGAGACAATCGGCATCTATATCTTATCTTCTCTTGGGCAGCGCTGTTCATTTTCCAGTAGGACAACAAGGCTGTCTGCGTCGGTACTTCGAGATCGGCAAGTTTTGAAAGCCATATCGCGACAGTCATGGCCTCTTTCACCTGCCAGTCAACGTGCCTTAACCTTAAAAGTCGGAATCTTGGACGACGGCATCAATGGCATATAATTTCCGTGCAACTCGGTTGGCAATCCTACCGCTAAAGAGGCCTGCATAGTGAGGAGAACTCATATGCGCCTCTTCTGCCTCAGAAGGCTCCGATCCTCTTGCTAGTGAACCTTTAAATTAGAAACACATGCCAGTGCCTATTGCAAAACAGATGGGAATTTTCGACCACGCAAATGGTTTTATTCATTTTTCACTGAGGGTGCCTATATAATTATGATGCACTGCAAGATGGGGCCAAACACGGATTACACCTAATTTTTTTCATTTTCCAACCCCAACCTGAAGTGTGGTGGAGTAGGGTTTTCGGACCCAGTTCATGGCCGCAATGGATTTCGTCATAATTACGCGAGGAAGCGGAAACCGTTATTCCGGGGGTGCCCGTATATGAATGGTACGCACTGCATGTGTTTATGTCAAATATCAGGTTGTTGCGAAATTAATTGCCGTTTTGGGGTATGCTCACTTGAACCTTTCTCTTCTGCCCGATTCGAGCAACTTCAGCACAATTTATGTGACCTCCTGACTTGAATATTCTGGCTAGCTCTTTTCTGTGGGTTTTTGTGAAGTCGCGAACAGATCATGAGCCGACGTGATTTTCGGGTGATTATGGTTCATGACTTCAAACTCGATCACTCTTTGTCGGATGCTTGTGGTAATCTTGCATTTGCTTTGGCTTCTAATCGCCTTCCAAATGGGCAGTGAGCTATTCGGTCGCAAATTTTTCTTCCGTCGATTTTGATCCCCAAAGCAGCCATGGTCGTGGCCACAGGTTGTTCTCTGACGAGCAAGCGTTGAGAAGAGTCGTGGAACCTAATCCGGGTCCAACCCGGACAACCCGGACAACCCGGATTTGGACTTTGAGGGCAAGGATGGGGGCTCATTATGCTACAGTTTTAAAACATTTGACTTCATCGACATGACAAGAAAGGTGCCGAAGTGAACACCCTACGATCTGACAGATGACCAGCGTTCACCCGCTGTGTCATCTTTTCTAACTTAATTTCTCGCCTCAAAAACTACCCATTTCGTAACGGCTATCAATGGAGCTCGGTTCCTGTGCGATAAAAACAAACGTGAATTCGTTTCGGTAGACACTTCCTCCCATCTCCAACTTTTTCTAAATCAAGTCTTTGCACTAGGGAGGTTGTGTCAGGAGTGTGGTGATGCTGTAAGAGTGTGATCCACTGCAGTCTTCTCCAACCTAGTCAAGCACTAACATCAGAGTCCTGGTATTGTAATTTCGAGTTGATACCAGCAAATCTGCTATGGATGTGGTGGGCAGTGGCGAACAAAAACTGATTTCCCCCTTTTCCAAAGTAACGTTAAGCCTCACTCTCCAAAATTCACACGACAAAACTGATGTAGTAAGGCATCAAGGCTCTCACTCATTGACCTCATTCCACAGACCATTACCCCACTGTACGTCTTTTTTCCGAGCTCCAGATGCAATCTTGCGACAGCAGCAGATTGCTGATCTGGAGCATGCTGAAATCGCCTTCCAAAAGTCCTTGTGATCTCGGTTTTAGTAGTAGAGGCATACAATCCTCGTAGAATTGTCAGGGAGGATCTACTGACTTGAACAGTTGCTGAAGCGATGAAAAAAATTGTGTTTGAGCCGAGTTAAAACACTTTGAACTGGTGTGTCCACTTCGGCAATTAATTTCGCAACAACCCAATATACATATTTGTTGACGATGATATTTCGCTCAATGACATCATTCCGCTAGAAAGTCACGAATTATCTTGAACTCGTTCCATATTTTTTTGTTCTTGTAGATGGAATAAGATCCGGAGATTGAGTACCAACCACTCTTCCGCTACCAAACGCTTCAGTGATCACAATCCCGTGCATAATGCACAAAGGTACGAGGGTGCGACCTCTGCCTTGATTATCTGGACCGTATCTTGCCCTAGACAACGTCGAGACCTAACAATAGTAATAAAATTGAACTTTTGCTGGGATAGTGCACAAATAAAAGCACAGCAGTTACATTCAAAACCTTAAAGGAGATGGTTTCGTTGAAACGTAGTGAGCGTCAACAGTTTTAAGTTTTGCATGATATTGGTTGCAGGTGTTTTCTGGAAATCTGGAACATGAGGCTGAAGTACTTGCTGAGAAATGCTCGTCCAGAGTGCGCCCCTCGAGCTCTGCCGCACTTAACATCAAACTGTATGTTTGAAGAGCAAACACGGCGCATAACAGCTTTGTTGAACTCATAACTGTATTCTGATGCTTCTGTGGGTTTTTTAGTTTCACTGAGAATGTTCCTTTGCTGAGCGATAGCGAGCTGGTGGAAACGGCATTGAACGAATGGTACGCTCCTGTGGAAAAATACGGATTGCACAGCGAAAACAATACCTACACGGATTTGCGGCTCGAGTCCTTTGCTAACGTGAGGAACAGTTTTCCTCGGATAAATTTCTTAAACGATTGTGTCCTGAAGATTTTTAACAATGATCATAGTTACAGATCTACGTACAGTGAACGTCTATAGCGGTGGCTCATCCGCGGCCTCGAGAAGGACGCCACCCCACCGCGTTGCACGCGCCATAACCGATGTTTTCTGCTGCTGTTATGCTACTTCTAGGCGCTTTTCTCCTCGTTTTGGAGATTTTCGACCGGATCGGGAAGGAAAGCGCTTAGGAATAGCAATCCGGCAGCAGACGACACCGATCCCGCTGCGCGCGGCGCGGTTGCGCGGCGGCCTTCTCGAGGCCGCGGATGGGCCACCGTCGATGACACCACTGTAAATTCGATTTCTGTGCGGTATTTTCAGATGATCTACTACAAGAATAACATGTTCGGATGCGCTGTGAACCGTTGCAACACTAGTAGCACCCGAACCCCATTCATCGCTATTGTTCTCTGCCTGTATTCATGCCCGTAAGCTCTACATTGTTGTTGTGTTTTGATTGGCATTCACTAATCCATTCATTTCGGTAGCAAATATTCAAATGACGACTGTTCACTTCAAAACTTTCAGCCAATGAAATGCGTTGCGCAAATCCGCTACTCGGTTGAAGATCCTGCAAATCTGCGTGCGGAGACTAGCTGAAAGAGCATTGAGACGTATTTCTGGGAGCGTGCTGGCATTGTGAAGGGAAAGTATATGCAGTAGTAAGAGTATGCAAACGCTAGTGAAACAAGCAAGCAGTGCCAAAAACTCGAATGTAGCGCTAAGAAGAAGAGGAAATCTGACGGCGAATGTATGAGCGAGCTCAAACAATCATGGGATTGGTCCGCAACATATGAAAATCAAAATTTATCCAGTAACGCACATCCATGCCGTATAGCATAGCAGATCACTGCTGTTGGAGTCACTATTGAGAGCAAGCATATGAAATGAGCCCTGTTTATTCACTGCACAAGTGTGTTCTACTTATCTGTACCAGTTTTCAGTCCTGTCTATGGAGCACCCCTCTACGAGTCTGGAAATGCATGCCAAAACAACGCCGACTGTACCCTCTTACCATATTCAAACTGTGTGGAAGGACTTTGTGCGAGTCACGTCGTATTCGTTAAACCAGGTTGGCTATTAAATCACACTTTCGAGAAATAAACTTGCCTATGAAAGCCACCGTTTAGTAATGATCGAGGGACGAGATTCATTTCAGAAATTTGTGACAATTTTTTTACTTGAATCGAGCATTGTTTCAAAGTTATTCCTCCAAACAGTTAAGGGAACTGCAAAAATCTGGCCAATCATTCGTTTTCGCTCACTTTTGAGATCCTATGTCACCGAGCTCGTTCGTATTAGGTTGTCGGGAAAGTTTCCCGCCACTCTCTTCCTCTTCTCGCCAAACGTTTCGAATTTGTTAAGGAGCGCTTTCTGCAAAACGATACAAAGGCTGGGCAATAGCCTTTTCATACCAAAACTCCCTCCGCATTCCGTCACGGTTATGGCCGAAAAAATTGTCATTGACTCGAGGCATGTTCGACTGCTCCTGCTTTAATAATGCATAAAACACGGTAAAGAAAGCGATGCTGCAAAAAATATACGTCATAAGATAAGCCCCTCCACTGGCTCTTACGAAATTATAAACATTTCGTCCCGCGGGTTTGAAGACGGCGATCTCGGCTTGAGACAGACTAGGATTTGGTCGACCGGTCAAGCTGGTTGGAGAGCACCTCCTGGAGCTGTTTGAAAAGAGTCCGCGGCGTTATGCCCGTGAGCAAGTGAACGAACTTCAATGCTATCATAATACAATAGCCGTTTATCTGCATCACTTCAGAGAGACAAGGGAATACGGCTCATGTATACAACCTGATCTGAGCTGCCACATCCTCAAGTGCTAAGCGATGTGCGCCTAAACTTTCTGACTTTTCCACAGACCATCGCTTCGCTCAACAACATAGTTACTGCTGACGAGAATTGGGCTTCCTACGTAAATCACATGAGAAAGTGCGGGTGGCTTGGTAGCTGGTAAGCTGGGTTTCTAGTTGCAAGACGAGAACTCTGCCTACAGGAGGTAATGCTCAGTGTTTAGCATAATTAAAATTTAACCACTCACTCGCAGCTGCTGCTTGCTATAGGTGGTATCGTTATTGACAGGAACTCAGGCGGTAGCAACCCCGTTGCTACCGCCTGAGTTCTTGTCAATAACGATACCACCTATATTAACTATTGGTTGTGTTAGGCAGCTCAAAAATGTCGAGAAACTTTTCCAACAACCTAACACTTCCCGAGCTGCTACATTTTCTCAGCATAATCCCATTTTCTGAAAACAGTGCGAAATTGCTAATGCTTTACAACCTTCAGTTTGTTTTAAATGTAAAATAGTTACGTAAATTTTTTTCTGAACCTAAGTGTATTGCGTGGAAAGAGCTACTAAAGTGGGGTTGTTTCGAGATAGTCGCAGGCAGTCGAATACAGAGGATCTGGCGGTGTCTCAGTCCTTGAACTATCCTGCAAACTCCAGAGCTATCTACAGCTCACGCCTAATGGTTACATTGTACATGGTGGCCCATAAACACTGTTCCACATTAAAGACAAGAAGAGAACGTATGGAAGCACATCCTCTCACGATCTATCCGGCTTCATGTTTTTCTCTTTGACGCGGACCACATCACTCACACGCTCAACGTACGACTCCATGAAAATCTAAAGAGAAGTAGAATACTGTTGCGGTCAAAAAGATATGATCAGCGCCATATAGACAAGAGGATTTTTTGCTATAAGTCACTTCTGGATTGATCTATCCAGATGAAATTTGAATATGTATTGAAGCGCTACGGGTGCTTCGTAATAGCAGCTTATCTATACATATACTCAACTTTATTGGCTTTATTAGGCCTAAAAATCAACTTGCTCGGCTCCCCTTGATTTCGTCCTGATATCTCCACTACCACCTTCTGAGAAAAATGAAGAGCTGATTCAGATTAGGCATACAATTGGCTATTTTTTCGGCAGATACACTGCCGCACTATCCTTTGATGCCTGACTGCGAAGAATAAAGCAAGTAGTCGAATTTACCAAAAAACCTTTTTATTGTATCAAAAAAGTATTGACACCGTTACAGTTGCTATTTCCATCAGAATAGTTGTTCGTAGTGGAAATCATAGAAATATCCTTCGAATGAACCGTTGTTTTTTGTTAGAGATTATCGAGAAGTCTTTTTTTCTCATTTTTTGAGCTTTTTGGTAATTTCTGTTTTTCATGTAAAGAGAAAAACTAAAGAACACGACTATTGCAGCAAATTGCTCACTCAAGATACAATTTGAAGGAGCACCCACGGAAACTTTTGCCTCTCAGATTTTATTTTTCGAGAAACTTTAGCACAATCCGGATAGTTTTCGTTCAAGACGAGGAGCGGAAACGGCCTGTGTTCAACTCGTTAACTAGTGGTTCTTCGTGATGGCAATAACTTTGGATGAGTTGCCGCGTGTGTCTTTCGTTGCGCCAGCGCAGCAGAATCAGCTGTTTTGCTACAATCCTTGTGAAATTCGCCGCAGTTATTCCACTGTAGGTCCTTTCGCTGGTTTTTCTGTGATTTTTTGTTATTTTCGCAACCGGCGACCCTTCCCTATTAGCATTGCATGCTGTCTATATCTCTTTAACTATTGTTGCATCTAGTTCTTGTCAAAATTTCAATTTTGAATTATTCTTGCTCCATTAGGGGATTCCATGAAGCTTTGATTTCCAACCACCACCTTTCTTGACTGATATACATTTTCTAATGATTACTTCTTCTGATACAGTGTGGAAAGGCCGCATTTCAGAAAAATAAATTGGTGTTGTGCGAAAATGCAGTCAGTGAAAGGGCGGCTTTATCGATCTTTTGATCTCGGTCATCATTCTATGGTCCATGCAACTCGACCACACCCGTTGCGCATTAACGAACCAAAAACTTTCGAAAACATCGTTTTGGACTGTTGGGACGTTTCCGCATTATGAAGGTGTTAAGCAGCCTCGGTACCACCAGAATATGCTGAAATCTTTGAAACGAAAATTTCCGTAGGTGCTGCCTTTAAATAACTCCCTTGCGAGTCGAAATGAGGCGATACAAACAAGGAACCATCATGTTTATGAAAGTGATGAAATTGGAACGCGATAGTTTTGCCTGAAAGCAGTTTGCTTGAACGTTATGCAGCAAAAAGAAAAAGTGCTCTGATCCTCATCCTAAAATTCCGGTCAAATAACTCAATCTCAAGTTAAGTTATGATGAAAAGTTCCGCCTTCAACATTTCAGTGATCATATCTTGTTGACCGCTTCTGTAGGCATGCCTGAGGGCTCTGACCCATCCAAAAGACGGAACATCGGTAAAATCAATGCTTTTCTTCTTCAATGCTTGAGAGTGAGTTGTTGCTGAAGAGGTCATTCGCAGATACACTTTTACACATTTCTGTTCAGATTGTGAGACATGATCTATGCGGCATCCTGCATATGCTTCATATTTGTTTCATATAGACAAAAACAAAGTCATTTGTTTGATTCGTTGGCACCGCCACATTCTCTTGAGCCGGCAACGAATGCCTGCGATTATCTTTGGATAGTCACAGTTAGTAGCTCTTTTCAGGTAGTGTACTTCAAGTCAGTGAAGACACAAGGGTCTGTTCCTGAACGATATGGAAAGAAAAGCCTTTTGCATTCCTGGTTGTGAAATCGATTTCATGGTGATTTGAGTTTCGAGATGATTTTCGTTGGAATTATGAATTGCGATAAATAAAAGGGCTGTTCACTTATCATAACAACACGAACTTGCTTTTTTTGGCTATCATTACTTCACAATTTTTTAATTCACAACATCAGAATTTCACAATTTTTGTTGCATGGAAGAGACTCATCGAAGTGTATTTGAGTTCTGTTGCAAATATTGATGCGAGGTGAAAGTGTTGGAAATTTGCAGTCCTTGCCTATAAGGAATGAGAATAACGCCGACTATAGCATCTTCGTCTCGTTAACATTTCGACGGCTGGCACAAATCGAAACTATGTGATAGTCTCTTACACAGCTTCTCATGTTTTTTTTCAAGTGCCAAAGTTCTGGAAAAGGCGAAGGCTGGGGGTCGATGGTGATGGTGGATATGGATGGGAGATGACTGGGGTAACTCGTTCACTACAGTGAAGCCCCGCTCTATGAACTTAAGGAAACCATTGGAACCAATTCGATAATTCTCTCATAACAGTTCCACTGAGCCCGCCTACTGGGTCTATTCCGGGTCATGTGGAAGTAGGTTAAGTAAGCCTCATCAGCTATCTTACCCTCCGTGTATTGTCCAAACGTTCTGAGCAGCAGCCGAAAGGAAAATTAAAACGAGTGTCCAAAGTTGTCTTTTCTTGCCTGCTGGCATTTCTATTTCTAATATCCTAAATTGATGTTGGATTAAGTTTCCCTGATAACTTATTAGAGAGCTAGATAAATTGTTAGATTAAATTATTTATTCTTGTACAGGAAGAAAAGCGCTCTTGAATGACTATCAACATTTGGCTGATCGCCAAAAAAGAAGACATGGAAATAAATTACAAAAAACGTGTGAACTTGCTTGAAAAGACCTAAGAGTTCTCATCATAATTAACTCTGCTCTTCGATAAATCGCACCGTACACTACTCTCACACAAGAACTGCTCTTCACCAACAAAAAGAAGATAAACCTCAATGGGATATAAACAGTAATAAAACAAACGCGACAAAATGCAAATCATAGCTAATACCAAAATTTTTCGATGAGCTGGCTATTTGCAGAGCCCAACGAGATATGCCCCGATAATGTGAATATGACAGACTCTTTCAGGAGAATATTCCACACAATACATAACAACCTTCGGTAAGTTTGCCCTTTTAATGTAAAATTACTCCATTCTCTAAACTTTGTTAACATCAGCAACTACACATTTCCAGATCGAAACTTGCAAAAGGCTATATTCACTCTAAAGAAGGAAGGAAATTGCCGTCAGCTGGTGATATGTATTACATGGTGAGGATCCAAGTGATACATTAAAAAGAGCAACAGAAAGAATGCTTTCTACTAATATTCCATCCCAACTAATATCTACTACATATTACTTTTCTACTAATTAACATTGTTATGGGGTGCGTGTAGCGCAGCGGCAAGAGGCTCGCTGTCATTTGCATGTTCGATGGTTTTATCCATACCAACATACCATTCTACGGCCGACTAAGCCATCCATGCTTACGGGGTCGGTAAACTGGTCTGGAACGATTAAGCGTTGACCAGCCTACCAAAACATCTGCGATTCTGAGATGAAGACAAATGCATTGTACATTAATACATTGATGACAACCGATGTCTTGGCGAGTTGAGCCACGTGGGACCGAAGCGAGATTCTCACTCATTTCTTGATGATATAATTAGCTATAATCATGCATAATATCACTCATCAATATTCTTCCCGTTATTATCTGCAAATAATCAATAAATGACAACCACAATCAATCAGTGAATAAAAATCCAATAATATTGATAACTTTTTAATAAGTTCCAACGACCGTAATATTTATCGAAAGTAACGAATTGAAAAACAATTTTGCATGAATTGTAAAATGTACGCGAAATTAACGTATTATATTTATTTTTGATGTATTTTTGTTGATTTTTTTGTTAAAGGTGATACAGTATGACTACCGTAACCCGAGAATTTGGATATACGGTACAATATGATGGTCATTTTTGAACTCAGCTGGTGAAATAACCCCTCCCCTCCGTATGCAAAGTTTAAGGTTTTTTTATAAGTCTTATGATGATTTTGATTTTCGGATTCCCATTTTTAACGTGGGACCCACCGGTGGGTCCCATTGTCGTCAACGTGTTAAAGAAATTCTATCCCAGCAGTATCAAAAATGTTCGACACTCCTTATGACACTCCTTATCGAAAGAACTTGGAAAAATCGGTTATTGTAGGTATATGACTGCGATCTAGAGGCTGGAGCCCAACAGCATGCTAGCGAGTGCTCCCTGAAAGTGTCTAATTCTTCATCAAGAAAAGATATAGGAGAGAACATTAGGGTCATTGAGGGTTCAAGTCGCTCACCAGCATATGCTGCAGAGACGGTATGTTCAACCCAACAATAAGCTTGGTGTAACATTGAAAAATGGTGACTGCAATGGTTTTCTTTCTGCAGGCATTAAAAGAATGGTGGAGCGAGATGCCTGCGAGTGGACTGAACACAGAAATGATATTCACTGAAGAGATGAACTACCCGAAATACAATAGCTCCCGACATTTTACTCAGGCAAGCATGTAACATATACATTCTTAGTACAGAGTAGTAGTAACATTGAAAAATGGTGACTCCAGTACCAAGAGTAGCATATAAAGATGGATAGAAAACCCTATTACTTCATTATTAAGTCGTTAACCTATCAGCGATTCAAGGCTAAGAGCTGAATGCTGTGAGTGGGACCATATCAAACAAAATAACTTTGATAATTTTCCTGCACGACTGGATTCCTGCACATGGAGAAAATCGACATTGACTTTGCTGCAAGTCCATTTACCTGGGTTCTTATTAACAAAGGATGAGAGCATTTGGAACAGTCCCTGCCGCGACCCTGCTCTATATAGAGCTTGTTCGTAGAAAAGTTAACAAGAAACAAATTTTCCCTTTTAGACTACTTCAACTTAAAGGGATAAGGACGAATTAAGTTGAGGTAACCTGCGGTGCGTCGTCCTTTCTGCGATAGTTCGTTTAAAGCTTGTATGAACGATATTTTGAGCAATTCATCTATACAACTTGAATGTAAAGTGTTTTTGTCTCAGCGATGAAAAAAAATTAGTCGGAGAGCACATATTCTCGAAAATACAGAATTGCTGCGTGCGTCGTCACTTTCCAGCCACCCTGTAGGTAATTAAACAGATGCTGCTCGGCATGCAAAACGCCTGATAGTTGTGCCTGGACCTGACCCCACTCCTAACCTAAGCAACTGTTATTTTCGAGTTGTGAAGCTCTCCACTTATTAGTATCTTCTCAGTGGAACCACTTCGAAACTTTTCCATCACTTCTATATCTTTTTTCTGCATGGCAAAAAATCACAGAACTGAAGCCACCTATAGGCCTGACATAAGTATGTCTTGAGGAATAGTAAGGAAGAATAGAATGGCACTGACAGATGGAAGCTTCTACATACCATGATTTGAGCCAAATCCTGTTCTATCACTGCTGAATGGCAATCACACTCTCTGCACTTTTAAGTGTCTACTAACCGATCTGTTTTAGATGATTTGGGCCAAATCACACCGGTTAGGATGTGGCATGCACAACTGTCTGGGCAAGATGTTCATTGTCTGCAGATATGCTGAGAGGTAAGTTGTTATAACTTTGCATAAAGTCATAAAATCGGTTTTAGCATCCCTAAGATCTCCTATCAAAGTCGACAGAAGCTGACGGGTGGCAGTTAGCTGATTGACTTTGAGCAGCTGCAGATTCCTGTGAGATATTTCAGAGGAAACAATGTTGGAAGACACATCTATCACGCCGGCTCACCGTGTGAGTTTTGTTCCGGATCGTGCGTTACCAAAGTTGGTCTTTGTAGACCTCCTATGTGAGCAGCAAAACCAACCTGTCGCTTTACATATGTACATCGGAAGTTTTTGCAGTATTACTGTTATAACTGTTATTTCGTTAGTTGCATGTATAGTCAAATTACACCAAAGGTGTTTTATGTGCTTGGAGTGGAAGTACACGTCAGTTACTAGCCGGAAATATGACGACTCATTTTGACGGTTCATTTATGTTGTTGTTACAGCTGTTGCATGATATCTACTTTATTCTAGTCATATCTTCTTTCATTCATCAAAAAAATGCTTTAAACTATTGATGACCAGGTTATGTGTTACGGAAGCTTTTAATCTGTCAAGCTTTTGCTGTACTCAAATCCACTTTATTAACTTGTATGTTATTGAAATTGTAGTGCAATATATGCTATCTCCTGTTATCTCCAGTTCTCTCAGCTTTAGTTATGGCATTTATGAATGAACCGTTCACAATTGATCAAAATGAGCACCCTTTCGATATTCAAGTCCAATGTCCATTTTCGAATAAAACATTCTTGTTTCTGCTTACTAATCTTTTCAACTTTCATCTCGAAAATTACATTAGCGGAAGCTTCCTTCACAAATGAAACACAATACGTAACGGAATCCTTATAAGTGGATTCATCTGTACCAGTTCAAGCACGGCTTTCTAGGTAGTAGCTGAACTTCGTAAAAAGAGGATGAAAAGGAAAAGGGGCTCCGTAGTGGTTCTAGGGTCGAGTTCCGGAAACTTGAGGAACTGAATGAAGGAGGAGATGACTGAAAGCGAAGGAGGATGAAGAAGCTCTGCTGAAAGCGTGCTCGTTCTTGCAGATGATGACTGGATGCTATGGGAGGCAGTTCATGATGACAACGCTTAATATAATGTGTCTATATCTGTTGAAACAGCTAATTTCGGTACTGAAACATTCTGAGGGCGCTCCACCGCAAAGCTGCTAAGAACTTATCCGGCAGTGCAGCACTTGAGGGTTACGAAACAGGCACTTAGTAAACTATTGCGTGTTGATGTTCAGCGCAGAAGTATTGCGAAATAAAGTGGTTTTTATGGTTTCAAGAATTGGGGATAACCATAATATCTGTACAGACAAGGTGGACTGGCCATCCAGTCGCAACCAACATATGCTGTGGTAGCTTTGGAAATGCGTATGTGATTTCACTGTGTTGCAAATCTCAGACCGCATAAACTTGACACCGTACTCAGAAAAGGCGCGTGGTGGGACCAATGCGCGCACGACCCAGTCCGCCCTCTAACGTGTCGTGCTTGCGCCTGTGCAGTCAGCTTGTAGACCTCATTCTTCACCGTTTTTGTGTCTAGAAGAAGGAACTGAAGTAGCTAATTCTTTTAGGTTGTTCTGTATCCAAATACGCGAATGAAATGATGAAGCTGCAAGGTGAACATTGCTTGCATTGTTTTTTTCTCCATTTACTATTGATTTCTGAGGCTAATATTGTAGGTACACTTTGTGTTCCCTTCTCTTTCGTGTGATGATTTCGGGCCCTTATTTGTTTAGATGGGTTAATAGAAAAAAGGAGTTGCGGCAGGCCATTGCAACGGTAGCTGGCGCGTAGCGTGTTGAGAGCGCAACTCCTCGCAGTAGCTGTCGCAGTGAGTACGCCGAACTCTCCAAGAGCATGCGGTTCAAGAAAGGGGGGAGAGGGTTCTGGGCAGTTTTGTGGGGAAATATACTTATCATTGTGATGAGCGTCGTCTAAAGGTCCTAGATGTCAAAATCTGAGAACTGATCTTGAAGTGAGACACTGCTTTAAACGCAGCACTCACGCTGGAAAGTTTCCTTTTAAAGGTGCCATTAATTGGAATGTAACTGCAAAAGGAATCACTCCAAATCCTGCAGTTTCTCGAGTAATAAAACTCGTACGCATGTTCAAATGCGCCCATCATGCTCAACCACGCCAAATTCTCTTTGATCGTGTGCGGCTGTGTTTCCCAGCTCATACAGAATCAATCAGTATTTTCGGATAGCGGTGATCCTTTTCGCACCTCGGCAGCCGCACCCATCTAAAGCCATAGATCTCGTACAAATGGACATGTATTGGCAAAACACAACAGTATTCCTCGCAAACGTTGCCTTTTTTGATGGTCTTTCCTCCATTATGGGCACTAGAGTAGCCTCCAGAGTAGAACTTCATGAAAAAATCGACGACGTTTTTTTTTTATTGTGAGTGCTGTCTTTAAGCCGTATGTGACCAGGATTTAGATCTCTGAATGAGTTTCAGCATAGGGTTGTTTAAGTCGCTCAATAGGAATGCTTTGAACAAGAACGCAAAAAGCACTAATAAGCCCGTTTTTCCAAAGTTCGCTAGGGATAAATAGTCTTCTGCTATTTCTACATATTCAGCTCCTTCTAATACACTCAAAAACGCAAAAGAATAGATTGACACTCCGCTATACTTCACGTGCAGTATCGCGACAGTAAAAGAAGCGAAACATACAAAGATTGGGGTCGAAGAAGTCGTATATTTTCGCATCCTGATTTGCACATGGTAAAGCCGTAAAAGTAACATCGTCGACAGCGAAGTGCAACCCGATGTATGCGCGAATGGCAAAATCAGCCCGTTTCTGCTCGAAGAAGGACTCATGATAGCTTTGTAAACCAATGCGCTTGACTTGAACATATCTTCTGAAGTGATTCCGCTATCAACCATTTGCTCGAAGAGTTCTGTGAGTTTTGTCACAGCTTCTTTCACCGGCACAAGTTGGCTGCACAAGTCGACTTCGCAAGCGCAAGCACGGTAAGTTAAAGGGTGGACTATGCTGCGCACGCACTCTCTAATTACGGTGTCAAGTTTATGCGGTTTGAGGTTTGTAATACAGTTGTGATATTGGCTGTAATCACGGCTGTGAAACGGTATCCGTCTTGCATGTTTGCTGGGCTTCTGTAGACCATTTAGCAAATGCCATGTATAGCCCCGTAACATCACTTTGGACAGGCTCCCTAACAATAGAGGTCTCGTCTTGGATTAGCAGCTTAACTTCAAGCACTTCCCTTGCAATTGACAGTAGCACGACAAAAAAAATGGAAGGAATTGCATTAGATGCACACTAGAACTCACAAAGAAAATGTGAAAATAAGGTAGAACCAACCGATCAACCGGCAGATACCACGCCACAGCTGCAATTGTAGAAATAAGTAGCCGATGCATCCGTTAAGCTACCAGACTATAGATAAGTCATGAAATGAGATGAGTAATGGAAAAGTAATACAAAAGCTTACATCATTTTAGAGAAGTTCGCAAATTTTTCCCATCTTCTCTATAGTAAGGAGGAGGTCGAGCTAGGTTTGCACAATGTACGAATATTAAAGAAACCAATAACGGTCTTCTGCGATAAAGTGTCGCACTTTATGGAAATTTGTCACACATGGTGCAATGAATGCCACGTTACGAATTCATATATGTTTGAATAAGTAGCAGCAATATCATAAGACGCTGGCTAAAAAGCACGCTTTTGAAGACATTACAAAAGCTAATGACGAATGACGTGATCTTCACATTCCACTTAGTTTTAATTGTAAATTTTGGGGGAGATGTACAATAGCATTTGATCATAAAACTCTCACGCACTTCCACGTGTGTTAACTATGAAAGGATTCTAATTCGGGATCTTAATGTGCACGTATAGAAAAGTGCACGAATTTATATAAAAATCGTACATGTGTCCCTATAAAAGAGCCTGCGAAGAGACATTTTCAAGCAGAGAAGTCAGCACTCTTGCAGATGTCTTTGTTCACTTTGGTGAGTTTCTCATGTAAATTCTTACTTAAATTCTTACTGATATAATAAAATGCAACTATCCTGCTGTAGTAACAACCTTCGAAAGTCAAGAATCAGCCAGTCAGCAATGTCACTTAGGTATTGACAGCTTCTAAATACTAAGCAGTATGAATGCGTGGAAAAATAGGAAGAATTTTCGTCTTTCCAAAGACAATTATGAAGCCTTCTGTTTCTGGGAAAAGGCAAATTCTACAGAAAAAGTTGTGATGGACTTGTGAGTGTTTTAGCTTTGGTTGTGGTTTGCCGCTAGCCATGTCGATGCAGCAAAACCCGCACTGGATCCTATAGAACTCATGAAACTTCCACGAACAAGTAAGTTCATATTGATATGATAATTAGATAGAAGTTATAACTAAAATTAAAACCAAGATTCAAGTCAGTAAAATTAATAATTGCTTAGAAATTAATTGAGGGTAAGAGTGGAAGTAAGCCCTGATGGAATCTGAAGACCGAACCAGGTTTTCAATGTGGGGATTTTGTCATACATATCGGAAAATTCCGCTGACTCCTCTTTCTCCGGAAAACTCAAAATTTGGGAGTCATCTTAAAAGGTCTTATAATTATGTACTGTACTTTGCTTTGCAGATAACATATGTCCACAATTGACCACCGCCAGAATGAACGATCAAGCCAGAAATCTTATCGTTGATATTCACAATAGAAGAAGGTTTGTCTGTGGAGAAAATGAGATTTCTGCCGGACATTTCGTGTAATTTCGTTCTTAATTTGAGAACCCTGGTGATCCCATACCAGCAGTTTTCGTATGCATCTCAAAAAAAAAACTAGGAAAACAAGAAGAAATTTGCCAGGAATTCGAGCAGGAAAAAAAGAATCCCACCATGACTTTATACGATGTTCAACCAAGACTCATCAATGATTGATCCCACATTCAGAGCCGTCCTTGCCCAAGGACAGGTTCGAAACGGAAGAAATGACTACAACACGCCGAAAGGATCCAACATAATGACAATGGTTAGTGTTTCCTGCTTTTCCTTGGAAAAAATGGAGCCATACTAGTCTGCCTTATAATAATTCTACAGGAGTACAATTGCGATTTGGAGAGGGATGCTCAGATGTACGCTGACCTGTGCACATCGGCGGGTTCGCCGGAGGCCCAACGCCCTCTCTGGGGAGAGAATTTCAATGTGATTCAGGACACCTTAGATCCCATTCTGGCAGTAAGCCGGGTAAGCTGGGTGGTCCTATTTTTTCTTAGTGGTCTTACTGAAAGCTGCAAGACAACAACTAAAGGAGATATGTAGGATAAGGATATCCTTGTCGCGAGCATAAGCTATTGATACGGGAAATTTTGGGGAGTCTCACTGTGCTTGTGGAGATCTAACATACTATGTACATTTGATGGCTGTACACTACTGTCTTTTTTCACGACTAATTTAGGTGGGGCAGTAAATTATTATGATTATTATATGTATAATATAATATTAAGATCATTGCCCTGTTCATCAGTATAATGATTTCTTAAGAAATATGATGTGCATAAATGCTATAGCCTGTCGTTTTTTCATCCCAGGCAGGAGACGCGTGGTGGGGCCAGATTTATCAGAATGGCATCAATCAGAAAATGTTGTTCAATAAGTTCTTCTCGGAAAAACCCAATTCGCCTACAGCATTTACTCAGGTGGGTGCTGCTTAATCCACAAAATGTTACCAGAATTCTTAGTTAAAATCTGCTTATTTCTGACAAGGTATTGGAAGATCCGTGCATTCATTTTATTCCACTGCACACACTGCGAAAAGCTCTTCTCTTCTTCTAATTTTTGAGCTTTCTCAACTTTCTATCTCCTTATTTCCTAATCACTTGCGTAACTGACACTTGTATAGCCAACCGCATGGATATTCCAGGAACTCTTGTAGTCTTCTAGGAGGCCAGGCGACCCTAGTAACCTAACTCCGCATCTTTTCCCACTCCATCCCTGCTCCCCCCTTTTCCCCTAGTGCGTTTCTAATTGCTGTCATTACTACTACTCTTTTTTTAAATGAAAAACCATAGTTTTCATGATGTGCCCCGGAGAACGAAGAAATGTGAGCAAAAAATGTCCAGTATTCTGTGGACATCCCGAGCAGAATATCTAGGATAATACAGGAGCAGTTCGGGATTGAAGAATGACTCTTTTTTTGCAGATGGCATGGGCAACTTCTTACAAAATTGGTTGTGGTGTAGGTGACTGTGCTCCAAGGACTAATGTTGTATGTCGTTATACTGCGAAGTATGTTTTCATACTTTTGAACATTTTTCATGAAAGATACAAAGCTGAATAGCTGACTCATACCATTCCATTTTCAGGGGCAACAACATCGGAGAGTACGTGTACGAGCCCGGACAGCCGTGCACAGCATGCGACTATGGCTGTACCCCGGAAGGTGTGCTATGCTACGCTCCTCCACCTACGCAGCCTTAAAATAATAAAGCGAAACAATAAAACGTTTCTTTTACACTGTTTACGATTATCACTAGTATTGCATAGACAATATTAGGGCACTTTCGCATCGGTCGTGGAATTGACATCGAAAAATCTAAAACAGCACTGATAAAAAACCGTCTCTATTATGGATCTTGTTCAATAGAACTGCATAACCTCTTTCGAACGGAGAAGAGACAACAGCTCAAGCATCGGGTAAATCTAGCTGGATTCCTAACTGTGACGACGTGTTTATGGGAGCCACATCGAAAAGTAGGAGCCTGCTCACCATATGGCCGCATTCAAGACCATCTAAAAAAAAACAAGGCTGGACCGAGTGAGTCCACTTCACGAAACTCAAATAGCACGAGACACGGAGAACGCGTAGTCCCACGCTGTTACGATAAACGAACTGGAAGTAAAGTAATTGTTTCGTAGAAATAATTAGAAATCTGGTACACGAAGGTTAATGGTGTCATCGGATCAGAAAAAAGGAGAATCCAAACGCTTCTTACTTTCCTTGAAGGCAGTGTACAGGCAAAAATTTCGATACTTCAAATCCGGCATCCTCTCACTTCCCCCGACGAGCTGCTTCTGACTGTGTAGGATTTAGTCTCAGAAACCTTGAAATTTGCGGTTTCTAAAAGTTCAAAACTTTTGATGTGGACGAGTTATCCGGTGAAAACTGAAAAGAAGGCGATGAGGTTTCCGTATTTAGGGGAAACCAGCTTATATTCGCTAACCACAGCCAACAATGAAAACATAACGCAAAAACTCTACTATTTTTTCCTCGTTGGTATCTTTTCTATTAAGTAGTTTTTTTTCTAAATTTGGGTCGAAATCCTGGATCAGAATCGATTGAAACACTTATTAAATTCAGAGGTCGTGTTCAACAAATTAGTACGTGTTGGTGTGAGTGCAAGATTCAATAAGTCTTCATGGATTTCTCGAAGATGGGGAGCAGGCACTGGATCCGCTTTGGGTACTAATCGTGAAGATTCTGCCTGGGCACTGCCTTTAAGGCCGGAAGAATTTTGTAAAAGGTATTTTGAGTGCTATAGGGAAGTGTCACGAGAGTGTATATTGGCCCTAGTCAAGGAATGAGGAGAACAATATGCAACGAACGTGCCTCTATGTAGGAAATGTGATTTTTGTGCAGATTATTTTCATTCGATAGCAAGAAATTAACGTAATCTTCTCCGATTTCAAATCCCATACCTCTCATGATATTTGTCACAATAAAAAAAGAAGTCTTTCTTCAACCACAGTTACATAAGGCAACAATGATTAATCGGGGTTTCGATAAACTATCCTCTGGCACCAGGTTCACTGGTCACTTCTAATGAATGGGGTAATAACAGCCCTTTCTGGAACGAAAATCCGCACGTAACCTACTTTTTACACTGTTTTACACTGTACACTGGTTCGGTAGCATTTTCACTTAATGTCGGCTATTTCCAGGACCGCAAGAGCTCTGTGAGGTGTAGTAATTGAATTTCTGAGCTGCTTGAATTGCTTGCTTCATTACTTTTTCTTTGAATCCTCATTGTTTCTGTGCCCGGTTCTTCTACGTCAGGTAGTTCTTAGAATGTTGATGACGGATCGTATGCTGTGACATATTGTAAATAAATGGATAAATAATTAAATAAGGGGTGGGGAGGAGTGGGGCTAGTGAAAGTTGTAGTGAAGGATGCGGCGTCTCCACAAAAGCGGGGAACAAGCAGGCTGGATTTTAAGAGATAGGAGTATATTGAGAAACTTTGGACTTGAATGACTGACAATGATTGTTTAAAGAAATACCAAATAAATAGTAATAGGCCTATTTAAGTTTTTATTCATTTAGGAAACTAATTCTGAAGATTTTTTTTACTCATTTCAGGGAAGGTGAATAGGTGGTCAAGAGCGGTCCGGCCGTCTGAACACACACACGACACAGGTGACAAGAAGTGCAGCCATCTACTTTTTTTGAGTTCGTTGAGTCAGCGTAGAAGAACAGAATATCAATCCGGCCAGAACACTAATACCTTCTGTCGACGAAATACTATGGTAGTTTTCTGTGTAGTCACCGCAGTTGGAGCTCCAGCGCGTCTTCAGTGAAGAGTTGCGCCTTCTGAGATTTATTCTGTTGGAACAGTATTGGCTACTACTAGAAATAGCCTTAGTTGGAACCAATGAACACTTTAGCGGGTCTCAGAGAGCAAAGTGTCCCACATACGCTAACTTCCTTTGCTCCAAAAGAAGTTATTACTTTCTTAACCAGTAACTCAAAGGGCACCTTTTTCCAGAGGAAAATTAGGAAAATTATTTTGCTTATTTTCCACAAAATTTCATACTTATTTACCCGAAGCAGGAGTTAGAAGCCGGAACAGGAAATGAGTCGTTAACCTTTTTTCTCCTTTTAGTCTTAGATATTGCGCAATAACAGAAAAAATTGTTTATAGATGTGGGTAATCACAATCTGATAACGCGCTTCCAGAAAATGTCTCTGTCTACTATCCAATGTGTCTGCGCCACTCTTACAACATACGTAGGGGTTTTTTCATGATAGATCCCTCTCTATTTTCGTCAATTTTTTTAGAAAATTATTTTTGCATACCATTGCAGTCTCTTGTGCCACCCCTATTACCTTGCTAGTTTCATCCAAATGCCCGAAAAATTATCCTCCGTTTACAAAATAATGTTGATGCTCCGCACTCTAAGACCTCTTTCTTTTTCCTCCAATTTTCTTGTTACAGAACATTTTCGTAGTTGTCTTGGGTTTTACCACAAGTTTTCTTGTGATGTAAATGGTTAGCAAAATTCTTTTTTTCATTGAAAAAAAAAACTTCCGTACACAGGAATAAGTTCCGGCGAACATGAAGAAGACCGTGGTGTTAGCGCTTTTGGGCGCATTGGTTGTAGGTATTATCATTGCGATTGTTGTTATTCTAGTGGTAGCGCTCAAACCAAAGAAGGAGGATCCAAGTAAGGCATTTTCCTAGTAATTCCGTAAGGATTGTTGTTGATAACTTCTTACATATCGTCTAAATCTACCTGTTATTAGATGAAGCACCTCCCAAACTAACGGCTTTGGCAAAGAAAAAAAAAAGATTACTGACACTCCCCACCTCAGAATCGTATTTGAGACTTTCATTTGAGACAAATGTCCAGAAGCTGCTGATCACAATGGTACTCGTGACCTCAGGCGAAACTGCCGAAAAGCTCGTTTTCAAGTGCCAAAATTTGCAGAGCATGTGGGAGGAGCTTCCACACCAGGTTCACGCATCATGCACTCCCTTGCTGGTTAGATATGGAACACTCCTCCTATCTTGCTGTGGAGTGGATGATGATGACGAACTCTCGTGAGAAATGCAAATTCCCTCAAAAAGTGCGCTACCGGGAGTGCATTTTTCAGAAACCTCTTCCTGCTATCTTGATCCATCCAGCTCCGCCCACATTCTCCCAAGAACTGAGTTTGGAAACGTGTTTTTCAGCAGTTTTGTACGGAATCACGTATACCATTGTTATCAGCAGCTTCTGGGCATCACTCCTATGTGAAAATCGCAGAAACGATTTTGAGGTGAGAGAACGCCTTCAAAAGTAAGTAATCAACATGGAAGACTAAAGCGGGTCTATGGACGAAAGCCGGTCTATGTCATGTTTTTTGTCTTACTCTCAACAAATTGCCAGTTTCGTGCAGTTTTTGTAAAGGTTTAGAAGTTTGGTTTCAAATCTAACATAACCATAGCAGTTCATCTTTCACAGCTGCATTATTTTACTAATGCTGACACATAATAACATTATCATAGCACTGGCCCTGATACTAACAGCAACATAATATTACACGAGATCGATGCAAGAATACATTCTAGCACTAAATTTTCGATTTTCAGATGAAAATACTATCTCAACAGAAGTGCCATTGCCTCAATCTACCACAAATGAATCTCCAGGTAACTGCAGTTTTCCAAGCAAAACCAGTTTTCAAAAAATAAGACTTTTCCGTACGAATACCTAATGACGACAAAGGCAACAGATAGAAAATGACAGTAGAACTACTCAAAACCAGGTCCATTATCAGTGAAATCATCCCCAACAACCGCCACTTTGCCTCATGAACACACAACAAAATCATCAACAACAGCCTCAACCCCCACCAGACCACGCCCTCAACCCACAGGTACGCTACCAGAAGCCACATGCATCTTTAAGGTTACCCAGGTTAAACGTGCTAATACCATTTACCCATCGTCAATATGGCCTCAACACGTTTACCCTGAGTTACCTCAATGATGCACTCAGGTCGAGCACAGCGGTCAGGACTAGTTACCTGAGGAGTTCAAGTTCGATGGCTGTGGCCTTTACGCGGCGGCCCCTAGGAGGATGCAGCGCAACCGCGCCACGTGCGGCAGGATCGATGTCGTCTGCCACTGGAATGCTATTTCAGAGCCCTTTTCTTCCCGATTTATCGAAAATCCTTAAAATCGGGAAGAAAGTTGCTAGAAATAGCATAACTGTAGTAGGCGACATCGATTCCGGCACGCGCGGCGCGGTTGCGCGGCGTCCTCCTCGAGCAGCAACTACTGTGTTCAGATGCACCGACAAAGCTGAAATGTCTTGCCGTGGCTGACTTCTACAACTTCGAATTGAGTGGCGAGCCTCATACTGCGGTTTGTGAATGACTATTTTGATAATTTACCAAACAAGGTGTTTTGCATGACTATGACTTCACTTCAAATCCTGTGCTTCCTGGAAAGGGCCATCAAGAAAAATTTAGTGGTCTAGGAGGCACCTGGATTCCCGTCAGAGAAAATTGTAGCAGCTGAAATTTGGTTTCCATTCCTTTTCCCCGTAACTTTTACGCTTTAGCAAAGGAGACGTTCCGACACAAGAACCAGCTGGGCGGCACGACAAGCAAAATAGGCTACCTTATTGCCGAAAAGGTCTCTATACTCATACCGTTCTAGTCAAAGTGCATATAACAGAAGACTTTCCGCTACACTGATTTTTATCCCCTCACGGCGAAGTACGGTCGAGAACTCTATCCTGCTGCCGTTTTCCCCCAATACTCCGGATTTTCAAGCTTTGGATTCATTTTTCAGGATTCTCCATACGGCTCATGAAGGGTATGGCCCTAGTCGTACTGAATGTGTGACTCATGGACCGTCTTGCCCTTCTTTTGGAAAATCCTCTTCAGCCGCATACTATTTTGTCGCGACGGGTTGGACGACGTGTTATGCTCGTGATCCGATCTCAGAAGTCGGATGACGTTTCCCATTAACAAATCTAAGGATATTGTGTATCAAATAACGCAGAATCAATAGCTTAGTAGGAGAATTGCTATAATACTTTGCCAGCGATCCGGAGAATCCTGAAAAACCGCTTCAAAGTTAAAAATTACGGAGTTTTGGCGAAAACGGAAGAATCATTGGGGTGTTGTCAAGGGAATGACAGCACACAGTTCCGAAGAGCAGATATCTTGATTCGCTATCACCTAGGCAGCATACTTTTCAAGAAGTACGCCTAGAAAAGTTAAAGGGTGGCAGAGTTGAACAAATCGAAATTAATAGCCAGACAAGAGCTTAAAAACCGCTCTGTTTAGGAACTTCGGTTTATCAACGACGCCGCTGAACGGCTATTCCCAAACAAAGACTTTGAAAGTATAGGAATATGGATTTACGGTCATGCAAGGCGTTGCCTCTCCATTGATGAGTCTCTCAATAAGATGTACACGGATCTACGAGATTTCCAAGATGATTTATGGGACAACGACGTCGTCAAGGTTGAGAAAGCGCTTAACACCTCTGAGTAAGCGATTTTGCCCGAGTGCTCGTATTTTCTTGAGCAAGATATACTACGAAAAGCATAGCTCTTTTCAGTGCTATAAGGGTCATTAACCGATTGGAAGATCCCAAACGTCGAGCGAATTGTCTGATATTTTTCTCGGCACAGTAAGTTCAGTCAAACACCTTCTTTATCAATTATTTAAAAAGCAGCTCCAAATTTTTGCACAGAAAATTAGGCATATTAATAGTACAAATATCTAAAATGTATAATAGCCTCTGAAATCGGGAAACTCTAGGTGTCCAGGGAAATCTCCAAGGAAACGATGTGTGCAGTTCATTTACAGTGGAATGGCACAAAAAATTAGGCATTAATATGTACAAATAGCTAACATGTATAATACGCTCGAGATCGGAAAACTGCGGGGAAACAGAAAGAAATTTTCCAAGGAAACAACCTTCATTTATGTATTTCTGGGCATACTTTGAAAAACAACCTAGTATAAAGTTGAATTAATTTAGGCATGACACTTCAACACTACCTCAGTTGGAACCTAATCCAAGCAAAAGTGCCTTCCAAAGAATTGTCGCGATCGGTTTTAATGGTATGTTCTTTATGAGTCCTAGTTTATTTTCGGCGATAAAAGTTCACTCAATTTTTCCGGAAAAAAAATTTGCAAGCTACAGATGGACTATTCAGAGACAGACCTGCGACATATTGTTGTTCCACCACGAGGAGTAGCTCTGAGCATCCCAGTGCAGTACATGCGATGGGACCTTGAAGCTGTTGTAAATGCTATCTTGAAGAAGCCTTGACTCCTCGCAGTGGAAGAGTGGAAGCACTCCTCAGTGTACATATCATATTCTTCTCCTTTTTTGGCACTTATTTCGTTGAATGCTGTAACACATATTAGGTTTTTTACTTTAAATTCGTTTCCTTTTCAACAATTGCTTCCGTAAATTTTCTACTTTGATCAGCTCTTTACGCCATCTTTCATACTCTTGCTTATTATCGGGTACTTTTTTGATTGTCTTTTTTGGGTTCGGCAACGTCCGCCCCTGGGATTGCTGGCCTTTTTTTCCAAATTATATGAAATAAATCTCACAACGACAACACTCCAGCAGGCTGTTCCAAAGGTTCTGCACTCATCTCATCTCGTTCTATCTTGTCTAGATCTTTATAAGACATGAGATGATACGCCATCATGGTGTAATGAGCAAAAATAAAATAAAAATAAAAATAAAAATAAACAAGCGAGTCTGTGTACTTTACACACAATCGCAACAATCACATAAAGTTATATTCCACACGTACGATCCGTAAACACATAACTCCAAGATTTGTCTCCGAAACATAATTTCAATGGTTCAATAGGTCCCAAGTCGTGATAGCTGAATGAAGAAGGAAACTAGCAAGTTTAAGGCCACAAAGTTGACAAAATCGTAGAGTAATATTCGAAATAAAACGAAAATCGCAATCAATGGTGTCGCTTCAGGATGAGAGGTGAAGGGGAGTGGGAGGTGGGCACAGCCAACTATAATACTGCAATTTATTTAAGTACTTGTAAGGTTCCAGAATTTGGGAATTATGTCGAAAAGTGGACCTCACCGGTAGAGGTATTGGTAGTACAAATTTACTCAAAATTACTCAAAATAACTCATGATAAATGTTCAAAAATAATTTCAAAAATTGTCAAAAAGAAGATAATATAGAATTCCATTTGTGATCAATTATCTTGAAAACTTTTTCGATCCTTTTTTCAAGAGAGGAGAAGGGCTTTCCTGTCGGGGACATAGGCGATAAGGAATGAAGCTGTCTAAGCGTTATAATCTGCCGGGTCAGTGCCGAGAAGATGAACACTGATGTTTATCGTGGTTGTTTCATTACGTGTCTGGAAATAGTACCAAAACTAGCTACCAACAAAATGTTGCAGCGTTTTTTGGTGTAATCGCCATAGTGAACCCGTAAATATTATGGGTCCCTCTTCCATTTGTCTTCCTCGTTGTATTGCTTGTATTGCTTCTTTCTTCCGAAATGTCCTTGGACTTCGAATATACAACGTTTCTGACACAACACTCCAACTCCTACACTGCTAATTCTTTCTCTCAGCGTAGGACTTTTTTTTTCTGGTGCCTAGTAATTCATCGGATAGAACCTACAAGGACCCATCGGATCAAGCCTACAAAATGTACGTTCGTCCTCTAGTGGAGTGTGAATCTATTATATCCATTCCATGCAAGAAAAAGATTATTGCAAAAATTGAGAGGGTACAAAACAGGAAATATACTTATCAGAAAAGGTTTTCTTACTCAAGCATCCCCACATGCAACAATAAAGAATTCTTGCCTCATTGATATTCCCTCTCTTGAATCTAGACGAAAACTCTTCAGCGCTTGCACTGTCTACAACACACTACACGAATGGGACTATGAAAAAGCTATTCTTTTCTTTAGTAATATCATAACTAGAGGAATTTGAAATTTTTCATTAGACGACCATGAAGTTCCTCAAGGGTTAAAAGTTTCACAGTCCGGGTCAGAGCAGCATACCTCTCTTTGAGTAAGAATGCACCTACTGTAAACTTTCCTAATACCTGCGGAAGATTTGCCATCAATAGGATAACTAACTGCTAACAAAGTATTGGTGCAGTATCAACTCGTCATAACAACATTGAAAGGAATGTTAACACTTATTTCTACTCACATGTAATGGTAACTATCCTTTTTAACGTCTACCTCAAACAGCGTGATAAATGAATGTATGTATGTATACGTATCGGCAGTGCATTGAGAGTGGACACGTTGAAAAATCCGGTACTGTCGTATCTTATAATTTTTGTGCATCGATTGTATTATGAAGTTCGTTTTTCCCCAGGAAAAAGTTGACATCTCTACACTCCCACAAAAAAATTCAGATAAAATGAATAAGACCGTGATGTTATCGTTTTTGGGCGCGTTGGTAGTTTGTGTTATCATCGCCACTGTTGTTGTCCTTGTGGTGGCACTCAAAGAAAAGAAGCGAGAGCCTGGTGAGGTGTTTTCTAAGCAATTCTGAAACAAATAGCAACCATATGGTGACGATTTCTTTACTGCATCTAAGTCCACATATAGAATACAAAATGAAAATTGAACTTCTGCAAAACGATGTCCATTACCAGAAACCACAGCAAAATCAACAACGGCTACAATGCCGCCGAAGTCCATAACAGAATCGTCAGCGACAACCTCAACGCCGACAAAACCACGCCCTCAGTCGACAAGTATGTTAAACACAGATAAAATCTACGATGCCGCTGTCTCCAAGTTTTATTTGACATTATTCAGCACGATTTGAGAGTTTTGTCAACTCTTTGATTAGCTTCAGGCGCATAGCGATCCCAACAGAATTTTTACAACAAATGCAAGAGCATCTAACAAGTGTAGTGGTGGCTGCTTTCATCCAGCGAACTCGATAACAAAAATGTCTCACTCCTGCCTTCTCGTAACTTCGAGCAGTAAACTTAAGAGCTTCCACAAATTCTTCCCGAGTACTGATCTCCGGCTTGCACCGCCTAATTTCCTTCACCTCCGAATTTTTCCCTCTAGTGACTTTAACGATGCAGCAGTTAGACTTCAGAACAGTGAACAGATTCTTGTGTGTGCATAATCGCGTTGTGCGTAGAGCTATAGCTGAGGTACAACTGTGGATACGTAAACGCTCGTCGATACCCGTCTCATCTTTTCCTCAGGGGTCACTCTGATCCTCCAACATATCGCTGATCGCATTGTGATGAGATAAACGGTCTTTCGCATGTGACTGACCTTCTGTTCACGGCAATACTAACGCGATTGTTGGTCAGACCCTGCTTCATAGAAAAACCATCACTTATTTTCCACATGTATTCCAAAAATTCTTTCAAGATGTGAAGAAAACCCATAAAAGCTAATCAAATGAAAGATTGACCAAGCTCTCACATTGTGTTGAATGCAACTCACAAAAAAAAAACTCAACAGCAAGCTCCATCATTAGAAACCACCACGAAACCCACGACAACAACCACTACGCAATCAACAATAAGGTCAACGCCGACGAAATCACACACTCAGTCGACAGGTACGTCAACATACAAAGAGTGCTTCTGAACGAGATTCTTCATTAGAAAACACAGCCAAATCCACTGCAACAACCACGACGATGTTACCAGAACCCACAACTTCAACGACACCCTCTACATCGACCACATCACGCCCCGAACCCACAGGTACGACTTCTGATCTCTAATGACCATGTGCAACTATCAAATGGGGGATGGGTCCAGCACGGCGGAGTCAGGAATCACCTTACTACAGGTCAAAGAATTCGTAAGTGAATGATCGAAAATCCTGAAATATGGCAAAGAGGTGCTTACAAGGGAAGTGCAACAGGCCAGACTCGCAAATCGGAATGAAACCTATCTGGCTTGAATCTTTGTTGGAGAGGGTGTTACAGTATATATTTCATTATTGCCCTCGATTCCAAAAAAAAAATCCCACCACAGTACCATATGCGCTGCAGCACTCGTCCGTCAGCGACGATGTGGCCGAGTGGGGAGGATGCTGCACTGTCAGCTCGAGAGTTTGAACCCCGTCATGCGCACCTACCTGTTTTGCTCTCTCATTTTTTTATTCCCCCTGTGTTGTTGAAATCAAATTTAAAAGGTTAGAAGATAATACTTATCCTTACTGACGCACTAGGCACGGAATAACTACGTTATATAAAACCTGCTTTTCTCCCTCGATTAGCTATAAAGTAGCAGTCACTTTTCACGACTGTAACTCAAAATCAGGATCCAGGCTCTTTCCTCACTCCAGTGGAAGCCTGCTTCCCCTCTGATCTCTGCAGTGAATGCGACTGTAATGATTGTAGCAGAATTTCTTTCATTGTCTGCGCGTATTGTTCTCACCGCTTTTGCTTTGAACACTTCATTGTCTGTGTGCACCGTTGCTGCCAGTAAATGCTTTCTCATTGACCATCCTTTTTTTGTTTTGAATGAAAATTTTACAATTTTCTAGCGACTCGAGGGAAAGCTGTACGATCACTAAACTACGTTCATAGCATAGTAGTTATTCTATAGCTAGTACGTCAGTAAAGACAAGTGTTGTCTTCTAGCCCTCCAAAATTGATTTCAATAACATAGGAGGAATAAAAAACAAAAATGCAAAACGAGTGTCAATGACGGGATCCAAACCCTCGACCTCCTGCCTATCAGTCCGCATCAGACTTCGGCAGGAACTTTACTCAAGGCAAGCGGGACTTCGTAAAGATAAAGTGAGCAAAGGGGAGTTCGTAGTTGGGACTTGTCGAATAACCATAAACTCCTTTGCAGATAAGAGTGAAGAAAAGAGACTGAACCGAAGAATTTTTTCTATTGGTTCTGTAAAATATGTCTGAAATAAATAAATACAGAATTAGGCTTGTTTAAGAAACACACTTAAAAAGGTCCCCAGCATTGTTGTTACTGAAGGAATACTGATCAAATTTCGTGATATGTTTAGAGATACCATTCTTCCTTCAACTGCCAAAGGAAATTGGAATTAATTGATTTTGACAGGAGGTTGGGGGCTCATGCGAAAATCCTGCCAGGAGCACTGTTTCAGCGCTTCTAAAAGGACAGGTTCTGTCCAGATCTTGCTGAGACCATGTATGTGGCTGCAGCTGGCAGCGCTCTATTTAAATCCGAAAGAGAATTGGATTTAAGTGATTTTGGTAGGAGTTACAGCTGAAAAAGTACCTAGCAGTACCTACGGTATCGTTGGTACTGAATGAATCCTATTCAAACTTTATAGTTAGATTTCTGACACTACTGCCCCGCCAACCGCCAGAGGGAAATAGAATTAATTGATTTTGAGAGGAGATATTGCTTTGGAATTCTCTGAACCCTAACTTTACCCTAAAAGTCCGGTCCAAAGAATTTTCATCAAACAACTTTCCTAAAAATCAATTATTTCAATTTCTGCTAGAGCGGTTAGCTTCAGGAGAGGAAGCTCGTTCTAATGAATATGAAAGCTGCCGCGTTCTTTCGGTTACAGCGAAAAAAAATTGTTAAAAAACAGTCTCCAGCACCACTCCGACACGACTTCCTCAAATAACTTTTTCCAAAAGCAAAAATTTCCAATTTTGCTTACACTGTTGTCTTCAGAAAGTATTGCTCTATCAAAGTAATGGCAAAAACTTGCGCAATCTCCACCCTCTTTCGAATTTTAACCGGAAATTTAAAAATTATAACATGGTGCTGTCATGTTGACGTGCTCCACGGCCATTGCACTTGTTAGCACTTGTTGACTCGTGTGGACACGCCGATGAGCATTATAAAAATGAAACTACTGTTCTTCGCACAAACTTGTTTTAACTTGTTTGCTTACAATTGGGGCTTCGTAGATTTTTGGCTAAGTCAAAGGGGACTTCGTAGTTTTTTCCGCTCGAGCTAAGCTTGTGCCGAACTCTGGTCCGCATCCTCTCCACTCGGCCACCTCGTCGCTGACGGACTAGTGCTGCAACGCATATAGTACTGTGGTGGGATTTTTGTTTTTTGAAGCCGAGGGCAGTAACAAAATATAGGGAACTCCAAATGTACGCAGACAAGGGTCGGGACCGCGGCGCGGCTCTATTGGGCAGAGACATGGGCGCTTTGCATGCTGAGCGCCTGCGTCTCTGCCCAAGAGAGCCGCGCCGCGGCCCCGACCCTTGCCTGCGTACGTTTGGAGTTTCGTGTATATACTGTAACACCCTCTCCAACAAAGATTCAAGCCAGATAGGTTTCATCCCGATTTTCGAATATGGCCTCTTGCACTTCCCTTGTTAGCCAATGAATTGCTCTTACGACGACATGCGCATCTCGACAGACAAAATTCCCTGTACCTCTTGAATAATCTCTTATGTACAACGCCATCCTTGAAAATTTTCTTCGTCCCTTATACAAATATGTAGGCCACAATGTACATCTACTTGACCTTGATTAGTCCAAGGAATGGCCAGCAACAAAGATTACTGCTGTGTTCAGACGCACCGTCAAAGCTGAAATGCCTAGCCGTTTTCGATTTCTACAACTTCGATTTGAGTGGTGTACACCAAACAGCAGTTCGTTCTTTTACATTAGTCAATTAAAAACTAATGATTGAAAGGAATTTGTTCTATTCAGGAACTTCGGCTTATCAATGACGCCGCTGAACGGCTATTCCCAAACGAAGCCTTTGATAGTATAGGAATATGGATTTACGGTCACGCAAGGCGTTGTCTCTCCATTGATGAGTCTCTTAATAAGATGTACACAGATCTACGAGATTTCGAAGATGATTTATGGGACAACGACGTCATCGAAGTTGAGAAAGCGCTAAACACCTCCGAGTGACCGATTTCTCTCATGTGTTCATAATTTTTTTGCACAAGTTATACCATACGTAGAAAAGTTTTCTTTCAGTGCCATAAAGGTCATCAACGAATTGGAAGATCCCAAGCGTCGAGCGAATTGTCTGATATTTTTCTCGGCACAGTAAGTTCAGTCAAATACCTCCTCTATAGGTTATTTTAGAAGCAGCTCTAGATTTTAGCACAAAAAATTAGGCACATTAATATTTATTTATTTATTTATTTATTGCACTCAGGGTGCGCCTTATTAAACACATAAGTCGGGCCAAGTGCCATGATAATCTGTAATGAAGAAACAAATGAACTGCTCAAAACGGATTGTGTTATAAAAAATACAGAACTCAAATCTGGAGAAACAGCTCAAGAAAAGAGAACAAACAAAAAAAAAATTCAGGCCACAGTAAACGGAAAAAGGGACGATGTTTTGGCCTACTAGTTGAATTATCTTTCGTTATATCTTTCTGTACCGAAGGTAAAGGTTTCATTTTAAAAAAAAAAAAACGTAGCGAATTTCGAAGAAGAAAAATCGCTAGTGGTAGTAGTAATATGTACAAATACCAAAATGTATAAGACACTGAGATCGGGAAACCCCAGGTGTCCAGGGAAATATTTAAAGAAACAGCTCGTGCAGTTCATTCACGTTCCTCTGGACATACACTGAGGAACGACCTAGTACATAGGTGAGGTAATTTAGGCAGGATACTTCAACGCTACCTCGACTGGATCCTAATCCGAGCAGAAGTGCTTTCCAAAGGATTGTTGCGATTGGGTTCAACGGTAGGTTCTTAGTCATGATTTCGATCAATTTATTCATTAAGAGAAAGTGCATTCATTTTTCTGGATAGAGAAAAGTTCGTAACCTTCAGATGCACCATTTCAGAGACAGACTTGCAACATATTGTTGTTCCACCACGAGGAGTTGCTTTGAGCATCCCCCTGTACTACATGGGACGGGACCTTGAAGCTGTTGTTAATGCTATTTTGAAGAAGCCTTGACTGTTCCCTGGAAAAATTGAAGTGCTCCTCAACGTACATGTGAAATCCTTCCCCTGAAATCTGTTTCTACATTTAACTCATTGAGTGCTGTGATTCATGAATGCCTCTCTATTTTCATCCCGTTTATTTTTCAACATTTCGGCTGCACAACATCAAGCCGCCTTAGACTGAGAGATATAGTCCGTTTCAGAAACGATGTTACTTGAATATTTGTCCCGATGACCTGCACTCCTCACCTACCTCTCTGAATACGGCACTATTTCTCGCGTACTCTCCTTCTCTAACATCTTAACAGCCATGTTCCTCGGTGAAACATACTATAATTCACCATGAGCAAATCAGGCTCGTGAATGCATCATCTATCCATTGTCTACTCATACTATTCTGTACAAGGCTAGAGCGGTCCGTTACGGCTTGCAGTTAGAGAGGCTTCATTAACAGAATGCAGAGACGCGCAGCCAGTTAGGGTATGAAAAAGCGGGTGGCACAAAAATGCAAGCATATCCGGAACCCAGAAATCTCCTAATCTGGAATAGTTGTTACCTAGGTTTTGATAAAAGAGTAGCATTTCAACAGCACAACAGAGTTCACCCAAAAATATAGATATATTCTACGCCCCTGAACACTTTTTGACCTACGAGAAGCAGAACGACCTGCCTTGAAAGAAAACGCTCGACATCCAGCGGCGCATTACCAGATTCTTGCTCGCTTTTGTGCTTTTTTGTAAGAACGTTGAGAGATTTTTGAGGTTGCTATCACTCTAAGGAGATTCAGGAGATTCACATCTATCAACCCAATCAAAGCTGACATTTTTTCTCGGCATGTGGCTACCAAAAGATCAGAGACACCCCGATTTCTCCGTTCTAGACGTGACGCCAGGTGCAACAAAACACCAAAGTCACCAAGAAGACGACATATTGCAGCTACAGTTTTATCTAGATACGCTAACAGACTAACACTTCACTGGCCCGTAGGAGACTTAGATATAGCACCCGCGAAATTATAGAACGCACATGAAAATAAAGACAAATGTAGGAGGTAAGAAGCACAAACAAATACAACACAAAATATTCCTTGTAGATAATATTAATATAACTTTGGGAAGGAGATAAAAACATTAATACACGCAAGAACTGTTTCCTTGTAGGTGAGTATTTGCGAAAAGTAGCCAATATTCCAGTGAACATAAATACAAAATGCACTGGATGACAACATATGTGACAGGTAGTCGAAGTTTAACATCATTAAAAATGATTCCAAGGACCATGCCTGCAGGCCTACTAGGAAAACTGTAAATATTGCTGACGGTATGAATCGCAGTGAGCGCAACGTCTGAATACAGTAAACAGAATGCGCAAGGAATACGCATCCGTTCATTGCACATACGGTGTAGATCAGCTCAGTGCCAAAATAAGTAGTTACCACTGAAAGGAACCCATTAGACGTTGTTTGGTGAATTGGTCAAGGCTCAAATGCTGCGAATAAGTTAGGCAAAGCAGCGAAAGCAGAGGAACACACAAAAAAAGATTATGGGAATATCAACCAATTTTCCTAGCAGAAAGCACGGTTCGAAAAGTTAGACAAGGCAGTAAAGGCAGAGGAACTCACAGAAAGAAAAGGTTGTCGGAATAGCTTACAATTTTCTAAGCAAAAAGCATAAATAGGTATGGTTTAGAATTTCGTGCCAGGGCTGGGATCCATAAAACGATAACTAAGCGAACCAAAGATGGTTGATGTGATTGGTTATCGTACGACCACGTAATAGACTATGTGATGCCCGGAATGGCAGGGAGCGAAAATTGCTTTGCTACCCTGGTTCCCTGGATCTCCACACCCAAATTATTGTCACCACCTCAAAGTAGTGATCTCAGCCTCGAAATATATATGTGAAAGTAAAACGGAGCGCAACTGTTCGGTGAAGAACGTATAAAAATGATGCATAAAACTAACTCGACTAACTGACTCGGCAGCACCCACAGAAAGTTCTGATTCTGACTTAAATGTGTTGAGTATGAGCGGTTGTCAGAGCATCATATGAATACACAAAGGAAGCTCAAGAAACATCCCTTTCTAGCGAAGATATTTCAGTAGCAACTCTGAACCGTTGTAAACCACTAACGAGCTACTAATATCTTCGCGGGTAAGTGGCGATTCCTGAGGTCCCAATGAACAACTAGCAGCAACAGTAACAACTAGTACATAGTTCTGAGCATGCAGCCACAATCGGCATGAAACGTACCTGCACACATGAGGGCTAATACAAGAGTAAATAAAAAGAAAGTGAGTCCCGCTAATCTCAGGGCATGATTTGCAGCATGTCGTAGACAAAAGAAGCTGAAAACGTTTCCAGTTAAGAGTGGCCATCAGAGTGCTTTATGCTTGGATTTGGTAGTGTAAATTGTTCTAAAGATATGCACAATTACATGGGAAAATAAGCATAGCCTAGAAGTGTAGAACATAATAAAAGTTACCCATACCTGACAACCAAAGCTAGAGCCGTTGACCACGTTGTCGAAGTGTAATTTTGAACAAATGGACGAACGCCGGGCGTCATGTAAAGTATAAATGATGCTGAAATCGTAACCATATTTCATTGTAGGACAGCCTATTCAATAACGAAAGGTAAAGTTAAATTATTTCATCCCAAAACTACAGTAAATAACTGTAGATACACTGCTAGAAACGGAGTTTCACAACTTTCTTAAGCACTACAAAGCGAACAGCAGCGGAGAATAAGGAAAGAAATGGGCATGAATTGCTAATCACTCCAAGACTATTTTCCACAGGATTGTTAAGAGTTTTCTAGAATGTTCCGTTTCAAAAAAGTCAGAATAGTCACGGGAAACACTGCCACCCACAATTAACTACACAAGTACAGACACTATAGGCTCTTCTGATTCTCTTCCTCTATCGGAAGTAAACTTTCTCTAGGCAAATTGCTTAACAAACTCACCAGTCGCTAGAATCAATTGTTGTACGGCCAAAACAAAGTAGACTCTTCTAAGATAACGCATTCTAACGCGAATTGGGGTCCTTGCCACACAAACGGAATCGTCGCCTTCGTCGTCGCATTTTATGAGCATCTGCGATGTTGAAAAGAAACCTGAAAAGTGACTAACAGTTTCAATGCACGCAAATATTGGAAATATACGATCCATTAGGATAATCCTGGCCAATTTCTGCAACGTTTGTCCTCTCTCCGTATCATTATCTCTAAAAAGCCCATCATAATGCACATGTCAAGTGGTTGGCTCTGATAGAAAGGCAAATGCACTTGAAGGCGACAACAGATGAGTACCCGTGCGATATCCTGGTTTTATCTCATTCCTCCCCTATTGCTGCACACTTTCCTCCCCTCCTTTCTCTCTGCTGGCTTCTCAACTATCATCCATTGTGAAACGTACTTTATCAGATCCAATGGATTCCTCACGCAAATATCAGTGATCTTTACCCTGATCAACGGATTTTTACGATTGTGCTTTGGTATTTTTCGCCAGAAACGGGTACAGATGACTTAGATAAGATAGTTAAGGTACGAGATAGAGCGCAAAAACTAAAGGAAACAAAAAATGGAGAGATAACATTGAGGAAGTCAGTGCGATTAGGTCCTAGGCCATACAGCACGCTCTTGCAGGTCCAAGTATAGCTCACTTTGCTCGATTGGGAGTACGATAGAGCTCTTTCTTTGTTTACAAAAACACATCACGCAAAGCTCGTTCAAGCGTGGTTGGTTCTGTGGGATTAGGAATATTATTAGAAATTTGTCGTTTAGAACCAGTAGTGGAGTTCAGAAACTGAGGGAAATGCACTAGCTACATTTATAGCATTTACAGCTACATTCAGAGGACATTAGCTACATTTATAGTGAGTGAGTGCATCGGAATCCGATCAGGTCGGATAACAAAAGTACGTATTGATTTTCGTTATCCGACGATCGATACGTATCAATCGTTATTCGACCGGATCGAACTCCGATGTAGCTATAAATATATAAATGTAGCTATAAAGGCAAAGAAAAGTGCACAGCTCTCGCACCGAGTCCGATGAGCTATCGATTTGAGCGAGGTTGACATGCTCCACGGATAATTTTCGTGAATACGAGACAACTCGTCCGATGACCGCGTGCGGCGATCGGTTCCGCTATTGCTATTGTTAACGCCGTTCAATAGCAATAGAATGTCGTGATCTGCTTTGTTGACGTATCTGTTTATAGCTGACTATCATCGGAGGTGTTCTCGTGTCAAATTTACAAAGAAAATGTGAAAATTATACCAACATTCCAGAATAATCATTGATTTTGTAGAGGCGCTCTTGTAATCATTAGATTTCACGAGATTTGCACTCCTCAGTTTCTTTTTACTCCTTTTCCTTACTCGGATTACTCTATCTGGAGCTCTTTACCTGTAATGAGCGCATCACCACCATGATTGCTCTGTTTTTATTATGTTGATTTCGAAAATAGGCATGTATTGCTTCTTGTGATTTCTTTATTCTCCCCTCTCGTAATTGTCATGTAATTCATCTTTTCTCAGTTTCTATTCAACAGTTTGCTGAAATGTTTCATTTTTCAGGCACTAGCTGCATGTTGGTAGCGAGATGCGCGCAACGAGTACCGCTGCTTATACACCAACGACACCTTAGCCTGTCGAGCAAATCCTACTCTGCTCTGAGAAATATCTGGGAACGCGTGAAAGGATTCCTCGTGGAGGTAGTTATTTAATTTTTCTTCATCTTATTCTATAACTTTTCTTTTTAACATTTCACGGAGAAGAGTAGGCTTTCCCAGACACAGAATTACAAAAGATGTCTTGTTATCGGACCAGTTTTTATACAAGTTTTGGCGTAGAAGTGGGACACTAAAGGAACAAGCGGGCGCATTGACTGAGAAACGAAATTGGATAGAGTGATGGATAAAAGAGATCTGTTTCTTTATCGAATCATAACGTTTTCCCACAAGACGAATTGTTCACAACGTCCGCAGCCAGTCTGACCGTAACTTAGACGTGAAATTAAATGTATTTCGGGCTGCGAGTGCACCATGGGAGCGCATTGCTTGCTTAAAACATTTATTGACAAACTTAGCCAGCCAGTACTCCTCCACGCGAGAAATCGAATTCATAAGCGTTTTTGCGTCCAATATGAAGAACGCTCTGTGCCTGCTGTAAGTTAATTCATCCAATTTCGCGCCTAGGTTACGGTCGGACTACCCGCGGGCGTTGTGAAGAATTCTTCTTGTCGTTTTCCCTTCTGAAATTGAATGTAGTGGCTGGAGGACTTTTGGATGGGGGAAAGATCCGTCCATGATTCTATCAAAAAATGACCCATCACCAAATGTCCTGATACATCCTGCTACACCACTGCGAACAGCGCAAATGTCTTCGCCATTCCACTCTCGTTTTGCATTTTTGCCTTTTTTTGGAAAAACAATTTACACAAACCACAATGAATACTACACACCATCCTTGAAACCGTTCGATGAAGCTTATTATTATCCTGGACACAGTGAGCAGTAAAGTTCATGTATTGCTGTCCCAACTGTAGTAAGTTCTGGAAGTGTTCACTGCCAATCCTAATCAATTCCCCACAGTCAAGACGACGAAACTTCAAGAACAGTTGTGGTGTAAGAATCAATCTACTATAACGCTGGCAACGTTTTGAATGACAGCGTTCTGTTGATGATCAGCTAACATACTCGCCGAATGTTTTGCTCAGTAAGTTTCTGAGCTGTGACCACTGTAAGTCTTTCTGCTGGCTGCGGAGCCATCTTGCATCGTTAGACCATCGCAAGTTTTTCTTCTTGACATGGGCTATTCACGTGCAACCATCGATCGCCATGGTGTTCTGATTGCTCACTGTTCTGAAACCTAGTCATTTCTGTTTTCAACATGTTTTGCTCCATATATTGGTTGGCACGGACTGTCTAGAAATAAAAGGTCGATTTCAGAGCGAAAAGGAGAACTTTCATGAAGATTTCATCCGAAAGTCGCACAAGTCGGACGAAATCAGTAGCGACGAATGGATGCTGATATACAGAGATCAAGGTGTGATGACAAATTCTTTGCCTCCTCTTTCGTTCAATTATGCAATTTTTGGGTCATCTAATGGGTGGAAGTGCTGTTTATTTCTTTCTTTTTCTTCGAACCTCAAAGACCGCCAGGAAGTTCGGACTGGTTTATAAATCCTTACAAAATCTCAGACGTTGTGAAGTGACCTCTTCTTACACAAAATCCTTTCTATGCAAAGTAAGCAAAGGAGCTGTGTGTGGGAAGCTGTGATTGTTGCAGACAGGCAGGGGAGGGAGGAGAGGATGCTGCAAGAAAGGTCTACCTAGCAGGTATTTTAAAGATGGTGTTTTTTTTAATCAGGTGTAATTTCGAGCACGTGAAAATGAACATCCAAAGTAGAATGGTAGTAAAATGATGAATTCGAAACTGGTTAGCACAGAATTTCCAGCAATGTGCCTCAAAGCTTAATTTTACCTCTAACTCTCTCCCCCTCCTCATTGCCAAGGGTGAAAAATACTATTGTCAAGTTCTTACTCAGTGTTTTCAAGCGCGGAGTCTGTGCTGAAACTTCCTTTTTTCCGAAGCTGAGTCAGTTGGATTCATTAGTGGACAATTCAATAGCTGCCACATTAGTTGGAGCGATCTGTCGATTTTCATGCTGACTCTACGTTATGGTGCACAGAAGACTTTGTTTGCTCGTTAAAATGCCCCTTCATGATTACGTAGAAAAGTTTTTCATACGATGGCCCAACAAATAGATTAATGGTAGCCTAGAGGAGGCTAAGTGCTCCTCCAGGAATTCTAGTAAGGTTGTAAGCTATTTCGCAGTAAATCTTCAAATATTTATGGTATTTCACGGGGAAACGTAATTGCGGAAAAATTAGAGAATGAGAGAACGCGAGAAATAGTGCCGTATTCGGAGAGGCAGTCGGGAAATGCATGTCACTGGCACGAATGCTCAACTGTAGTCGTTTTTGGAACGGACTATATCTAGGTACTTCCTGACTAGTGCCTTCACTGTCATACAGTTCCTTTTTATTGTGCTGATCACGTTGTAGTGATTAGTTCGACGTGTCACAACACTGCAGCATTCCTAATACATCATTCTGCAAAGCTTCCATGACTGAGACATTTCCCTTCTGCAACGAAGTAAACTATGGTCGCTTAGCGCATTCACGTGTTTCTATACGGTACTTAGTTTAAACACAATGATCACATTTCACAGCAATTTATTACTCACAGAATAAACTCATTGAGTATTTAGAGCGTTGCAAAGCTGTCAGTTGTTGAATGATTTGGGTTATTGTGCCTTCCATGCGGCGTTTGCATTATCCATTAATGGCGAGGTCTCCAAGCTTTGCGCGATAGACTAAGAAAATCGTTGTAAACTAAAACAACGTTTAGTCAGTGCTCCGTTCACATCAGTTCATGGAAGATCTACCCAGTAGGTTAGAATCTATCGACAGCTGCAGCTGTAAGGTGGTAACTTGTTAACAGCTGCAGCTGGTAAAACATTGTAGTTGCATAGCTGTCGCTACTTCCCTCACAAGTTTGGCCTTTGTTTGTTTTTTTTTACATTCACTAGCAAGAGTTTTCATAGTTTGTAGAAATTCTTTACGTTTCCTAGAAAGTGTCTGTATAAGTATTGAAGTGAATATTCAAAAGAATCGCTACCTTTGTTGAAATTCGCACAAGTTTATTCGGTTGGTTCAGTTAAAATACAAATTCCGCTCAACAAGAACTTGTATTTCAACTGGACTGCGTATCCATAGAGTTGTAAATAAGACGCGATCAATCAACCAGTCAATCAATCAATCAAGGACTTTAGGGACTTTTTTGTAAGTTTTAGCTAAAAAATGGGAGCAATCTGGCGTGAATAAATATATCTTTGCACTTTCACTCTGGATATTACACAGAGGAACTCATTTTGAGGTAATATATAACATTCTTGAGAACAGTTCCCTTTTAGGTGTAATTTCCCATCTACTCTTGGCAAGAATATCCTCTATATTGCACGCTGTTTTTTTTTTTCGAAATTTCAGTCGCGATCCCGCCTTATAGCAGCAGTTCATTACTTTTTTAGAAAACTAACCGTCCGTTCCTTTTTTTTGAAAAACCTGTCCTACACTGAAGTGCGCGTTAGTCTAATCTAATACAATTTAGGAATGGGTTCTTATATGAACTCCCATTCCTTTGTTTTTGGATTGCACCTCTTTTATTTTCGTTTTGGCGAGGTTGATTTCGTCGTGTTTCGCGTGATTTTCACGCGACTTTCAATTTCATGTGGTTCTTTTAGTCTTTTAATGAAATTATGTAAATAGTCATTCACTAGATGCGTATAGCAGTTGTTCGAGCCTTACAGTAGTTGTGCAACTATCAGTTCCAAACAATAATTTTTGTCAGCATTCTTTGATTCGAAACGATCGGTGTTGCTTGGGTGTAAAGGTGGGTACGTGCAGGGTTTGGTTTTACTTTATCAAAAGGCTCCTGTTTTAGTTTCATATTTGATAAATTTCAGGAGCGTCCCGGTCGTTTCTTGCCGTGTCGATAGCCTTTCCTGCATTCCTTGCTGGATTGGCAGTTCTAGGCTATGAACTTTACTCCAAGGCACAAAACGAGAGGAACGAGGTGGTGCAGCGACTAGTTCGGGACGTGAAAGAGGTGACTTTCAGTTTGTTCTTTGTTGTTCTGATATTTGTTCCAAATCTAAGAATCTTTTTCTTGAAACAGCGGTAGAGTTCTTTGGGTTAACCCATCCACTTTATCAGTCATCTATTTGTTGGAAAGTTATGCTTCTTTTTCTCTTTGGAACAGAGTTCTGTAACTTAGCTCTGTAATTTCTTTTTGTTTACATCAAAAAAAAAACCTATTTTTCGTTATTTTTTAATCAGTAATGTTAAGAGTGTTGAAATTTTGGAAAATTTGTGTGTTACTGTGTATTTAGATAGGTCTTCTGGCAGTTTTTCCTGGTACTGCTGTTTTGGTAGTGATTATTGTTCTGCTGCGCTTACATCAGCTCCGAATACTAAGGATTTACCAGAATCGGAAGAGTGTGGACGACTACTTAGCTATAGGATCGAAGCGAGTAATTGAGAAACATCAGGTTAGCTTCTTGGTTGGCTTATGATTCAAAATTACATTTTTATCATAGTTTTTTCGCTTTTTTTACCCAATTAACTTTTGAAGCTCAGCCTTTTGAAACAGTCGTGGATGTTGTTGTTGACGGTCAAGCCAGAAGTTAAAGAGTAATAAGAATCAATCACTAATACGTATCTCACTGATCCTGTAAAAATTGCACAAGACGCCCACAATATCAAATAGCATTGATTTTTGTCTGCAGATTCCTTTTCACCGCGACGTTGCGTCCGCCTGCTACTTCTCGGAGGAAAAAACTGACTTCGCAAAGCTGCTAACGCAGGTTCTCATAGGAAACATGCAGGTGGGTTGTGTCATTTGGCTGCAACGGCGTCTCAGCTTTTCTCTTACGGCACGTATTCTCTACAGATTGAAAATCGACGGTTTCTTATTAGTGACGACGGGTTTCGAGCCAACAACTACCGGTCATACATGTTGAACGAGACAAGCACACCTCCACGTTTATGATCTAGCGAGGTGAGTGGTCATTTCTTAGTATCTGCTCTTTCAGTTGGTTTGATTTCGCACCCCCTATGTAGGTATCTTATTTGTCTGTGTATTTTCTTCTCTTGTCATTGCTATGATGCAATCCGGAAAGTAATAGCTGTTTGTATCGCATTCCTTTACTTCACATCGCAATTCCGCCGCAGCATTCTTCCAAAGAAACCGGCCCAAAATGATTTTTCATCAGGTTTCCTGCACTTCTCACTGTTTTGGCGTGTTATTATCCGAATGCCGCCTCTAAGACACGTTGGCTGCTGCTTGTAAAGCCTAACCTTTTTGACCCTACTCCTCATTCTAAAAACGTTCTCCTCCATCACTTCGTTATCCAGCAGCAGTACCCAGCGTTTATGATTCGACTGAACCAACTTTGTTGCCTGTCGGTACGCGTACTTTTTCAAATCCGCTGGATGCCATTGCTGTCAATGCGCATCACTTAATCCTGGCTTTTCCTCATACTTTTCTATACTGTCGTAGTCAATGCCACTAATCCGATTTTGTATCTACTATTCTTTTATTTGTTAGTCGTTTAATTACGTTCGACCTTCGAAATCGCGGCCAATTTCTGACACTTAGTGTTCTCCTCTGATGATTTTGCTGATCTAATTACAATTCCACTCATTCTTCTTCGTCTGATTATGAACGCGCTGAACGCGCTGTTGAAATTTCTGAATGTTTTTCCAATCTACAGTACCGCTCATGGCTGCAGAAGCGTAACTATGGTAGTGTTTACCTTTTCAAGAATGAATGTACCTTGGCATAACTTTGGGAAATCGAGGTACTTGTTGTTTTTTTAATCTGTGAAAAGAAAGAGGTTTAAAGGGTGTTAATAAAAAAAGTCGACCCTGATACCATTCTCATACGATTCTCCTTCCAACCCTTTTTCCCTACACGACGCTTCCACTTTCTTGATAATTTATCGTCCTACAACTCTTTGAACGAATCAAGACTTTGACATTGGTGTTCTTCATGCCAGCGTATGGTCTCACTCATCTCCTGTATATAAATGAACGTTAACTAAAACATCCTGCATATTGAGTAAGGGACGAGTAGGGTAAAGCGTGCAGATCAGTTCATGCTACGCCAACACAAAAGGTTGCCCCTCTACCTAGCAAATGTTTCACTTTCTTCTCATCTCTGTTTTTAGTAACCTGCGTGCGGATCCGTCATGAGAGGAGTGGTAGTCTCACACTTATGGGTTCGATTACCTGTGACTAGAAGCTGGGTATAGATAACGTCCGCGGCTACGTTAGCACATTAACCTTGGGTAATACGAATTCATTCGAGCTCTAGTTTGTTGTCTGCGGGAATCCCATCCAAGAGCTGCTGGTAAGCTGAATCTACCATGCTCTTAACTTTTGTCAGTAATGTTTTGCTGCTGGTTGTTTACGGATTCTCTGTCTATGTGGCTGGGTTTATGATTGCATTGCCCTCTCATTAGGTGGTGTGGATCAGACCCCGGCAATTCCAGCGCTGTAAACAAGAGCGGACTTTTGGTAAAGTGCACTATTTCTTTTGTTTATACCAGATGCGTTCGTCTGCAGAAACATGCTTTTCCGTGAAAGTTAGATCGAGACATTTGATAAGCCAGCTGACATACTGAAGTCAGACGTTGCCTTGACTATTAGATGAATATCGCTTATTAACGAATGCTTTAATATTATATATTCTGTCTCACTAGGGAATATAGTTGACAGGACTTCAGAGAGTAGAAGAGTGTGGGGAAATGCGCAGTAGTTTGAGAGGGTGAAAAGAAAAACAGGCGATGCACGGATACCCAACTGTCGTTTCGTTCGTAGCAGAGTAATTACTAGTTAGTAAATGTGCTGGTAAACTTTGCTAGTTATAATCTGTACTCATCATAGTAAAAAAAAATCCAGGATTCCAGCAGCGAGTCCAAAATTACCTTTTGGCGATTGAAATTCTTGTATCTGCTGCCTTTACGAATGTATAGGTTCAATATTGAAGAAAAGGGTGATAAATGTTCACACAAAATTAGAGTGAAAACTGCACCGCCGCTTCGTTTTGCAAGGAATTGCTTTCATCGTTCGGCTGAAGGGCTGTGATGATGAAATAGGTGAGGCGGAAAATCAACTGATTATAATAGGGAAACAATTTCGTCAGTGATTTTGTCAGTGTCAGAACCTGTCAGAAGACATGGACGGGACGCGCTGTGCTTCCTATCAAGGTACGGCACCTGTAAATACTGTACATCCTTCGCGAATCCTTGTAATGTATTCTGCGTCCTACAATCTACTCTATTGCTAAGATGATGATCTTTCACCTATAACGTTAGCATATAACCAACTTTGTTTATTTTTTCATCTCTGCTTCATTTGCTTCTTGTGCTTAACTACAATAACTTGTAAAAGTAGTTATAGACAGTATTACTGAGTAATTCTATAACATCCACCCTATTTTGATCTTCTAGGTTCCATTGATGAGTATAATATGCACAATCTCTTTATTATTTTGCCCTAGTGAGGTATTACATACGGAAATCTTCTTTCCTGGAGCTCCGATCCCGTCTAAGACCCTATTTTATTCATCTCTGAAAGCCTTCGAATGCTCCACTGCTTACATAATGAGGGCCTGACATTTTCTGGAGACGAGTGAAGCATAAGACTCTCTTTTCTCCCTCTATCCCAAGAAAGAAAAGGAAGCTTATTTTTATTCCAAAGCAATACGAACAATACAACCAACAACTGGAAAGGGAGGAAATCCTAGGACTACAATAAAATTAGCATAACTTGGTATAATAAGTGCAATGCCCTGAATGATTGATAGAGTTAGAAGTAGAGGACAGCGTAAATTTACATTTTTTTCATTCATGAACCCCATGAAGGATAGGTTTTTTTTGGGTTTAGAATTTAGTCGACACTGTGGAAGTTTCGTTCAAAATTCCGCAGAAATTTCATAGCTACTGGAAGCCATAAGTTCGAGCATTCGAGCACAGGAAGAATTCAATAAGAAAATCAGCCCAGTGAGCTTCAATGTCCGTAACAGTGATCACAAGGTATGCATCAGATCCTACACATGTAAAGGTATTGATATGCTAGGAAGTACTTACGAAAAAAAAAAACAATAACAATTCAGTTCAATTTGTCCCAAACACCCAGTCATTTATTCTACACATATTTAAACCCATTGATGGCGATAGAGTCAAAAGAAGTAGTAATAAGAAATATGCAACACTTGCGCGTGGCCTGGTCAAGTATGTGTTTTTATCATTTTTCTCACATTTTCTCGTCGGCTACTAGCCGCGTTGTAGCTAAAGAAATGACAGATTTCTATCATTGCTGTATAAAAATTTCGATCGATTATCGACATCCTTATCGACTGAGCCACTTCGTCTTGTTCTATTGGCGAAGTTTGGCGAATGTGGTGTAAACATTTGAAATGTGTCGCGTAGTTCGTCGATTTCAGGCGATGTTAATTCCTGAAAATTTTTCATGGATCAGTTTTTTGACACATCCATCCGAATGCATAATTTTCCAATTCCTTTCGACGTTTCCAGCATCGTTTAATGCAGGGATTGGCTACGTCAATCAAGTTTCGTCGGTGTCATTATTACACAAAATCGTTGTCTGAGAGAATGGAGATTCCCAGTCTTTATAAGCGACAACTGTTCAAATTTTGAAGAACTCCATAAATCACCAACCTCTAGCATATTATTATGTGAACAGTGTGATGTGCCCAATGGTCGATTGCTCAGGATATCGGAGAAGTCTAGCGCTAACTGAAAAAAAAAACAATATTTTGACATGTAATCAACATAGAAGACCTCATTTCTAGCGCGTTTCCCATAATCATTGTCCAGTTAATCCAGCTGAATTTCCAGTTCTAGTGCCCCATGATGATGTGATATTCAAGTGAGGAGTCTATGAAGTATTAGGATTCCTTGGGATCTTAGGAAATGGCCTTAATTCTGGATAAGCTTCTAAGCCTCCACTTGCTTAATCCAGATTTGAAAATGCAATCTACATTTCTTTCAAATCCTACATCCATCAAGAAAATCCTGCATGTCACTTTCATCGTGAAATAAGGGATGAAAATAGGATATCGCAGAGCTGCATTTAATGCCAAACAGCAGATCATTCTGACAGTCTTTTTCCTTTTTCCTTCCTGCTCCTCTTCATCTTTTCCAGTTGCTCACGAAAATTTTTCCTAATAATTTATTGAAGAGATGCGACCATCATCGCTCTCGATAGGATCTCTAGATAGAAATGAGTTCAGATTCCTTAAACATTGCAAAACAACTTTTTCTCACCTTCATTAGCCTGAAAATTATCAATTTTCCCTGGATTTTCATCAATTTTGACGTCTCACTTCAAGATCGCGAAAAAGAAGTAATTCTTAGAGTAGTAACGTCAAAACATCGGTCTGCTGCGTATTTCTTTTATGGTTAGATCATTTGATAATCTACACTTCACCAAGTACTGAGCTCACGTTAACCTCCTAAAATAGCATATGAGGGGGCGTTTCTTCCTAAATTGCACCTCATTCACTGCATATTTGCAATTGCTTCGTTTAAATATGGAAATTATCTGAACGCATTGCTATGAGTGCCAATTAAATGACGTTTTATGACAGGAATAGCAAAATTCTCGCAGTTAGTTGAGATTCTATTCGTCAGAAAGTCCTTTTGTAAGTCCCCGTAGAAGGTTTTGAAGCCGTGGAGAAGCCATAGAGACTTACTTTGTGGAAAACGTCGCTTGGTAGCTGAGCCTCTTCTTCGATAATCCTCACCGCCGATTGCTCACTGGCCGACTCAAAAAAGCGTATTGCTGAAAGGACGGAGCGGTTAGAGCTCGTTTTGCCTGAGGATTGTGTGAGCTCGTTGAGCACCGAGCGCTTTAATCAAAGCTATGATGCATCTGGATTACATCCACATGGATATTACTTACTCTCATCCCTAGAAATAATGTTAAACTCACTATAAGACGTCAGACATCCCGCCAGTTCACATGCTGCTGGATTGAAACTTGTCGGAGGTTTAGCTCCTAGAAAAATAACACCGTTAGCGCTAATGTATCCAGCCATTACTAATTACATGTTTCGTTTTCCACGAAAGGGTGACTTTCCCATCGGGGAAAGTTGAGTCTAATTAACTGCAACAGAACTTGCACTAAAGGATGAGTTAGCATTAGTGGCATAACTTACCAGCAGCGTTTACCCGTGGGAAGACGTAGGCGGTGACGTATTGTGGTCGCCTCCCAGCTCGGTCCTCTTCTCGTTCCGGTCCAGTGGTACGGATTGGTTGTGCCCGCGTGATGAACACGTTGTGTGCTTGGTTCTGTTGGGTGAGGAATTCGACGCAGGTGGTCAGGTTACTGAAAAAAGGGTTTGTGGCTTCGGGAAAATGGTTTTTGTTTTGCTATGCTGCTATAAATTGCTGCAGAGTATCCATATTATTGTGGCTATCTAGAGGTTTCTATTCTGAGGCTAGTTTTCAAGTAAAAATTGTAAGCAGCAAATGCACAAACTGAGTGAGCCAGAACAGAAAGAGAGAGCATTTCTTTATGCTACCTCATTACGATCAGGCAAAACCAAATAAAAAAAAGCTACACAAAAAATAATAAGTTTTATGTGAATAATGCTTTAAATAAAAACTTAGATTACACTAGCATACATATCTGCTCCAATGGATTGAATAAAATCCCTTGGGAATATCCCTGGTTCGGAAATAATTTTTAAAAAAAGGTTCTACTTCCTGGAACCTTGTGGTTTGGAATTCCTCAAGGATTCACATTCCAAAGTATGTTTCCCATCCTAAAATACTAAAACCGGCTTCCTTAATATCGTCGCTTGGGTGCTTTATGGTCTAAGTTCGGTCACTTTCGATAAATTTTCGCCGTGTAACGTTACTAGGCTTACAATGGGCTGATAACTGCTCGGACTGGGCAACTCCCGGATTGAGCTATTGAAATTGTCCTGGAATTTTTTCACTCGAACTTTTACGAGGTTTCAAGGAGCAGACACCATTTCAGTTCGCTTTCTGCTGTTATTCATGCCAAAAGAATGCTGTTTCATCTGCTAGCTTCTTTCAATGATACCAGTTCCCTGGATATTTCTTTGACGATTCTTTCGTGTCTGAAAACTACTTTCTCCCTTCCTTTGTGACATCCTCTGTGCCTAAAAACACGTCCACAATTTCTCTCACTGAGCAAAACAAGGTGTCTGATTATCCTTGAGAGGAGGAAGTCCAGAAAACCCTCAATTCTCATCACAATGTTATTTCCTTTGTTCACATTGTTATTTGCTAGGAAATTGTCGCTAATCTCTGCACATATGTTTCTTCACTATCTCTCTAGGACATTTAGAATGTACTCGATCCAAGAACTCCCATGATTTCCTTAAAATAAGTGAAGTAGATAGGATTCCTTACCGCAGGAAGGTGTCATACTCGCTCATATTTGTGAGCTGGAACGCAAATGCGCTGCAAATCCAATGCGGCGGCTCAATGATGTAGACGTTTGACAGGTCGTTTAACGTCTCAAAACGCTGAAATTAGAAATTGCTTGAGAAATGGCTGCATACGAGAGAAAAAACATGCGTCTCACTAACCCTGTAGATCAGGTCACTCTCATACGGCCAATATAAGCAATGCATATGAAGATGATTTACTGAAGCTTGTCCTAGTAAACTGTTGAATAATATGTTGAAAGAGTCATCGGCGACGAGAAGCATAACATCAGCTGCTATCCGTATAGCAGTTGGTGTCAGAACCTGGAAATATTGCAATTGTTGTACGAGTTGATATTTGATATAGTTTTTCTGGAGATATAGTAGTGTTTTCAATGGAACAAGAACGTCATAGGACGCAAGAAAACATGGTCCAGACGTTCCCTGACCAATGCATGCAAAAGTTTTTGCATCATTTGTTAGCGGATTGGCTAACGGACACGAAAGTACAACAACTCGTTTGCCTCGATGCACTTAGGAAATGATACGAGACTCCTATGACAAGAACATGCGAACGCAGTTTGACGTCATTACGACGGAATGCCTCAATTCTCTCCGAAGAATTTGCATAAGAACCTTTCAATTGCAGACGAATGTCAGCGAAAAGAAGTGCATGTGAGTAGAATTAGAAATTAGAATTCTCAACAAAGGTGCAGAATTCCGATGAGAGATGATACGAGCTGTTTTGTTCTTTATTCCGAGAGCATTGCAGAAGAAAGACGTGAGAGAAAAAGCATAACATGTTCCTTGATTACTTTAAGAAGCAAAAATAAGGAATTCTCGCGGAAATAAGGAGCAAGGAAGACAGTATTCCCATGGTAATGTGAGAAAAGAAAAACAGGGCAGCAGCAAGACCGGAAGTGTTGACTCAGCTGAGCGAAGTTGGGCATGTTGATGTTAAGAAGTTCATCTCCATGGGAATCTCCTGTCCGTAGCAAAAATGGTATCCCCCGTCTACACACAAATATATACCTTAACACCTCATAATAACTCCTTTTCTTACCCTTCACCATATAAGAACGTACCCACGCCATAATGTTTCCTAATTGGCACCTCCATCCTCCTCTACCTCACCCCCACCCCTGACCCCTGATAATTCATAGTCATACACTCGATCTTGACAGTGTTAATCCAAGTCAACTTTGAACTAATAGCAAATAACAACGGCTATTCTCGCAAAACATCAGTAATATAGTGCAGAAAAAAAGGATATAGTAAAGTTAGAGCACGGATTCATGGCTACGTTAGCTGTAGATGTATCCAGTAGCACTGGGAACAAAGTCGCATATTATAGGAAGCAAAATTGACGGTAATTAGCTGCCCTGCCATCGCTCCCTTGGCTGCTATACCACTTCGAACTCTATCTCACCCCAATCATAGTGTTATCCATGAAAAAAAAAACAATTCCCTGAGAATTCAACTCCGTCAATATTAGCTAGCGGAGGTGAATTCGGAGTCCCAACCAAATAAACATGCTATTTACTAGCAGGCTGCTCCAAACAGGCAATTTCGCATGCATTCGAAATCTTAATGCCCATGAATACAAATTTTTATGGATGCACAAACCTCAGAAATCGAGTTAGCTGAAGCTATAAGGTGTGCCTTGTTTTATTTTTGCTATAAGCTGTGTTGTGCCTTTTTTTCGAGAAAGCACAAGTACAAACCTTTGGGAAAGTGTGAATTACTATGAAGTACGTGAGCTGTCATTCGTTTTACTCAAATGTTTTTGAGCAAGCTCTCACCTGTGGTAGGCACTTATTAATTGCCGGTATAATCAGACTATGATCCCGTTCAAGTGGACTCGCATTCACAGCTATGACATGTCGATCGAGCGCATCCTCGCTAATAGGCCGATCTTCACATCGTAAATAGAGCAGAATCTGCAAATGTGGCATTTGTATCCATTCATTCGACTGCACGGAGGTGCTTCCGTAGCTCATACGGCGCCCGGATATGTCGCTGATTTATAGTCGAGCTTCCGGGATAATGTCGCCGGAGTCGGTTGCTAATCTGTGCGGCAATTAAGCATACTCACTTCGTTCTCGTGTAATTTTGTGAAATTCCATCGCAGATGATTGAATGGCTCCTTGATATTCTTGAAACGCATTGGTTTCCGTCGTAATTCGCCGCGCTCGACATTTAGCTGGAAAAAGGACTAATGAGTATAGGGCAGAGTAGTGCATTTGTTCTTGTTGTGGCATTTGGAGGATGTGCATTCGAATTGATTGAAGAGCAGAGACAATGAAGAAACAGGAAATGTTAGGATAACATCCTTAAGACTTCTTGGAAAGCAGTCATTCCCTGCCTAGCCCAGCTGTAGACGCATTCTAGTCTGATATATCATCATTTGTCTGCAAAAAAGGACAAGTCATTTGGATGCAGAACTTATTGCAGTTATGCGGTCTGAAATTTAATTAATGACTAAACTTTTGACTAAAACCCCCGCAAACATCAAAATCTTCTTTAGAAGGAATCTTCTTTAAAAGTCAAGGTGAAATCACCAGAAAAGAACCAGTAGTGTGCCTTTTATATTTGGGAAAGGATCACAACATCTAATTATAGCACAGTACTGCAAAGGTCCACTTGACATGTGTCAAATATTGTTTTTCTTCACGAAAATTATTAGCATAACACATTTATAGAATGAATCATGAAGGATAGATCCAAGATAACGTTCGGGGTAGCAGCTTCATATGCTTAGCGCCTAGTACCACATAATATGGTCTTAATAAAATTACTTCATAGCGATGAAAAGAGATTGTGCCTCTCAAGCAAGCTATACTTCCTTACTAGCGCTCCACCTTATTCATTTCTCTTTGTCGGATTCCTTTTTTTACCTCGAATATTCGATATTTTGAAGGAAATCAGACTGCTTCATTTGGTTGATTCAAATTTGTGTACATTTTGCTGTAAAAAAAAACTAGCTGAATCGCAAGACCTCCTTTGGTGCTAGTTAGTATCCATTCTCATCAGTATGATATATTGTACACGCTCCGACAATTATCAATAACCATGGTTTGCACATGGCACACAATTTTATTAGATGTTGAACTCAACGACCATCAGGAATGCTGCTATTCTCCCTAAGAAAAAAGAAAAAATCTAAAAATTTTCCGCGATTCCCCACACCGATGAAAACATTTCCATATATTCTCCATGAATTTTGATGAATTCCATGGAATACTATATCAGCTATTTTTTTCCCCCAAAAATCCCGAAAGTACCACACCTTATGCCACAAAAAATTTTCAGGAAATAATGAGTAGGGAGTTGATATTTTGTTGGCTGGACTTCTCGATTTGAAGAAGCTCAAATAACGAAAACTGATCCTGGATAGGAAGTTTTATTGCCTTGTATCTTCACCAGAGCCCAAGGACTTTCTCTCCCTCCAGCATCTGCGTTCCATTTCCTCCAGGAAATGCGAATTCAATAATGCCAATGCAATTAAAAACTTCTCTTGCCTAAAAGCAATCCACACGCACACAAGTTGCGCTTGTTCAGCATAACAAGCGCGCCTCTGTGCTGTCGACTCAGCCAAATAATACATGCACACCGGGGACATGCTAAAACTGAAACCGGGACAGAAGGGGCCACGCGATCGGTAATAAACGGGTGGGGGGCACCAATGATGAGTTGAGCCGCGGCAAATCCACAAAGCTGCCGCCCACGCTTGGGGAATTCCGCCGGAGCAAGTGCAAAACGCAACATAATCGGCGGGCGTTTTGCGATAATATTGTTGAGACGCGGCAGTGAATGTGATGGTGGTGGGTGGTGGTTGGTTTGAATGTGTTTGTGGTCGCTTTTTGAGCATATCCATCATCGGCATTTTCTGGAAGCTGTTTTCTTTTCGTTTCTAATCGATAGAAAGGAGCTGCATGCTGCCGAATATGTCGTCATGTCTAGGGTGCTGGTGGCATGATAGAGCCTTCTTAAGATGAAATGACACATTCGAGGGAGAGATCGCCGCGAGAAGGCTTTCACATAATCATAATGAGCCGGCAGCGTGACGTTAATGGGAAATTATAGATACACCTGTCAGCGGGCAACATTGTTTATCCTGGTTATATCTGTTTTAAACTATCAGCTAAGGAAGTAATAAACAAAAAAAAGACTAAATTATTAGAATACAAGTTTTATAAAGCAAGCATACAGTTCAAAGAAAAAAAGGGAATTTAAAATGATTCGAAAAGAAAAAGAAAAGAAAAATCTCTCAGTGCGTGGGCCACCGCTATAGTGAGGTTAACTGAACTCTTAGAATAGCTCTGCCCTTTCTTTGTCTTCAACCCTTTCGCGTTTACCCTTTTTGGACCTGCTTTACCAGTTCCGCATGCAACTAGTAAACCATTCCAAAAGAACGGAAACGCAGCACCACATATGAACTATTCACGAATTGTTTGTCGTGTGGCTGCGTTTCCTAGAAGAAAATCTTGGACCAAAAGAAAAACACGTATGCAATGTATCCCAGACGAAAATAAGCAAAGCACACACAGGACAAAGCACATACCTGCATTGAAAGATTGTACTGGCCGTCGAGTAATTTGTACATACAATTAAGTCCGTAATTGAAGGCATTTTTGCTTTTTGCAAGTTCCCATCGTGAATGTAGCAAGTCCTTCAGCTGAAATGGTGACACATCACGTAAATGAAAATGCTACCCATGGACACTACACTAGCGTCCTGGCTATGAGAGGACTTCAAGCTCTGAAAGGGCAAGAGCTAGAGAGCCGAGCCGTATTTTCGCCACTGTCCACAGCATGTACTCATATAATGAGAAGAGCGCGTGGGAGACGTGTCAGAATTTCTGAGCGCAGCTCATCACTTTCATAATCATTAGCTGCGGATTACTTCCGACTTACGTTAGCTCTTTCGGATTGTCCTTCACTTGACGACGGTTGTTGTTGTTCACGTTGTCGACGTAGGTCGATGATGAAATCATTGGTGTTGTACAGATAGATAGGCACTGATGAGGCAATCGGACTGAAGTCGGCCGGAAGCTGAATTATTCACTGATGATATTCTGCGGGAAAGACGTCACATAATTGAATATACTAGGGGTTTGTATAGTTCTAAGAAATTCCAAGGAAAGCTTGTTATCCATAAAGGCTATCCAAGGGTATTCCGATTTGTAAAAAGTGAAGCTTGGTATGCATGACCGTATCCCGAGTGATAAATTGCTCTTTGGGTATGTACTTCTGAAGTATCTATTTCACGACCTGTTCAAAGGGTACTGAGCAACCTCCTCCATGAAAATAAGAAAATTCCGTTCCTCAAAAAACCTCCGGACGGAAGTACAGCTGATATGCTAGGAGCAAACTATTTAGTATTTCTTCCTGGTAATAACACATTATTGAAATACTAAATAGTTTTCCCATGCAAATCAGCTGCCTTTCGTCAAAGAACTGTGGTATTTTCCTTGATACGTCAGCTGTTCGTCATCTGCGTTGAGAAGTTCAGACTCAACAACCAACACTTCGTAGCTGCCCACGTGATCTTCAAAGCCCCTTATACAGCTAGCTTCTGAAGGGCTTTGCTCAATTTGAATCAGGGACGCCTCGCATCGCAAAAATCAGCGCTATCGCAAAAAAGAGTTCCAATCCATTCCAGCTTAATTTGGGTTTTTGGTGACTGCTAGCTCTCGCTATAATCAGAACATCCTCCAGCTCTAGAGAACTGTTAATGTTTACACTTAAAGATGCGAGATAAAAGTAATATATGCACATTTATTGGCTGCTAGCACACGACAGACGTCAAAAATGTGTTTTTACTAGGATTCCGCAGAGATTAGCCAGTAAACCCTTAAGGAGTTTGCTTAGAGTTATGGAATGTTGACTGCTATAAGTTGTTTGTTTCGTGGCATCTCCGAAAACAACAGTTAATCACCGCACAACAAGCAAAGATCACTTCACACTTGTTACTGCAGTAATTACTCGTGACTAAGAGAGAACGCCGGTGAAAAACAGTTGATGATTGATCTCAGGATGAATTCTGGATAGCAATAAGTCAATACCTGAACACTGGAAGCGGAGCGTTGCGTTCGCGGGCTCGTGCCCAACATCACTATTTCCCTCATAGCTAGGCGTTGTGGGCGTGGTCGTTGGTTGTGTGTGTGTGTGGCGCGACGTCGAAGAACGTGGCTTGTGGCTGCACTGCTGCCGATCCTTCTACTGCTGCTGTTGTTGGCTGTTGAGAGGGTGGCGGTGATGATGTGTAGCCGCAGGGTGGGCACTCACCGCAAACTGAGTTATCTATAAATTATGTGCGTTGATATTGTGTTGATATCCGGGAAAATGTAGGATTTGCCGCGTTCAAGCGAGGAATTTCACTTGTAATGAGATCTCTATTCTTTAGAGAAAAACACCTGGTAAAGTGATCAGTAATTCACTGAAGAACAGTAAGTAATTGATGTTGTTAACGAACTGAACATGCTCGGTGGTCGTTTGGTTGTCTGTCGACGAACTTTAGGAGATTAGAAAAGAAAAGGCAGCTGAGCTGCGAGTACGGTTACTCGTTGAGGCAGTAAGGCAGTAAATTTTAGAGATTTCCAGAGAATTCCATTACAAGGTGGAATAGTAGAAAAAAGCCTCATCAGCTTCGAAGAGCTGTTCTGACAGGAGACTTATCTAGTAGTATATTCAGCCGTGGGGAGAAAACGCAACGGTTATTTGTTTCCATCCATCTTTATCCACCCTGCTAATCAGTATAATTTATCCATTCAAATGTTCATCCTTCAACACGAATTGATGATGGAGCTGATAATGACTGATGACTCTTCATCAGCTGGACAGGGGTATCCAGAAGAGAAACGACTGTGCGCATAGATCAGCGGGTTTTAATGGATAATAAAGTATCCAAACCACGCTGATATACCCGCACGTTTATCCTCTTTATCCTATTGGACACGGAGGATAACGGGGACTGATAATGGAACCTTACAAACTGGATAATAATATCCTGCAGTAGGACGAGCGGTTATACGTATCTGTGGATGAACTCTTATTTGATTGCTAATAAATCCGTCAAAACGCATTTATCCCCCAAGTGGGCGAAGTATACCGGATATGGACTCAGAAAAGAAGGGTCAAACAAGCCAGCAGGAATATTCATTCCCAAAATCTTCAATTAATTAATCATTAATCATATCTTTTTACTCACTTGAGTACCCCCAAGCGCCAAAAAAAACACACACACAAAAGTTAGATTAGTCGTCAAAGTAGCTAATTTTGTGGGATTTGGAGGAGAAGCTTCCGAGTAGAATATGTGGATGATTGCTTCAAACAGAGGAAATAATGTTCCATCAACCACCAATAGAAAAAATGAAAAAGAGTCAAATCTTCTAAATTCATTCCTGAAAAAGACATCAGAACGGAAGGCTGGTTTTGACAACACTGGCAGAAGTAATCCACAAAGGCGTGGCATTGAACGCAGTAGACCGGAATTCCTTCTAAGAAAGAGGTTCCAGCTACAGCGTTGCAGAATTAGAGGCCAAATCAATTAGTTATTCTGGGGAAACCGCTAAATGTCTGTCGAGGACACCATTAATTTTTTGCCATTTCCGCATAGAGCACGCGACCTGAAGGAAAGCTGAGCAAGCTCATTCTCCCAAAAGCTAAAAGAACAACAGAGAAGGGCTAGACAGACACACCAACTGCTGTTGCTGCAGGATTAGTTTGCAATCCACAACCGCGCACGCTCCTCAAAAACGTATCAAGTTTCCCATGGCCACGGATCAATTGGGAACATTTCACACCAAGTTAGGCCCAAAACGCCACATATGGTTGATGTCAGTCTTGTCAGTCTCAATTCTCCGCTAAAAAAGCATACAGCATGTATCTTGCACGGAGGCATCATCCGTCTTGAACGGCGGTTTTTTTTTGTGGAACTAAGACCGCTGTCACATGACGGACGGATAAGCAACGAACAGGGATCGTTGCAGTAATGTTATCCTTGGTAGCTATTCAGCTATTCTGTTATTCACCTCTTTTTTGCGACCGTTTAGACCATCTTTCAGTAGTTTCTGAGGGATTCCCGATATCTGAAACTGCCAGCCTAGGTCTGGATCGCTCTGTTGCTTGAACGGGACTCTTTCAAATGTTATGGGGAAAAGTCACATGTTTTGCGCGTTATTACACTCGGAGTCGAGTTAGAATTGCCTCCTAAATCTGAAAACAGGTTGTTGACATTGACATTGACCCTAGATCTATTCTCTTCATCTGAGTTTCTCAGAAAAAATAGGGTGAATTTGTTCAATAATGAAATTTTCTCATTGCCGCTTTCATATTGAAGCAACCCTAGCACTGGTTCTGATGGGCAAATCCACAAGAATGCTTCTCAGCATTCTTCCCAGCAGCGTGGATAGCAATAATTTCCGCGCTAATTGAACTTTCTTTTCCAGGATGCGAACAAAATCCATAAGAGCTCTGCTGCGTCGGCTGTCTTCAACATCTCTGCTAAGCAATGTGATGGAGTTCTACTAAGGGTCGTAAGCTGTTTGGTACTTAGTGCAATTGCTGTTGTTATGCCGCTCGTTTTCAAAATAAATTTGTTAGATTAGAGAGCGCGTTTGGAGACAACATGCTCTCCTCGTTCTATTTCAGGAGCCAGCTCCTGTGTCGAGACTCACTCACACGAGGACGGCTCCTGTTTCTGTTTTGTTTCGTGTACAGCGCTTCTTTTTTCGGTTGTTTATTTTTATGCTCGTTTCTTGTCGTATTCGTTTACGTCTTGTCAAGAGCGTTGTTGTTTTCGATGTGCATATTGAGCTAACTAGAAATCCACGCCGTTTACCAAGGATGGATCTGTTGACAGATTATGCCATAGGGTGCAGTGAAATATTTTTAGAGAAGACAAATAGAGCGAAAGGAGTCTCGATCCATAGGGTTTTTAGACATAGTTTAGGTCTATAGCTAGTTACTAGTTATGTATTCATGAGTTGCAGATGTTGATAGTTTTACATATATTTACGAATAAATATTCACAAACACGTTCGCCGAAGGATCCGACAGGGTTGTGATGCCCACTATCTGTTATTTCCTACTTTCTGTACGCTTTGCTTTGCACGTGCTATGAGAGCAGCCTATCATCCGGGGGGATAGTTGTGTCATAGGTCCAGCAGCACTTATTAAAGAGATATCTGCAGATTTTGTGGATTTATGGTTGAACCTCGGATTGTTTGACAGAATTAGGCTAAAAAGGGAGATGCAACTGTTAACATGTGTAATTGAAAGTAGTTTCCTAGTAAAAATTCCATACGACGATTTTTCTAGAGCAATAATTGGATTAACTCGATCAAAGCACTTATACATTTATTTTTTCTTCCAGAACAAAAAGAATTTCGCAATATTGCGTACTTTGACGTCTTTTAGGAGAGAAATCTGGTGAAAACTAATTTAAAGGACTATATGAGTTTAATCTTTCGCTTAGAAGAATATCCATACTTGCTTTGGATGTTCTGGATTGCATGCATGCATGGCTGACATGTACTCGCAAAGAATAAGAATGAGGCTGAGTGAGGAACTGACTTCTGATCACCAAACCTCATCATATTTCTTAGGTTTTCGACTGGAAAGAAATTTCAAAAAGTTGGAAGCTGCTGGATAAACAGGGCTCAGCACTAGGTAGGTATCTGGGATTAATGGGATGTAAAGTACGTTAAGGCTAAGCATATAAGTTGCTATGTTCGCTTTCTAATTCCAGGATCCGCTATTCGTAGCATTCGAATGCAACTACTTAAGAGCTCAGTATTAAAGGTCGCAATGTGTTGGGGTTGTTGGGGTGCGTTTCTTTTTCACACGTACTAAGATTTCTTTTTATATTTTTGACATTTTTATCATTGGTGGAAGTGCTGAGCCAGCGCTCAAACATGGATGTCCGGCTTGCTTCGTTACTAGCCTACTGCTATGCCCTGATGGGGAACGTCACAGCATTTGCCCACTTCGCAGCGTTGCTTTCATCTTTCATTCCTTGGACCCTATCCAGTTTTGTAGTAGATTCGGACATCCAGAATATGTTTCTGGAGGGGAAATTTTGGCTTCCGTTTTCTGAATAGTTTTACAATCTGTGAGAACCCTTAGTTTTTTTTTTGCTTTTTCATTTTTTTCTCTGCTCAAGTTACGGCCCTGCCAGGAGAATTATAACAGGTATCCGCCGCTCTTCCCTTTCCACAAAATATGCCGACCTAACTCCTAGAAATAGCCACGTGATTCCGTTTTCCCAAAACAATAGTGTAAGCTATTGAAAACCTTTCCTCAAGGTCGCCACCTCTTGTCCCCTTTTTCCGTTCCTCGCTTCACTTTACCCAGGTGACGTTTTCCATACCCAGCTGCTACCCATCCTTTCAATGATGCGCTCCGACCTCAGGGTTTCCGTTAAGGGTTGGGTTGACCGCACAATTCCTGCTGATTGTTGTCCGTCTGTACCATACCTGCGTATACCTCGTTCTGGATGCAGGAAAAGGATTTCAGTAGGGTACACTTCCACCTTCCATAGGAGAACGAGCTAAGCAGCGTGCATCATTGAGATTACCCAGGGTAAACGTGTTAGTACCCCAAATTTATCCAATGCTAATGCGGGCGCCAACATATTTACCCTACGTAATGTCAATGGCCCCGCACCTCCTCCTGGATTGAGCCACGAGTCAATGTAAAGACTAAATTCAGTAAATGAGTAGCTGCGGAACCTTTATGATACATTTGTCCTTGGTTTCTGTGTTTCTTATAAAGCATCATTGAGTGCAAATAAATAAATAAATACATAAGTAAATGGTAGGGGTGCTCTTAGATCGGAACTTTTAATTTCACTCAGTGCCTAAATTTTGCGGATTACTCGATTCAATGCTGCTGGACCTATGCGCAAAAATCAAATTTCTTCGACGGGAACAAAAATTTTCTCTGTCAGAACAATGTCATATAGAGCTTTTCTGTCCTTGCGTGCCTATGAAACTACTGCGCTATTTCGCAGTAGCATGACTGCCTAATTAATCCGTTCATAGCGCTGTTATAGAATACGCATGCGATAGTTTTCTTCCTTGTCACTGTTGCAAATTTCCTCCTTCACAAGGTCCGCAAGTGCACGAAATGCTCCTGGAAAAATTTCGTCGTAACCGTTTTCATTCAGCGAGGTGTCTCTCAGTCACGTACGTACGCAAACGAACGAACCCACCCACCCACACACACACACACACACTCGTTCAAAAGATGCCAATACGCCGCTGCCTGAACAGCTCGTTCAGGCTTATCTACCGTTGGCGACGTGTGATCGCAGTACAAGCCGTACTGCTAGCATCAGTTGTTGCCGCTAGCACGTTGATGCCCGAAACGCGCGTAACGCTACAACAAGCGCTGACTGCATTTCGCCGTCTAAAACAACGCACTACAGAAGCGATCCGTTCGAACAGCAGAATGGCATGGCGATGCAGCGGTAACACTAACGAGGAACTCGTACGAAATCTTGAAAGTGAGTGTTTTTGATTTGGTTTTAACACAATCGCGACAACGCAGATTTTCCGCTCAGGGCCATTTTGGACCAAAGCGAGTTTGCGCTTGTTTCTCACCGGATTTGCGAGAATTAGGGCATATTTGACATGCTGATCACAATTATGTCATCTATTTTACTTGGTAAAGCACTTCTGTAGTGTTACTGTATGTATACTGTAGAAACTGCAGAAGGACCTTTTTCTATCAGAATTCAACCAAAATTTGCACAGACGGGTTATTTCACATACAGATTAAGAATATGAATTCCATTGTCTACCGTATCGCCTCACTGCAGGGTTACTGTGATCATACTATAAGAACTGTGGGAAAGGTTTTTCATCAGAATTTGCCCGAAACTGGGGCTATTTTACACTCTGAACTCGAATATGGCACCTATCTCGAGTATGGATCTTAAATTCGTGTTCAGCATGTCAGAAACCCCCACCTGCCAAAGTTTCACTGGATTTGGTGAACAAAATGAATCTACAGTATGTCTACAGTAACCCTACTGTACTGTGCTACGGTACGAAATGAATGTAAGTTTCGTACTCAGCATATCAAATAACCTCACTTGCCAAGGTTTCACTGAATTTGGTGGATAAAATGCATCTACAGTATGCCTACAGTAATCATACGATAACGCTACAGTAGCCTTAGAGTACTGCGCTACGGTGCAGGACTGATGGCGTATTTATGTTCAGCACGTCATGTAACCCCAAAGTTCAAATTTGTTGTAGATGCTGTGAGATAATGTATCAACAGCATCTACAGTATGACTACAGTAATGCTACAGTACCGCAGTTACGGTACAAAATGGATGCCATTTCCATGTTCAGCGGGTAGAATAACCTCTAGGGCCAGAATTTGGGGAAGCTCCACCTAAGAAAAAGGGATAAAACGGATACGACCCACCGGTGGGTCGTATTGTCCTCTACGTAACTTCCCGTACGACCCACCGGTGAGTCGTATTGTCCGTTATGTGTTAAGTCATACTTTCTGCTATCCATAATTGGCTTGGTTTTTGATATTCGGAGAAACTCGATATATGACTTTGCCAACTGATTTGTCCTCGCAAAAATGCAAAGTAGAGAATGAATGGCAGAATCCGAACGCTTCCAGTTATGCCACCATTTCATTTTCACTGTGCCATGCCACAAACGGTCCGGATTGTGGCCATTCACTCCCAACTTGCATTTTTACGCGGACAAATTAGTTGGCAGCGTCATATATGGTGTTTGTTCAGCGCACTGCCGGGGCTTGAGATTATGGATGTGCATGAATCAGGGTAACATTTGAACCCAGAATTGTTGCTCAACCTCTTTTTACATTGCTACTTTAATTTCTCATCATACTTTGTCTTCAGCACTGACTAAGCACCATCAAACCCCTCTTGAAGTCTTATTTCAAGCATCTTTGGTTCCAGTGCGATGAAGGGTTCACTCGGCCCCTATCTCACAGCAATTCCCTATAAACCTTCGCGGAAATGAAAATGTTAAAGAAGGAAATGAAGGTGTAAAAAACTGTATGGTGGATCCTTAGTTCCTGGACTTGGCTCTTTCTAGATATGTGCAAACTCCAATACACCGAGAAACGAAGATATCATTTCGAAATTGAACATGTATTATCTCACGTATATTATGCAAGGAAATTGAAATAGATGAGCATTTGATTTCGGGAGATTGACAAAATGATCTTATCTGGATAGGAGATGGTCATAAATTGATAGCTCCACCGAATCTGTAGAGAAATTATCAGTGATAATGCAGTGGAACGCCTACAATCAGGGACAAGCGGAAGTATCGCGGAAGACTGGAAATCGGAAATTGAAAAAAGTTCAAAATCCGAAGAAGTAAAATTTGGAAAAACGAAAACAGGATTTCTGAGTTGGCATAGCTCAACTGTTGCCAATCTACCTGAAATCTCGAAGTCAAAAGCTTGTATACCGCCAGAATTCCAGAGACGTGTACGGAAACTAGTCAAATTTAAGTTCCTATAGGATGACTAGCTCATCGTATTTTTGCTAGAGGTTTCCATAACCCAAAATGCTCATGTTCAGAATTTTCTAATACGAGAAGTGCAAGAGGTTAATCCAACAGATCAAAATGAAACCTGTCCGATGAATGATTTGGTATGGTGTCCATGTAGCATCCATATATTGCAGCATCTTGTCACAGAAGGCATCAAACCTACAGGCAGGTTTCAATTCGACGTGCTGGATCAGTCTCTCGCAAGTCCCTTACCAGAAAACTGACCCTGCATTTAATTTTATGAAAAATTAAAAATTTTCCATTTTCCTCCGATTAGAGAGAATCTACTAGTACATCAAAGAATTTCTACTCCGATCTCTACTCCAGATAATATCTTCTAAAGATATGACAACCCTCGGATACCCTATCCGTTGTCAACGGGTTATGAATTTCTTTGGAGTATAGTAAGTAGCCGCTGCAGAAAATAACTCGCAATGTGTACGTTGTTTTGAAGACGGCGCGAAGTCAAGAATAATTAATTAATTGCATTCTATTTGCCGCGCCTATTCTGCTGCGCATTTATTCTATCATAGAAGGGATGTAGTCTGGTCTGTCCTTGATTTAACCAGGAATTTTACAAGAAAATATTTCGCTTTGCCAAGATCATCAGAGTAGGGGGAGCTAATGTGCACATCTCTTAATTGCTCATGGGAAATACTCATTAACAAGGTAGTAATACGCAATCCATCCTCATGTACCTCCTTCGTGAAGACTACCGTAAATTTGAGACAGTTACTACATACGAATCCACAACATTAACTTGGAGACTACTTAATGGGTTCGAATGGATATGGCAAGGAGCACTACTACTGCTTCAAGGATTTCTTTCTGATTCAGGAGGAGGTATTTTCTCATCATCACGTGTTCGTGAAGCTATGCTAGCTACTGATAGAGGTGATTTCGCACCTCGATCACCATATATGGATCAGCCGCAAGGTATTGGATGGAATGCTACTATTTCCGCGCCTCATATGGTATGTTATCGTCTCCTTTATCGCTATTTCTATCAAGCAACCAATAATAAGAGTTGCTGAGATTTTCTCAAACGGCGTGTCTATTTACTCTTGAAATGGAAACAGTAATGAAACATATTGAGAATAACGGTAAGTGCTACTTGGAAAAAATTATACTTTCATCTGGTGTTTTCGTGGCTACGAGTTGATTTACATGGCTTTTTCCTGGCTACGAGTGGATTTACATTACCTTTTGATTTTTTTATTGTATATGAGGTCCAAGGTTTCGTGCGGATACGCCGAAATTCGACTCCGGTTGAGCGTTTTTCAGAGCCAATCACCTCAAATTTCAGCCATCATTAACTGTACATTAGGGAAAACTCTTTTTACAACTTCGAGATTGAGAGTTTGTGAGCCTAATAAGTTCCGCTCCACTATCCAAACATTGGGAAAAGGGCCGGAACCAGCTTAAGCAGACGTTTTTGCCTTGTTTTTGCACAGGAAGTCATGTCCGCTTCCTTACAACAACTATTTTCAGTAAGTATCTATGTAGGCTTCTCGTTATGGTACTCATTTAAAGACAAAAAACGGATTCTGCTTTTATGAAACATTCTGATCCTTGGAGCAAAAGCTTCTAGAAGCATGCAATTATCTTGGGAGAGACTATCTCCGTGCCACTATAAGCGCCTACTCCGATTTCTTCGGCCCTTTTCACACTGGTGATAGCAGAATTCATAAATTTCAGAGGTCCATCCTATTCATGTATGAGTGAAAAACACCGTACTGGTAATAGATTTGCCAACACGCTTTCTAACGTTAGATACGAATCTTTTAGTGAGTTTCTGTAATTTTGGACCACCCTGTATTCACCTCATAATAACATTATTCGGTTGAAAGATACTGCTTTCATATACACACATCAGAAATGACGAGGTGATCAGTGTCTCTCAATGAACACTCGCTTGATGAACGCTACGACGTGAATAGATTGCAAAATGATGTGCCTATAAAACTGCGATCGCTAGAGGAATAACGGCAAGCATTTGAGTGTGGATGAACTCATAGAAACAACTGAATGAGAGTGATAAACATCACTCCCACACAGAGTTTTGATAGCGCAACAGGTCGTAAAAAGCAGCTTGACAAGAATAAAACCATAGTTCGCGTCACTAGTCATTACTATAATAGTATCAATAAGATTACAATAATATCAGTAAGACAAAAAGGTCGGCTTTAGTCAGCTCCCTTCAGATCACTCGTCACTCTTTTGCTTTTCAGCGGCTTTTTTCACATTCATGAATGAATCCTGTACTAATTTAGCGACCCATGAGGGGATTGCTGGTTTAGGTAGTCAGAGGCGAGGCTACCATAGCGCATAAGACACCCCTTACCAACATAATCCAGCAAACGATTGGCTTTTTAAAACTTCCAGAGCGAAGGGAAGGGAGGAGGATGGGGATTAACATAGAGGGCAATAAAGACACTAAAGACGGTTACGGAGGCAGTTTCTGGACAGTTCAAAAGCGGAAAGCACTTATCGCCCTGCGATCAGCTGATAACGATAACAGAGCGTAATTGCTCTGTTCGGTGACCAACACGGGTGTTGTCCGTCCGACTGCGTCTATTTGTTTAGACGGGGTCAGACCGAGAACAACAATGACATGCAGTGCCAGTGGTTGGACACGAAATATGCAGTGTGTTATTGACGATATATCGATGGAACTTTGAATGAGTGGCTGGCTGGACGTGCCCGTCCTTGACGTTTCTGTTTTTCTGGTGTCACGCACTACTTGTGTGATGTGACGACGTCGCTCCACTCCACAAACGAATTGAATCCGATTAGATTCGCAGCTGCCGAGATGTGTCAAAGATGCCCTAATCGTCAGAGTGGACTACGGTATCGTTTGTAGAGTGACGTGTCGCGTTGCACTTTAAGTTGTATCAGTGCTACACTGTGAATTGGTAACGAATAAGTTTCTGCAGATTGTCAAGAAATTGCTAGACAAATTTGCCTCGATAAGCTTTACGTAAGCACACAATGTGAAAAATCTTGGAGGCAGCACCCCCCCCCCCCCCCTCCCCGAATATTCCTTGGGATTTTGCCGGATTTCGGGATTTCACGGAAGGTGGAACTCACACCCAATAGCGAAACAGCGCAAAGTAAATAAAGTCAGAGTGTTTTCTTCCTTAACTTTACAATTTCTCAAGTTTTTTTTTGGCACTTTGAATGCATGGTCCTCCAACGTTCGCATATCCGGCCATCGTTATCCAACGGTAGATTTAAACTGTACGAGCGTAGAATGAAAGCTACATGACTTATTCTATGGTTAGAAATGCATGAAAAGAAACTCGTACCAATATAAAATTTGAAAGTAAGGACAAACTTTTGCTACGGAAGCCCAATTCATCTCTTCGCAGAAATTTGTTCATATATAGGGGAAGCACAGAATATTTTGAATTGACTAAAAAAATTTGTTTCTCGAATAATGGATAATCTCAAGAAAAAATCAAAATAGCTATATACCGTCGGCCGTAGATAATAGTAGCCTCTTTGTTTTCCTACTTGTATTTGTTTTTTTTTCTAGGATATTGTTGTTGTTTTTTTTTCATTATTTGCTGTACATGTGCATGAAAAAGTAAATAAAATGAAAAAAAAAAGAGTTTGAATAGGCCGACACCAGTGGCGGACGCAGAAAGTGGGCGGGAGGGGGAGGGGGCGTGGGAAAGAAGTGGGGTCTCCGACGTCTTGGGGACCCAGACGGAAAATAAAATAAAAAAATACTAATTATAATAATAAATCATTAACAAAAATTGCATTAAAAATAATATTAAAAAATAAACAGGTAAAAATAAACCAATACAAGATTTTTATATGTATTGTAAAGTAATTTCAAAAATTTGCCGACTCATTCTCGGGGGGGGGGGGGCACATTATACATACCTTGAACTATCGATTATTGTCTTCGAAATCTTACGAGTAAAAGAAAATGATAAAAGAATACAAAAGGATCTTCAATTTGATCATTTTTGGCGTAATTTTTTGTTATTTTCAATTTCAGCATGCTGCTGCATTGGAATACTTGAAAAATCACCTAACAGAAGGAGCTTACGCGTTGGATGTTGGCTCAGGATCCGGTTATTTAACAGTATGTATGGCACTTATGGTGAGTTACTGGAGAACGTAGAAGAGATTCTTGAGAGAGAGAGAGAGAGAGAGAGAGAGAGAGAGAGAGAGAGATATGAGAGGAAATAATAACAACAAGGCCTATGTGCATGCCTACATACCATACGTGACAAATACGTGGCTTCGGGAAAATTGCCGAGAAGAATCCGGAATCTCGACTGGATACATAAATCAAGAGAGGATTGGCAACACCACAGTTATTTGTTATGCTCTGTCTAGAGGAAGTGTACAATTACAGACTGGTAGCAGCGGAAAAGTAGTCGGTATTGAACATATTCCACAATTAGTAGAGCTTGCGAAAGAGAACACAATGAAGCATCACGCAGATCTGATCAATAGTGGACGAGTACTCTTTGTTGAGGTGAGCGCACTTTTCAATTTCATTCATTCAATTCAAACCGCAGCGAAATTATAGAAAATCCTCTTATCCGCTTATCCTTATTATTTCTTATGACTCTCTTCATTTCTCCTTCTCGTGTATTCATTACAACGGTTCTGTTTGAGCTGAAAGTGCACTAAAGCTGCAAAGACGACGCCTATTCTTTACTAGACGTCATCTTTGCAATCGTTGGAATCTTTTACTCTCTTCTTTACGTTGAATCTGCCCTTTTGCTAGATTTCCAAAACTATTTTATAATTTTCCCATTATTTCCACTCCTTGATAGCTAAATTGAGGGATTCAAACACTAGATATAAGAGTGCACTTTTAAATGTTCTCAAAATCTTGAGTGAGAAAAAATTAGACAAATTCATCGTTACATCTTGTGATGTGTCATCTTCAGCAGTTTAAAAAATATTTCAAACACCCAGTTCCTTAGCTAAGCAGGTAGTTTCCTTCCTATTGCATATGAATGGGTTACAAACAAACTTGTGAGTGGCGGGATAAACGAGGGGGAGGCAAGGGAGGAGAAAATGGGGTCAGTGGTCTGCGGAAAGAAAGACTCGATTAGCCGATTTTTTTTTCAATAAAAGCATCTCTTGGAATTAAAAGCCAACTTAGATGATCAGAAATAGACATTTGAACAGTAGGAATAAAATTAAGCACTTACTAGTGCCAATAACGAAACATTCTTTTGATCTATTTCTACTTTCTAGGATTTTCTATCCGAATCTATCTCTATTTTTGAGGACTCCTCAGACCTGCGATTGTAGCTGAAGCATTAAATGACCAGGAGTCTCCATAATTCTTAAGACACTTCCCTATATGACTTCATATTCTTGAGAATATCTGCCGTTTTTCGAAACATCCAATTTTTTTCAGTAATTTGAAGGAATTATCTAAATTTCAAATTATCCATGCAGCGGTTGTGATCTTCCAGGCGCTCTAATAAAACCTTTTTCGAATGGATCAAACAATCGAGTATCCTGAAAGTTGTCTTATTCATGAAAGCTCAGTCAAAAACATTGTTTCACTAATTTGATTAGTTCGAGGGAGCATATTTGATTAAGCCATCAGATTAGAAGTAAAATACGGAACTGCAATGGAAATAAGCATATTGAATTCAGACTACAGATTACAAAGAACTTGTAAAAGAAAATAAAAGAGATCCATACCACAATAAGATTAATGTTTTTCGAATTTCTGTCCATTCACTAATGAAATTCGTTACTTTAAGGGTGATGGTCGTAAAGGATATCCAATGGAACAGAAATATGATGCCATACATGTGGGCGCAGCTGCTGAAACGATACCACAGCCGGTGAGTGAACAGGGGAAATTAGTAGAGAAAAACATTGATATACCAAATGAGGCAATCCATCACTCCCATGCTGCTGGCACAAGATGTCGTGGGTGTACTTCAAGGATTATTAGTAGGAAAAAATGGTAGTCAGCTTAGCTGATCTATATTAATGCAGTGTCTCACCTCAGATTTGTTTCTAAGACTTTTACCCGAAGAGAAACTTCAGGAGTTACGCTGATCACAATGATGAACATGATTCCTCACGAAAGTGCACAGAAACCCGTTTTCAAGACGCTTCTTTTGTGGAGAATCGAAAGTGCTCATTCAGACATCTGCCACGTAGATGCGCTAGGGGCTAACGATCGATATGACCAGCAGCACAGCGCTGTGGCAGATGTCTCAATGGGCATCCCCAATTCTCCACAAAAGGAGCTCAAAACGGGGTTTTCTGCAGTTTTGTGGGAAATCAAGCATACCATTGTGGTCAAGTTCTCCTGAAGATTCTTTCCGCATAGAAATCTGAAAAACGATTAAGAGGTAAGACTCTGTCTTTAAGTACGTAAGTCTGGCTGGTCGATGAGCTCTTTTCTACAGATCCCTATATAATTTCTATGAAAGGATGTACGTGGATGTGTTGAGCAACCTAAATGAGCGTAAATATCCTCTTCATCCTCTGCCTTGTCGTTTTCGTCCTCTGAGTACGAGATAATTCAATTAAACCTCATTGGGCATTCTAGTCAGTCCTATTGAATATGCATATGGACTGCTCAATAATATATGTATCTTATTATAGGGTTACGTTGATTAATAGCAACAGTTTTTAGAATGCGAACGTGAGATTTTTGTGGATGTGTTAGGCACCTACCCTTCTATGTTAGCATAGAATGTGGCTTGTTTTGGATACTTCCCTTGAAATATGTATGATTTAACTAAAAAAGCAACTGCAGCATGAAATTCACTGCAAAGACTGAACGAACCACATTTTCCTTGTTTTGTTTTGTTTTGTTTAGAATCTACGTCCTCACTGTTTTTGCGTTTTTTTTTTCATTACCTACTTATAGTTCAAAAAAGAAGCAGTATTCGTAAAGTCGTGCATTAAAGACTAGGGATCTTGCAAGGATAGAATGGAACTATTATTATTCGTGAAGAATCTCCCTCTAGAAAGTGATTGCAAAGAAAAAAACAAAAAGAATAAGCCAAAACTGTTCCGTCCAGAACAGTCTACACTGAGCGTGAAGTAGAAACTTGAGTGCGCCGCAGAGTGTTTCGACTAAAAGCTCCCAGGAGACACGAGGAAGGTTGTTCCTACTGCATAAATTGAATTGAGAATGGGCATTGCCCTGAGGCAGATAATCAGTTTGAGAAAATTGCGTTTTTGTGCATTATGGATACGCTAGATTTCTTGAGGAACAACTCACATTAAGTAGGAGTTTTTATTCGTCCAGAGGAGACATGGAGCCCGGCTATAGTGAATTGAGTACCAGGAATTCTATGCTCTAAGAAGGACATTAATTAGACACTAGAAGCTGCGGCGAAGCTTACAAATAGAACCTGGTGTGCGTCACCAACTGTGACACAACAAATTCTACGTCAAAACAGACATCTCCACATGTTTCCTAGAACTTAGGAAGTGTACTTGCCCGAATTCGTCTGAAAAACAACGAGAAGTGCTCTTTCAGTGCGTGACACGAGTCTGCGCGTGTTTAATTCAGAATGCACAGAGTTTGCATAAGAAATGGTGTTTCTTTTCTTACTTTTACAAAGCTCTCGCCAATGCGTAGAGGACAACATTTGTTTTCGAGTATAAAATCAGGAAAAATAAAGAGACAAAGCAATTTCTACGAGATGATGGTCTTCTCTCCCTCATCTCACATATAAAACCTTCCCTATTGTTTTCAAAATTCACGCGAAATTGAAGAAATTCACGGGATGAATTTGTCATAGAGGGCATACGGTGCTTAGCGGTGCCCTAGAAGATCCACCTATTGAAGCGCGGTCCTAGGATACCATACTTCTCCAAGGTGAAAGGCCAGCGGATCCTGGCGCTTCAGTATTCGTCTACTTCTGAAGTGTACATATTCTTTTGTGAATTCTGGTTATGAGTTCATGGACGCTAGCCGAAAACGCAGCATAATCCAAGAAAAACGAGGAAAACTAGACAAGAAAGAGATACAAGAAGGTGCAAGGGACTAACTCAACGGATCAAAATGAAACTTGTATGGTTTGAAGCACTGCACAATATGGTGCTAGAGTATGTTTACCATTTTTGCCCCTGACTCCAGCGAAGAGGAATACGAAGACGACAAGGAAGGAACGAACACTGGCGGGATCGAAACTTTGGTCCTCCGCATAATATCTAATTGAGCTATTACTAGGCTACTCTGTCGCTTTACATTTGGTGGATCTATTCCAATAACCTGGTAAAAATTCTCGGAAGCTGAGAAGTAAATGGTAAACAATGTAAAAACCTTAGTTAATGCTTCAAAAAAAGATAACTTTCATTTCGTACTGTTAGGTTAGCCCCTTGCTTGTAGTTACACTTTAGATTTTAATCACTTTCTCTTCGCCATAGCTAAAACCTTAGGTTAGCGGCATCAATACCAACATACCGAGTAGTTACTTGTAGGAAATTTTTCTTATCCGTAGAATTTGGACGTCTAGTTTGTATCACAAGAAATTCCCTGATTCATTTTCTTGCATAGTCCCTATGTTGTGAATGTAATTCAAGTCCAGAAAGCTAGTATTCAAAAAGATTTATGGATTTACTAGATAATAATTCTTACCGCTGGGTACTCGGTTCTGTTGAGCAATTCTAGGGTGAGGTTTCGTCAGTGACCATGAAATTCTCGGTAAACCGCTTTGTCGATTTAGCATCAAAGCCCCGTACCTGTTGGTGCCTAGACTGCTTTGGAGCAAGCACGTCTGGTCACGATGAGCTTAGCATAGTTAATTGCTACTACACGACCTGTGCACGATTATGCTAACCACAGTACAGGCAGGATTACTATGTACATATGTGAGCGCACAGAATTAACGCTTGTTAAAATGATGGCTCGAAATTGGGTGAGGGATGTGGCGATAGCTCATCCTTTTTCCACCACTAATTCTGCACTGGATCTGTGGACAAATAAGCGTGCAGCGGTAGATAATATATCATCATGTTCCACACGGCCATCACAAAAGGTCACATTTACTCAGAATTTTGACCGGACTGAATGAGATGCGAAAATTAAAATTTATATTTTCCTAGCGCAAAACCAATAACGGTTCCCGGGTCAGCATTTATAAATCCTTTCATAACTTGAAAGTCATAACGTCATATTAAGTTATGTTCACCTGTTGGAAAGGTTGAAAAAAAACCGCAGAAAAGTTAAAAAATAAACTACAGGAGAAGAACAGCAACTAAAAGCTAAAGATATCTATAAAATGTGGAAAGCGCTTGTTCTCCAGTGTTCTCCTGCGTTAGGGAGAGCTTATCTTACATGTTTGTTAAACAGCAGGACAGCTTCTAATCACTTGGGGTGATTTTGTTAACTGCTTTACAAATAAAATACTGTTTTGTAACCTAATGATGTATTCACCTAATTCATGTATTTCCGAGGACCGTGGAAGATGTCAGTATCCGTTTTTTTTAAATTAAAGCCTTGGCATTTTAATTTGAAAATGCCAAGGCTTCACAATTAGAGAACACAGAACTTATAACGACAGAGTTATGGTCTCAATCTCAATAGAAGATATAGAATACCGCACGTAACTTTTGCGAAAAAAAACGGGTGGCGACGGATTAATCGTTAACAAACCGTCGCAGTACTGTAACTCCTTTGAAAACGAAGCTTTTCTAAATCTGAGCACATTTTCGGATTCCTCATCGAAATTGGAATTGAACAGTAATTACTTCCGAGAAAATATTTTAGGAATGAGGCTTCTGAACACGATCATTGGATTTCGCTCAATTCTCGGTTCTTAACGTTTTTTCAGATTTTGAGCTGATTGCTGGAATTTCGAAAAATTTTCAAATTTTTGAAAAAGTAAATGTTTTGAAGTCAAAGTTCAAGTAATTTTATATACTGTTCAATTCCAATTTCGATGAAGGATCCGAAAGCGTGCTCAGATTTAGAAAAGCTTCATTTGGAAAGGAGTTACAGTACTGCGACGGTTTGTTAACGATTAATCCGTTGCCACCCGTTTTTTTTTTTGCAAAAGTTACAGGCGGTATTGTAGCTTAGTCCATCTACAATATAGAGTCATCAAAATGCTGAAAATTTTTCATTAACTTGGATGCATAGATGAAAACTCTAATCCTGAAGCAGTTCTCAAATCAAGGGAAGCTTAAAAAGAGTATAGAGATGCGCTGCTATAAAGAAAATGTGCGACATCACAATCGTAGCAACTTGTAACTCATTGTTAAGTGGCTCCAATTTGAAATTCTATGTAGACACTTGTGAAGAAAATGAAACTGATCTATGTTTTTGGCGGAATGGAGAAGTGAGATTCGACTCCGAGTTGAAATATGTGCTCACATGTTAGCGGGGTGAATACTTAACAATGACACTTTTAGCTGATCGACCAACTCGCCGAGGGAGGACGAATGCTAATTCCTGTTGGAAAGGAAAGCGGCAATCAGGTTAGTCGCGCCTCGTACTCGCTTCATTGACGATTTTGTTAGTTCATACTACTTTAAACTCGTCTTTTTTTTCTTCGGAAAACTCCCTTACATTGCCAAAAAAAAAGGTTAGAGAAAAAAACGCTCAATACAGTGAGGTAATATTTCCGACTATGTAGGTATTATTAGCAAGGAGTTGGGGACTACGAATAGCCAAGCTGTTGAGTAGCACAGGATAGAAGACATAGAAAATATTTTCATAGTAAAGAAGCTGCATGGGATTAGTGCTAATTTCATGAAGGGATTCTTCACTTTCTTTTTTTTTCTTTTGTGAGCAGCTGATTTTTCCCTCTCAAAGTTGCTGTGCGATTTTAGTGGATTAATTCCGAGAAAGGCAAATTTTTTTTTTGGAATTGTAGAGTCAATGCAGGGCTGGGATTCACGAAACGATAACCAAGCAAACCAAGGATGGCTAGTGTGATTGGTTATCATATTGACTACATAATGCTAAGAGACGCAGACGACAAAAGTTGGTTTGCTAGCCTCGGTTTGCTTGGTTATCGTTTCATGAATCCCAGCCCAGGTGTACCTTGTTTGCTCGTTCACAACCAGTAACAAAGCTTATCTCCTGAAATCCACATTCGGAACACACCTACCCCTACCTGCTTGTACAGATTTATGGGATGAGGTGTTGGTTGGAGTATGGTACTTCCGCATGTGAATTTCAGGAAATCAGCTTTGTTACTAGTTGTGAAAGAAAAGGAAAAGTACGCATAATTTCATCTATGGATTGTTGGAAATCAAGTTTGCTTCAACGTTCGCTGACTACTTTCTAGTAAATCTAAGGGGTACTATCATTCCTCAATTCAGTATCATCCCTGAAGAGCACTTACTTCCCTGGAAAATTTATCGGCCCGAGTGCTGAAACTAGAGAAATAACTGGAAAAAGTAACACAGATGGACTATCATGGATGTTTCTGCGAGTGTGAGTAACAATTCGAAGATTATTGGATTCGTTGGGCGTGTCGTAGTTGGTTCCACAGCGATAACGACATCTCGGGCGAAAATCAACTTTAGTTCTTCTGCCTTTCTACAGCTGTGTCAACACTATGCAACTTGACCTTTTCGCTTTTTCACTTTTTTGTCAACTCCCGCATAACCCTCACAAACTACTTAATTTTGCCCCTAAATTTCATGTTTGTCAAAGTTTGCTCCCTAAAAACGTTAAAAAAAACAAAGAACAAGGAAGAAAATCTTGGGAACACGTTACAATGAGAGGATTGCAGATTTTTTTTATTAGAAAAAAATCTAACGAGACGTTGAAAAGAGTGTTGGCAAAAGCTTACTGATGTGAGTTAGTGACCCGTTATATGAATGTTTACGGAAATGCCGCCGCAAAGACGACTAGAACTAAGCCTCGCGCTCCTTCTGCAGGAGTAGAGGTAGTAAAAATTGAGGGATATAGAGTGTGATTAATATGACTATAATCTGAAGAGGTGAAAGGTAAAACATAGTTCCTCAGCCAGAGTTGCAAATTTACCGCATAAATCTGAATTTTTGTTTTCTGTCAGTTCAATATTTGGCGGATAACTGGTACAGATGTCCACCTAGTGAAAATTTGATTGTTCAGTCGACATACCTTTCTCTTTTTCTCCCCCCATAAAAAGAAGGACATTGCAATGTTAGAGAAAATCCAGAACAACTACACAAGGAAGGTTTTGGTTCGTAAAGGGGGCTTTCTCTATTCCAGAATTCCTAATGCCAAAATTAGGAATAAATACTTTAATATTTCTAGCCTTGAATCAAGGAGGGAGTTTTATGATGTTTGCATGGTACATAAATTATTAAGTGGAAAATCCGCAGTTAATTTTTCGCAATTTTTTACATTAGCACCGTCAATCACTCGCGGAGGGGCAATGAAAATTTGCTTTCAGCGCCCTAAAACCACGGTCAGAGCTAAATTTTTTACTGTTAGAGCCGGCTCAGCTTATGTTCGTTTGATTAAGGCCACTGGGATCATCGGATCCTTGGCCTCTTTCAAACGGAGAATGGCAAAAATCTTACTCAGGTCATAAGTTTCTTTAATTTTATTTTCAGTGTCATGGCTGTTTCTTGTTATGTTAGTTTTTTACACGACTGTCTTATACGTCGTATTCGAATAAATAAATAAATAAATAAATACCTAAGAATAAATGAAGGTGGAAATATGTGCAACGAGAAAAACCTGCTGAAACTGAAGTCAAGCCTTTCGCACGGCCGACTTGTCGCGTTGTGAACAGTGGAATGTTGGCCCGCCACCTTCAAACCCGAACAAAAGCCCCATACAATGGAAATGAGCGGCTATTGAAGCTCAACGCCAGCAATGCATCCGAGCGAATGATGCGGCGCAATCAAATGAGAAACGCCGACCTATGCCCTAGCGAAACTGGCTAGTAGGAAGTAGAAAATCAACATATTCAGGATTGACGACCTCTAGATGGCTTCAGACAGCATGTTTTATAATCCTTTGGTAGGTTTCAAAGTATTAGAGAGAGTACTTGTGGAAATTCACATGTCTAGAACGGATTTTATTAGGTTGAGCAATAAGTTCGTGCGGTTTTTCTGAGCATTCAGTGTGGTTTCACGAAGTGGACTAGTTGAACTCAGGATTTTCTGAGAGTTGATATGCGCAGTACTTCTTCTTCACATCTAGAGCAAATCCTTGCGTAAAATCTTACCGTAACTGTGCCAGATGTGCGTACAGAACAAGGTGCATCCTCCAGCCCAAAATCGACCTCTCTGAAGCAGAAATCCACTTTTGCGATGTCCCTTCAACAGTAATGGCTTCCATTTAGAGGCTGTTAACATCCCCAACAGCTTGAGCTGCATTTGTTCCACTATTGTAGTGGAACTGTTGGAATTGTCGGAGATGTACGCTCTTGTCGAATTGGAGGGTCACATTTCATGCGACAGAAAATGAGAAGTAGCGGGAATTTGGTAATTTCGTCATCATATTCGTAAGGAGCAAAACAAGAGCTACAAGATGACCTATGACAGGCTATCGGAATTAGTTCAAATCCTCGTGAAAAACTGAGTTGAAAAAAAATCGCACGAACTTATTGCCCAATCCCATACATACTGTTCTCGCAATCGTCTTACTCCCCACAAGGTAACCATAAGAAGCTAACCCAACAAATCAGAATGAAACCTTTCTGGGCTAGCATGCACCATCATTCCAGGGTAAAAGTGTTAACTTCCGTGTTAACTTTAGGTAAATTTCGGAGTATCAGCACTTACCTTGAGTAGTCCCAGCAATGAATGCCGGCTCCGTTTTGAAGCATCATCTAGGAAGGTGCTACAGTAGTATATCATTTTTGCCCTCGAGTCTAGATGAGTACGAAAATCCAAAACAAGGACCGTTAGCGAGATCCAAACCCTGGGTCCTCTGCTTAACAGTCCACTGCGTTTCCTTCTCGATCACTCCCATCAGTTTATTCAGGCATAAACTATAGTTGAGTAACGAAAACTCTCACGGCCCTACGATAAAAATTCTCAGACAAAAGTGCCGTACAAAAGTCCGATCCAGCGAGACGCGACATGGCTGCGAGCGGACACCGGTCGAGCGGGTCGCAGCCATGTCGCGTCCCGCTCGCACGGTGTATTTCCGTGCGACTTTTGTCTGAGTTCTGCTGAGTAGGGAAACACGTCGCGCGACCGCGACGCTCACGCTGGAGCCGTCACCCTGATAGCTAACCTTAGGGTTTTTTAATTATTAATTGGTTTTCTTCATAGCTGACATCCAATATGATGGAAACTACTATCGTGAAATCTTGATTTGCTATTGCTATGGCGATTCCAGCGCGAGCGCCGCGGCCGCTCAACGTGCTTCCCGATTCCGCAAAAATGCGCACCACCATCGATGCCCACTTTAGATAGGAGAGATCCCAGAGAGGAAGAGGACGCGGGAAATTGCTCGGCGTTTACGAAGGGTGGCGAGAAAGACAGGCACTGTGAATGAAACTTGACTATCATCGCGTTTGAAATACTACGTACTACGTAAAACATAACGTCGTTTGGATACCCGGATGAAAAAAAAAGTAGAATTACCAGACAAAGACTGATTACTAACCACATCAACAAACAGCCTTTAGTCTCCTGTTCCTGACGAGAACAGCAACATATTGTCTTTAAGACACGAATAATATGAGCCTTCGTAGATGTAAACATCTTCGTTCACTGCTTATTTGCAGGTCTTCCTACAAGTCGACAAACAAGACGGAAACGTCACGCAAAAAGTGATCGAACACGTGATCTACGTACCGCTAACCAGTAAGGCTCATCAACTGGGTCGTTACGACCTCTAGTATAAATGGCCAATCAGCTTAACATCACCAGTCATCGCGCAGAACAACACTTTCACTAGTACTTTTCAACGATTTATGGTGATACCTCCTCTGATTCAATCTCTTCTATTCGAATTTCGTATGGATCGCATACCTGAAATCGTCGTTGCCACCGGTGAAATGTTTCTTCACGCGTACTGCTCCAAGTTTGTATATTTGTCCTGCAAGTATACATCCGCTTCATATATAATTCAGCTGTATATTAGTTGTATATCTGCCCTTGTAAATGTTCCCCTATTACCCTCCAACTTTCATGGAAAAAAATTCGCCAATACTCAATGTATAGAGCAGGTTTCTACCATCTGCGTTCTGCGTGGTAAACTTTGGTGTTTAAAAGCGTTGAAAGCGTTTTATTCATTACTGGCGTTCGTATAATAAATTATTGCATGCAAAAAGTAAAAAGATAAAGAGAGATATCGTAATTAAAACTCGTAAGCATGACGGATCATCGATCTCACAACATGCGCATTTCACAGGACAAACACAAGCAAGAAAATGGAAAAAAAAGCAGAAATACGGCGAAAGATCGTGGTTGAAAGTTTCAAATCTCGTCCATGTCATCCTCAAGTGGTGGGAAGTCGCCGGTCTCCACATCTACGGGTCGTACAAAACCTCCATGCTTTTCAGCGCATTGGAAGTACCTGAACAACGGATTTCTATACTAATTGGGTCTGAATTGAGTCATATAACGTCATCCTCTCTAATCCTTGTAAGCTTGACTCCACATGAGAAGTACAAACTAAATGCTCTCAAATTTGTATATTTACGACCTCCGAACAATGCAGAAGATGAATTATTACACGACAAAGGATTACTCTTGCGTAAATGTCAAAAATCACTTTAAATAGAGTGTAATGAGAAAGAATGTGATAAACAAATAAATAAATAGAATGTAATGAAATAACCCCACTCATACCTCTCTCCAGCCACAGCGCCATTATTTTTGCCCACCGGCAAGTCGTACGTGATGCCAATCCAGATGCCTTCACGGAATTTTGTTTCTCCCTTGAAGGAGACTACTCCACGTCGCGCCGTCGCACCACGTACCCGGACCTCACAGCGATCACCAACCTGAAACATTTTACTCAAAGCTCTAGTTCGCAGGCATATCATATGTATGTGATAAATATCTATGCAAGATAGAAAGTAAGAAGGATTCTGTGGAAATATAGGTCGTCTATTAACCGTAGATTTAAAAACCAGCTTTTAAATAACGGGGAAAGGAAATATAAAGTTAAAATAAATAAAGAATAAAATAAGAATAAGAATAAAAGAGTAAATTTGTTTCTGTTTCAACAACAAGATCTTCGAACAGCGGCGGGGTTTGGCCATGGGAAATCGCATAGCGCCATTGCTGGCCATTATTTTCTTAGATCACATCGAACGCACGTCGCTAACATCTCACATTCTGCTGTATAAGCGGTACATCGACGATGTTTTCGTGATTGGGCGCGACAAAACGGAGGTTGTGAAGACACTGGAGCAGTTGAATGCGGTTGACGACAACGTATCTTTTACGATGGAAGAACCTGATGAGGACGGATTTCTCCCGTTCTTAAATACGAAGATAAGGATCGTTGATGGTCAAACGGAATATCTCTGGTACAGGAAACCAGCCTCACGCAACATCTTGGTGCACTCAAGAAGTGCTCACCCATTCTTTGTGAAAGCGAATGTGGTGCGGAACTTCCTTAAGACCAAAGATCGATTGTGCACGACAACGAATTCTGCAATAGAAAATGAAGTTGCTCGCATACTCGATGAAAATGGGTATCGTGTACAAATTCCACGAAGTTGGTTCCCACATTCAACTATGGATGGCCTGACACTCGCCCTTCCATATGTGGGAGACAGTTGTGCTCGGAAAATAAATCAGGCTGTGAGGGAATCGCGATTGCCCATTCGACTTGTATTCCGCTCTCCACCGACGTTGAAAGACCTGCTCACGTCCACACGCATTTACGAGAATAAGTGCCTCGAAACGGACTGTCGTTACTGCACTGAGGAGATGATCTGCGACCTTCGGGGTACTGTATATATGATTAAATGCGCTGGATGTGGTGAAACGTATATCGGAGAAACGATGAGGCCGCTGCGCAGAAGGCTAGATGAACACAGACGGGCGTTGGCAAACCCTGCTTCATACCCGAAAGAAAGTTTTTCGAGGCATCGGACTCTAAGGCACACGAACGAACCACCACCTGTGTTTACGGTCCGTGTTCTCCACCGTAACCTCACGAGGACGTTGGAGAGAAAGATAATGGAAGCCAGGGAAATAAGAAGGAGTGAACCAGAAATAAACACCAAAGAGGAGCTAAAGGAAGTGTTACGCTTGATCAGCTGATTAGATTGCTTGGCTCACTCGCGTCCTGGTCCCAGTAACACCCACTCTACTACCACCAGAGAGGGGTGAGGCCCCGTTCCTTCTTTGTAGTCAACTCCTTCAGTTACAATAAGTTCTCTTGTAGAGGTTAACGTCACTGTGTTGGCACTAGGGTCATCTTTTCTCGTCTCACCACACGGTACCGTTGTCAATTTTCTTGTGTTTGTATGCATGCCGATGATGTTGTATTGTATGAAATTAAGGTCTGACGAAGACATTAATTGCCGAAAGCTAACCGGAATAAACTGTGAACGGAGCTCCTCAATAAGCCAAGAATTATTAATCAGAAATGAGGCTCAGAGACAGAACTATATTAAATATAAAGTTTCTAAACACAGATACGAGCTATGACTTCTGTAATGTTTGATAAAATCCCCAATGAAACACAAACACTTCCTCCTGCGCAACACTATCTCTACAGACTAGACGCGTGCGTTAGTTGGGCATCAGACGCACTCATCCGTTTGAAATGGATGAACACCTTCCAACGCGGCATGCACTTCCTGAATGAAAATAGCGCAACGCCGCAAGCGCGAGCGTCTGACTTGTGTCTAGCATAACGGCTGCGATCAAGCCTATCCTACATCGTACAGATAGATGCACACACGTCGCACGCACGCATCTAATATAAATTAGCTTGACCATGAGGACTCTGTTTCAAAATAAGTGGACAAATCGCGATACCAGTGATGCTAGAGTGATTTTAGCGGAAGAAATCCCTCCCAGTATCGCTAGGAGTTCAGCTCTTCTTTCTGTTGTCATCGTTAAAACGACACAGATCATGATGTGTATCGATTCTGGATAGGCCCTGCCGCAGCCACGGGTGTGAGTTACCCAAAAACAATACGTATCAGAATTTCTAACACTGTGCGACCACGACGATGGGCACAGCAACACCAGTACGAATACTAGTTCCAAAAACAAGTCATGTTCTAATCGGTACGTTAACCCCCTTCTGAGATAATATTGAAGAAGCTTGGGGGCTGATGAAAATTTATGATTGACCACTCTACCTTGATCTTTTTTGCTGCTTCTTCGTTTAACTCCTTATCCGTATGTTCACCAGCGTGCTCACCTTCATGTTGAGCCAACAATTTTTTCTTCCATGCTCTTACACTATCTGAAATTTTCGTCTTTCAGAGAGCAAAATGCAAAGCTATGTACTAGACAATGTGGACCCGAAAAAGTCGAAATGGCAGAGAGAAAAAAAAAACAGAAGAAAATGCATTCATTCTGCAAGGAAAACAACCTAGAACCTTTCTGAAGTGAAAAGGATCAATACCGCTTCCTTAGAAGTTGTCAAACATGCGCACTCCATTTTCGATAAAAGGTGTTGCATTGGTGGTTATGTCCTAGTACGCATTAGTTTTAAATATTTACAGTGGACGTCAATGGCGTTGGCCCATCTGCGGCCTTGAGAAGGACGTCGCGCAACCGCGCCGCGCGCGCCGTAAGCTATGTATTCTGCTGCTGTTATGCAATTTCTTACAGCTTTTCTACTCGATTCTCAGGTTTTTCGAGCAAATCGGGGAGAAAAGACCCTAGAAATAGCATTCCGCAGGTGACGACACCGATACCGGCGCGGTTGCGCTGCGTCCTCCTCGAGGCCGCAGATGGCCACCGCCGTTGCCGCCCACTTTACATGCAACAGCGATATCTTTTGATGACTTTATTCCAAAGTTGTATTCTGCAGCACAGAACTCTTCCGCCAATGAAAAATCATATGTACCAACCTTCACGTTCATTGTACGCATCATCACTGATTGTGTACTTTTCAACCATGCTATCATCCTGCAGTTCAACATTGCCGCCTGATATATCTATCGCATGAAGACGCATTCCTTAAAAATTCCATTTGACTTTTAAATGAACTTTGCAAAGGTTTCCATGTGAAAAGCTCCCCACCAAGAAGAAAAGAATGAAATCTGAAATTAAAAAAAAAACGGACCATCCTTCACGCCGAGCTCTTTCAGTGTTTTCGAATCACCCTTCAGTGAAGCCACAAACTTGCCCTCGGAATCTTGAAGGTCGATTTGAATAGACTCAGCAGCGGCTCCAACAATTAACTCGAGCTTCTTCTGAAATACTACAACAGTATGCTGCCATTCTGGCCGCAAACGAGCTGCAGCAGATCATATCCATTAATGTCCTACATCAAGCACAAACGATCAAAGTGTGACGGCCATGCCTTGAGTTCGCCAAGCGTGAACGATGCTGGGTATTTCTTCTCGTACGGGAACTCGGAGACGTTCGACGATATTTCCAAACTGTAAACCTCGGTCATTGCTCTGAAAATGTCAGCTTAATAAATGAAGTCGATAGTAGTGACATGAAAAGAATGTTTCAGAGGAAATGAGGCGGAAATAAAGAGCATTTGGAAAAGAAAAAAGCCAACAATCCTCGTAGAATCGGTGTCCGTGGCTGCGGACTTCCAAAATTGACGGAATGTGCAATGGTTACTTGCAAATTCCTATAACCCTCTCTTTAAACTGATTTTTGATGCAGTTTCTGCTGTATTGTATGGTCCAATTCGAGAGAAAGATAGCTGGAGAGACATTAGAGAAAAAAACGCGAGAACGTGTGGAATATTCGCAGCAGCAGGTGATAAAGGCAGCTCTATTGTCTTCACAATAAGCCGTAAAAATCTTGACTCCCCGAATGCGGCTTTGTTTCCGTTTTGGCCCCAACTCATATTTGTACGTGGCGGCAGTTAAATTTAGAAATTTTCACATTTACCTATGAGAACCAGAGCCTGCTCAGATTTTGAAGTTCGAGATTTCACCAGATTTCGAGGTTCTGAAGGATGGAGAAATCAAATCCAACAGTGAAATTGCGCAAGACGAACAACAAATGCAATGAACAGTGTGGTGTTTCTGGATCCCATTATGGAAGGAGCGCTTGGTTACCAGCATGCGTAAACTGGTGCGTTGTAAGACTGCAAGTTCAAGAAAGGAAGGAACGAAACGGAGCATAGGTATTTTCCTTTTTTTTTGTTTATTCAAGAAAGGCAGTTGAACGTACAACAGTGATTGGAGTACCTTCGCAAGTAAGACCACCTTCTTTGCGTTCGTTTCATAGCTTTCATACGCTTACAGTGTTTTCGCCCTTGTTGATTTAACTCGCAGCCGAAAATTCTAATAAATATCACCTTCAAGTAGGAAAAATGGCTAAATTCATGCAGCTTACTAAGGCAGAAATGTGCACGACTTTACAAAGATAAGTGAATAACTAGTTTATTTGCTTTCATACTGGCCGTCTATATATACACTTTCATACCGCCATGTATTCACCAATATCCTACCTACGGATGCTCCAACCTTTCTTGTGTCAGTGACTGTTTATAGGTTCATTTTCGGTGAGCAATTCGTTCACAGTGCAAAGAAGCATCTGCAGGTTCAGCGTTGGCTTCGATGGATTTATATTGTTGTTGTCAAATATTCCTCAACGCAGAAAACGCTTTGTGTCTCGGATAGATCTACTTATGACATAAAGGCGGAGAATGAATACATAACATGATCGCGCCTCATCGGACTTATCGTTATGTTTAACACTCGTTCTGTATTCGTGAGCTCAGATAATCACTCGACGAGCTCCTTTTCAATCTGACCACATGGATAAATGCTACACAAATACTATACAACAAATTAGTAGGCAGAACACGAACTCTTCTAGCAAGCAAACAAAAAGAAAGAAAAAGAAGGGAGGAATAGCCGAATAGGGCCAGAAAACACCGTTAGAATTTGCTAGATAACCCTCAATGTAGTGTACACTAAAGGCGGAACAAAAGTAATGTAAAGTATGGAACTATAAATACATGTGAGCGCGACTCATACTTTATAAAATTTCCGGAAATGGCAAAAGCATCATGGTAGTGCAGGAAACAACAAGATTCTGCATCAATTTATGCTCTGCTCTGTAAACGAAGAAAAGAATTTGCTCTATATCGAAAAGGTGTTAGATACCTATGGGTAACGGCGAGATTCACCTCAACAAGACTTTAAAAAAATATTGAATAGAATTGAAAAAATACCCAGGTAACTATGTAGATAGTTAAGGAAATGGACTTTTGTGGAATACATGGGGGAAACTGAAGGCACAGAAAGAGCCTATTGGTGAAAGGCTGCCTGGGGAAATCTAGAAGAGATAGCGGACGTTGCGTTGATGACATCTGATCAGAAAAAAAAAACATGCTAGCGATCTACTGCATGACAAAACTTCTGACTTGATGAAGTAAATAATATATTCGCAGGACGGTTCCGGGAAATTCTTATGTTTTTAGAGAGGTTATGCCACTTTGCATAATCCCTTAAACTCCCCCACGTCTCCGTTGAAAGAAAAAAGAAAACAAGAGAAAGGAAATGAAACGATGCCAATAACTGTTACTTTCCTTTGAGGTTACACACTTTTAGAACTTCAACGGCTTTTACAACTTCATAAACATCCCCGCAGGGAAGGGGATCGGCTGTTAACCATTGCAGCGATCCCCGTATGCATGATGCGAGGGGATCCCCTGAGGGGAGGGGATGTGCTTCCCCTCCGACTAGTAGGGCTTCGAGAGGGGACCACGCTCAGCAATCAACTGTTTCCTTCCAAAATTCTGCATTTTTTTTTGTGAATTGCAAACTTTTTGACGGTCCATTGCCCAACTTCACTGATCTTTCTATTCTTCATGTGTTTCATCCATTTCAAGTGTCTGCTATTCCGCTTTTGAGTGTATATGTTGTATCTCTCTTCTCCTTAACCGTAATTTATAATTTTAAATTAACTTGCATTCCCTCCTCAATGACATTTTCAGACGGTGTTTCGATGCTGAGGCCGTGGATGTTGCTGCCCAAGGACGAAATGCGACAAAAGTGAAGGAATAGAGTCATAAGTACCCCTAACAATAAAGTGAACCACGAAAATGTTCGAAAGTATGGGAAAAATGAACTCCCACACTTTAACACGTTGACGACAATGGGACCCACCGGTGGGTCCCACTCTGGCGGCCACCAGGGACCAAGGGACCCACCGGTGGGTCCCACGTCAAAAATGGGGTTCTCCAAATCCGAATCCCGTGAAAGTTTGCGTAGGTGGGTAATTTCACGTGATGAACTTGAATATGACCACCGTTTTGTACCGTAGCCCTTGTTCCGCAGGTTACGGTAGGTATACTGTAGAAAAACGAATCTTTCAGAAACTGCTGAAACTTTGCACAGGTAGGTTATTTTACATGCTGATTACGAAAATAATAACCATTTTGTACCGTAACCCTTGTTCCGCAGGTTACGGTAGGTATACTGTAGGAAAACGAATCTTTCAGAAACTGCTGAAACTTTGCACAGGTAGCTTATTTTACATGCTGATTACGAAAATAATAACCATTTTGTACCGTAACCCTTGTTCCGCAGGTTACGGTAGGTATACTGTAGGAAAACGAATGAAAAACGCGTAGGGTATTGAGATGCCCCATTAGACATGTCCTCATCGACCCTTGAGCAAAAATGTTGAAAATTCAATAAAGTCGATAAATCGATAAACCAATCTATAGTTTTAGACAAAAGCAGCAAAACATCCGCCGGCTCACGGGAAATATGTCTGCAAAGTCTGGTCTTGATCGATAAATCTTCTGCGATTTCTACGCACAGAGTAAACCTGCGTGGTATGCGGATCATGATAACAGATGATAAGGCTCAGATTACCGCCTGGTAATCAACTGCTCATCATTATGCGACGTACGACGACGACGACCACTACGGAAGGATCACCGGCTTCGGAGACCACCCAAGGAAGGCTGCCGAATGTTCTGATGCCAGGAAGAGCGGAATCTGGAGTGAATGTGAAACGACTACCGGTGAAGTGACGAGCCTCGTCAACTATGTTTTCGTCCAGCAGATCCGCTTGACTTTGGCACGAAGATGTCGGCAGAATTCCCATGATTTTCCTTGTAGTTCGCAAGAACGTTTGTGAAGTTCTGGAGGTTGTCTGCAGAATTTTCATCACGATATTCTGCACGTTATCACAACTCTGCAAAGTATTACGTGGATGATCTTTCGGATTCCCGTTGGAATCGTTCGACATATGATTCGAACTTTTCACATGAAAATATTTCTGCTGCTTTTCAGCTACCATGTCGGACAGCGAGCTGGAACAACTAGAGAGCAGCTTTGAGAGCCTCGCCGGCGATCTTGACGATGCTGAAGATATCGTTGCGGAGGACATTCCACTGGTCGTACCACTGGAAGATTGCTCTGATGATGAGGACGACGATGGAGGAGAGTCTGATGGGAACGACTCTGATGGATGGACAGATGAGGTTACTGCTCACGACGAATGGGAGTTCAACGAGAGCTCAGGAATCAGTGATAATGTTCTACGGAACTGCAAACAACCTATCGATTTCTACCACCTATTTTTCAACGATAGCGTCCTGGATTTGATTGTTCAGGAAACGAACAGATACGGCCAAGCTAAGGACCCAAGAAGTTGGGAGGATACCGACAAAGTAGAGATAAGAAAATTCATTGGACTTTGTCTGCAAATGGGAATTATTCGCCTCCCCTCTCTGAGAGATTATTGGAGCAACAGATCGGTCTATGGTGGCCACCCAATAGGTGCAAAAGTGATGCCCAGAAATAGGTTCGAAAAGTTGTTAGCAAACCTCCACCTCAACGACAATTCCTCCTTTGATGGAAAGGACAGACTTTACAAGATAAGACCGTATTTAGATCTCCTCAATGAAGCATGCCAGCGCGTGTATCACCCCGGCAAGGACCTCTGTATAGACGAGTCCCTAATTCCCTTTCGAGGTCGCATTGTTTTCAAACAATACATTCCAAATAAGAGGCACCGCTATGGGATCAAGCTTTTCAAGCTCTGCTGCAGGGGAGGATACACCTACAAAACCCGAGTTTATGCTGGTAAAGACGTTACGAGAACCGGGAGCATAGCTGAATCCGTTGTTCTAGACCTAATGGATAGCCTGCTAGATCAGGGCAGACGTCTTTTTACTGACAACTATTAAACAAGTGTACCGCTTGCAGAGCAGTTGCTGAAAAGGAAAACTCATCTGATTGGAACCGTTGGGAAGAACAGAAAGCGGTTACCGAAGGTTGTCACCACAAGGAAACTGACGCGAGGAGCCATGGTTGCCCAACAGAACAGACGAGGAGTAACGGTGCTCAAATGGCGTGATAGAAGAGACGTTCTGATGCTGTCAACCACGCACGATGACTCGAGAGCTGGTCAAGGAAAGCCCAAAGTCGTGGAAGACTACAATAAAGCAAAGCTTTTTGTAGATATATCTGATCAAATGGCCTCTTATACGCCATTTTTAAGGAAGACGTCGAAATGGTACCTGCGATTGTTCTTCCATCTGCTCACTCAGACCTCATTAGTGAACTCATGGAGGTTGTACCACGATAATGTGCAGAAAATGAAGTTTAACGAGTTCAAGATAGAGGTAATTGAGTCACTGTTGGACAGCAAACGACAACCCGTTTTAGATCCCAAACATCTGCTCGAGGAAGTGCGCGACGGCAAGGCTTTGTCAAGAAAAAGATGTGCCGGCTGCTATCAAAAACTGTCTAGGAAGGAAGGATCGTATTACGCCAAAATCCATGCTAGGAAAGTGCACACCAGATGTAATAGATGTCAGAAACACTACTGCATAGAGTGCTTCCAGAAGGAACACAAAAGGTGTGGGATGTAATCACGCTGTCAATTTCCTTAATAAATTGTCACTGTGAATCCAGTGTAGGACGTTCAAAAGCAAAACAGCTGCATCACTCACACTCTGCGCTGGAAATGAATGTCACATTCGTGATCTGCACACGAAATAATCCCCGTGTGCAAAATTTCAAAGAATTCTGAGAGATTTGGTTTTCTACAGTATACCTACCGTAACCCTACAAATATGGGTTACGGTAGAGAATGAATGTCACATTCGTGATCTGCACACGAAATAATCCCCGTGTGCAAAATTTCAAAGAATTCTGAGAGATTTGGTTTTCTACAGTATACCTACCGTAACCCTACAAATATGGGTTGCGGTAGAGAATGAATGTCATATTCGTGATCTGCACACGAAATAATCCCCGTGTGCAAAATTTCAAAGAATTCTGAGAGATTTGGTTTTCTACAGTATACCTACCGTAGCCCTACAAATATGGGTTACGGTAGAAAATGTATGTCATATTCGTGATCTGCGTCTCATGTTACTATGTTCCGGTAAGACAAATTCAGAAATAAAGGTAGAATTAGTCTTGGTCCCACGTGGCACCCACAGCGAAAACGTTAATTGTCGTCAATGTGTTAATCTGGTGATACCACATATCTTTGATAAATGTGCGCTAGGAACGTAGCCCGAACAGCGTAATGCGTCAAGTAGAAGCCGTGACAGCGTCCCCTCCCACTTGCTGTTCATCGCTCCCTCAACTGCTGCCATCTTTCAGCAGTTGCTGCTAAACGGACGAACGCTTAAGCAGCAGTTGAGGAGAGGACGGCATGAAATGGGAGGAGATGCTGCTAACGTTTCTACTCGACGCGTAACTCCGTTCGGGCTGCTTTCCTAGGCATATTTATCAAAGGTATGGAGAGACCTGTGGTCGAGCGCGCTATACCGCATGCAATGTATCGCTCTGGTTTTCTGCGTATCCACACATTCCACTGACACAGTTCTCACTCTCGTCCAACTCTCCTGTTTCTTGTTCTAACCTGTTCAAATAGGTGCTGAAGCCAGTGCGCGCAAGCTTTGATAGCAGACTCTTCTACATGTCAAAAAAATCTGATTTGTTACAAGAATTGTTGATAAAGATGATAAAGAGAACTTCAAAGTACGCATTTGTCATACGGCATTCATTGGTGTGCAATAAGCCCCTGTTCTCCACATCTGTTCGTTTTTTCCCCAACTCTAGTGGACGCCTAGTTAAGAAGGGTTTGTTTTGTGGTGTTTTTTTCTGAGAACTTCTTACTTTTATTACGTAGTCTGTAGTACAATTTCTGTAGAGTTTTGATTGTTACGCTGTTCAGAGCACGTACGTATTATCATGCAATCAAATATGCTCTTGATTCTGATGAAATCGACTTTTGTTCATGTCCGGGTCTTTGTAATTGAACTCAGGGAGGAAAAAGCTGGTCTTGTTTTTTGTAAAAATCTTGCTCTGTTATCTTTGATTGATCTACAACGCATGAAATCTGATGTTCAAAGAATTGCAAACTCATGTAGTGCATCTCACGACAATAGCTGAGTGTATGTGCATCCTCCCCAGCAGGGATGACCCTGCATACGGGCCAAAATGAAAAGGTTTCGAAATGGTTCGAAATCATTTCTGCCGCAATTTTGCGTCCTGCACGGGACACGCATGCAGGTGATCATTGCCTCCTTTAATAACAGGTACGTAACAACAGGTATCCATTCAAAGGTCGTTTTCTCATTTCACGATGCTTTGCAAGGTAATATTGCCAAGAAGGGTTCGAAAAATTGTGAGCAAGATGTGGAACTGCATAATAGCGTAAGTGGCCGAGTAATAGTCGCACTTGTGCGTTTATGGTCGACTCTACTGGTGTAGGTGGCGGTTGTGGCCATAGAAAGGCAGATGGCTGCGTACATACTGTCAGTAAGAAGTGCTACAATTGACAATTCATAGCTTTTGCTAGTGCTCTTTAAAGGCAGCACTCACGGAAATTCTCACTTCTAAAATGAGTCGCTTACCATGTAGCAGGCCCGTTGGAAAATAGCAACAGTAAGTTGAAACCCCGGATGGCCGCCTACCTGCGATGATACTGCCGTGGACACATCTGCCGTTCTGGACAAAATGGTTTCGTCGCTCCAGTTAACGCCGTTGACAGGGTGTGCGCATGTGGTTCAGCGGAGGCTCGTTTGTGGAATTTGTACCGTTTGCAGGGTTTCGTGGCGGGACCCATCACAGAACACTCGTCCGCGCTGTTAACGCACATGAAGTACCGCCATCATTTTCTGTGTTTTTCGCGTGTTCCACGCTACCTCATCGTTGTCGATGAGTTTATTGTCCCTAAAAACCCCTACAAATTTTATTTCACACGAGCGAGTTTAAGCAGACTGACCATTCATATTTTGAGATTGAAGCGTCTACTCCCAACTTCAGTGTCGTTCATAGCTGCAGCTTCTTCATGAAAAGATTCAGCTGGGACTGTATCCAATGTTTTATTCACCCAAAATAAAGCCCTGCGACTGGTATACGATAAGGAGCTTATCCACCCACCATGACGTAATTGCGCTGGCATTTGAACATGTAGGAGAATAAATTATCATCCATTGGGTAGCAGAGCGATTCGAAAAGGATACGTAACCACTGGATGTCCCCCTCTCCCCCAGAAATCTTCCTCTATTACTTTTCGCCCAGTTTGTATCACTTCTTGTTAGTATGTATAGCCGTGATCCTTATCCCCTGCCCACCATTAGCGAATAAGCTTCCGGCCTCAATCATCGGATCCTTGCCACGCTCAGTTATCCCCTGTAAATCCTTGGTTTGACGCATTTGCTGAGCTATAATCATATCTGACTGATGTGTTTGAGGAGCTTACGGTGATATCATGCTTTACGCTAACGGCTAGGCATCCCGTTCGTAGCTAATCACTACCATACATCGCAGTAACTTCCCATGCAGAGTTTGATTCAGCTGACTAGCTGTGCATGAGACGTCTAAATCTGGAAGGAAAAGGAAGTCTGAGCGGGTAAATTACGCGTGATGTTTGAATCACATTCTTCCGGAGGCAAATATAGCCGGTGGTAGACGTCAGCGACTGGAACTAGCAGTAAATTACGTAAGTAGTTGTTGGTCGATGAAAAAACGTCTGATTCGCACAGCCAACCCATAAGGATTGAGAAGCCAGTTTGAATCCAGACTTTCCTTGAAAATGTAATGTGGAGTAAATTCACACTGGAATTGCCAGATTTTTTTTCATTGGTACCTCTTATTGGGATGAATCTAGTGAATATGGAGACGTTCATCCATCGTCGAATATCCATAACAATCTAAAAGAAGGGTAACACGCTTCTGCATCTCAGAGATTACCCAGGGTCAGCGTGTTAAAATCACAATTACCCAGCGTCAATATGTTTACCCTGGGCATTTTGAACGATGCATCTAGGCTCATTCTTCTGTGAAACAACTATAGCCGAAAAAAATCCATAGAATCCGTGTTTTAAGTGGAAATAGTGGTTGTGGAGCACTGTCAGCGATGAGGACGAGATTTGTGACTGGCTACCTTGTCCAACTAACCAATCGCAGAACATTCAGGTACGGCGCTCCTAACCCTAAAATAATGCAAAATCGTAATCGAAAACAAAGGGACATGGTCCTCACTTTTGGTCCCATCTGGGCGCATTTCGGCCCTATTCCAGGGGAAAGTGGAGACTTCAGGCTAAAAAGTGAAACTTATCCATTACACTGGAACCACGTACATTACCTAGAATTTATGCGAGCTCTTGCGGATTCTCTGAGAATGTGCGATCCATGGCCGGCATTCACAGTTGAGAGCAACCGAATAACCTGTTAACATTCTCAAATCACGGACGTAAAATTAGGGGCGTTAACATGTTTACCCTGGGTAATCTCAGTGATGCATTTAGACCTAGACAAAATCCAGCCGAAATTGTTCCAAAAAACCCGTAATTTCCCGCCCTTCATGAACCATCCAAACCTTGCTCTGAATTTACCCTGAAGCTGTGGGTGTATATAACCACCAGTGCAGGTAATTTTCAACTTGCACAGGGTGGAATGTCTGCACAGAATCAGAAAATTAAGATTATTTCTAAATTTTCTCCCCTGAAAAATTTGAAAGACCCCCCCCCCCAACATGCTTTCTTCCAATCGAATTCATTGTGGCTTGCGTGAAAACATTTTTTTTTGGTATCGCTGACGTAAATGGACATGATGAAAGCGCTAAAATATTGGTTTCATTTCAATAACAACGTGATTTGTTATGTTATTCATCATGCGCATGGCATGACTACACATATATTGAATTAATGTATGCACAGTTGTTGGCGCTTCTTTGAGCCAACATTCATCCGGTGATGCGAATGACGCCTATGCGACGCCCATATTTTTATTCAATTATTTCATATACCGAAAAAAGGTGCACCGAAAGTCAGAAAAAAAAACGTCTGGGAAAAAGGAAAAAAAATTTGCTCAAACACCAAAATCAAACAACTTCAAAGCAGATTCAAACAGTAAAAAAAAAGAAGAAACAACCAGTACAAATCTACCTATCCTTCTTATATACTATGATTGACCAAATGAATTCAATTCAATTTAAACAGCTTGACATAAAATTGTCATTGGTATAAGTATCATATAATTGTCGGGAGGATATTGAGGACTCTAATGATTTCGCACTGTTGGTTACCGCCAAATTTCGCGTGAAAAAAGAGAATAATTTGGCTAGAAAATAAGCGGAATTTGCTCGGAATTCGAATAGAAACCACATGATTTACCCGGGGTTTAGCTAGAATATTAGCGAGATTCGCCAGCCATTGTGAGATTAGAAAGGCGTGAATTCGCAAGATTAATTCCTCGGATTCAGCCGCAGTTTAATATATTTATTTATTTTCTATACAAAGTACTAAAGGCATAATGCAACCCTTCATCGAAGGCAAAAAAGAACAGTGACAACTGTTTGATAGGTTTTTGGAAGCATCATTGGGGAGTGTAACTAATATCATTTCTTGAATGCAGGCTATTTGAGGCTCTCTTACGTATCAAACCTTAGTTTTATAAATTTTACCTCAGTTTTATTCTATACTGTATTTTATAATCTTTTCCACAGAACCCGAAAGAAAGAATTGTGTAATACTAGAATACCGTAACACCAAAGTCAGATAAGGCTATATAGGTTTCATTCCAGTCTGCTGGGTTGCCCTCTTTCATCTCCCTTCGGACTTCGGCCTGTACGTAGATGTTACTGAGCTCGCCTAGAGTAAATGTGTTGACGTCCACGTTAACGATGGATGAATTTCGGAGGTGACAACACGGTTACCCTGGGTAATCTTAATGATGCATGCGTCCCCGGATCGGGCAAGCTCAATTTCTCCACTAGAGCTTTCTAATATTGCTTGCAGGTGCAGAGACTAAAACGTGCAAATACCACAGTACCATTTTGTAACTGCTTAACATTTACTAAGGTGTATGAACGTGGGCACGCGGGTTTCTTCAGCCCAACATTAAAGGCTATAGTTCTATCCAAAATACTCGACATTTCCTGGGATTAAGCAAGAAGTGCAGCGGCAATTGTATCCTGGACTCGGGTACAGCATCATAGCGATCTCGAGAATGAGATAATAGAGAAATTGGAAAATTAAATAAATTAGTCGAAGAGTTTAACTGAAGTGATATGCGTATTATTTAACATTAAAACATTATACAATAACAGTATAAAATAATATAACAATACAATATGGCTGTAATATCCTCTAATGAGCTCTTTTTAAATTTTTATGACTAATTCATACCACATTTCCATCTACATATTTATGCTAGTTTTGGTATGCAAATGTAATATAATATAGACATAAATGGTACTTATAGTTGCATGTACTATACTAAGAATTCAGTCTTTTATTTATTCTGCTAGAAATTTCTAATTGTATGCACCACATTACATTTTGCTACTCAATTCATATTATCTTATATCCCTATTTCCCTGTCTATTGTCCATCCTTCGTACCTGTCCCACGCTATAGAGTTTAAATTTTGCATTCTTTTCTCAATTCAGACTGAATTTTTCCCCATTTGTCGAGCTTTTCAACCTTCATTTGTGACAAAATCCATGATGCTCTTTCGAGATAGTTTTGAGAAGTACAGTGGCTCAATCGAAACTCTAAATGAATTAGCTGAATCATCTGACTCGTTTTATGAATTGTCTAAAACTGTCCTTTATGAGGTTTAAGGCTTAGGCTTAGGCTTCACAGGAGTGGCCCCACCCAACTGCCTTTTCACCTAAATTGCTAAGATAGATAAACTACGATAAGAGTAAGTGTAAGTAATAATGGACACCATTTGTACGTTGCATCGTGTGCGCGCATAGCTCAGTGGGCTGAGTGAATGATCGACGTTGTGGTGGTCAGGGGATCGAATCCTGCCCTTTGCCCCCGTTTTGCAAATACATATAGTATGCTGCCTACGACTGCTGCAGTTATCTAACAAACTCCAACATAAAAAGTAGCCCGGATGGCTCAGTGGTTTGAGTGGCAGATTGCAATCTGTCCCTGTCGCTGGTTCCACTCCGTTGGAGATCCAGAGTTAAGTATCGCAGTGTTTGGGGTTCACTGCTTGGAACGTCCCCCGTGATCTCCTTCGGGTAGTCCAGGAAGGCATCCGGCAACGTTTTGCATGAATTTCGAAGATAAACTAAAAGTGTAAGTGTAATTAATAGTGGACACCATTTGCATATTTTGCATGTACGTCAATCTACCGTTCCTTTCTAGTAGCCTCATATCTAGATCAGGTCCATCTTCCGAAAGCTACATTTAGCTAAGAATGCATTAGAAGATATTGGATAACTGTCCTGTACTGCGGATAATCTCTGGATATTTATGTGCTGTCGCCGATTCGCCATGGATAATCACTAGCATCACGTACATACACAAATACACGAATGAATTTTCACGGACTCGTTTGGAAAATAGTTAGGAATTCATTTCCTGGAAATTTTCAGGGATATTTTTTTGAATATCCAGTCTAGAAAACCTGCAAAAAATACCTATTATTGCTTTCATGAGGTCCGCAGTACCTACTGTGAAGAAGTTTCAAAAAAAAAAACCTATTTTGAGAGAAAATATCATTTGGTAAGAACTCGAAAAAAAAAATCCTTGCAGTGTCCTAGACGCCGAAATTCTCTTTGGCGGTACAGCGTAAGCGAGAAATCTTCTCCTTTTTCTAAAATTCGTATTGATTGGATCATTGGAAAGACACTAGAAATTTCAATGAAGGTCATATATATTGATTAGATCACTAGAAAGTGTAGATAAATAAATAAATAAATAGATAAATAAATAAATATGTGTGTAGTGCTGTTGGGCATGTCCTGGTGCTAAGAAGAAAACCAGTGGCGGGCTTGCACTGAAGTGCTCTGAATTACAATATTCATTTGGATTTTTTCTTTGGGGGGGGGGGGGGGTCGGTAAAGACAATATCCCCCCTCTTTCTAACCAAGGGGTCTATTCAGGATGTTTCAAATTCTTTTTTTCCTAGGCATGAGAACTCTTTTCAAGAAATGAGAGCTACGTAAATGAGTCTTGCCACATCCCTGCAGGGCTACCTACGTGTGCCTTTTCTGGAAGTTTCCGGAGCAAGATCCAGATGATAAATTGCTGTTCTGCTGGTCATTGTAACTCATTACGGTGAGACCCGGTAACAACAAGGCGAACCCAGCAACCTAGGGCCCTCTAGTAAAAGATCATGGACAAAGAAACGCAGGAAATGAGATGCGGAACCGTCGAGCAGCCTCTGGAGACGTTTCTTGCAGAAAGGTAATTGCAAATGCATGCATTGTCCTTTGCAAACGTCCCCGGCAAATGACCCATCGATGCCAGATGGCCCCAGTCGCGCCAGGTCAGCTTTGTTGGCGCTAGAATTACTAAGGAGACCGGTGCATGTGGGAAAGCCGACCTGCCTCCCGGGTTAATAAATATGGATATTTGATTTGGTGTGGCCATGACGGATAAATAATTGTCAGCGAACCGCCTGGTTGGGTGATTAGGTATGAAGCTTGGGTAGCGCATGGGTAAGAGTCGGTGCAGCAGTGGACACGATGGTTCGATACCCTTCTTGGGTAAACTAGCTTTACAACACTAACTTGCCGTAATTGTTACTATATTCACCTGGGAAAAGAACGGTCAATCCACCTCTTAGTCCAGTTTCCTTGCGGTTTACCTTAAGTGGAAAAAAATCATGGATAACGGATGGAATGTTCCATAATAAGGTTTATTCATTACTGCCGCTTCACAGTACATTTTTATTGATTACTGCGGCCTTACAGTACACTATCTGTTTGCAAACTTTTCATGGATCCACCTTCCTCTAGTCTCAAAGGTCCCAAAGCAGTTCTTTGACACTGAGGGTCGCATCTCTGGCAACAATTCCTCTAGGACGGCTATTATCCATCGGCTGATTATACCAAGAGTACAATCCCGGATCGACCACGGAAAACACTCCGATTCACTGTGAATCTCTGGAAGTGATGAAGAGAGCCTCTAAGCAACTTACTTCCTTTTACAGAGGTAATGATGTGGGCTTGTCGCACATTTACTCTCATAAAGCAGTTGGGAACTAATCTCATTCGAATTAAACGTAAGGAAACGTCAAAGCCGGAAGTTCTATCTTCCGCTGGTTACCACAGATAGGTGTACTTCTCTTTCCAAGTAAGCCCACATTGGTTTAGGTGAGATACGAAAACGTTCTCCAAGCACCTTTTTTTTCTCTTGCAGTTTTTTTTTTCCTGAAGAAGTGCAGTTCAGGAAGGCTTATTGATTACATTGTTCCTTGAGTATTCAATGCTCCTGGTGTCGGGCCAGTAGCTATTTTGAATCATAGAAGCTTTACGAATCAAGCTTCTTAAGTGATCTACGGATAAAGTGCGGAGTAATAGCTGATGTACATTGGATCGAATAATGAACTAGATGTATTCAAATTCAAAAATTGGACTTCGAAGAAGTTGGACTTCCCTAAAAGAGGGAGATCTGTCGATTTTGAGGAATGATAATACTGGGTTTACGGCTTTCTCTTACTCCAAAATTCAAATTTCTTAAATTGGGTACTGGGCTGGTAATTATAAATCAGTCTAATCGATTTTCATTCCATCTCGGGTATAATACCTGACCTTTTGGGGCATTTGCAGGATTATATGGAGTTCTGATTCTTCTTATGACGCCTTTCATGTGAAAAGGCCTGGTCTTTATTGTCTTGTTTTGGTGTTTGGCTTTGAATATAAATGCTTCAAATTTCAAGAACAAAACTCCTTTTTGTAAAGAACATGTTCCAACCAACAAATCACTCCTTTCAGCTTTCTATGACTCGACGAGATGTAATCCCAGATGGGATTCATGGATGTTCGCGATAAGGTTTTAATCTTCGCGCAAACTTGAACGAGTTACTTGGAAAAAGATTTGGTATAATCTACTAATCCCACTTCAGATTACCAACGAACACTAGAAAAAGAGAAATTTAATTACTATTCTGGAAAACTCGTGCACTTCGTACAAGGGATAGCGTTAAATTTCAGTTTTTTCTCCTCCTTTTCTAAGTTTCCCCTCCTCGTCTAAGTTTCTGAAAATGAGCATAAATCTTCTAAATTGGTATAAAAAATATGACGTGTGGTTATTATATTGCTGTTTCTTTCCGTAAAATTATGGGGAATTCTGGATTAACGTTGGGTTTTTTATTTGTGTTCCGGTCCAGTATGGGTCCTAAAAATAATCGTCAACCACTCTGTGGAAAGAAAGCTTTTTTCCAAAATCAATAGTAGCATTAAATAGACCGACAAACGTAAATAAAAACAAGGGTTCTGGGTCCGAATGCATTATCAGAAGGGTGGGTACGATGATTACCCACCCGCAGCTCCTACTGCAGAAAACTTCATGCATGGGTAAAGATGTTGATGGGTGCCGAGTAAAAGATAAATTTAGAAATGGTAACTTCTCTACCACGGCTAATCTCAATGATGGATCCAGGCCATGAATGGGCTAATAACAAATCTCACTTATGTTCAGAAATTCTTTAGGTTTTTCTTGCCTAACCCAGTTCTCGACCCAGTTTCTAGTCGTCTCCAATCTAATTCTAGCCCAATTTTTCTTCGAGGGGGGAGGGGAGTGGGGCGGGCGGGGGGAGGTTGACTTTTAAGGTGGAGATGTTCTAAAAACTTTTGACGCACCACTTTTTTCAACAGACAGGATCTCCAATCGTGTAATACATCCTGGGAGGTGTCCTGGATTCTAAATTTCGCCGTAGTACTGAAAGGCGATGTGTACATAATCCTTACAAAAGCCGACGAGTAACAGAAGAGCAAGATATCTTTTTTTGTCCCTTTTTGGAGGGATAAAAATTTCCCAGCTTTGTATACGTTGGGATTTGGGATCGGAGCAATTAGAGTCCCATATTTGTTTACGTAAGCGGTGAATATTTGAAGTATAGATTTGAAAGTTCCCTATTTCTCGATGACTCATGAGATTTTTGGAACCCCGCTTATTGGATTTTCGACCTGTGACTCACCACTCTGCTGTAATAACCACCCCCATCTCTAGAACTTGGGTAACTCAACCGCTCATAAATTTTTCGTCCACAGGTTTGCTCGTCGCTCGATCACTGTCAACTGCTATCAAACGTCACGTGCACAAAAATAACTCGTCCACAACGGGCTGCTAAGCGGATTGCGATGGCGATCTTTGCCTACACCACGCACGTCCACACCTGCATCAATATATGCGTTCCGTTAGCGTTGACAGATTATTTACCCTGTCCACTAAAAATACTACCCTCATTCCGACTGATGAATAACGTAGACCTGACCAATGGCAGGTGTTTTTGCAGAAATCTTGTCGTAAGAGCAAGCTGACGTGCGAGCGGGCGGATTTAAGGATTTCCACGGATAATCCGTCACCATCATCAGGTGGTCCGAAGTCCAAGTGTAAAGCTCACAGCTGTAGTAGCATGGAATGTTCTCGCAAGTTCCGCGTCGAGTTCACATTTGAACATTCGATAAAAGCTAATGCTATAGTAGTATCGCCACAAAGTACACACCCGGCGACTAAAAAACATTTTATTCGAGGCAGGGACATGGTGGTACGGCACTAAATGACGTGCCTTCGGGCACTACGGACGTCTTCAACGACCCTCGCGTGGAAAAAAACGACGATGACGTGGCCAGCCAGCTACTATACGATTCTCTAAGTTGCCCTCTTACAACTCTACAAATCTCTTTTATAGCAAAAATCTTACAAATTTCACGGAGAATACGCGCAAGTTCACTGCGAGACACATTATATAGGATCAAACTGCATTGCTTATGGGAAATACTTGCATGGATCTTTTTGTTTTGCGAAAAACATGTGAACATCATGCAGAGCTCGCACAAATTCACTGCAAAATCCATGCTTCTGGGTGTAGAAGTTTGTATAGAGAAGCTACGCCTTGCTATCAAACGTTTCCTTTTTTTTCGTAGTCAAAAAACAAAACTTACAGATTTCCTCTTTAACTCGTGACATGAGCTGTTTCCACGCAGCTTATCCAGCTGGATATAAAGAATCCAAGAGCTATATTTGCGACAAGATACATTCAGGAAATTACATCATTCAGGAAAAAATCCCGAAAGTTTCGGAACGTAACCGTGGGATTATAAGGATTATGGAAATGAGAAGGACTAATTCCTGGTAGCTTAGAGGGAAATTATTGAATTTTTTCCAGAAGTTAAAATTGCGACTGAATGAATACAATTAAACTTAATCACTGAATGGCTATAACTCAATTAATCCTGAAATTCCGGGAACTGCTCGCGTAGACCGTGATTTTCTTGAGCTTCTATCTGTTCACAGGGGCAATGTAGTTGAACTTTGCATGATTTGCGCATTTTCGCGAAGGAAACAACAGAAAAAAAAACGAGAAAAAAACGAGAAAACTTCAGTAAAGGAAGGTTCTAGGTAAATTAGATGATTTTGCCCAGGTGAAATACAAATTTCGCCCCCAATCCCGCCGCCTATCAGAATACAGGTGGAAACCTCAGAAAACTGTAGAACCATAGGAGTTGCTGACTGAGCCCAATTGAGCGCTGACTACAAGTAAATATGTATAAATATTTCTGGTGGGAAGGGGGGGGGGGTTAGAACGCATGAACAAATCAAGAACAGATAAGATTCTTCACTATTGAAATGAGGAAGGCTTACTCATATTAATAGAAATAGTACTCCGACCGACCGACGGCCGTGAAACGGAAATTGATTTCGGATTAAACTGACGGTGTGAGCAGAAGTTTTCCAAGATAAGCGCTGGTTCCTTTGGAAAAGACCGCTAGGGTCACTGGGTCCTCGTGCTTTTTAGAACGAAGAATTGGTAAAACTTTAATCCGGTCATAGATCTCCATAGTATCTACCAGTTCAAAGAGAATCGGCTATGGATCAGTTCAGTTAGACCCTACGTCTAAATTATATTATTTTCTAGTTTCTCCATGTACTATCTCTTTACCCGGATCACTTTGATGCTTTATCTGAGATCAGGATGCAATTGCTACTGCCCCTGCTGCTCAATCCCAAGAAAAGTTGAGCATTTTGAGCAGAACCATGGCACTTAGTGTTGGATTCAAAAAGCCGGTGTGTAGCCCTAGCCTGTGCATCCTTTCAGCTCCAAGGACTGAGCATGCAGACAGACAAATTAAGACGGACATCAGAAAGGATAAAAAAATTATGCTTGGTTACGAAACCATCAATATTTACCCTCCAAGGTTAAATATACTAGACTATGACCCCGAAAATTCGCCTTTCATTGTCAGATGACCCTATTCGTCTCTTGATCGCCGCGCACTTCATCCTAAGCCGCATCTCCCGCTTTTATGAGGCAGATGGTCTGGATAATGCGGACACGGCTGGTCGTTTCCACCACGCACACAGCCGCCACCTGGCGAAAGGTCACGGTCGCATCCGTCACGCCGCGTCGCGTCGCGACCGCTGCCGCGTCGCAGCGCCGCGCGACGCTCGTCGTCGTTTTATGTCGGCGCACGGCGAAAAAGCGGTTAATGGGCTCACGCACCATTCTCAACCCATTGAAAGACGGCCACGATTCAGTTCTTATTACGACCGGTTTTCCCGAGCGATTACCGTTTTCGACGCTGTTTCTTTGTATTATTACACTTGTAAATTTCATTTAATAGCCACTCGTTGAAAATTGCCTGTTTAATGCTCAACGACGTAGTTATTCTCTCGTAACAACATGACCTTAGCAAAACGCTAAACTGGAACTGCCATTCACGTATGAAATACGTGCGTAGTGAACAAGCGATTTTTGCGAAAAAACCACGCCCATCTGCAGTTTTAATGGCGCTCTTCTTATGAAATTCTAAAGCATGTTAAGTGCAGGAAATAAATATTCCAGGAGATAATTCATGCTTGCATGGGAAAACCGTGGTAAACACTGGATTTGCATGATTTAGCAGAAAATTTGTTACGGATTGTAAACTTTTTTCACCTCTTAGGCAAAATACTTTCTGAAGCGATAGAGCTACTCAACCCTTGGTTAAAAGGCAACAAAAAACAATGAAAATCTATAGGTTGTAGCTTAAGTTGGGCAAATGTTGTAATTTCTATAGATTTCTATAAATTTAATCCATTAAAATTAATTTAACTTTAAATCAGGCACCTCGCGGTCTCAGCTTGGTCACCTTTGTGTCAGTTCACGGTCTCAGTGTGAAAATGCGAAGTAATTCCGAAGATCACACCACGGTTCTCTCACGATTTTGGCCAAATTACTACCTCCCCAGATATATTCACGTCCAGAATTCTGTGCAGGTGCAGACTTCCAGCAATGTTTGGGATGTTTGGGCTTGCATCTAGCCGGAGTTCACGGAACTGGCCCAAATGCATCATTGGAAATATGGGTAACCCCATACCTACAGGTAGCGGCTAGGTGTAGACAACGTTACATTTATTATTCATTCATTTATTACATGGCATATCCATGTGAGTACAATGTACAGGTTCGAGTACAAGTATAGGTATTAGTAGTACAATACAAGTAATCTGGTCGACAGTCATATTTAAGTGCATGTATGCCAACATTGAACACTACAATTTGGCCGCCAGTAAACCTCATATATTCGTACTTCATTTGGGCAAACGTGTTGATGGATGCCAGAAAAAGGGTGAGTCTGGCCCGGCATCATTGCATCATTGAGACTACCCAGGGTAACGCCCATGTCAGCAGTGGGAAAGTTTGGGGGCGTTGACACGTGTACTTTAGGTAAGCTCAATGATGCATGCTGTTACTAGGCTCGCTAACACGTTCACAGGGGGTAAAATCAATGAGGCATCGAGGCCCAGAGTAACAACCACATTTTTTTAAGGAACAAAACCTGATTTTTCTAGAGAAGGTAGACCATGGATGAAATCCTAAGCCCTCTTTCTAAGTCTACGTTCATACTAGGTGGTGAGAAATCGGTCGCTACCGACGGTGTTTTTTCGGCGAGCAAAAATACGCTCATCTCGTCGGAACTTCTAACGCTGTAGTGATTAGTGGAGCGGCCTGCTATCCCGATAATGAGTGAGAACAAGCCTACATTCATGATAGACCGGTCAGTAAGCACTAGGATCATCACAACCACTTCCCTACATTAATGAAATGTTTGGTTAGCGTTTTTTTCCGCTGTAAAAGCACCCGAAGTCTGAACACCTAAGCGGAGAATATTCCGACCGCTCCGTCTGTCCCGCCTGTCAATATGCATCTTTTATTCACCAACCGCCCTCATCGTCGGTCGAGTATGAACGCAGTCTAAGGATACGTTTTGCGATTCCGCAAATGCAGAGCAGAAAATTCTTTACATAAGATACAGGGATATCCGAACACACGTGTGCAAGGGGCGGAACCGCGGCGCGGCTCTCTTGGGCAGAGACACAGAGACTCTGCATGATGGCTCTGACTGTCTGCTTCTGCCAGCAGCAGGAAGTCGATGATGCCGCGCCTTGCGCACAGCCTTCTGGAGTCCCCTGTTATAGTGTGGCTAAATACGGATTTTTCCAGGAATTTAATGAATTTTGCACTATAACATAAAAAAAAGCAATTATTGATGGGTCACGGTTTTTATTGTGGTTCACATGTCGCTGCTTTGATTGTTTTTATCCATTTTTTGCATTATATGGCTCTGATTTATCTATACATTGTGCTTTTTGATAATTTTTTCCCTCATGACTTCTCCCAACTTTTTTTCTTCCTTCTGCTTTCTGCCTGCATCATTTCCTTGGTTTTCCTCTGCTAATTTTGCACATATTTCTCCTTCTTTCCAGCACGTTTTTTCATATTTGTTCTCAGGAAGCAAACGAGGTAGCTGATCCAAATAACATGGCTTTTCTTATCAAGCTATAGACGTCAGAGCTCCTCTGTGACTTGTGATTGGTGCCCGTTATCGATGTGTTCAATGCTCACATCGGCTGCTTTCGATAGGCGATTAACTTTGCTGGCCAATGCAAGCAACTCGTGATAACCTGAAAGTTCCATGCTCAGCTATTCCTGGTTTCGCGTGATTTTCGACTCCACAAATGCTGTTATGTCTCGCTGCTCTTGTACTCTTCGCTTATCATTCCTGGATTCCAAGGAATGCCTTGTTGTTATTCGGAGAGAATTCTGGCTTCCATATTAGTCAGTGAAACGGTGATGGAAGGGTTTCTTGGAGCTATGTGTGAGCTTCTTAGTAGATTATGACAGCGATACACGTATATTTACTCATGCTGCCATGCTTTTATCAGTATTACTATACTTGTTTCATCAACAGTACTTATTTAAATTATTTACCAGTAAATACCCCTAGCAGATATTTAGCTCAGACTGTCCATACCCTTCCGTTTCTAGAATTATTACTCGAGACATAAATACACATTGTTTTGACCCATCTACCTTTTCTGCCTACATGTTAGTGCTAATTTCATGGTATAGTATACCCCAACCCAGCACCCAGTACCCACAAATAATTAAATTAATTAATATTTCAGAAAAAAAGCTTAGATATTGCCTATAATACTAATTAAAGTTAGTTTTACGGTCCTGAAAGTATTGCGGAGAGCTCTGGGGCCGCATGCATAACTGAAATTACCCGGGGTAATTTTTTGACATCACGCGAGTTCACCCATCGTTGAGAGGCCGTCAACATGCTTACCCTGGGTAATCTCAATAATGCATCCAGGTCCAGGTTAACTAAATCAAGCTCAACGCTTACCATTTAGCACTGAAACGGTCCCTATGCTAAGCTATCTGTTAGATGTTGCCATTCTCTATAGGGAGTATAGCACCCTTCGTTGCTATCACCAGCGACATTACTTACGATAGGTATCGATTTTAACGTGGCACCGGCGTCGGCGTCAGTGGACGCGCGTTGCTGCTGCATGAGCCATCGATAATCGATATGTATCAAAAGCGTTGTCACCAGGGCTACAGCGGCGGAGGGTGCTATGCTGCGTGTGGAGTATAGCGACAGCCTAGCCGATTCATGTCATATGAATAATTAAATGAATAAATAAACAGATGATGAGAAGGTGATTAAACAACTAATTAAAAATTAAGCTCTTATATGTATAGCAATATTACCGAATAGGATGAAGAACCATAAGGTGAGGTACGGTCCTAAATGGGTAGTGTCGCATGCATCATTAAGATTACCCAAGGTATATTTGCTAGCACCACACAAATTTACCCATCCTTGCCTCGGGCGTCAACACGTTTACCCTGGGTAATCTCGATGATTCATCCAGGTCCGGTAAGAGCCCTAGGTCAAATTAACAAACGAGCATAGGGAAATCTGCAGTATCCCTACAGTAAGCATTTTTTCAACATCTAAGTGACGCTTACGGCTTCTAGACTACTCAAGTCACATGACTCGTTTTCTGTGGATGTTTTTCATCTTTGATCACTAACGAATCCTCGAAAACAACTGGGAACTTCCGTGTTTTTCTGGATGGCGTGAATTATGGAAGGCTTTGCTCCCACGAAAAGACTACAGTATCGTGACGCACGGCTGATTTACATTCTATGAAGAAGGGAATCCAGAGAAGTTTGAATATTGATCTTTGATCCATTGTCGAAGTCTTAGTTTCATGTATTCCTCAGGTAAATCCAGGGAGAATTCGAGTAATCAGTACTAAAACTTTTTCCCCGGATTTCCAGGTAATTTTGATCTGTTGTTCCCAAACACCGCTGATGTTCCGACTATGATTCTCCTTTTTTGTTTTATAATCGCACATGACATTTACGTAATTATCCTGACATTGAACAGTCACATTTTGTAATTAATCCTTATGTTTTTCTCAGCGCTTCTGAACGTTCTTCGAAGTTTCCGCAATATTCCTGACATTTGTCCAGCGTTTGATAATGATTTCCGAAGTTTTTCTTATTTTTTACAGCGGTGTTTGGCATTCCTGCACGTTTCCTGGGCATCAACGGTTTCTGCAGATTTTTCCGCGGAAATTTTTTCCGGGAAGTGATAGGAACGGGTTCTCTTCCTGAAAATTCGTGGATTTGCACGGTTAATACGTTGTGGAACTGTGTCGCAGAGAGAAACCAAGCACAGGGAAAAAGAGTAAACATTTCATGTGTAGCGCAAATACCATTCGTAAGGTGTTGTAGCTTGGCCACGCCCAATTTTATTATGCATTTCAGATAATGGAGTGCTGTAGAGGGCAAGGAGCGCAGCGGCACCACTCGGCGATTGGCCGTGTTCATAAACTGACCAATCACAGAGCTCGGCTGCTCCACCCCTCCCAGTTGCAGCTTGATCACGCCTACTTTTATCGTGCGTTTCAGATAGGAGAGTTGTACTTGAACTGTACGGCAGAGCTCCGCGATTTGTAGCCTTTATGAACTGGCCAATCGCAGGGTTCGGCCGCTCCGCCCCTTCCAGGTATCTTTATTGCTCCACAACCTTTTTCCATGGAGGAAATGTTGTTTCCTGTTATCCTTTTCGTCTTTTAAGCTTTTAAGGTAAATAAATAAACAAATGAATAAGTAAACAGGCAGAAAAACAAATAAATATACAAATAAATAGATAAATAAACCAATAACTGAGCCGACAAGTAAAAAAACGAATAAATGAAGCAATCCTGGCTATACAGGTGGTCAATACAATCTGGTTCTGCCACTACCTGATGGAAAAAAGAAGATAACCGGAAATGGAATCCGGATAGGAATCAGCCAGCCATAGACAAGGTCGTTTTTGACCAAATCTCCCAAGCCGGCTGCATTTTTTTGGGAAAAGTATCCAGGACAATGGAGGAAAAACTCACCGACAGAAATCGGCAAAATCCAGCTAGTTCTAATGTTACCTCCTGCTTTTTTTCCAGAGTTTTTAACCGTATCCTCTCCCACTGTCTCCGGAGGGTCCCCTACCTTTCAAGGAGGACCCCCCCTTCCTCCCTCGAAACAACGGTCCCCCGTTCGCGACGAAGCAGCGGCGTCTCGTTGACTCCGTCGCTGGGTAGCTGATTACGGTGCGTCTTATCGTCACAGGACGCCATCGTTTCCCTTCCATTCCCTCTCTCCATATCTCTCCGTCCGCTCAGCACCCTCACTTTTATTGCTGCCCTTGTGCTGTCGTCGCTTATGGCGTCGCCCATGTGACTGTTGGCCCCCGGTCTTTTGTCCCCGCCGTGTTTTTTTCTCCTCGCGCCGAGATCGTTACCTTTTCACGTGAATGTCTCCATTACTGGTTATATGATGACTTCTGAACGTCATCGAATGCACTTCCGACGAGCGTCGCCGCCTCGTCGTCGTGCCAGTAATAGGTTTTCGAGCCGCCATCACGAGACTCGTACGAGGCACACGTTACCGTTTGTTCGACGATGTGCACGCTAATCCACTCTGGATTAGTTGTGGCTTTCCGGAGAGGAGGTCGAGCGAAGAGCGGAGCAGTTGTCATTCGCATACGGGAATAGCTGGCTCATTGATGTGTATGATGAATGGTTGAGAAGGCCATAGAGTAACTCTTCACCGATGCCCCAGAATGAGTTGTCCTGGAGCGATGGATGGTTTGTGTAAGGATTCATGGAGATCCGTGGGAAGACTCACATCTCCCACTTTCCGGGGTGGACGAGTTTCCCGAGGAAAATGTCTCATACCTCGTAAATATTACCACAATTATTGTTGCTAGCTGACAACGAGACAAATGGCTGACAGGCAAAGCATACCCATTTCTGCTTGGGGAACTCATTAGTTTGTGGCTAAATTTATCCCAACAGTCTGAAAGCCATGGTTTTTGCCCGAACTTTGCTTTGGTGATTAGATGCCCTAATCAGGAAAATCAATCTTATTTCACACTATAACCTTGTACTTGTAGGATTACGGTGGCGGACGCAACCCCCTTCCCCCCCCCCACCTCCCTGCCTCGAAAGTGGGTTGCCGGATGGGTTACTTTACGAAACAAACAAAAAAAATCTTATATTTTCTTTTGTATTTATTTTTAATAGTTTTCTTTACTATTATTTGCTTGGAAATACTTGTAAATTTCCTCGACGAAGTTGGCATTTTTTTCCAATTCCTTACAGTAACCCCACCGTAACCCTGCAGAAATGGCGTCATGGCACAATATGAGGTGATTTTCGTGCTCGTAAAAAACCACCAGCAGCGATTCCGGGCAAAATTCTTGGTTATGGTGCGTTACGCCTGGAAAGTGGGGTTTAGCACGGCTCTGTGATTGGCTAGTTGGACAGATTGGCAAATCGCATAGCCCGACCGCGCCGCCCCTTTCAGAAATAACGCTGCACTTCCGAAATTTTTGATTTTGACATTTTTGGGAAGAACCAGCCAAATAGAGCCCAAAACTTGTCCACCTTGGAAAAGCGGGTGGGTAGCATCCTTCCCAGAAACTTTTATGAATCCCGCCTCTGAAGCAGAGCATCTAAGTTAGCCAAAGGGCAGTGCTTTCGCGATTTCCGCGACAATTCTTCTAGTGAATTCTTGGATTCCATGAATACTTACTGATTACTGTATCCACTCTCGCTGCGCTCAGGCAAAACTCGTTTTTCTCGGCGCGGCCGACATCAACGACGGCGTACATTTCCGCCGCCGCGAGCGGACGACGTTACGACGTCGTCACTCAACACGACACGCAGTAATAGACATGTCGAAGCAGTCGGTCGTCGTTGTACGTAGTAATTGTTATTGATAGAATTTGCCGTGGCCGAATGCAAAATCGATGGAGGTATATAAGGAAAATGGCCATGGGAAGTGGGTGTCGAAAATCGTACTAATTTAAAGTATAGTTTGATAGATTAAAGATAGCAGATGAAGTGACTTTGTGTGCAATTACGACCACAGTGGTTATATCGATGGTAGGACGTCGCACGATGCGTCCGGAAGGAGATTTTACTAAATGGTAGTGGGGAAACATTAAAATGCAAGGAATCACACCTCATGTAAAATGGAAGTGTAAATAAAAAATAAATAATAAAAAATACGTCAATAAAGTACTGCTTTTGAAATCATGAATACTCGAATGTTCGAATATTCCTTAGAAAATCTGATTATTCGAATTATTGTGCTCTCCGAACGATTCGAATAATCAAATACTCCCTCTTCTCACAGTGCGAATATTCAAAAAAAAAAAGCGCGAAAATCCACAAAGATGTGAGCTCTTTAAACGCCTACTGTGCCGAGCCAATTTTTTAAACACATTTGAAATTCCCGCCAGCAAACCTGTCTCCATTTCCCATACTTCTAAATGATGCTTTCTGGAACGATTTTATTGCCTAGAAAGAGCAGAAAGTGTACTATTATTACGGAACCCGTTATTGTAAAAAGTACAGGAGAGTTGCCCTCTATGCTAGATAAATCTGTTCTTTTTAAATGGTGACAACATTTCCGGAATGGTGGCGAGAGAACGTAAAGGTGAAAGAAAAGAACTATGACTAAATTGATGATGGATTGATTGATTAGTACTAGATATCCGTGAAGGTTCGCTTCTGTGTTCTTGGCAAGTGTTTTAGAGGAAAGAACGATTAGTTAATTAAGAGGTGGGGTCGTTTTCAATCAATATCAGAACGATAATTTAACCTTGTTTTTTGACCGGGTCAAATTAATGTAATCAATTACTATTTTCCCAAAGTGGCCTCTATGAATCTACAGGTTTCCAGTAAGCTCCACTGAGTGTTTACATACATTTGATGCACTTCGATTGGTCGACAAGGACGTGGCTCATTGCATTACATTCATTCCATTGTCTAGTGTAAACTGGTTTATTCAGCATCTGCATAAGTATCCTTCTTTTTCTGGAAGAAAAACCTTGTCACACTGAATCCATTGGATGCACATTCTTTTTGAAAGCAGATTTTTTGGCCTGTAAAACCTAAGTTTTTCAATTATAGCTGGAAAAAAGACGAAATTCTGAAGAAGCTCACGAAGAAGTAAAGGATAACTCTGCAGAGGAGTGAATGAATGAATGAATGAATGAATGAATGAATGAATGATGAATGGAGCGAGTGAATGAAGAATGAATGGAGCGGATGAAGGGGATGATTGAATGAAGCGAGTGAATGAATGAATGAATGAATGAAGAGCTTTGCCCTTATGTAGTGTTGTTCAGTTCATGGAAAACAAATTTAACTGTTTATTTATTTATTTATGCCTTCATGGTGTCTACTTAAACACAGCAGACATAAATACCGAACACATACTAAGAGATAAAAATGATCGTCTCAAAGCCAAGAAAAAAAAAACAAAGAAGCTAAGTCTGTTGACAGAGAAAAAATAACTAAAAAAGAGCAGTTGGTCAGCCTCGTCTTCACATTATCCATGGAATTCCCATCTAGAAATGAACAATTCATAGGCATTATCCATGTATAGACTCTTCCAAAAGCGACAATAGTTGAATAACCGTGCGCATAATTTGCGTTTCTCTCATTCCTCTCCTACTGCTACACACTTTCCCTCGTTCTTTGTCTCTCTACTGTCTTCCCAGCTATCGTCCATGGTGAAACGCACTATGTTTATCAGAATGATATCGTAGTCTATCAAAAGTACATGTGTAACCTTGTCATTTTTATCGGAAAACCCATATTCTATTGTTAGTGTGGGGAGAAATGCCATCACTATGCCCTTGTTCGCTATTAGATTTCCTAGCTATTTACACATTTTGGTTTTTATTCCAAAAACACGTCATATACTAAGAAAGGGGCATGGATATATTAGTTCAGTGCACCTAATTACTGTGCTTTTTACCCATTTCCTTTTGGTGAGTAAAGAAAGTCTATAAAAATAGTTTGAGGTTTTTTTGTAATGGAAACTATTGGGAATAAGTGTGAAAGAAGCGAATTCCTGTTGAAAAGATCCCGTTAAAAAAACATTACAGCAATAGCTGTCTCAAAAAAAGGTTGCTATTGGAGACCAGAGAGTAGCCTCACGAAAAAAAAATGGAAGAAAAAATAATAAGAGAACATAGAGAAGGAGAAAGTTGTAATTTTCAAATAGGAAAATAATTGGATAACTAATTCATCAGGTAGGTAAAAATAAGTAATAAATACAAGTAACGTCTATAGTTGTAAACAACTCTAAAAATGCCGACGGCAGCCGCCTCGCCGTGCCATTTGACTTGTCATAAAACCGACCTAACATGTCAGCAACCGTATTACTTTACTGCTTCACCGATCTCATCCAGGATATCGAGCGCTCGTCTCCATATCACATACCCGTTTGATTCGCCGACACATTAACTGGGCGCGACTCTCACTTTCTCTGCGTCTCCTCGGGGATACAGTGTCTCTCGCCGTTAGATAAGATGCTATCGCATCAGCACATCTTGTGGAGTCAGCACTTTCGGTAATGCCGACTCAAGTTCCATAATTTAGCCCGCCATATCTATCCCATGGGCCTCGCCCTAGGCTTGATAGAGTCACTGATAGAGGGGGCAGTGGGCGGGGTTACCGGATAAATTGAGGGTCACCCAATAAATTGCTGGGTTATCCTGAAATTCAGGCTCCTACACTGATTTGTCGTTGTTTCCATGTACTGCTGCTATAGTTTCGAGGAAGTCAGTCATTTTTTTTTCTAGAAAAAGAGTGTATTTCTTGAAAACCAAGTCAAGCTTGTCTGGTTGAGCGTGCTTGTGCAGTTTGCACAACCTACATTTAAGTCGACGCCTGAAAAAGTTTACTGTAACGATCACCATTTGCTTTGAACTTTCCATCTTGTTCTGGAACCAAGTGCTATTTTGCAGAATTTTTCTGGGACATTCCGTTTATCACCACATTCCATCCCCATTTTATTACATATGGTTACATCATTGTGGATGCTTAGTGAGAAAACATCCAGAAATCATGGAAACCCACAGAAGGAACCGAAACTGGTTCTGAGATATTGTTACAGATGCCAATTTTTCTAAAAAAAAAGTTACTTCAAGCACTAATATTTTCTGTCGAGTAGCTCATTTATTCATTTACTTATTTATTTATTCATCCATTCACTCATTCATTCATTCATTCGTTCATTCATTCATTGTTCATTCATTCATTCATTCATTCATTCATTCATTCATTCATTCATTCATTCATTCATCCATCCATTCATTCATTCATTCATTCATTCAGTCCTCTTACGATGATTCGCGTTTCCCATCATTTTTTTCTTTTTCGTCGTTTTTCTTCTGCCATCTTCTCAAATAACCTTTTGTGATTTTTTAAAATTTACCTATTGCGTGGAAAAACCCCTTCTTTACCATCCCACTTTCTCTTTATCCCTTTTCTACCTTTCTCTCTTCCCTTTTCTATCTCACTTTCTACTTACCTTCTTTGAATCCTCTGAGATAGGGCCGTTCTGTTGATATTTCCTTAGGATGGCTTTATTTGCCCTTCTCCATTTATCCCTGCATTTATTTGCTCACTTTGTCTTTGCTCTTCATCTTTTTATCTAATATTTATTAATACACTCGGGAGGGTCCTAACACGGTCACACGAACTGCGACGAGCAAACAAGGTCGAGAGTTGCGTTTTGTTCTAGGAGCAGTCCAGGGTAGCCGATTTTGAATTTCATTTGGGGGCTTAATGCACTCCAGGAAGATTTTTCGCTAGGAATATTTGGGTTTAGCTATAGGGTGTTAGCCACTAAAAGTAAAAGTAAAAGTAAAAATGAACTAAATGTTGTGAACGTGTTTGTATGGAATCCTTGATTATTTAACAAGAAATTACAACTATAATTAAGCTCTGAACTATGTGGATAATTTAAAAATAAACAAAATTACATGGTTGAATGACAAAGGAGACAACGACTTACTACACCCTTTAATGGGGTAAAAATTAAGGAAGTTCAGACGTTCCATTGTTCAGTTTTTTCATTGTTTTTGTTCCTAAGGTGCGCTAATAATCGAGTGAGGAACTAGGGGTAATAACAACCTGCAAGCCCACGAAATCCCTATTATGAAGTATTTATGTTAAAAAATCCCTATAAGGACAAAAGTTGTGAATTTCATGTGGAATAGTAAATTGTATGTACATTGTGAATGAAGTAATTTGCTTCATAGCAAAAAAAGTAGTTCAATTATTGTATCCATTATGTTGGTAAGCGATTTAAAAATTGGAATATTTTCAGATGAAGAACCCCAGCAGCCCTTCCTGACTTCTCTCCAAGGCGCATTGCCCTTTCTTTTTCGAACATTCGAATTTTCGACTCGTTCAAAGCCGAATATTCGAGTGTCTATTTTACACAATTCGGTCCTAAAAATAATAATCCGTTCAATAAAATCCAGAGTTTTTCAGCTCGATGAGATTCAGCCACTGAATTTTTATTATTGTCTGTCGTATTCAATTTTTTTTATAAACTGTCCCTACTACGTATAAAAATCCTCCCTAATGAAATGAAAATCAAAAAAGTGGAAAAGTATCCGTATCGCGATAGCCTATAAATATTATTTTTACTATTTTTACAAATATAATGAATCTCCCTAATTTCTCGAATTATTCCAGAAACTTTATGAAGACTGATTACATATCCACCTTGCACAATTCATTCATTCATTCATTCATTCATTCATTCATTCATTCATTCATTCATTCATTCATCACATTCATTCATTCGTTCATTCATCCATAAGTATAGCGCATCTTCCCCTTATCGAATCTTCACCACCCGATCCCTTGTCGAGAACCCCACGAGTCGAGGGTCCTCGTGCGTCGAGAGCGCGTTACGTAACCCCGAGAGCAATGTCCTTGACAAGATCTCGTCCCATTTTTAAAGAGGGCCATATTTTAGCGCGATGGAAATATCAGCTGACGACGTTCACGGGGTAATTCCTGGCATATCCAGAGCTTCCTGATTCATTGCGTGTGGGGTTACGTGATCAATGTTATGTCTTTTTTTTCGAACAGCCGTTAATGTTATTCATGCTGTATTACGGAGCAATCCATTAGTGTTATTTGAGAGGAAATAGCAAAGATAGCACAATCTCAATCGAATCTCGTGTAATATTTTGAGTGAGGAGATTTGTCGGATTAGGGATGAAATCTCTCCTTAAGAGAACTTCCTAGAAGATGTATGAGAATCCATGTTAGTTTTCATGGTTTTCTTACCAATAGGCGTTTGAAAGTAGATCTTGGGTCGATAAATATAGTTTGCGTGGGCAGGGTCAAGAAATGGATTGCGATTTTTGTGAAGTGGAATGACAATAGGAGAATCTTGGAGGGAAATTATGGACGAGGTCATCTCTCGCGGTGGGCGTGGCCTCGCTGCAAAGAGCTTTCTATGGCAAGAAATAAAGTAATTTTCATTTCTTAACATATCCATTCAGCATATTGTTCAATTACCAACTACGAATAATCGCATTATTAAAAATCGAATGCATCAAATGCGAAGAAAAATTAGATCAAATTTGTGATCCTCAATTGTAAATTATTGAAATTTGTAAATTATAAATATGAACTCCGCAACATATCATTTTCCTCTATTCTGTCCATTTTTTAAACTTTTAGACCATTTCTTTTTCATCCCTCAAAATCATTCCAGGTTTACGTCCCAGCTCCTCTTTACTTTTCACACAATCAGATTTCACGCAAAATTGCACAACGTTGTTGCGTCGCAGAACCTTGGCATGCGTCATGGCAAGCTTCTCTGGTAGCTTGAAACACTCGTCCTGTATTTCGAAACGCCCATACTCGTACTGTGGCATTACTACATCCACTGATCGTTCAACAGAGATGAGCGTGGCCAAGCTCCAAAATTCATTTACGAGGTGTGAGTGCTTGCTCTCTAAACAAGTAGCAATCAAGTGAGTGCGTTCATCAACAAATAATTGTTAGAAAAATCATCAATTCCAGGGGCTGTAGTCGTATCCATTTGAGACGACATTCGAAGAGGAATTAAAGAAAAAAAGACCGCAGCGAGACAGGCGAGACGACGCGACCAGACTTTCGCGCATGTTGTTCAGCTCACGAAACGCATAATTATGCACAAATATTCGAATATCTTCTTTCCGAGACGGACTATCCCAGGACTATCGAGGAAACCCTCAAATCCTATTTCAATGCATATATGCGATTATCTTCTATTCCTGGGAATTAGAGAAAATTACAGCGCCTAAAGATTTTCTGATCAAAACCAGGCAAATCCATGCCCAAAGGTAATCAATTCTGTAAAGTGGAAACTAGTCTAACTGTGCACATTGGTTCATTGTCCTAATCGGCTAACATTTTCGAATAAACAGCGTTTTTACCGCCATATGAGCGACAAGAGCGTTAGTGCATCCACATGTGCAAGCTTCGTGACCAGTTATCGAACAATTATTGGCTTCAAGCATCGTGGGTGGTCCTTAGCTGGCGAATAGAGCAGCTAAAGTGTGTATCAACGTCATTTCAGAGTCATTTCAGATGCGCTTTGGCTAGACTGAATCCTAATATGCACTAGTGTCATGGGGTGCCTATGCACTTGCAAGGTTAAATCGACAGAAGCCTTCCTCCGCTCACATAATGGATGATACAGTTGGTTTGTAAATCTTGCCAGTGTCAAAATCACAAATTATTGAGCGATAAAATGGGGTGATACTTGACAAATGAGCGTTCTGTGATAGCGGTGCGTTCTTCATACACATCGATCGGGTCACATGTGGAACAGGTCGAGGGCAATGGAGTAAGCTGAAATAACATGCAAACTGTACTATAGCACTTCTTTTGAGAGTCGGAAATGAGAAAAATAAACGGATTGTGCTCAGGCTGTTCGCGCTCTAATTAGGTAACATGGACCATGGCTAGGTTACCTTCGGGCGGATTCGAAGGGGGAGGGGCAGAATTGTGTTGTATTCGCTGTAATTGCTCTGGAAATCCTTCCTTTCCCATCCTTTTTCCATTTCCCAGACGTTTCCTCAACGTATTACCGTTCTTTGTCACTTATCAGGCGCCAGAAAGTCTTACCAGGGATTTAGCGGAGACTCTCGTGAACAACGCAGCCTGCACTCGTTAAGCTTTTTGTTTATAGTCTCCAAACAAACCATGAATAGCCCTATTATTCATTTCAGTGAATCTGAGGTGTGAATGGATGTTTTTCACTGGGAGAATACTTCCTCGTCTGCAGTGGAAAGGGCGAGACAGTGACGAAATATTTCTGAGTCTGGATCTTGTCTAACTTAACGCTGCGGATATGTATGTAAAGAGAAAGCAAAAACGGCGTAGCTGGAGGAGACTCACAGGTTACAGCTAAATATGTATTAGTTACTCTTGTTCACTGTTCATTTCATTTTTTTTTCGCCAGAGAAAATTGTGTACTTTTATAATAAGTCTGCCTGGATGATGGAATGACCATCAAACGCGGTCGTTTACAGTTATTTTTATGTATGATCGTATCTCTAAACGACAATCGTTTACATTAAATCTGTTAATGCATCACATCGCAACTTCACGAATCGACCATAGATTTGAATTATTCGGTTCGAATCTCTCTCGCATGTTCGCGCTTCGACCGATTTGATATCAAACATCGTCCGAGATCCGGCTAAATATGACATAGTCAAACTCTTTTGAGAACAGTGAGCCTTTAGACCCTCGCCAAAAAAGTCAAAAATCTGTTCCATGAGCGGAATTTGACCATGCCATATTGGGCGGGAACACGAATTTTGTGCTAAAAATCGAATCGCTCGAAGCGTTAGTGTTCTGAAACTATTAAAATCGAGTCATTCAAAACTGTGGTCGCTTCGTGAGGTTGCGATTTGTGGTGTGTTAACAGATTTAATGGAGTTCATATGGTTATGCACTATGGTAATCGAAAACAATCTGTTAATGATTCTCCAACAAACCACAAAAAATACCTTCAAAAAATCGAATGGACAATGAGCAATGTGGACGGTTGCATTCATATAACTCGAGCATAACTCTCCTCGACTTGTGACGGTTTTTTTTGTCTTTTCTATCCAAAAGAATGGAAGGTCCATCTTTTCTTTGTTAAATTTCTTTTAATGTAGTCGGTTTCCCTAGCTTTACATCAAGTGCTCGTTCTGCCATCTATTCCAAATTTATGTTAATGTGACAATTTCTCGAGTGCGCCCCGAACCTGGCATTAAGCAAACTGAAATTTTAAACTAGACATAAAATGGATGTAAAAAGTGTCCATGACTTACTTCAGTGTAAAACCGTGAAACTCGTTTGAATCGCCAACTACATTAGGATATTCTGCACGAAAAATTCAGCACTTTTTTACACCATAGGGCGCTCATCTCTCGGTTATGGACGCTTATCACCCGTGACCATTATTAATATTACCACTAAAATGTTTAAACACATGAGCACAAGAACATGGCTTATCTTTAAGAAATTTATATTGGAGGGAACGACAAGTTCAAATGCGGGTTTCACTGCCAGCACTTCAGTTTCAGTATTAAGGGCAATCTTTGAAGTTGTTGATTCCGGTTAAAGTGCCAGGAATGTGAACACTGTTAGGGTATCACAAATGTGAACCCAACACGAATAATGATAACTTGTCAAGAGGCTCTGGTCACAATAGTGAACGCAGCAAACTTATCTAGATTCCGCCTTACGATGCTCCAGAATCAGAATCACAGCGAGACCCTCTCGACCCTCTTACTTAGAGCTTGCTCTCTCCACATCCATCGCCCGGACCCACAGAGTTTGGGCAGTCACGGAATCCGTCTATCTTTTCGACAAGAACTGTATGTTCAGCGTTTAGTACAAAAATTGCAGATTTCTTCACGAATACTCAGCTGTCGTCGCCTTTGAGACAGCGATAGAACAGTATTTCAACTCACAATTAAACTCTGAGTAACGATCTTCGCAAAAGCCTCTTTTCCTTGTGAAATTCTAGCATTACTGTGCGTCAAAGGGCTGCATTCACTTATAGTTATTCCCAGCATGGTGTCCATTATCGTGCCAGGCTAATTTGCACCCTAGAATACTCACTGGTGACGTCACCCGATAGTACTCACACATCCAGAATGGGCGGGTGCTGTTTACGTCGAGTGACGTGCGTTCTGTGCTGTGTGTGTGAGAGCGCGTGTGTGGGGGCCGGGCGCTGCGCCGGCGTCGACGGGGCCCCGCCCCCGGCCTCGGCAATCGCGCTCGGCGCATTCACAGCAGTCGGATGCGCTCGACCGGGCGCTGCTTCCCACAGCCGGCGCCGCTCGCTGTACAACTTGCGGCGAGTGGCGTATATGGATGAGGAAGCGCACAGCAGCTCAGGCACAAAATCCAGTAACCAGTGGTGGCGACGTCGACTATGGTGGACGCGGTGGTGGTGAGGAAGAAGAAGCGAATCTGGAGCGGGACGAAGCGACGTTTTGTCGTCGGCCGCACGATCTCCGCGCGATCTGCGTCGTCGATTTGAGGTCGTCGCAGCGGCGGCGGCGGGCGCGGACCCAGTTCGGGCCGTCAATTATTCCCCGTCGTCGTCGCCGCGGCGGCTGCGGGGCTGGTCCACGGCCACCCTCTCCGCTTCGTATTTACGTTCGATCGTCGTAAAGCGCTCCTCTCCAACGCTCTCCCCCCTCAAACACCAAGTTCTTCGGCTTTCCTGGAAAAACTTTACGACAGAAGGATAGGTTCATGTGTAAGTGCACACCATGTGCTTTATTTTACGCCTGGCAGTCTGTAACGCTTGTTTTGCCTCTCTTAGGCCAAGGAAAGTGTTTCTGCAGCCGTTTCGCTTAGTTATAATGTGCTTTGGAGAAATAGGAGGGTGAGTTACCTTCGAAACGCAGTCGTTTTTACTTGATGTGAAATTGGCATGGTAGTTGTGCCTACTTGGTTCAAATCTAGAAGTTTTAGTTTCTGATAGCTGTCAGCCTTTACTCAGACCATCGTAAGTATCCCTACAAGTAGTATATCTTGTCAAGGTTAGATACAGTAGTCTGCTTTAGATAGAAATCGCCATATATCACCAAGATACAGTGGTAAACCTTTTTTTCAACGAAAGAAGTGCTCCCATACGAATTAATCCGTCATATGATCTATAACTTATTACTTTATGTATAATTAATGGCTGTGAATGCACCAAACATTGTGACTTTCTGAAACGACTGCCGAAAAATGTCCCTAAGGCTGCCCTACTTACACCTTTGTCGAGGCCAAAATCCATTCCTTTATTTCTTTTCCGGGAAATTTTTTAGAGTTTTCACGAGGAAGTGGTCTCACTTTATAATGAACTCATCAATTTCTTCAGTACCTCCCTAGTTTTCACACTGGAACCGTTATGGGAAAATGATAAATTGTCCCATCTACCTAGTCCCAGTAAATAACGAATGTTTCCACTACCTGATGGCAATTTCACAAAGCAAATTCACATTCCGCAAGCAAAATGTCATCACATTTTCTTTCGCCTGATGTCACAGCAAATGTGCTGTGTCCGTTGTTAACGCCCCAACGTCGATTTGCATATGCGTCGACGCTCTTCATCAATGCTCTTCGCCCAATGTATTCTATTCTGAGTCAGTCATGCGTTATCTGCTTGTGTAGCAGCAGGTGATACCGAGTTTTACCCGTGAATCAGATGTCAGGTGGTATTCTGGAAGATTCCCCGGGTTATTTCTGGAGAAATTTGGAATGATACAGTCCTCGGGAAATGCTCTGAATTTGGTAACGTTGCTTGAGTTTCTATTTTGACACGAAGTGAAGCTGACCAGCTAATCCTTATATTATTTTTAGTTATCCCCAATCGAGTTATAGGGGCAATAAGGACTTGTTGGTCCTTCTGGAAAATAAACGTACAGCCTGAATTGGGAAAGAGATAAGCCAAGTGTTGAAAATTAAGTTCTGTCTGTTCAAAATGTGGACAATTTCCACTGTTTGATGTAAATTCGCGCTTCAAATGTACTTTCCATAGTTTTGAATGTATCCACATTTGTTATCCATGGAGAATGAGCCTTACTGAACCTCCCAGCGACTTTAGAAACATTTCCGAGAATCTTCCAGAAGCCTTCTGGAATCGTACGATTCCAGCAAACAGCCGTGCTGTTGTCTACCGATCAATACAGCATTTCGCCCCATCCTCATCACACCACCACCGCTCGACAAACACACCCCGTCGATCGATCAATCGATAAGATCGTAGTGAAGCGGCCGACTGGTTCCCCCCGTGTGGTGTCTGTGTGTCTGCCACCTCTCCCCGCGTCCCCCCTCCACACCCACCCCGCAACCACCCCACTCTAGGCCCACCCCCAGTCGGGGCCTATTCTTAGGGGCCGCCTCGGTCGCGACGAGGCATCGACTGGTCGGACGGACCATTCTAGAAATTGCAGTCGGCTTTGTTTACGATTCTGCACGCTCTGTGGGACGCACGATGTCTCCGCTACGGAAGTGGATTCGTTTTTCTGGAAGGTTCGGTCCTGAAATCGAGACTTTTATGCGTCTCGCAGGTTTATTGCTGCTAGCCTTCATCAGGGTTACTCTTTCGTCATTCCCTTCAATCGAAGAAGTGACTTTGAGCTTGTTCTGGCTCATTCATTAATTTTTTTCTTCCCCTTCCTCCTTATTAACTTTAGTACGTCGTTTACTCTGTTTTCAATTTCCAATATCATTTCTGTTTATAGTCACAGCTACCCCTTCAAATTTTCGTACCCCAGCCCCATTACCTAATTTTTTTGAAGTGCCCTACTTTTCCATTCCCCAGTCATATCATTCTGTTTATCTCCACCCCTTCCCCTATTCCGATAATGCATTTATTTGCAGTATCTTATCACTTCCATTTCCAGTGATTGACATTTTCTCCAACTTATCTCCTTATCTCAATATTTTCTTCTTATATGTTCAATCCGTGATTAGCCTTGGCATACGCCATTTGCACTATTTATTCTTTGAGCCCTTCACACCCTAAAACACCTTAGAATTACCGTTCAAAATGCATTTAAAGTACAGCGGAGCTGGCAACTCTTTCTGCACTGCTTTTCTTGTGGAATTTCTGCGTGCAGTCCATTTCCTTCTCTATTTTCTTCGTATCCTTGTTCCACATTCTTATCGCATTCTATTTCTGTGACTGCCTGCACGCTCCACTTTCCTCGTCTTCCCTTCTTTGTTCTCTTAGTGCATTCTTTCTTCTGTTGCAAAGACTTGCTTCGCTTTTTCGTCGCATATTTCCCACCTCATCATCGGATTTCTCGAACCTTCGACGCGATTCTTGTGAAGACACTGACACATTTCGCAACTTTTCAGAGTATTTAACTATTTCGGGTCGACAACATGGTGTTATGTGCATCTTATAACTCACGTGCCCATTCCTCTATTCTCCCCTACGACTATGACGACTTCGACGATGGTGATGTCTGTCGATACGAGGTGCCTACGAGTATGCCGCGCGGTGTTGTAGTATCCGCAACGCAGCCGATTTCTCTCAGGTTTGTCTTGATGCTCTTAAATGATTACCTCCTCAGTGCGTCGTCACATGGTACAGTATTTTCGCTTCTACAAGGCCGAAGCCGATTGTGTTCTCTGAAATAGGCGCTCGCGCCTGCTCTATCCACCTCCCCCGGTGCGCCGTCACGTGTGTGCGGCATACGGGGCGATCATTTAAATAGACGAGAGAGGGCCGGCAGAGCGCTGTATTCATCCACCCCAGGCTCTCGCTTCCTCTCTGGTTTAGTAACGCCGATGATTCCTTGGTATATGGAAATGTCGCCGTGAGTTTGTAGTGGTACTAGCGTTTCTAGGTTCAGGGCACTCGTAACGAGCAAATCCTTGAATGCCCAAGGGAAGTTGAGAAATTCTATGGGACCTGCGATATTACGCAATATTGCACAATTTCCCTGTGAGAAAGTGCTCATCTTGTGAAGAATGCCCACAGAATAATCTCGCTCGTATTGTTTAAAGCGTCGAAATGTTCATTTATTAAAATTGAATGGATTGAATGAAGCCAAGCTTTGTACACAGTACTGTAGCTTTTTTTTGTAAACAAAAAAGTGTTGATTTGCTGGGAGAGAGATTAGATGTGGGAATGGGATCTGTGTAAACTGAAAGAATGTTGGTACACGGGGTTGCCCCACTGACATCCTTCAGATTGCTCACTTCCTGCTTACATATATACCTCACCAGACAAACAAAGTTTTTAAGTTGAGGACTACGTCTGCAGACGGGGGGGGGGGGATGGACAGAGATCACACCCTATGTTTTCTGAAAAACAGCTACTCTGAACTTTAATTAGATGTCATGAGACCAAAGTCCATATGTTCAGGTCTCCCTACTCTACGGACGATGACTTGGCCGACTCGCCTCCGATGGAGCGACTTTACTCTCCGCTCTCTTCGTCGGCGGAGTCTATAAGCTCCATCAAATCGAGGTTGGTACGAGCAATAATTGTGTGCAATAATGTTAGTCATGTGTTGATTGGCGAGAGTAGTGTACTGAATAATTCTCTCTGTATAGTTCGTCGTCGCGGTCTTCGGCCGAACGCGAGATTGAGCGACAGCAGCGTCGGCAGTTGCTCGATGCCAGCCTGCTCAAGATGCGCGCCTCCAACAACTTGCCTCTGCGGAAGCATCTGCTCGTGTATAACACCGTCAAGCAGCTCCAGGTACTATTGTAGTTCTTTAGCCTTTAAATACTCGATTGGACGTGCTATCGTTCAAATGAGGGTGTTTTGCTTCCAATCCGGTCAGTTGTTCGTTCACTGCTACATTCGATCCTCTACAGCGCGATCTGGATTTGCTCGACGACGAGGAGCTGTACTGCAACCTAATGGGCGAAGGCTGCGGCGAACGCATGGATGTGGACGAGCGCCGTTGGCCGTCTTTCGTCGGCAGCTCGCCGTCCTTGGCGATGACGCCTTCGTTGCTGTTGACGTCTTCTGAAGGTGTCGTAACGGCGGAGACGGCCGCGGTCACTTCTGCGACTGCGACGGTTGCACCTCCGCAGCAAGAGGAGCGCCGCGTAGCTGAGGAGGCCACTTCTCTTATTTCTGATGATCTCGACATGGACGTGTGTCAGCAGATGCCCCAGCAGCAACAGCAGGCGGCTCCGACCTGGTCGTGGACAACGACAACGGACACCACCTCGACGTCTAGTACGAACAGATGCGGTGACGCCACGGCCAGTTCGGGCTTCCATCTGTTTGAATCCATCCAGGTGTGTAAGCCGACCTATCCTACTTTTATTTGGTTTTGCTTGCGTAAGTGATTCCTTCGTTCTGTTGTGCGTCGCTCTTTTGTGGCCGAGCGAGCCTATTTGCTCGCCAGCGCTTTGTCCGTCGCCATCACGCGACTCGCGTCTGGTACTCTGCCGCGCTCTGCTTGCTTCACTGTGCCTAGCTTCATGCGGCCCCCAGTTTCTCAGCTCTCTCCTGTGTTTCCTCAACCTCACAAGCGGCGGCCACGGCAAATGGGCTCACGTGACGGGCGCTCCAGTTTTGTGAAAATTGCATCCACACAAGAGAGCGAAGATAATTGGAGGTTGTGGAGTAGGTGGAATGATTGTTGTTGACGTAGGCTGTTGGGAAAGTCATGACGTGAGTGAGATGAAAAAAAAGGAGTAGGAGTATTCCGAAAAATTCTTCTGAACCTATTCAGTTCTTAGCTCCAAATTAGTAATACTATATTCATAAGTCGCATTAAGCCTGCCGCGTAGACATGTACCACTTGGAAGATAGCTAATGCACGACCTTATGGGGTGTGTTTATCTGATTCACTCGCTTCTCGAGGCTTAAATTCATGTAAACGTAGCGTTTTGAGGACAGTGGAAGTGGAGGGAGTGCAAAAGAATAATTGGTGGACGAGGCGGATGTGCACTTTTGTTTTCGTTTCGTGATGGGGATGGAGTTTTTTGATGTCAGCGCTCAGCCTTGCACTTGTTTTTTCTCACCCCTTTTTTTTGGCCGAAAGGATGTTTATGTCTCACGTTCGTCCTTGAAGTATCAACTATACGCGCGCACAGAAGAAATTAGCTCATGAATCACTCTTTGCTCACAAACATCGCCCGCTTTGCCTTTTTGCGTGCGGCATAAATGAGAATTCGTTACTCACGGATGCTGACGGCCCTTCGCCGGGTGCTGTTGTCAGCGCCAGCGCCATTGCCGCTTCGTCATCATCGTATTTGCGATGCGGGGACGACGTGTCGTTTTTGTAGCGACGTAGTGCACCTTTATCCATTTCTCTTCATCGCAGACAATCGGAGGTCGTAAAGCGATCCGACGAAAACAACTTCTTTTGTCCTTTTGTGCGCGAAAATGTTTGTTCGGAGCGAGCTGACTGGTGTGAGCGATAGGAGAAGGTGTGCCGCTTTTTTTTTTGAGGAGTGAGACGCACTTTATGCTGAATAGATTCTTAATTGGAAGAATTTGAAAGAAATCTTCGTTAGAGGTTGATGTGGTGTTGCAAACCAGTGGTCGGCAGTGCTAGGATGTTGAAGTAGTACTTGAAGTGGCTGTAGGAATTGACAGTGCTTACTTGTATCTCTTGAAAATTTTTGACATCAAAATTTATTATTTATTTAGGTTTTTGAGGCAGTATATTTAAGAGTGCTTGTTTCAGGATGCCCTGGGCGAGTCGTTCGCGGGTTGGAGTTGGGCGACGAGTGGCATGAGCAACAGCTACAACTCGGATGTTTGGTGGACAGGTGGCTCGGGTGCGACGGCGCCGTTTGGCGCAACATCGCGCCTCGATTCGCTTTGGGGAGTTGGAGCCGACCCGCTCGGCGCCGCGAACCTGAGCCGCTTCGAGCTGCAGCACCTGTTCCCATCTCAGGTGCTCCTCCAAGCGTAGTCGCTGTCATTCACACGCAATGCTCTCGCTCACACCACGCGGAGTGTGTGTGAATGCCCTCCATACATCTATCCAACAACAACAACAGCTACAACAACAACAACGACAACCGTCATCTGCAACCCACGTATGTCTATAATCTACCTTCTCATTCATGTGCATAGTGTAGTTCTAGTTCGATCTCTGGCGCTTAGCCGAGTTTCCCACACACAACCTGCCTGGTTCCGGCTTGGCGCCGGCAATCTATTCATAACTGGTCCCTCCGTATACCATCCTCATTTCTGATCGTTTTTCATCATCATCGGTGTTTCTTTCTTTATTTTGTTCTCGTGTATAGTAAGTGTGATTCACGGCTCATTGAGCGCTAACAGTCTTTAGAATAGTCGCTTAGTATTTGTCAGTTTGCCAAAAAGTTGCTATACATCTCCATTTGTGATTGTACCAATTGTGATGGTCGGGAGGGTCAGCGGCGGTACTCCCGCGGCGATCCGCACTGCCTTTTTATCGTTCTTGTGTCTAGCCTAGGGTCGTCCCGTATAGTTTGTATCGTGATCGCTGCTGACCCGCCTCCTGCGGTCAGAAACCTCATTTTCAAGCGTGTATTCGCTCCCCGGTCAGCGTCACCACTTTATTGTAGTCAGGTACTCGGTATTTTCACGTTGTGGTGACGTTGGTTGTGTATGAGCGGTCTATTCGTAGCGTCTAGTGTGACTTAGTGTGTCTAGGGTAGTCTCTTGTTGACTTGACACAGTGTTGTATAACGAGTGCAAAAGTAAGATAGAGCTGAGCCACAGCACATCCCAATAAGTGAGTCCAAATCTAATATATATCAAGTCGAAACTATCTCCGATCGTGATCATCTCTCTTGTTTTCAATGCGGGGTAACCAAAAACCATTAAACTGCTCTCTGTCTCGCTGCATGTAGTAGTCGTATTATTGCTTCCGTCATTTCTGATTGTCATTTTCATTGATTGTCATTGTGTCGGTGTATGTGTGTGCATTTCCCTCACTTAGTGAGTGCTCCCCTCTATTCTCTCTTCTTCAAAGCCGGTCACCCCCGTTGCAATGTGGCTGTGGCGCTACTAGCGTCTCGTTATGGCGCACGGCGGGTCCTGAAATGCGTACCGGGTTATGTTGTTATATCCCCAGGGACTCGAACCATCTCCATCCTCCTCCTTGTCCTCTCATCTTTAGCGGGTTATTATTCGTCCATCACATCAATATTCCTGTCATTACGCACCTCCTTCCATCTCGTTTGTGTTATATGTATGTATGTGTCATGTTTTTTTGCGTTCTTTCTATAAGACCTTCATGTTTTGTATAATTTGAAAAAGATTTCTATCCCAAAATCTCTTGTCTCAATTCTGATGTGCATTTGCAAGCTCTCAGTCCGAACGGTGTAGCTTTACGTCCATCATTCATCCATGAATCAACCGGTTTTGTCTCATAATCCTCATCATTCATATGCCATTCGAGATGTGAACCGTGTTCGCGTTTTGTTGTATCCTCTCCAGTAATTCCTCGCCCGCTGCAGGTGTTGGGGGCGGAGCTGTCCCACCCCACCCGGACGCGGCCCCCGTGCTCCCGAACCCTGTTGTCTTGTCGTGTCACCCATACAAGAGTGCCCTGGCTCACTAGCGTTATCTCCGTAGCCGAACTCGATGAGCCGGGTGCGCTCCGCGGTTGGTGACGTCAGAGCGTTTTTTTTTCTCTTGAAATGAATTTTTGACATAATTTTGAGTAAATAACGATAGTGAATAGTGCTCTGACGCCACCATCCACCCACGCATCGCCTTCCCACTTACTTGTCAATCACAGGTGCAGCATTGTAGATTTCTATAAGGTTGATTGTATTTTAGCGCTTAGTCGTCAGTGTGATCTGTACATATATACTCTCTGAGCCACATTCTCCGAATTCCTAGGGGCGCATCTCATACATTTCTCTCTTGTGTGTGTGTGTTTGTGCATGTAGAGCATTTGCGTAAGTGACAGACCGTTATGTGACAGATTTCAGACATTTCTTATCGTATTTGCGTTTTTATTTTATACGAGACTCCTTAGGGCCTTCTTCAGCGTGTACAAAGGGTTCTATTTTTTGTTTGTTTTTTTCATTTATGTATGTGTTGTATTATAGCCTATCCCCCAGTCATCAAAACCCTTAATGATCACCCACTCTTCATTGAATTCCATACATTTTTATTATTTGATGATCAGTCGATAGTTTTGGCTAATATATCGATATAAATATTCTATTATCGATGCAACTCTTAAAGAATAAAATTGTTCTGTTAATGGTGTTATGGACATTTGACAATGAATGCAGTGGAATATTTTATGGTTGAGAGTACCTCTCAGTGGGTGGTGCCGGGCAGAGCCGGCGCTGGGTGATTGGTATGCTTCCTCCACGCTTGGTTGAGTACTCGATTAGCTGACTTGTTTAGCCGTTTCTGGAACTGGTATCCATCAAAAGTTTAGGAGGGGGTGTTGGGGAGGGGAGTGGACAGAAAGCGTGGAACAGGCCTTCTTAATTGGAGTAGCCATTAGTCAGCCGTACGACTAGGGACTAGTCCCACTAGGATGCATTGTGGCGATTTTCATGCACTTGTTACAGAATCGTAAAGCACTTTGAAAGAACTAACAGCCTTGGCGCAATTAGTATAGTTTCAGTATGTACATACATTCTGTGTATAACTGCTGCAGAATTGTTATCGAAATGTTCCTATATACGGTTTGATGAGTTTGAGTGAAATTACATGGACATAAAAGTGATGTATTCGTGTCAAACATAGGCCAAATTCATTGATTTTCCGTTTCAATGAAATGGCTGACACCCCATCTCATGGTATGGGACTTGTGTCAACATTAGAGCATGTTATTTTAGTTTCTTAGGTACTGCTCAGGCAATGGTACTTTGTTGAAAGTACTTTTGAAGAGAAAAAGAAAACATATGAAGTGAAAGAGCACGACACTTCACCTGAACTTGAGGATCCAGCTGGTTTATGAGCAGACGGCGGCTAGGTTTGCAGTGGAGCGCGTTTTTCTCACTAGAGCGAGCTGAGGAGCGCTGTACAGCTACGCTGACTGTTTATGAACATTCCGCTCCGTAGATTAGTATGAAAATTATATCCTTCCAGTTCTTCTCACACAAATGTAGGATTTTAATTATAGCGTCGTTGGAGCAGTAATTTATGATTACCGCATAGCTCGTATTCGACCGCTTCGTGTATTGCTGGTACCTAAGGTTCAGGGAGATGTAGAAAACCCTATTGTTTCTCTATATCCCTCAATGTTGTTTTCAGTATAAGGGAAAATTCTGGAATCTATATGGATAAATTAGATCTCCGCTCAAATAAGTACGTCCTCCGCTCGGAAGCGGAGGACGTACTTATTTGGCTTGGAGAAGGTGAAGGGGGGGGGGGGGGCAAAAAGGGATGGCCTAAAAAATCCTGACAGTTGACCAGAGTTACCAAAGTTTCATATGGTAAGATAAAAATTTTTTTTATTGAAACGAGGAGTGGAAAATGAGGTTATCGCTACGCGGCTTTGTGGCAGATGTCCGCAGTAGTCACTGGGGCGAGAAGTTGCGCTGGAGCACGCTTTCATTTCATCTCCTGAGTAGAAGCCCGAAAATTGGGCGAGCCGCTAATATTCTCCAAATATGAAGCAGGAGTGGATACTCCAATGAATCTCCTATTTTTGGAGGCGATATCCTGCGCCTCTAGTTCCCCCATGAATAGCCTTCAGGGCATGACGTCCTACATTTTCCTTGTAATGTTATTTTGCAAGCACTTCACATGTAGAGATGCCTTCGACCATGACAAATGGAAGTTTCATGTATTTCCTCATGAGAGACGTTATGCAATAGCTATGTATATATCGACCCTGGTAGTTCTATGGAGGCGCTGCAACAGTGCACTGACTGCAACATTTTGTCCAGGGCACACCACATAAATATTAACGAAATTTTGATGAATTGCACAACTTGCTCCATCTGTCGTCGCAATCACATATCACACATCAATGTTCCGCGATTTTTTCCACGCAAAGGGAGAAGTCAAGCAGTCTAATTATGTACCATATTATGGCGCCGTATTACACGCACGTAGCCAGGTAATCAGCTGAGAGTTCGACTTCGTCATCGAGTCAACTCCTACGTGATTCCCAAAATAGCTGCTTTTCAATAGCCTTAACGCACGTGTTTGCTAGCGGAAAAAAAGGCGAATGTGGGCAGCACGAAATCTCGACGTAATTCTGCCCTTTTGAGGGTTTTTAGTGCGTAAAGGCTCAGCAAACGTGCGTTACTTGAAGCGGCGTGAGCTTCATGCTCAAAACTCATGTCCACGTTAAATGTCCTTTGAGCATTGGGTATGTGTTTGCGGCTGGCGGCTCAACGCACGAAGTCAACACGAGACGTGAGGGGAGAAGGGAATTTGGGAGAACAGGGACAATTTTTTAGCCAAACTACGGATTCCTCATCGCTGGGGGGAAGGTTTTATGCTACCCATCCATACAGAAACAAGGAAATCTCAGGAAAAAAATGTGATAAATTTATCCAACTTCTGTGCCTAGTTACTGCGCTGTAGGTTGAGAAGAGCTGACCACTCAAAGTTTTGCAGTTCTGCCCAAGGCATGGATGCATCTTGAGGTTACCCGGGTTAGAAGTGTTGACGTCCGTGGTAAGGATGGGTGAATTTATGCGGAGTTACCACGTTTACCTTGGGTAATCTCATTGATGAATGCGACACCAGCAAACATGTACACTCCAAGTGGGCTGGTAAAAAGACACCTTCCCAGGTGCATCCATGAATCTTGCTACAATGTTTTCCTGACATCATCCCGGAGTATTGTTTGGAAGCACTACCCGGTGTGAAAATGTGCTCTGTCGACAATTATTGACCTATGCTTAACATTCGATCGAGCGTCTTCTAGGGCTTTAGTACAGTAATCCACATCTGTATAGCTCAGTGGCAGAAAGTGGGCGGGAGGGGGGGGGGGTGGTAAAAAAAGTGGGGTCTCCGCCGTTTTGGAGAACCAGAGACCCCACCGGAAAATAAAATTGATGTAAAAATTACACTAAAAATAGTAATGAAGACAAACAACTAAAAATAAACTAGTATAAGGTTTTTATTTGTATTGTAAAGTAATTTTAAAAGCCCCCCCCCTGCGTCCGCCAGTGGTATAGCTCTGTAACAATGGAAGAATGCTTTTCATATGTATGGAAATTCAAGTCAGAAAAATTCTGCTTGAAATCAACACTCACTTTGAAAACAAGCTCCATTGACAATTGCTTGACCTGTAGCTAACCTGCTGGGAAAAGCGCTTCTTGAGAATAGTCCTTGGGATTTTTCGATTGGAAAACCTACTCCTTCGTGAACATGAAACTAATGATATAGCCATTCGGTAGTCGAGACTTGCTACTGTAATCCTGAGGGTCAAAAAACCGGATCGCGGGTACTCCGTATCCCTCGAAATACTTTGAAGTACACTGCGAATTGAATTAGGAACGCTAATCCCTTTGAGTAACGTCTCGTGAGCCTATGATTATCACTTAAGCTGTTACTTAATTCTTCCCCATGATAACTATTATAGTCTAGACATATAATCAGCTCATATGTACTAGTCGACCTCTCTTACTACTTCCGCCTACGTTCAATCGATTTTCTGGCTGAAATAGCTATCCAGTAAAAAAGGGAATGGCTTTCAAGTGCTTCCTTGTGTGCCAGCCACGATAATATGGGGCAAACAGCAAAAACTACACTGTCTTTTTTAGGCGTTTGCTGCATGAAAATGAGCCGAAGGTCTGAACGCTTTTAATTTGCAGCGGTGTACTCTGTAATGGCTGCAATTGCGGACTTCATTGAATGCAGTGAAAGATCTGCTGTGACAATTCTTGTAGTGTCGACCGCAAAAAATCCTTCGTATTGGACGTGGACAATTTTATATAGAATGGCCAGAAATTTCGGGAGGCCTGTGGAGCACTGTACCTGAAGGGGCTTGACTCTACAATTGGTCAATCCATCCCACTGGCCAATCGCAGAGCTCATCCGGCCCCTCCCCCTCCCGCCCTCCCGCCGTTCAGGTACAATGCAGTATACCATAAGTTTTAAAGTACAGACAATATATCTGCAGTGAAAATCATCCTGTTGGTATGGTCTGTAAATACAGACCTTGAGAGCTACCGTAACCTTCACGTTCTACTGTAGCCGATTCTGTGTCCTATCCACGACTATTGCGTGGAGATCAGTACTATCTTGTAAGGATTAGCGAATTTTGTGCGATTTAGAGGGGTGTTAACATAATCAAGAATAAGTTGACATTGAAGCGTGGGCGTCCGAGTGCACCAATCGCCCAACACAGGCTCCGCCCTTCTCGCTGCCAATGCGAGACACCGAAGGTAGTACAACTAAGAATCTTGTTGCGGAATCTCGCCCTGGTCAGAGGGGATTGGAATCTCAGTGAAGTGCCAAAAAAGCCTGTAGAGAAGATCCCAGTGGTCCAGATCCTTCCGCCACGTCACCTCATCTGCCCTTCAACTCTTTGATTGTCTGCGCATCCCCACTTTCCACTTGTATCACCGTCCACATTATCGATCGATCCTGTTTTCGAGTACGCCGATACGGAACCATGCAAGACATAGAAGTTAGTGCAACTAACAGTTTTTTGCGAGGAAAACTCGTCCATTCCTGGTCGGAGAGGGATTCAAAACTTCAGGGAACCTCAAGAAATCTTGTAGAGCAGATCGCATGGTCCGGAACAGCTCGACTGGAGTTTCCTCATGATCACTGGTCTCTGATTTCCCCCCAGAGCCCGTAATAAATTAACAGATATAGCTTCGGATGCATCTAATGTGGGCTGCGTGCTAATCCGCGCATTAGCAATATCTTCCCACGGATCATTCCTGGTTAATCAGCTTCTTCTTACGTAAGATTGGTCTGATCTCTGCCGATAGAGTAATCCTGGCTGAGATAGCGTGGATGCAGTACATGTAATTAAGTATTTGCTCGGCCAGTGTCCTACCTCGTGATGTCGCTGGCCAAGCAGCTCGCCTGTCGACGAAATGCGATAACGCCCGAATCGTCTCTGATTTCTAAAGACGTCGTAGACCGTGGGCGGCTTCCCTATGACCAGGGAGCAGTACATTTTCACGGCTTTCCATATACGGAATACGAGATGTACAGGGTGAATCCGATAAATCCAGTTGACGCTTTTTTTAATTGGCAATTTATTCGCGAACACACGATGAATCGCAGTCAATTAGCACAGGAGCATCGGTTAATGACGCGTTCTCGTCCGGGGGCAGCACAGCGTCACCTCATCTGCGGCCTCCATCTCTCTCTCTCGCTCGCTCGCTCGCTCGCTCGCTCACTCGTCGTCACCCCGTCATCTCCACGTATAATTAGCTGGCTATCGATCTGTCGACGTTGACGTGAGAGACGCGAGCATTCTCCCGTCCATATATATTCACATATACAGCATTTTTCAACACCGGGGAATGGTTTCCTGAAGGTTTTTAATTTTTGCCGACAATGCGTCAGCAAACGCAGCCAGAACACTCGAGAATTGTTGGCGTTTCTAGAGAAATGTATGGAGAAATTCTTGTCTGATGGTATAATGGCGTGACTACATGCCCAATAGGTGTGACGAATCAGTCGAATTCCAGGAACGCCTCCAATTTTCTGGATGACGTTAGTGTGACGTCAGTGGCGCTAGAGCCGCCATGCTGTTTGTCAGCTAAATTTATGGTTTCCATTTTTGGATAGCACGCCTACGGATATCGATCCTTAATGCGACGATCCCTCCAAAAATGGATAGTAGTTTTTATTGGAATGGGCCTGGAATGTAGATGAAGCCTGGCGAAGAAATTGGCCATAGGTTGGCTGCGGGTCAAGTTAGTAACCATGGAGCATATTTTCAACCGGGTAATTTCCCAAGCAGAATCTGTCAAACAGATCGCATTCTTCGATGCAGTAGAGCTGCACAGCTGTCCATGCAATATGACGAAATTCTGGAAAGTATCTGGTGGAAGATTAGCCGCAGGTCAAGCAATTGTCGATGGAGCATATTTTCGGATAGCCGCAGGTCAAGCAACTACCGACGGAGCATATTTTCAGATCTTGTGATGCTTCGAAGGATATTTTTCTTGCGTAGATTTATCCAAAAATGGATAGTATTTCTCAATGGAATAACGCTATTCAGCAGTAGATTAGAAGCCACAGGTCAACTAATCGTCGATGGAGCACATTTTCTTACCGGGTAATGCTTTCATACAATGTTTCTGGGTGTTGCCAGAACAATCCCATGGCAGGATTACGAATGTTACTGGAAAGGTATCTCCTTACCCTTTCATTTGAGCTGTTGGAGTTTCCCGGGCAAAAATAGAGAAACTTTGTGAGAATTGCTCTCGTCAACCACTAGCAGTAAAGAGTAAAAGTGGCGGACATCTATTAGGTTTCTCTAATAAGTTCGTTCATTCTGGAAGCATAAGACGTTTCCAGAAGCTTCCACAACCCGCTGGAATGCTCAAATCTTTCCTTTTCTGGAAATAGTTTCCCTATTTGGGGAACTGCTAGTTTCTAACTACTTTCCAATCAGAAATTGACATTCTTGTGCCTTTTTCTAGTCTCTAAATGGAACTACCCACATCAGTACCACTTCTAAGAACCCAGTGATCTCACCTTGTGACAGATGTCCGTAAAGTCAACATAAATCTCGAGTGTTTCACGTGAATACACAAAAAGCACGCTATGCATATGTACCGCTTGAGTGGCTGGTGCACTAGAGCTCAGAGAACGACCAGCGCAGTCTGGACGAGATGAATTGCATCCGACGCCCTCGAGACTGGCAGTGTCTGGTGAGAATTCATAAATCATAGGATAAGCCACCGTTGAGGAGGGAAACTTCGTGGACGTGGGCGTGGCCAAGCTGCAAGGGGATTAAGGCAGCACCCGTTAGTTTCGCCCTTGTTTTGGTGATGAAGGAGCGGATTTCAGTGAACTTTAAGGGATTTTCCAATTGGTGAATTCATTTGTGAATTTTTCTTTTGTGACAGATGTCCAGGAGTGGGCATAGCCTCTGTTTTAGTAGCTTTTCTCCAAAAAAGTCTTTGGCAGCAATTCAGAGTGCTCAGAGTTGTCGAGCAATACCTGCGAAACATATAAGATCTTTGACTAAATCCTACTACGTTCTATCTTCCATTTTTCCTTCCTTCTTTGTTCCCTCTCTTCTTTTTTTCCTTCTCCTATTAACTGTACAATCTTACTGTGTTGCAGCCCAAAGATTGCTTTTTATTTGATAATTATTCTGATGAGTATAATTTTATTTTAATGCTGATTGCATGGAAATAGGTCTTCTAGCCTAACTTCACAATCCTACCAAGGAAAATTTCCACCTGCACTAGAGAAATTACTTTAAATAAACAAAAAAATCAGGTGAAACTGAAGTTGCAGCGTTGCCACGCCCACGGCAATCAGAATACACTCTCAGACATGATCTGAATGATCATGATGACTAGTTCTCGTCATGCCACATGATCGCGATGCACTCGACGTCAGCTGGATGCACCACCGAAGTTGTCCTGTGATAGTTCTCTGTGTCGGCGTCCTGTATTCCATCGGGACCGCGTCGTTTTTGTGTGTTTTCTCGAATTTCAGCCCACGGCTACGTGTTATTTGCGAAGTTTCCATACTCAGATTCTTGCAGTGAATGTTTTTCAAGCTGATTTTTTGTCCTTCGGGCTGTCCACGATTGATATTCGCTGTGCAGACTGTTTTGGAAGCTACTGATTTCGAAATTTATTGAAATTGCAATGTGTATAGCCACGATGCTCTTTTATAAATGCGTTTCGCTATGGAACACGCTTTTGAATGGTGGGAAAATTGCAACTTTGCAGGATGCCGAGCCATAAGGGGGAGGATGTTGATTTTGTGATGGAAGAGAAGAATGACGGGGATTAGAGGAGGATCAGATGAGAAACGAGGACACGACTTCCTCGAATCTCTAAGCTCCTTCCAGAAGCAGAGAGTTTAAGCTCTCCTGGTAAGTATCGCATCGACATGCCTCGGTACAAAGCTCACGATTTACCACAAACAACCTGCAGCTCACCTGAGGTTTACTTCCAGGCCTGGATGCATCATTGAGATTACCCTGGGTAAACTTGATGACGTGCCCAAACTTGCCCCTTACTTGGTAACCATCAACTTGTTTACCATGAGTGACGTTGTCTATACATATATGCCGAGCTTCCACCAATGAGTAACCATACCCATGGGTATGAGCTTACCCATCCTATCAATGATGCATCTGGTCCTGTGGCAGTGGGGGCCCTGGAGTTAAGTTCCTGATTTGTACACTATGCCTTAAAATCCACTGAATTCTTGTAGGTGTTTTTAGTTTTTCTATGTAGGGTTAGTAATGGGTAGCGTTGCCTGATGCTAACATTTTTACCCAGGGTAAGCTCATTGATGCGTTTGGCCACCGGAATTTTCGCAAAGGCTAGATGTAACCTTCGAGGTAGTGTATATTTGGTAAAAGGACCAATGAAACTGGGATCTCAAGAAGAAATCTATTGAAAACATGAAAATCGCCAAGTAATCGTCTAATCTACTAATTTTTATCAAGTGTAAAGAACATTCCTGACAACTCAGGCCCTCCCGCAGCACAATGGCAGCCCTTAAGCATCAATGTCCTTTAAAATCTTCACATAGTTTCTGCATAGGTTCAATTCCAGTTCCATACGGTTGAACGTTTCTCTGCGCAATCCAGCAAAACAACACAAACTCGTCGACGTACGTAATTGCAGATCAGCACAAAAACTCGACGTCAAGTGGAGTGACCATCATTGAAAGTGCTTTTCGCTCCTGACCGCGCTGCGTGACGGAGTGGAACGACGCTGATGGCTCAGTACTACGTGAAAAACGGGACTTCACGAAGTGTGACGATATGCGTGCGTTAAATTATCGTTAAAGGTCGTAAGCGAAGTGCCTAGTGTATCCATCCATCGTGCATTCGTACAACATCGGAGTGATTTATAGCCCTTTATCGCAATGTTCGACGCAGTCAGCGCTAAATTATCACCGCTAGGGGCTGGATTTTGCCGAACATCCATGTCTTAAGAGATACTTTTTAGTATTGTTTATGCTAAATTCGGTCTATGTTTATGTGTGTAACCCGAGAATGTCTACGGCTGAAACCCAATCCGAAGACGGATTCGACGCTTTCGTCTGAGATCTCAAAGGAACCTCGCGTGCGCCTTCGATTACAGAGTTCACGGGGGGGGGGGGAGAGACGAGCTTGTTTGGATAATAAGGGCGACCCCGCTGCGCTTTCCGTGACCATCCAGCACAAGTGGCCACGATTTTATGAATAGCGCCAGTTTTTCCGGGTTTCGCAGCGGTGATGGATCCAGAAGAAGCACGTCACGCTCTTATTGGATTTCTTTGTTGAGCGTTGTTTGGTGGGGATTGTATGTAGCAGATGACAACTAGATGCTAGCATAAGTCCTTACTATTTTTCCAGGTGCAAATTTCCTCAGGATACCCATTCTCTGGCAAAGTGTTCTATATCATTCGAAAGAGTTTACCTTTCTCTGCAAAATGTTGCCATGCATTTTTTAGAAGTACTATTCTGGTAGGTTTCAGGCTCACGGAAACAAATGTAGGTCGAATGGGAAATTGGATTTTTCTCCATGTTCATATAAAACTGAAAGGCCTTCAAAGCTGTTTCACGGTATAAGCTCTTCAGAATGTAAACGTATGAGAACAATCTCAATTTAGCTACCGAAGAGAGGAGTTGATATGTAGTGTGGGTAGGATGACTATGAGCTTTACTGAGGCTCTCATGGAACAGCTGAAAAATGCAATCTCCGAGCCGACCACTTAATCTCACGCAAACCTCCATGTTAGTAAGGTTGAGTAAGGTTTTCGGTCAAGATAGGTTAATCATCGAAGTCTTTGAAAACGAATGTCCCTTTTCTGACCTTGGAAATTCGCTGCTTAGCAGTTGTTTCAGGCACAATTTCTTCACCGCATATGTGTAGGACATATCGCTTGAGCAATCTCGGTGGCCTTCATGGGTTTAGGAATTGGCTTGATACTACCTTTCTCAAACTTAATCCAAGAAGAAATTGTGGGTTGTGGAAAACAGTATTTCAATGCTTTCGAAGAGCAAGAGTGGCCGCTTCTAACAGTACAGAAGACACAGCTAATAGGTTGCAAATGGTTGGTCAAAATCGGGCTTGAAAAGGGCTACAACGACTGATGTTAACATCCAGTGGAAAGAAGAGGCGGATTTCAATAGAAATCATGGGAATTCCTTGGGAAATGCTGGAATGAGACCAAATTTTTAAAAAATTCCCTAGTTGAAGTATTGCTGTTTAGTTCTTCCACTTAATCACTTCCAATTCTTCCAGGATCTTTTCGGAAATTTCTTGACAACTCCTACGAATTGTAAATACTACCAGTAGCGCTCGATCCGTCACAAATTTTCGCTCGTTCATAACTTTCTTGAGATCGAAGCTAGTAGGATTTTACAAGAACAGGTGGACTGTAGGTCTCACGGCTAGTCTTATGATATAAAAATTTCCCAAACTGAGTTTGATCTTGGCTGAAAACGACTCTGCAGATTCAAGTGACTGTGCAGCGACCGCGTTTGTTGAAAATCTGGTTTTTTTCAAGCGATACCTGCAGTATAAAAGCTTGAGAATCAGGGAAATAAACATATTTAGATTTGTCCCGGCATCTCCACCCTCCTTTTCACGAGAAATCGGCACAGGTTTACTTTTAAGGAAGTTATGAAGCTTTTTCCACTAAGAATATGAAGACTATTATATTACAGCGCAGTATCATGATTCTATCTATAGACCCATCCATCCATCCAAAAAAAAAATCCTAGAAATGCTTTGGTCCAAAATAGACCACATTACACTGCAGTGCTATCATTCACGTGGTCCCAGCAAAAAACGGTTCCAGCCACAAATCTCGTGGTTTTCTCGAGTTAATGTGGTAATTGACAGTCTGTAACGGCCAACTATACAGTGCTGCTGTGGAAGAAAAAAAAACGCGAGGCGAACGTGACTTACTGTCATCGCCACAGCGTTATTTTCGTCTAGTCGTCGTGATGATTTCTCAAAGGACACCCGAACAGACACAATGGAAAGCATTGATAGGAAAAAAATGACGACGGCGTCCGTGCAACGCCGACGTCCCTCTCCCCCAGGATTGATCGGTCGGGAGCCGGCTGGCGATGGGGTGGTAAAAACTGGCGCCTCACTCAGCCACGCGAATTTTATGCGTCGAGAAAGTTCTCTGCATGAAAATGTCAGCTGACGAGCACGTCGCTGCGGTGGTTTTTCCCCCACCGGCGATGCCCTTGCACTTGTGAGTGCTGAGCGCCTCGACGTGGGTGGAATTCGAAGAAATTTTGGCGAAAAAACGCTGTGTACTGCTAGTGACTAGGCTCCCACTGACACGTCGTAATCGCTTCTAGCGCAGCAAAGAACGCGCAGTTTTTTTTCCCGGCTGTTGTTCGTGAGCGTTTTTATGTCGTTGTAAGAAGCGCACAGCCGAAGTGTGAGAAAAACAGCAGCTGGAATGTTGTTTCAAGGGAACCTGGACAATGATGAAGTCGCAGCAACGCGATTTTTTGTCAGTAGCTGCTGCTATCGTGCTGTTTAACCAAACGGGGCTTCCTGTATAAAAACTGTTATCTTGTGGCCCGTTTTGCAAGCTGTTTAGACCAATACATCTAAATCATTGCCCAGTTTGCTTCAAAAATCTTTTTGTAGCCCCCCAAGGACTTCGAAGGATACCCAGGCGATGATCCATAGGGCTAGAAGGCGCTCCGCTCACTTAATAGCGAAGATGGGGGGGGGGGGAAAGCTTCTAGAAGTATGAAAACTTTTATGAAAACTCAACCTATCGATTTATTGTTTGCTTCAGAAATCATGTAGAAACTCTTGAAAATGGCTAAAATTGTCAGAAATTTCTCGATGTCCACTTCGAAATTCCCCTTAAAATCTAGCCCTGACATCTTATAGATGTCAGAGGTAAAGTGTAAGCTGCGAGAATCGTGCAGTAAGTGCGAAAATCATCCAAGAACAAAGCAGAATCGCAACAGTATAGTCTCAGTGATAAAATTTGTAAATTCAAGGAGCCCGTGCTGAAATCGACCTGCAAGTACTCTTAGAAAACTGTCGGAAGTTTATAGAAGAGTAAGAGCCTCAGGTTCGATTCCACATTATGCTGGAAATTTTGCAAAAAAAGTTCTTTTTCAGTGAAAGATGCGGAGCCAAACCGCAAAAATGTAGTCTGTTTCAGCGATAGTTGGGTATCTGTGCATATTTTCCGTTTTTCTCTTCACCCTCTCGAAGGCCTGCGCTCTTTCTCGGGTTGTCTTTCTCCCTGACGTCCTTCCGACAATCTTCCCCAGTAAAATAGACTATAGAACCTGACGGTAAGTGGGCTGAAGCTTTATCAGGAGGGAGGGGCGTGATAAAAATTTTTTTCTAGAAATTAGTGGCCTTGTAACCGAAATTAGAAAAAAGGGGCGGAAAAAAGGAGAGAAGGAAAAATTGAACATTCTACAGGGCGAGTCTAAAAATCCTGTGAGATAGGAGTTTTGGTACATAGTCAGAATGGAAATTTATGTATTGAACTAGTGGGAAGACGACTGGATGAGCATAAAAGGACTATTTTCCGGAAATTTTCCAGGAAAACTGGTGCTGGAATCCATTTCCAAAAGTCTAAACACCCGGAAATCGGGAATTTCTCCTGGAGACCTAAACAAGAAGCTTGCCGTCTTCCCAGATAATGGTACATTAATGATTTTCTTATTATTGTATTTTATTATTAATATTTACATGACATTTGCAAATGCAGCAATATTGACAACTTCGAAATAAAATATTTTTTTGCGTCAAGAATTTTCCTCCGTTTCTCTGCTACCTCCATTCCAAAGCTTTTCTCTCGCCATGATCGCACAAAGTTCGTTCGAACACACAGTTTAATGATGAGGAATCATCGCGCACTATGTTTGCTTTGACGCAGTCGTCAACTGAACAGACGTAGTACACACCATTGTTCATCGTGAGCGCGTAGTGACGCGCTTGGCGCTCTAGACAAACACCCACACTACGCCAAGGGATCATAATTCACTTGACTTCCGGCTACTGTAGTTTACCGTAGTCATTCAGGGGTTCACTGTTAGCTATTTACACATTTACAGCTTCAGTTACTGACTGGTCCTGCAACGATGTGTGTGTGTGTTTACGGCTGTTGCATGGTTTGCAAACTGGCTGATACTGGTTATTTCGGGAGAAAACATGCATGCACAGAACATGTGAATCAGGTGGAGGATGGCTATTTTTGCGTGGATTATTCGTTGTCCACCTTGTTGTTTTCCACAAACTGCCGCTTTACGAGCGCTCTTTACGACAGGGGTCTGAAATCCACGGTTTTTCTGGATTTATACTCGTTTTGGTTGGGTACAAGGACGTAAACGACGCTCTGCTTGAGAAATTAGAATTTATTGAGCGGCAGACGTTGGAAATTCCATGGAAAATGAGGTTCTTCAAGTTTTTTTCCAGTGCGGAGCCAGGATGAAGCGAATTTTATATGCAGAATGAGGGATTTATGTGGAAGATTCACTGAAGAATATTAATAAAGGAGCATGAATAAGCGGAGTAATGGATGAATGGCTGAAATTGCAACTTTTTTTTCTCTCCGTGACCTTTTTCCTCCTTCTTAGGATTGCAAATGCATTAGTATCCTGGAAAAAATTGTACTGAGAAAGTAGAAATCTTTACTTGTGATCAACTAATAATTTTTTTCGGAGGAATTTCTTCTGATCTGGCCTGAATCCATAACCTGCAGGACATCAACCCCGTGTAATCGACATCAACCTTCCTTGAAGTATGTCAAAAGCAAAAATCTGACACCCGCACGAAAAAAATTTCAAAAATGGCGCTTCTAGATAATTAAACAGAGAAAAATTGTGAGTTTCCAATTTTTGCACCCAAGAATTCCACAACCAATAAATTGTGGGGAATTACTGGATCTGGAATCATAATGCGCAATTCTTTGGGAGTAACCCAAAATTTTCAGGGATTGATTTTCAGGCCAGGTCCGTCACTTTCACCGCTGGCTACTGAGAATGTCAAGAATTTCGTTTCTGCCTACGACATTGCACTTGACAGCAGATTTGTTTTTTACATCGGCATTGGATGACTTGTTTTCTTTCCCTTTGAAGAAAATTATCCGTTTCTATTGGTTGTAATAGAGAATAACGGATGTTTTTCCTGAATGTAGCTACAAATTCTCCTTATTAGCCTTCATATATTTATATCTAACTATAGTTTCGTGCCTGTTTCCAAGGCTGCTATGTAAAAACCCGAGTGTGTTTCTGTAAACATGATATTTCAATAAAAAAACGATCTGTGTACATGCATCGCTGTTATTTTACCACTACATAGCGACTGGACAGATGTTCAATTTTATATATCATGTTGTTGGGTGGTAAATGGCCATAAACCTTGCTGGATCTGGAACTGAGCAGCTGTAATGTGTTTTTGCTTTGCTTCGCAGCAGTCGCTTAATTCATCCATAAAAATCTAGAAAGGATCGGAGCAATAAAGGGCTTCAGACTCTTACAATGAAGTAAAGTTGCCGATTGGAAGTTGAAGATTGGAAAAAGAAGTAAGAAACAAGAAGATCAGAAAGGATCCGTAAATGTTGTGTTTTATCCCACAGTAGTATTCTAAACTGTACTACACACTTTCCGACTAGTAATACTCTGATTCTAGGCTGCGAATTGCTCCTGAGCTTAAGGGAAGAGTATGAGGAAAGCGACAGAAAAAAGAAGGAATTTGCCCAGGATTCAATCAGAAACCACCTACCTTACTTAGAGTTACCCTGACACCTGGGTAAGTTCCGTCAGTCATTGTGGAACTGTACGATTTCCGCTATTTTCACAGAGAATTTATCCAGAGACGGGAGGAAATTTCTGCTATGTACGGTTAACATTTAACCACATTATCCAGAATTAGGCCGAGAGTGTCCAGTGTAGCCCAGCTATTGGTCTGAGGCGGGCATTTGTATTTTGACCGAAAGTGCTCCCTAAAGGGTTGTATTCGGGAGCTGCTGTTACACTGATAACAGCAATCGCTGTACATTTCAGTGACAATCGCAAAGACAGACAGACAAACGTCTGCGGTTAGTGCTAGAAGAACAAAGTGTAAAGTTTATATGGCACCTGAGGCAAACACATATATACTAGCTAGGTTTATGCCGGAACAAAGTCATCAGACATGTCAGTAACCACAGATTGAGGTGTGGATCGGAACGCACGCACGCACGTAGAGCACACGCGTTTGACGCGTCCATTACGTGTAATTCAGAAAATCAAAAACAAATTCTCAAAGGAATGTGATAAACATCATGAGCAAAGAGATAGAACTACTCATTCAAGTGTTTCTCTACTTTTAAATTTTTAAGTATTTATTAGTATAATATGTATAGATAATGTACTATACTATTACTATACTTATTATGTAGTATAGTAGTAATATAATATACAGTTGTATAATATATACTATAGAATAATTATGTATAAGATTTTATGTATAATATAGTTATAGTTGTAGTACAGTTATAGTTGTAGTAATATATACTATAGAATAATTATGTATAAGATTTTATGTATAATATATAGTGTGCATATAGTAGTAGCATAATAATACGTAACTACACATATGTGCGTGTACTTCATGTATAACATAGTATAGTATAATGATATATAATATATAATAATAGTATAATAATATATAGTAGCCATAGAATAAGATATATAGCATAGTACAATAATTTACAATAAACGGCATACAGAGTGTATGCTATAGTAGCTATAATATATAATAGTATGGTATGTAGTAACGTGTACGTAGTAGCTGATGTATTTATACGTACTACATATCATAATATAACACTTTATAATATACAATATAATATTTATGTCCATGTATTTAATTTTCATCTAAGTGCCGATCATTAATTTGCAATTGGAGGAAAATACGACTTGCTATTTCATTTTTAGCTTCACAAGTTAAGAATTAGATTGTTTATGAGCAATCACCTGTTTTCTTTCTCAGTATTCAATTCCTGGATCATAAATAGACCCTGTCGTAAAGGAATACAAGCATGTTAACGAGCTGTTGTCACCACCATGTGACTCTTTTCTTTTCTATTTTTGTAGGAGAACGACGGCAGCTGCTGCTGTCAACACATCGTTCCCATACCGCGCCACCCCGCAAGTTCCGGTGCTTCATCACAGTCAGAAAAACACTTCACTCTGGAAATAATCACGACTAGTGGCCAGTCAGCGTTCCTGTCATTAGCGTCGGAAGGATGGACTGTTTCCGAAAAACACGCCGCCACGACGTATACACGCTCGCTCGCACGCACGCGGCGCGTTGTTGTGTGCCGGCCGCTGCTTCAGTTGTGTTTTTAACATTTTTCGCTGACGTGAAACTCTTCACACATACACACACAGTCGCATAAACATAATTGCATTTCGAATGGTGGGCGGGTGGCACATCCGCCGGCCGCGGCTCACTACACACACACATTTCGCTGGCGGCCCGCGGAAAACAAGTTTTCCTCTTCAGTGGTGAAGGCGCGGCCATTGCTCGAAAACACGCGCATGGACAGAGAACCGACGCAGCCGGCCATAGAACCGACCGAGGTCACTCGCCGGTGTTTTTCCGCCAACCAGCCAACCGGTGGCGGGGACCAGCTGCGGGCGGCGCGTTTTCCGCCCGCGGCTGGTCACTCTGCATGGAAGCATGGCAGGAGGGGAAAAAGTGCACTTGTGGGATGTCCTGGACGATTCTGGTTTCCGCCGCTTCCATGGGCTTTGTTGGTTTTATCGCGGCAAGCAATCTCATGCCATGTCCAGAGTGACAAATGACAATGACATTGTTGCGATCTGGTGGTGTAAACAGGTTGTAGAGTGGCAAGTTGCAGCTTACTAATCAAGGTTCTGGTCAGGGGAGGGGGATAGGCAGGGTTCTATCCATGAAAAACTCCAAGTTTATGGGATTTTTTTATGTTTACGAAATTTTTAGGATTTCTTCTGAGCAGACCAGCGCCAGGTATTCTGGTAGTGTCAGGTCGAGTAATGATAATAAAGACTAGAGGATTTTTTTCTGACAATGCTCCATCAAATTTTCGACTTCCTTATGCGTATGAAAATCCAGAATTTCTCTTGTGACTTGTTAATTCTTCCATAAAATAAGGGAACTCAGAGAAACGTTCTGGATCATTGTACACCTCCAGAAGCCGCATGCATAATTGAGATTACTCAAAGTAAATGCCTTAGCACACCCATGTTTACCCACTGTTAGAAAAGGTATTGACACATTTACCCCGGGTAATCTGAACGGTGCATCCAGGCCCAGAAAAGTGAATTTCCTGAACAGTTAACTATGGAGGCTCTGCAGTTAAAAATCCCACATCTTGATTGAATATTATGGCAGGTATAGCCAACTTACCCATAGAAAAATTGATTCAAATATATTCCCCTGCCTGCGCTCAAGCACTGCAGTATTCCCAGGAAAAGATCCATCAATTTACCTGCATGGAGATTTCTTCATAAAAAGACAGATTATATCAAATTAAAGCAGTAATTCCTCGTAATTGCTCGTAATTAAGAGAATTTGCAAGCTTTGCATGTCCTTTTTCCACAGAAATATCCTCTAGAAATCCAAGTGATGATCACGTGAACAAGTAAGGAACGGAACTAACCAGGGAGTTGGCAAGAAATTCTCAACTTGCAAGCACGTGCAAATCACGTTAGCTGCTTCGAGAGCAGCATCCAGAGAACTGCTCACGGCTCAGAAGGGGATGCCAACGCTGGATAAAATCATAAGGAGCACATTCTTGTTCTGCTTAGTTTTTACCAACAGCAAATGACCTGGGATTAGTTCTCACTCTCCCTCTAAGTTGTTGTAAATCTGAAAAGATGCAAGGAATACCTGATAGGAGAAGGTAGCACTATTTTCTTCATTCATTTATTTTACTTCTTTGAAAATTTCCAAAATAAATGTTACTACTTGTCAAACATGAAGTTCATTTTCCACTACAATCGTCGCAATTTCTGATGTTATTTAAGCCACTACAAATAGTGACGGTTTGTAGTTACAGGTGTAGCACAATAGCCAGCCGGAAACAGATGGAAAAGTCAAAGGAAATTCCAAGAAAATGAGTCAGAGGAATTTCCAGGGAAATGTCCTTGATCTCATGTAAGCTGGATTTGCTGGAGGATGAGCTGAATTTAGGGCTCGGATTAATCACGGAAGGGTGGGTAAACCCATACCCGATGGTACAATTATGTTTCGATAGCAGATGGCATAGGCCACGTGTGGTAAATGTGTTGATGAGTACCAGGTATGGGGTAAATTTCGATGCGTTGACACGTTTGCCAAGAGTAATTTCGATGGCGCATGTCGGCCCGGGTTCTCAAGTCCGAAAGTACTGCATTCAAATTTTTTTTAAATTAAAAATCTTCTAAATTCTAAAAATCTAAATTTCAGCGCATCGTTATCGTCCGCGTTAACTTTCACCTTTTTGGAAAAAAAAGTGTTGCAATCCTTCTCAATCGTTGCCAGGATCACTAGTATTTCTTTACTAGCTGCCCTACCCGGCTTCGCTCGGGTGATACATTACCTGCGGCGATTTTTTAATGTGGGCGGAAATCAACACTTACAACCACGTGAACCAATACAAACGAACACTGTTTGTAAATTTAAAAGCACAGATCAAGCATACATGCATATTCTCTTAAATACACACATCGTGCACACAAATAGAAAAACAAAAAAGGCTATCTTCTTGCCCATAAACATGAATATGATACAAACATTTCTAATTACTTGAATTTTTTTGTTTCTTTTTGTACTTTTTCTTTTTTTTTTGTTTTTCTAATTTTTTCTTTTTTTTGGTTTTTCAATTTTTCTTTTTTTTGTTGCTTTTACTTTTTTTCATTTTTTTTTGGTTTTTTAAGTTTTTAATTTTTTTGGGTTTTAAATGCTCTTTTCTACTTCTACTCCAATACTTACATGCAGTGCAATATAACCGATGTAAAAATATATACAACACCCTAACACAATGCATTAGGGTAAACAATATTCCTGGTTTTGCCATCGGGGGCATAAATATATAACTGCTTCGGTGTTCCGACCCTGGAGCATGCAACGTAAAGTTGACCATGCGAGAAACAGGGGGTTTCCAAGTTGATGCCTGCTACCCGGAGTGACTGCCCTTGAGCTTTGTTTATAGTTATTGCGAATGCAAGTCTCACAGGAAACTGCAGTCGCTTGAAATCAAAGGGCATGTCCGTAGGTATCATGGGAATGCGTGGGATGAAGACATCCTCTCCTTTAGCCTTTCCTGTTAATATTGTAGCCTCGATTACGTTTGGCATGAGGTTTTTAACGCAAAGCCTTGTACCGTTGCATAGTTTCGGTGGGTCCATGTTACGAAGCAGCATTATTGGTGATCCAACCTTTAAAACCAACCTGTGCGGTGGCATGCCTGGCGGTTCCAGAGAGTTCAAGAATTCTGTAGGGTAACACACAGCTTGTTCCCTATCTACAACAGTGTCGATGGACTCGTACGTTGCCGCTGGACCTGGAAGTTGGTTCTGGATCTCGGTGTTGATTTTGTTCACGCCGTCATTCATGGGAGCCAAAATCGCTCTATCGCAAAGCCATTGATGGTTCCTGAAGTTGTTAGTAATGTCTGGAAAGACTTTGACTATCAATTCTTCAGGTGATTCCGTCAAGTTACAGAAGTCGGATGGGAAGGAGATCAAGTCAGTGTCTGGATCCACAGGGAAGTCGCCGTCACCAAGGCGCAGTAGTTGTTGAGCAAAGCTCTGCGCACTCAAATCGCCCTGCAGATGAACTCTCATATTTGTGGTCAATGTCATTTTTCGAACATGCCTCCAAAGATACGAAGCTTTGAGACATGCGTTAAGTTCGTCCGCTGGTGTTGCTCGCGGAATAACAGGCAGGGTTTGGCGAAAGTCGCCCGCAAGAACTAAAACAGCTCCACCCATAAGGCGATTATTTTCTCTTATGTCTTGCAAAGTTCGATCAAGTGCTTCAAGAGCTCTCTTATGCGCCATGGTGCACTCATCCCACACAATAACCTTGCACGTTTTCAGTACTTGAGCTTTTCCAGAGCCTTTGCTTATATTACAAACTGGATTTTCGGAACGTGCAAGATCCAAAGGCAACTTCAATGCTGAATGTGCAGTCCGACCTCCATCTAATAGTGTGGCTGCAATGCCAGATGAAGCAACTGCTACAGCGATTTCGTTCTGTCTTCGAATTTCGGCGAGCAGAAGATTAATAAGGAATGTCTTTCCTGTCCCTCCTGGTGCATCCAGGAAAAAGAGTCCACCATTTCCATTCCTTATCACATCCATGATTGCTTCATAGGCTAACCTCTGGTCAGGAACTAAGAGAGGCTCATTTGCTTGGACGAATCTTTCCAACTCTTCAGCATTGTAGATCCTTTCTCGCAGAACTTCGCTCTGCACCAATTCAGCTCCAGTGCGGGATGGTGCGTGTAGGCCAAGTTCCGAAAGCGTCTTACTGCTGATGGATATACACTTGTCTTCAAGCAGAATAAGAGCCTGATTGAAAATCTCAGCGCAGAAGTTCACTTCGGGATTAGCTCTACGCTGCTCCCTTAGGATATCCTCGCTGAGACTTTCTTTATACTTCTCCCAGAGACTTTGCGGGTTCGATGGAGCACAACTTGTTAATATGATTGCGAACAGGCTCCGCAGTTGAGAAGGGAAGCAGGTCAGACATGCTTCAGCCAACGTGATGTCCCAGTGTTGGTCGTTTTCAAGCAGGCCACGTCTTTGACATGCTTCTCTATAAGTTTCGCAGACTTCGCCATCCACAGTCTTCAGGTCTGTGAACGAAGTTGGTCCCCGAACTGTGTGAAGTAATAGTCTCAGGAAGTAGCATTCGTCGTTGTTCGGGTGGACTGTATAGACCCGTCCTAAGGCGTCACTCGCACGGGCATCGCTACCTGGAACAGCAGCACCTTGTTTTCTCTTACAAAACACTTTCCTCGATGCGTTCCAGGTATAATACTTTGGCACCTCTGGATATAGAAGGGTTCTGGCGAATGCGTCTTGCTGGCATAACTGGAAAAATGCCGTCAGTGTTGTATTAGGAGGATTCGCCGCTCTTTCCTCAGCGTTATCAGCAGTGAAGTAAACCCGCTGTCCATTTTCCAGATGAACGCTCAGATGAACAACAGGAGGATAACGTTCGTGGATTGGAAAGGATAGAATGTGCCACACTCCTTCATTAGTGCTTGCATATCTCCCCATCAAATACTGCATGATCTCATCAAGTGCACCGTTTTCATTCTCTAGTCGAAAGACTGCCATATCGCTGCCTTTGTTAACGTATTTGCAGATGTACTTGATGGACTTTACAGAGTTGCAGTATTCAACGTTGATGTGGGCCTCAAACATTTTTGAAAGGAGAGGACTGTAAGGCACCACCCATCTGTTGTCCACCTCAATTTCTGTCTGCTGATTGTTCACCCTTACTTTCACCATCGCAGTAAATCCTCCTTCTTCTGGCCTTTTCCTTCTATATAGAGGGTAGCCATCGTTTCCGGTCTGAGTCTCCTGTATGAACTCCCGCGGATATTTTTTTGTACATTTTCTATCCTTCATACAGGGGGAGTTAGGATTCAGTGGACCGCATGGTCCATGAATCATGTTCTTGGTGATGATTTCGAAAAGTCCAGGATCTTGGTCTGGATTCGGAATCTCAGCGGAGATAACGTCGTCGATTTGAGTCGGATGGATCTTATCCTTAAGCCATATTAGAATGTGGGCGTGAGGGAGACCTCTTTTCTGCCATTCGACTGAATACAGCCAACATCGAGTTTCTCCGTAAATATGGCTCTTCGTGATAACATCCATAAACTTCGTGAGTTTTTGTTTAAAAACTCTCGCGATCAAATCATGGCGATCAGATGGTGTTTGGCCTTCCAGGAGTTCTTCTCTGATTTCCACCCATTCCGGATTGCACGTAAACGTGATGAATAGGTCTGGACGTCCACAGGTGCGAACATATAGCATCGCATCTTGAGCGTATTCGTGCATATGTCGTGGGCTACCTGTGAACGTCGCTGGTAATATGACCAACCGCCCAACATCCGTGGAATTGCCATCATTCGCTACAGCATCCCGCAAGTGGATGTAATCGTCTACTCGCAGCTTTCTCTGGTTGAGGCGGATGAAGAGAAGACGCTCACTCTCTATTTTGGCATACATGTCGACAATGAACTGATGGAAAGGCTGACGGCACTTCAAAAGGTGTTGTGATGATGCATCTCTTATCATAATTCGGCTTGCATAAAAGTCTTTAGCCGAAATTTTCCTGCTGGTCAAACTGCCTGTCCTGGGATCAGTTTGTTTTAGATTGAAGTGGTACCCATCTTCACCTTCCCAAAATATCACTGGGTATTGAAGAGCGTCGTATGATTGGTGTGTCTCCGAAATACGTTGCAGTGTGTCGTTCCGTTTCTGAATAATTATGTCGCGCCTATCGACGTCTTCACCAACTATCACTACTGCAACTTCGTTCACCGTAGGCGCGTTGAAACGACGCTCATGCTCGCCCGTTGGTCTCTTGTCAGCTCGGATGACGACCTTGTACTCGTCTGTTGGCATTCTTTCCAGAGCTGTTTTGAACAATTTCACCAAATTGTTATGCTGGTGGAACATCCTCTGCAGATCCAGGACAATGTTCCTTCTTGTGCCGCTGATATTTTCACAACGTTGATCAGCTTGCTGCTCTTCATTGCCCGTGAAATAGATCTGGAGGAATCTTGGATTCTCGTTGGGAAGGGGAAGCAGGGATCCAACTCTATGGTAAATCTGCCCCCTCACTTTGAAGGTGGGCATAAAACCGGGTTCCTGGACAGTGGCAGTTGTACCGAAGGACGTCATCTGGAAACAGGAGTTGTATTTTCTTATGTTCTGCAGAAAATGTTTCGATACCGCCGTAGTTCCAGACATGTATGAACGGAGAGGTTCAGGTGGAGGGTTTAAAGGAGGTAGCTTAACTTTTCCTCCTGAGCAGCACATTCCAGGAGGCTCACCTCTGAACTTCCTCGCCTGGTAATGAGGGCAGATAACATCCATTTTCCCAATTACAACCTTTGGATGTTCTCGGTAATTGTAATTGGGATCGTATCGGAACGCCGCCAACCGTAAGTCAGCTCGCCTGGACGCTTGTCTTGAATTTGGGCGTTGCACGCGCTCGTTCTGGAATCGATTTTCGCGTTGCTCACGTGTTTCAGCAGCTCTCGATGCAGCAGCTCTTTGTTGTTGTTCGTCGAGCCTGGAACTGCGCCGTTCAGATGTTTCAGTGGCCCTCAATTCGGCCATCCTTAGTCGATTTTCTTCGAGCCTGGAATCGCGCTCTTGGGGTGTTTCAGTGGTCCTCGACTCAGCCATTCTCAGCCGGTTTTGCTCGAGTCTGGTGTCACGCTGCAAAGGTGTTTCAACAGCTCTCAATTCAGCAGTCCTTTCTCGTTGTCCTTCGAGCCTTGAATTGCGCTGTTCGGGAGTTTCAGCGGCCCTCGACTCAGCCATTCTTAGCCTGTTTTCATCGAGCCTGGAATCGCGCTCTTCGGATGTTTCAGCGGCCCTCGACTCAGCCATTCTTAGCCTGTTTTCATCGAGCCTGGAATCGCGCTCTTCGGATGTTTCAGTGGCCATAGACTCAGCCATTCTTAGCCGGTTTTCCTCGAGTCTGGTGCCCCGCTGCCCAGGTGTCTCAATAGCCCTCAATTCAGCCGTCCTTCCTCGTTGTTCTTCGAGCCTGGAATCGCGCTGTTGGGATGTTTCAGCGGCCCTCGACTCAGCCATTCTTGGTCTGTTTTCATCGAGCCTGGAATCTCGCTCTTCGGATGTTTCAGCGGCCCTCGACTCAGCCATTCTTAGCCGGTTTTCCTCGAGTCTGGTGCCCCGCTGCCCAGGTGTCTCGATAGCCCTCAATTCAGCCGTTCTTTCTCGTTGTTCTTCGAGCCTGGAATCGCGCTGTTGGGATGTTTCAGCGGCCCTCGACTCAGCCATTCTTAGTCTGTTTTCATCGAGCCTGGAATCGCGCTCTTCGGATGTTTCAGCGGCCCTAGACTCAGCCATTCTTAGCCGGTTTCCCTCGAGCCTGGTGTCACGCTGTTCGGATGTTTCAGCGGCCCTCGACTCAGCCATTCTTAGCCGGTTTTCCTCGAGCCTGGTGTCACGCTGTTCGGATGTTTCAGCGGCCCTCGACTCAGCCATTCTTAGCCGGTTTTCCTCGAGTCTGGTGCCCCGCTGCCCAGGTGTCTCAATAGCTCTCAATTCAGCTGTTCTTCCTCGTTGTTCTTCGAGCCTGGAATCGCGCTGTTGGGATGTTTCAGCGGCCCTCGACTCAGCCATTTTTAATCGGTTTTGCTCAAGTCGAGCATCCCGCTGCTCCGTTGTTTCCGCAGCTCGTGATTCTCTCATTTGCTTCGCCTTTTGGTCCACCCTGCTTAGAGAAGCTCGCTTCTTAGGGGGCATTTTGGCTGAAATTACAACTTACTTTCACTTTAAGCACACGTAACTTTCAGGGCTTGGAAGGTTGAGCGCAGAAAACGTGCCGAGGCAAGTTTTCACAGAACGCAAAGTGCGCGGATTCCCGCCAGTATTTATGCACTGTCGCGGGGACATGCCCCGCCTACTGGGGGGCGGGGCATCCCAGCACGACGGCCTATATATAGGCCGCCGACCGAGCCAGTGCTCCGCACCACTGCTGCGGCAGCGGTGCCGCTGGTGCGTCGAGCTGCGCTCGCGCGTCTACTCCCGCCGGTGCATCGGGCTCCCGCTGCAGTACGTCCGGCCTCTGGCAGGACGAACACGCCCGTGTAAAAAGTACCTCAAACTTGGGTAATTGAACCAACGCCCCCTCGCTTGCTCGGTGCTGCTGCGCCGTATGTCAATCAAACCTGTAGGTGTGAGAGGGGAATCATTCGGAAAGGATAAAAGAAATGGTATAACGCTTGAATTAACGCCATATTTGTGTTCAGCATATCAGGAAACCCCTGTAGGCATGTCCTCGCCGATCCCTGAGCAAAAGTGTACGAAAATCAATAAAATCAATAAATCGATAATATCGTTCAAAATGGTTGCCATTTTCGTGCTCAGCATATTGGAAAACCCCAGTAGACATGTCCCCGCTACACAATGAACAAAAGTAGCAAAAAATCAATAAAATCGATATAATCGATAGGGCAATCTATAGTCTCGAGCGTAAAGTAGCCTATAACCTCCGCCGGCCCCCGAAGAACCCACATGCAAAATTTGGTCCCGATCGGTTCATCCTCCGCGATTTCTATTCGGAACACACAAACACACACACACACACACAAACACACACACAAACACACACACACACAAACACACACACAAACAAACTTTCACTTTTATATATACAGATTTGTTTACTTTTTGGTCTGGTCATTTCATTGTAATCGTATATCATTGTAGTGAATGTTCAGTGCATTCTTCGGCAGTTGGTGCCCAATCGCCTATTTATCTGTAAATTTTCTTATATATCTTCACTTTTTTATGGTAATTCCACCGAACCTGCTCCATATTTGCTATAAAGCTCGGATCTGAGAGATATGTATCAGCAAAATGTCCAGGTACCTTACCTTATTATAGATTTTGGTCTTTGTTCCCGAGCATTACGCAGACAAATAATTTCTTTCGACCCTAGAAACTGTGCGGATCGGGATATCTGACTGGGGTATCTCCCTTTCCATCTTTTTTCCTGCTTTTTCTGCGATTAATATTGCATTAGGTGAGAACCATTGATTTGTACTGCTATAGCCACAAATTTCTGGCCTCTTATGCTTCATTGAGTTGAGTTTACCCATGGTAAACATGTTGACGTATCCAAACTCACACCTAACTTGGTACCCATCAACATGTTTACCTATAGGTTACGTTATCTATACCTAGCTGCCAATGATGATGAGTAACCATGGCTGTGAGCGCATGGGTATGAGCTTACTCAAACATCTGGGCCCTGTAGCCACGACTCATCATTCTGGGGATGCCCAGTTGAGCTCCTGATTTGTACACTACTCCGCAGAAGCCAACGAATGTTCCTAGGTGTTGTTGCTCCTTTCCTTACGTCCATGGGGCCTCCATGGGTGCCATTCACCATTGAGTTTACCCACAGTGAACTCGAGTGCACATATCGCATCATATAATCGTGACTACGGGGTAAATTTGAAGATAAAGCGCTCTGTGGAGCAAGGGGGAATGAATACCTCTTTCACGTTTACCACAGAATGAGCGAGCTTTACCGTGGGGTTGTTTACTTTGCGGTAAAGTTTTACCCCATTCAGGATGACAAATAGCGCCCCTGAACCCTGCCAGACATAAAATCTCACTGTGGTAGAGATAATAGCTAATTTTCGAGGACATTTCTACTTCCACAGAATGTTGACGCATTTAAAATGAGCTCTAGCTAATAGAAACAGCCATTTCCACGAAAATATGCGCTCATTGTGCTTGTCATGTGCTGTTGGAGTGTTGTAAACACAGGAACGTGGCCACACACAGCTATACCGTAGATCTCCAACAGCCACTATGTACTGAATATGCCAACCCCCCACCACCAGCCAAACAGCCAGCCAGCCAGTCTCCTTCTCTATTAAAAACCACGCGTAGGAGTAACAACGGGTCCTGTTGGAGCGGCAGTGAGAGGGATCAGCTGACATTTGACTCGGACAAATGCTGACATTTACACAGCAGAAGTCACTCTTAATGGGCTAATTATCCACAGGGAGGCCTTTGGATGGAAATGGAGCGGTAATCCGCGGAAATGAAGCGCAATTAAGAGGATTTTCGAGCACCGGATGTTCTTTTTTCCCAGAAATATAACGCCAAAATTCACGTGCCCCTCGCGTGAAGATTAATTAAAGGATGTGTCAGTGGATTTGCCCTATTGGGCAATGCCATTTCCTTTCAAAAAAGTGCCCAACACAAATAACGGGAAAAAAGAACGGCTGGAACGTTCCAACATGAGCGACTGAGCGACGTCGGATAGACAATCGTCACTGGGGCAAAATCTTAGCGTTGGAGCATGTTTTTCTGCATCCGCAGGTGGCAAGCCTAAGTTGAATTTCGTGTTTCTCAGGAAAATCACGTTGAATCAAGGGAAGAATACACTATTTAATCAGCGAAAATTATTTCTGACTCTGTAGATTAATATCGTTGAAAATAAATAGGTCGCAAGGCAGTAAAAAACAGCTGCAAGGGTTGTAATTTGACGTAAAATTGCAGAAATCTGCACACATGTAGTTTAATGCGTGTTCTTTTAATTCTTACACTCGTTCCACCGCATTTGCTGACGTAAATCCAGCAGGGTTTCATATTTTAAATAGGGACAGACGGAGTGGGCGGGGTCAAGCTACAAGAAGCCCTGCTGCAAAGGTGTCCGGGTGCTTCTGAGACTATCAGTTGAGATTCTACGCTATATTTGGTGATTTGAAGGAAAAAAATAAGTTTCCATGTTGGCAAAGTTTGTGATGCGAAAGCAGTCCTTTACAAAAGAAGCAGGACTGCGATCTCAACCGTCAGTGGGCGTGGCGAAGCTGCAAATCACGCTCCGGTGTACGAATTACAGTGAAAATTACAGCCTATCAAGGGGTTTTTTCAGTGATGTGGCGAATCTACGCGGATAAATTTCTGGAACAGTGTTTTGTAGGACGCATAGGCACCTACTAGCCTACTGGCTAACGGTTCCGGTCCTTCCGCACACCTTACATATTTTTCCCATATGTCCTTCGTATAACAACCCAAAAACTGTATCTATTCATGCAAGTTTACCCAAACATAAGCAAATTATTTGAAAGTACAGATTATACTCGACCAAGGAACATGCAAAGTAATCCTTTACCCTGCGGTCCAACCGCAATTTAATCCGTCTAATGAACTCACAGAAGAACCTTTCATTAATTTCTTTAACCAGCGAAACGACCGCAGCAACAAAAATCGTCGAAATTGCCGCGTCTCACCACTCTGTCGAGGTCTTCCCTAGCGGGTTTTTCGTCCTTACTGCACTCGCTTCACCTTGAGAGCGACGATTTATTCTGAATGCTATGTGACAGCACTTGACAGAGGTAGCTCGGGACGTGACACTAATAACTTCGCGTAATCCTGAGAGAAGCAATTGGGGCACTCAGACAGTAAAACGGGCCAAATATGTATGTATGTAGCTGATAAACATATTATTTCATACTTTTAGCAATTTTCCCATTTTTTCTTTCTTTTCCAGACCAACGAAATTACCAACAATCAAATAGCTGTCATCCAGAAATCAAGTTGATCAAATGTCTGATCTTTCTGCAGAAAATTCTTGAGACCTGTGGTGAGCGAAGCACAATAGGAGCTGATCAATGCTGTTTGTTAGTTTCTGTGAGGGTTTCCCACCATAATCCTCAGAATAACGTGGAAGTCATGGGAATTTTTGGCCTACGACGTACGGGTATACGAGGGAGTCCCAGTGAGCTTCTGGAAAACATGAAAAAGTGGCCTTTAGAACAAAATTTCTTGAAGTTTTGGGCATAAATTATACATGTTACCGTGAATTTGAAGGAAAATTACAACAAATGTCACAAGATCCACGGTGTCACAAGATCCACGGACGAAATGTTTCTATAAGCAAACATCGTCGTGAGAAGTTTCTGTTACATGAGATTCAATACTCCATAAGGATTAACTGCTGCGGAACATCCGAAATCATCGGATATGTTGGGTGTAGCAAGAGTTTTTCTTCTTTCAATGTGTCTAAACTCCTTATCGAATTTACTGGAACGAAATTAACAGGTGCTATTTTTCTGCAATGTTGAAGGCTTCTGCTACTTATTTCTGCGATTATTGAAAAGAAAAAATTAGTATGAATGTTAGTGTTTAGTGTTTATACATATTCGGCTTCTTTCCAGGTTTGATTTTGTTTTGTACAATTATGTGCTTAGGACCTTTATGTGAAGTATAAGTAGAACAAAAATGTACTCTTAACCTTCTAAGAGCATGATTCAGAATCAGCTCCTAGAGAAAGGAGGGTGCCATACTCGAAATTTGCCCATGAAAGGATCCCTTAGAGCCCATTTTTCTGGATTTCAACACTGCCAAAGCTATAAATTCAGTTTCCACTCGACAGCGACACTGTCACGGTGTCATAGGCGTTTCGTTGAAATTTCCTCGCAAAAATCAATCAACAAGCTGAACCAGTGTGACTCATCGCACCAGGACAAGGTTATGCACCATAAGCGTGTTTTTCTAGGACGACAAGGTTGAGCGTACGACGACGAGGAACTAGTAATTGGCTGATGGGTGGAAGAACCAGATCAATTTGCGAGCGAAACGCTGCGAACGGGCGCCGACGGACGGGCGCCGCAGCCGTCGCGGTCGCATGCGATCGATGCGCGTCGACGAAGCGACGACGATCTGTGTTTAGGCAGGTCGTACATACATGAACGATGTGTAGTTGGGGACCAACAGAAGGGAATGTTCGAATGGTTAGGCTGTTCTGAGTTAGCTGGGAGGCTGAAAGCTGTCTTTCGCGTGACATAGCACGTGGACAGTTTCTCAACGTAAAATTTATTTATTTATTTATTTGAATACACCATACGGTGTGTCATGAGAAAATTACATCAAACGACTTCAGAAACAACAAAAAAAGGCATTACTCTAGAAGTAAAATGACAGGTAAAACTCGTTAATATACGCGAAAAAAATGTCATGAAATCTCAAACGCGGTGAGATCATTGAGAAAAATATTTATATTTATTTGTTTATCAAATGCGCTCAAGATGTTCCATGCAAAGAAGGAAAACAACAGGGAACAGCAATGGGCTAAACCAGGATACACATAGGAAGACACATTATCTAGAAGCGTTCTAAGCAGAATGCATTGAAAAATTATTGTAGATTGAATCAAAGTGCAGCCACAAGAGTTTCCGCTCGGCATCGTCAACATCGTCGCCAAAATCAATGAAAAAAAAAGTAAGGCTTATTTTGTAAGAAGAAAATTCAAAACGTTTAAAGGTTTGGCTACACAATTTCAGGTGTTTTCAATATTCATCGCCCTGCTGTAACCTTAGTGTGCATAATCCTCGATAAACAGTAGAGCATTTTCCTGGATTTTTCCAGAAAAGGAACACTGCAGAAGTTACTTCACTCTGTCCTTGCAGAAAAATCTGGATTTGTTCACGAGATTGGTATTTAGTTGCGGGGCTCTCGTATAGGCGGACTGGCATTGATTTCACTGGGTTTGAATGCATCACTGAAATCATGGATGGGTAATCTCACATGTATGGATTACCCATTGGTAGCAGCTGGATATGAGCAACGTCATGTATAGGTTAAGATGTTGATGGATACCAGGTGGAGGGTAAATTTGGGTACATTAGCATCTCTTCCGATTAGTAATTGGTATTCTCAACGATGTTTTATAGGCCTGGAAATAAATATCGCTTCAATCAAGTTCAGTTGGCCGTTGCCAAGGTAAGGTGGTGCTCCATGAAAAGATCTATTTGCTAAAATGGAAAAATATTCTTGCAAACGGTTATTTAGAGATTTGATGCCAGGAAAATACCACACCTTACCTTTTTTGGCCTAGTGGCCGAAGTTTTGATGCTGAAAGCAGCTATTCTGAAAATGTCTCAGCAGCTTAAACGTGATTCACACTCCTTGATATTTCAAAAATAGCTTCAATATCCATAATGTTCCTTTTGTTCTTTTTTCACTGCCTTTGAAGAAAGATTTATTGTGAAAAACACTTGAAATAAATCCTCGTACTCTTAGCTTCCTAGCAAAGTACATTGTTTATGTATTTCAGCACAAGAACCAGGAAGTATTTTATTATAGATTGCAGTTTTTCAGGATTTTCATAAGCTTCACCTTTAGAACTTCACTTCCGAATAAAGCTCGAGAGAATTTTCCTTGGAAAAATGTGCTCGTCACTTTGCACTTCACTCGACAATGCCTCTTCACCCTTTGCAGGCTTTTTACTCTGAGGCCAGCATTCTGCAGGAATTCTGCAGGAAACCAGATTTTCCACCTCGAGAGCTTCCAGGAAAAGTAGCTGACCTGGCATGAGCCACACGACGAGAACCGGTATTCGCAAATTTTCACAGGAATACCAGAATCACCCAGCAGATCAATGATCAATCCACTATCACTTCACAGAAATCGCTCTGTCATCGGGTAAGGAACACCGTATGAGGTGACACCATGGCGCTGGCGACAAAAATGGTTCGATTTCCCAGGCGCTAGTGATAATCGGGCAGTTCTCGCCTACTCGCGCTCGGCAGCCAGGCCGTTCCGCGTTCTCCGGCAACATTTTCCCGAGTACTTGTTGATCGTAACGAGTTTTTCCACAGGCATTCCATGGCGTTCTGTGTCAAGAGGCCGGTTTTTTCCTCGCTCTCGCGCCCACACGTTGTTGTTCGCTGCTGTTTGCGTTTCTCGCTTTCCGCCGTTTTTGTGTTTTTCTTCCTGATGTCGGACCAATTATTCATAGAGCATTGGCTTGACGTAATTCCGGGGGAGCATGAATAATTCAGGAGGCGACGTAGGCCAAGGTTAATGAGATGCTGCAGCTGAGGTAAAGGACTGTGTGGAGTAGGAGAGAGATGAGTGATGGTGGAGGGCTGGTGTTTGTTTGGAGGGAAAAACCAGTCCTCATGCAAGTCCAGGAAGAAATTTCCTGTAAAATTATTATTTTATCCCTCATAATTTTCACTTTTTTCATTGAATAAATAAAAAGTGAATAAGCAAGGAAATTATTAGATAAAAGGATAAAAAGAGGAAGGAAGTGGGTAATGCATTCGTATTTTTCTATTTTCCCATACTTATAAAGTCATGATGCTCGTTAATGGTTTTGTATGCAGATATCATGCCAGCATCTCTTCCTGAGAAACTGAGTAAAAATACTTGTAAAAAAAACGATACAGCTTTTTGATACCTTTGTGGTGAATTAATTGAATAAACAAGTAAATAATTAACAAGTTAACAAATAAGCAAGAAAACAAACAAGCACAAATAACCTTAAATAAAAAGTAAATCTTGAAGAATGAGCTTGCAGCTCGTTGTTTACCATGCATCGAGGAAAAACGAAAGTAAATAAATATGTAAACAATAAACAAATCTAAGAAAAGTAGTCATGTCGCATCGGCAAAATCACTAATAGGTGCATATTTTATATATATATGTATTTTAAATTTTACTACTTTGACTTTTGTTCATTACTTGTTAAGTGACTTCATCGCCTTTACAATGACTTCCTTGAAAGTCTATGTCTTGACATGACACCTCTTGATGGTGTGTAAAAAATAAATAAAAAATTAAGTAAATGAAAAAAAAACAGTTAAATAACTACATAAGTAAATAAATAAGTGCAAAAATAATATCAAGCAATTGCTGAAAACCATTGATTTCGTTTATCACCCGATGTTATTTTCTTCCTCATGATCTTTGCTTTTTTTAAACTTCTACTTGTTTTAGACATTACATCCTAAGGATCAGTAAATCAATGGGCGAAAAATCAATAGAATCGGAAAAGTTTGTGATCTACGAAGGCCAATGAGGTAAACAAACCTGTGTTTTTATTTTGCAGAATAAGAAGTAGGGTGAGACTGTTCAGCTAACAACAAAAAAATTCAGTAATTGTTTGGAAACCCTCATACTTTAATCACGGATGATTCGTTCATTGTTTGTTTTCAAAAACCTATTTTTTCTTTTTCACTTTTCAAAAAAAAAATTTCAAGTTTCAACCCAATCCTATAATCTGGTTGGTAGGAAGGTTGTTTGCTGAAGGGCTTTGATAAGATCGTATTACCAGGCGATTACCACTCCATTTTGTTGCGGCGTGCCCCTACATTACGTTACCTTACGCATACGCAATTTTGCATCAGCTTTGCAAAATTTCCGGAAACTCTAAAAATATCCTCAGCATTTCCGGAATTTCCACCATGCAGGATGTTTTCTGTTTGCAGTGTGGTGTTGTTTTTTCAGCGCGCGCGCGCGGAAGCTGCGCGGCGTTCTTGACCGCCCAGCGGCGACCAGTCGCGGCGGCTGAACGAACAAACAAAGCTATGAAATTCGAGCCATAACTTCTGGAACGGCTACATTTTCTGTTGACATTCTTCTTTCCACTTGGAACAGACACATAAGAGAAGATTATGGAGCCGGTTTTTAGGGAGAAACCGCTGGGAGGAAGAATTAATTAGGAGGTAATATTCGTTGGAGAACCTATGGAAGGTATCCAGGAAGTAGATGATGACAAAGGATTGGTTTCAAGGACATTCACATTGAGTTAGTGCGCGAAGTTATTTGGTAGGCTTTTCCTTGAGAATTTGTACAAAAACCCTTAAAAAATTCACCTGTTGTCAAGTATTGAAAATATAGGACCAGAATATGCAGAGGGTGTGGAAGGTTGTGCAAAATCGGTCTTGGGTTGAACTGTTCTCTTTTGGGTTACTCAACCACCTGATAGTGCTCCTTGTGTGCTTACAGAACATACAAACTGGTACACGACACCTTTGCTAGAACTACTTTTCCACCACCTTATTTGCGCACAAATGTTTTGCAAACAGTGCCCCAATCACAAAATCTGCGCCAATGTCAACAGCTTTTCTATGGTGTAGGTGAACATACCACCTCTCTACTCACACAGCTCGTAGAATCCCAACGATATGGGCGTGGCCTACGTCAGGTCGGGGGTGGGTCGGCGGGGGGGGGGGGGGATTTGCAGAAGAGGCATGAATTTCTCACGAGCGTGAAAGAGACGTGCGAACAATGAGAAACACCATTGTGGTGTCCCGCTGCGATCTCACGTTAGTCCGCTGGCGTTCTAGTTGCGAGGGAGAATTGTGGGAACACGGGGGGGGGACCGGGTAGAGCTACAAAATTTGAATGTCTGTCCAGGGGTAGGCTTCAAGGGAAAGAATGATTGAAGAGAAAATAACCTGACAAAGAGCTGAGATATGCTTAACATGCTATTGTTATCTGGAAGTTTTTGGGTTTTTGGTTAACTCTAGAAGGAATATTGCTGCGCTAATAGCCCTGTAAATGTTAACTATGCTTAAGCGAATCGTCTTGCAGAATCGCTCCGGAAAGATCCATAATGAAGTTCATTCATGGTCTTCTTCGTGCACAACTCATCATGGGCTTATCATTCCCGTCAACTACCCTCATCAGCCACTCCGGAGAATCCTTGAACTCCTCAATCGTTGACCTCCGCCAAGAATCCTAATCAGTCTCACGCACAAACGTTATGCCAAAAATATCTTCTCAGAGTGATTGGTCGCAGTAATTTCCAATTTCCTGGCTTACATAGTTGTGCTAGTGGTCTTTCATTTGTACCAGATGTCTAATCTAATTCGACTGCAGGGTTTTATAAAAGCTATGGAAGGACTGGAAGAGATACTTTAGATAAAGATATCTTTGTGGATAAGATATGAGCTGATTCTCCGGATTTTGAACACTTGAGCTTATGAAATGCCCTTAACCATCATGCGATAGCAAGAAATATTGGGGAGGTGGACATAAAATATTCTCTAAAAGGGTTATCGGACAATTACTACACGCGAGCGTCAGGCCCCGGCAAAATAGTGTACAGAAAGCTGCTTTTACAGTTTATTTCCCAGGAGGAACCGGTCATCTTTGAACTAATGTAATCAATAAGTGCTACAGTGAGTTGAGGCATTCTCTCAACTACATATATTTGACTGTTTCTTCCCAGGTTCAAAAAGGGAAAACGCGACGCGACGCGTGTGGATGGTAGGTGTCCGTAAATGCTCTAGAAGCTCTCCAGAATTACCCGTTCTCTGCTTGGGAACCTAATCTCAATTAGCTGATTTCATAAGAAAATACTATATTTTCCTCGGGAAAACTTCCAGCTTGGACTAGACCTTTAACAGAATGCAGGGGGCTGGCATCTGCTAAGTTCTATGGCTATCAGCTCTATGGGTATGGACATATTAGAATAAGTTGGACCAGTGTGATGAATTAAGGCAGGCGCTAAGTTGAACAGATGACCAAAGACATAAAGAAGGCTCGAAATTATGAGGATATAAAATTCCACAGAAGCATGGACTTCGTCATATTTGTTATATTCCTGCGGAGGAGCCGGTGAAGATAAGGTATGAAATGTGCAACAAAATCTAAAAGGAAAACCTCACTAGAATTGGTGAACCAACATCTTCCCATGATTGACACCACGTACAACGGCCGTGGGACAGTTTTTGAGAATAGGGCGCAGAAAGAATACAAGTGAATGGATCAAATTTTGTCTATGAGTTTACCAATTCCTTTTTTCCAAAACACTAGGTAGGTGTAGCTTGAGTACAACTGGATTCTATTATCCTTGCTGGTAAAATATAAAATTTTGGTAAATTTGAAAACCACTTGAACTTTCTTAACTCTTTACCAACCAGTGGTCCCATGTTACCTCAATTGGTAATCATTTGAAAATATAGTAAAGAGCTGTTTTTTACTTCCATAAACAAGTGATAACTCCATGACATTCAATTTTTAATTGGAATTTCAATGAAATTATCAATTATACTAGGTTATCAGCTATACTTAGAACTGAATGCAGGAGCCAACAACCTACAACCTTGAAAAATTTTTTATACCTTACGCCTGAGCTTTTAGTGTTTTGAATGGAATGCATTGGATTTATCACGATCACCTTAACTTCTTGTAAACATCTCCTAATCAGGCACACTTCAAACTTAATTAAAGATCAAGTGTTGATGCACTAATCGTGGACCATTGCAAAAGCCTGACCCAACGCCAATCGCCAACATTCGAAACGCTAGACTGTTAGCAACCTTCTGTGGAGTGATCGCTCCACAGTAGCCATTTTTTTTTGAGACAGCTTTAGAAACCACACACAGCCCGTCTGGTCCGCAGTTTTTGCAGAACAATGACGACTACGCGAAATTGCACAATTCCTTGCTCGGATAATGAACACTTGTGGTGCGGCTTTGTGTGGTTTTTCGTCTGGCCACGCAACTAATTGACACTAATTATCGCATTCGCCTGCAAACCAGATGAACTGGACAATGCGCGATGAACTAGATGATGTGAACCGAGCGAAGATCAGCCGGCCGGCGATCCAGGATGGATTCTTTCGACTGACAGGGGCCGACGGGAGTGACAATGACATGACATTGACATAGGATGCGGCTTCTACGGGTATGTCATTTGTCTCTTGAATATTACGACATGGTGAGGGGAGAAAAATGTACTTGTTCGTCTCGATTTTGCATAGAAATAGTATAACATGTAGTATTAGAAATAATAATAACGGCATAATATTAGTAGAATAGTTAGTAATAACATTAAAATTAGTAGTAAGTAGTAATATAATGTACTAATAATAATACTAATACACTAGGAGAACTAACAATAATACTAATATACTCATATTAATTAGTAATATACCATGTGGTAGAATAATACAGTCGGATAACGTGCTACATACAGTGTATCTATGTAGGTGACATAGAGTATTAATAGTACTACACATAATACTACTAGCGCGCAAATAATTATACATATGAAGTATTAATAATAGTAATAACAGCATAATATTAGTAGAATTGGTAGTAATAACACCAAAATTAGTAGTAAATAGTAATATAATGTGCCAATAATAATACTAATACACCAGTAGAACTAACAACAATACTAGTATACTCATAACATTCAATTAATAATATACCATGTAGTAGAATATTACAGTAGGATAACGTGCTATATACGGTTTATCTGTGTAGGCGACATATAGTATTAATAACACCACATATAATACTAACAATACCAGTGTACTAATAATAATACTAGTACTGATAATAATACTCAATAATATATGTGCTATATAGCAAAACGACACGGTAGGATAACCTATAATCGTGAAAAATTCACATAGGAAAGTCAGTGTGTAGTAATATAGTATATAGTGGAGTTTGTTCTTTGGATTTAATTTAAAACTAGCTTGAAAGAGAAAAAAAAACGAGTTGTTTTCTTATTTAACTTGCTGGAAACTTTTTTTTGTCAACTCTCCGAAATAAACTTGTCAGATCACATCATGATTTAATTTGTCACTTAACTGTAACTGGATAAACCTACATCATAATTCAGTTAGATAATTAGCTACCATTAGCTCTGGAACGGAAAGAAAATGATGATGCGATTAAGATAATGATTCGCTGGAACTTTAATGATTTGCGCAAAGAAATTCGGGAAGGAAAGGAGGAAGAAAAGTGTGAATGATTTTTCCGAATCGTTCTTCAGCCACATTTGAATAATCTCACCAAGAAAAAAAGAGGAGCAGTGTTTTTTTCTGCCCTTAATTTTTTTCTGTGAGAAGATTTTCTTCCACATTTTCTTAGGTAGTTAATCTTTTATTAGTTGGGGCACCGTCAGATTATTTTGAGATCACTCCATTCATCCAGGGGGACGTCAGGATTTTTGATAGGATCCCACCTAGATAGGAGGAACTTTTCTGTGGAAAATCGAAGCCAAAGTAACACTATAGAGTGCCTCTAACGCAGTCAGGGCAATCAATTTAAATTACTTGCCATTTTGGAAGCATAGAAATTAGGGAAATGATGAAATATCTCTATTTTTTCACCTTCCACAGCCATCTTCAAGACCCGAGTCGAGAAGGGGTCGTCATAATAGTTTTTTTATTCGTTGGGATTGAAGGAGTTCCTGTAGATTTCCGAAGACTCCATACCTCCGTCTCTTACTTTCTCTTATTATGCACAAATGAGTGTGTTTAAATAAACAGATAAATATTCTGCAGTGAAAAGCGATAAACTTCATTATAGTGCCTCGAAATTTTGGCGATCCTTAATTCCCTGGTTAGAAATTGTCGAGAAGATGGCCATTGCTCAACCCTTTAGAATTCAGATGCATCCACAGGGATAATAGAGGGATAGGAATGAACTTACGACAAAATTGATCCTTCTAAGCTTCCTTCTTTTCACGTTTTTTGCGGGAAATCCCAGGATTTTCTCGAAGAGAGTGAAATTTTCTGGAAGTGTTTCCATTCCTACTCAAATTCTTGCATTCTTAGATGTTTATTAATTCACATCTTAGCTTTATTAATTCATCACTTAGCTAAGAAGCACGTATCTGTCGTAGCATTTCTTCAAATCATATAAATTTCTCAGTAGATCAATTCGTAAGCCATTTTTCTCATATTGCCCATGGGTCAAACTAAGGCGATGGAGCGCCAATGTAGCTAACACATCAGCATCAGGCGAATTCCTCACCTAAAGAGCGTAGTTATTTTTTTCGAGCATTTCCGTTGGTAAATGAGGACAACGACGACCTATTCCTCTAATTAATGGAACAATATGACGTCTCGTCGTTCTCGTCGAAGTGAAACTGTTTCCCTAAGGATGTCGTTAATTTGGGCTGATTCATAGTTAAGGAGAAGAGGCAACACTGTCGGCGAATACAAACATTGTGATTTATTACTGCTACCTACTCATAGGAGGCCATAAATCCAGAACGACGTTTTTTCTCCGGGGAAATGTAAACAGAAAGAGAATAAGGCGCGATGCGGGGAAAAAATCCTAAGAAAAGAGTGGTGGAACCACTTCTAAAAAGACGATTATGGCGTTCTTGAAGTGTAACGAAAACGTAGAGTTTGATAGGATTCTTCCAAGAATGAAGAATTTCAGGGAATAAATGTTAACATTGAAAAAATGTATGTTTTCTGTCCGGAAAAATCATCAAAGTATCATTAAATTAAAAAGGACTAGTAGAATTGAATACTTACCCAGGTTGTTGTTGGTGCGCCAGGATTTCCTGCTAAGGCGGTGAACCATCTGTGAAGCAGCTTCTGCTGCAAGATTTTTTCTGCTGTTACCAGGTCTCAGCAGGACATTTCTTCAAAATTTCATGGGAAATACTGATGGGCAGCAACACTATCCGTATAAGTCCGCGTTTCCCACTGTATACTTGTCTTTGATTTTCCAAAATTTAGCCGCGAAATACATTAACTGCAAGGAGGATTTATAAAATTTTGCTTCTTCTCTCAAAGCAATGCAAAGAAAAGGAAGAGAAGACGTGGTTAACTTGGAGTTTTCAGCAAGTTGTCGCCACAGGTACCTGATGCGAGTTTCCTGCAAACTTCATGCACTCCATGCAAGCTGAACCAAATTTTCCACGTAGCATCTGTACCTTGAATAGGTACACCACACGCTAATCTGAACCGAGGCATCAAAAATTAGTTCTGAAGATGGCTTAATGAGTTTGTAAAGCTTCCCGCTCTAATGTCAGAATGAAATGGCCTCTCTCTTCGAATTTTACAATTTCGCTCATTTCAAAATATGTTTTCCTAACAGGGAATTGTTTTGGCCTTACTCTGTTTAGTCCACTGTTGTTAATTCAATGTTGTTTATTAAGCATATGATAGTTGCCCCTTAGTTTTTTCCACGCTGAACCATTTTTATTAAAAAGAATTCATTTAATATACAATTCAAGCGTTCACGACGGAATGACCAGAAATTTCATAGATTAAGCAATAAGAAATGGCTTCGGAGCTATCCGGCTAATCGAAAAGAGAAGCCTTTGACTAAATTAGTAGCTGGAAGAATGAATCTGCAGATATTCGTGTTCTAGAAGGTTTCACCTTACCCTGGTAAAATTGGAGTAGTGGTAAATAAAAATGGGTAGGCTGTTGTAGAAATTGTACAGTTTTGATGGCTGCTATCTTTCTCCATCAAATAAACCCAGCTCTGCTAATATCTCATCTCAAGCTACTCACTAGTAAACCCAAATCACCCAAATTACTCGTTTTACAGCCATCTTACTGCAGTAAATCGTCTCGGCTCGCCTTTGAGGCCGCAGACGGCGATAAATCACCGCGCGCGCGGCGATTCGTCGCGCGATAGGTTCCGTGAGCGGCGGCGCCGAAATCGTGCGAAAAGAAACGAGCCGCGTCGACGATATGCAAACAGCACAAAAAGTGCTCTTCGAGGGGTTTCCTATTCGTCGGAAAAAAGTTCGCGGAACTGTGCACGTCGCACGTGACATCGCACTTTTTGCACGTTCCAAGGTGTACTGAGCCGTGTCCTGAACGAGGAAAGGGTTTGACGTTTGGAGGTTTCGGGAGCGTTGAGAAGTACGGGGTTTCTTTGTGGTTAGCTTCGGGTCAGGGGTTTATCAGTAGGTCAGGGTAAGCAAAATTTCAAGGGTTCCTGGATTCTTAACACTACATTTAGGCTAGTAGGCCCTGCCATGGTGTTCTGAGGGCTAGAATTTTTTTGAAATCCTTACCTAGAAGTCCTAGAAGGGATGCACAAGTAGACCATACCACTTCCTCACTATTTCTTGTTTATTTATGCGATCAACAAGAATCAAGAGCTAGGATAAAGGTTACCAGCTAGAATAAAGGCTTAACGACATCATGAATGTACGCATGTTTATTACACGGTGAACCTATATGAAAATAAAACAACAAAACAGAAAAAAATCGAACTAAAAGAGAAACAAATACAACTAGGATGAGGTGACCAGTCGCTTGGGTAAGAATATATTGAGGTAAGAGGGTAAGAATATACTGAGTACTGAAATTGACTCCTAAGGTTTCTATAACCCGCCCAACATACTTATCAACGAACTTCGTTGTCGTGCAATTGTTTGCTTACTACTAGTTTTGATGAACTGATGAATCACAAATTCAAATACATATTTCTCTAGAAAAACCTGCTTTTCTGGAAGAATCCGGCCATTACTTCCCAACCTTCCTATTCCATTCTGACCAAACGACCAGGAAAAAAGCTTTACATTGTTTTGACAGCTCGCAGCTACTCGCACTGGCCACCCACACTACTCGTGACGTCATTCGTACTGATTTTACTGCCAACCGGCTGGCCAGCTGAACAGCTGATGTGTTTATGAGCGACGGAAAAAAAACATAGTCGTGAATAATCCGAGGAATTCGTGCCTCAGCGACATTTGTCATCGTGGACACGGCAATTCTACGAGGAAGCGTTGTTAGTTGTACAGATGGTGTAAGCTAGGGACGAGTATTACTTGTAATTGGTTCAAAAAATTGATAGTGAGAAACTTGTTGCTAGTTATTGGCAATGACCACAATTAAAATTTTATTTTGTTCAATGAAATCATAAAAATCACCTTGCATTTTAAGAGTTGAGCGTGCTGTTGCGTTGCGGTTGCACTGGGCAATCTGCCAGGTCTAAAAATCGATAATCAAACGCCGTTCACTTCGTAGTCATCCGAGAAAAGCTGAAAAATGCTCATGCACTGTGATGATCTGGCGTTCCCATAGCAGTTTTTATAAAACTAAGAATTGCGCCTTAAATATATTGAAATTCCTATACAACTTGACGAAGAAATGTGCGGCGCTAATAGCGTCTCAATTAGGCCACGCAACAGCTGTCTAGCAAAGAATTCTGTTAGGTATCTAATATTTTATTATATTTATTACATGAGGTACAACACTCATGTGAAGGGGCACTGACCCCAATATAACGACAAATAACATCATAAAACGTGAGAAAATGAACAGATAAAACAAACAAACATTAAGCAAGGAAAACGAGATAAGTCTGGACTGAGCACCATCTAAGCATCCAGGTGAGTATCCACGATATTAGAGAACGACCTAAGTTTGCTTGGTAGTGACTTCCTATTATGTAGCCTGAAATATTCCCTACCAGCACGGTTTGTGAAGAAGTGATACCTGCAGTTAAGTTTGGCTCGCATCACAAAGTATTTAAAGGAGTTACCCCTAGTGCGAGACGTTCTTGACGAACAAAACTCCTCAGGTCTAAGCTTGCAAAGTCCGTTGATGATTTTGTGGAACAAAATTAGGTCAAACTTCTTACGCCTATGTGCCAAGGTGTGTAGATTAAAATTGGCATTCCTTTCTTGATAGCATGGAATGCCATCATATAAAAAGCCTAGCGTTCGAGTCATCAATTTCCTGGTAAAATCATTTTGAACCCTCTCTAGTCTGGCTACAGTTGCCCGCTTGTATGGACTGAAAACTGCAGTACCGTATTCTAAAATAGGACGAACATAAGATTTGTAAGCCTGCAAAAAGACATCAGTTCTGCGTGTAGAAAGGGCTCTGAACAAGTTGTACATTGTCCTGGCAGCTTTTGCAGCAATGATCGTGCAGTGCGTATCAAAGCAAAGACTGTCTGTTACCAAGAAGCCAAGATCTTTGACTTCAGTCACTGCTTGAATAAGTGAATTTCCAACCTTGTACACAAAAGTAGGATTACTGGCCCCAATGTGTAGTATTTTGGTTTTCTCTTTGGACAGAGGAAGTCCCCAACGAATAGACCAATCGTGAATCGTCTCAATCGCGGTTTGCAGCATATTCGAATCACTTGAACTCGAAACAGTACGATAGATCTTAAGATCATCAGCAAAAGCAGTGCACCCAACTCCCGTGGAAGTAATGAGGGAAGGAAGCTCAAAAGTGTAAATATTGAAAAGAACTGGTGACAAAACACCACCCTGAGGCACTCCACTGGCGACACATCTAGGTTTGGAAAATGATCTATTAACCCTGACCATAAACGTTCTTCCAGATAAGAAGGCATTTATCCACTCCACAATACGTGGATGAATTCCAACCTGCTGAAGTTTGAGAGCGAGTTTCACATGGGAGACTCGATCAAACGCTTTAGCAAAATCAAAGTACACAACGTCTACGCACTTGCCCTCATCCACGGATCGTGTCCAGTCGTTGAGACATTGTAGCATAGCAGTAACCGTTGATTTGCCACTTTGGAATCCATGTTGAAACTCAGAAATAACAGAATGCTCATCAAGATGTTTCACTATTCTTTTTTTGAGTATCTTCTCAAAAGCCCTTGCGAAAATGGAAGTGACGCTGATAGGACGAAAGTTTTGTGGGGAACAATATGGCGGTTTTTTAGGAATAGGGGTAACATACGAGAGTTTCCATCTTGAAGGAACCTCAGCTCGAATGAAACTGAGGTTGAAGATGAATGCTAAGGGGCCGCTGATAATCGGTGCTACATACCTAATGAACAAGAGCGGAATCTCATCGGGCGTTTTAGAAAATGAGTGCGGCCACCGATTAAGCAAAGTAAAAATCTCTTCGGCGTGGAACCAAACCGAGTCCTTCATAGTTGGGGAATGAGTTAAATGAGTTCCTGAAGTAGAGCGTAAGACGTTTTCACCAACCGAGAATGACTTTTCAAAAATTCCGGCGAACACTTCCGCTTTTTCAATGTCAGAGGTAACAACCGTCCCATCATCATGACATATGGGCCCCAGTTTAGGTTTAACATTAAGTTTAGACTTAAGAAGTTTGTAAAACGCCCCTTTGTTCTTGGACTCGACGACTTTTCTTTCCATGGAATCATTATACTTCCTTAGCTTCCTCTCAAATTTGTAATGCAAGCCTTTGAATGAAGCCCAATGCTCGGGTCTATTGGTCTTTACAGCGGTAGACCATGCTAAGGACTTCTTACCCGATAAGGCGACAAGATACGATGGTAGTCTTGTCTTATTTACGGGCACCCTAACGACGGGAACGTACAGATCGATGGTGTGGTGAAGTATTGCAAGGAACAATTCGTAGATATCGTTGACATTGGTGACCGAGGCAAGAGACCCATGCCAGTCCACTGTAGATAAGTAACTGTTGATTAAATCGAAATCAGCACCTTTAAAATTCCTCTTGGTAACGAAGGTTGGGTTCGGTTTGGGAATTTCCACCTTGAATGTAATAGCATTGTGGTCACTAGTTCCCATAGGTGCACACACTTGAACATTGGAGATGACATTAGGGTCATCGCTCAGTATGAGGTCCAGGATATTCCCACCAAGAGTGGACCTAGTGACGTGCTGCGAAAGGTTATGGGTGTTGCATAATCCCAAGAAGGATTTAGATACCGCACAGGATTGTCTACATGTAGGGGCCTTACCCCATGTTATCCCTGGTAAGTTGAAATCACCGGTTACAATACAGAGCCGTATTTTGACGGTAGTGTTAGTGAATAAAGTGCAAGAAGTTATTTTTACAATTAGCTGAATCCGTTAGCATATCTTCAGGACTAAAATGGGCACCTGCAGCACCATATTTTTTTGAATCTGTACCCTGAAAAGAGCTGGAAGAAAGAAGGGTAGCCTTTTCTAGGTATACCGTGACAAGTCACGGCGCCAGCATGGAACCACGATAGGTAGCGATAGCGATATACCTGTCACAGTAACAAAGTAAGCTGGAATTACACTGTCTTCTGGATCCCCTTGAGACACACCTCCATCCCTCTTTCTGGATTTTTCCCAATATTCTGCTGCTTCGCGGCATAGCAGTGAAATAATAAATTGCCGCCAGATGTGTGGTAGCTGAGAAATGACTCGCCGTCGTTTATTCTCGAGGTTTCGGAACACATTGCCGAAGTGTGCACCATGCATACGGACGCCTTTGCTGACGTGACTCCTTGTCTGCTCATCCGCTCCTTGTGTTTATTTTCCAGAAATTCCTCTAATGAGAAAAACCAGGCGCCTGGTGCGTGGAGTGCTTCAGAAAAATTGCAATTTGAAGTGTAAAGCTACGAGAAATGTTGCATTGTTGGTCTGCTTCATCTTCTCATGTGCTCCGTACTTTACTTAGGACCGAATAAAAACCGAATAACTCACTTCATTCAATTATTTATTCAGAACTAGATCCGAAGAATTCATAGGTTTCAAAAAGCGAGAAACCTAAGTACCGCCTTATTATTGCTAAAGGATTGCACTATATACGCTGGATGTCAATGACGGTGGCCCATCCTTACCCTCAAGAAGGACGCCGCGCAACCGCGCCGCGCCTACCGGAATCGGTGTCGTCTGCCGCTGGAATGCAATTCCTAGGTTCTTTATATTCCGATTTGGTCCAAAATCCTCGAAACGGGTAGAAAAGCTGCTAGAAATAGCACAACAGCAGCAGAAAACATCGGTTATGGCGCGCGTGGCGCGGTTGCGCGGCGTTCACCTTGAGGCTGCGGACGGCCCACCGCCGTTTGACTTCCACTGTACTTATTCGGACCCGAATTTTCGAATTTCGAATAAATCGATAGGTATCTTATACATTATTCGGTCCTGAGTATAATCCCTACAGTGGTCCACGAATTCTTGGAACCCCTGTCATCTTATCCTGGCCCTGTTTTTACGTCAAGTAGGAAGATAAGAAATAGTACTTTACAGGTTCGATTAACTTATTTTTTACCTTTCGAGAAGCTTGGACTTTCGAAGCAGCTCGTTTTTCAAGGACTTTTTTTAAAATGTCGTTTATTTTTAAATTTTTCAAAATTTAAAAAAAAATGAATATCATATTTCATCCGTCGTGTATTAATGTCACAAATAAAACAGTAGAATAATGCTATGTCAAATAGATTTTTTACTCAAAATTAGTGTATCGCTAGGGTAAAACAATTTCAAAAAAAACTGGACATCAATTAGTTGTCCTATGAAATGGGAGAAAAAAATCGTTTTTTACCTAAAATCATAAAGACGTCACCTATAATGCAAGGCTGTCGCGTGCGGTTGCGGCGCGGTTGCGGCGCGGTTGCAATGGCTTTCGAAATTCAGTTGCGAGCAGTTTCCTGATCTAAATAAGTATAGGCACTTTAACGAGGTAAAACGCTGAAAACCCAATCACAAGCTGTCCACTTCCTGGCAGTGATTGCCTGCCGCGACGCAGCCGCACGCCTTGATCTTTAGATAGCAGATGATATGATTTTGTCAAGGTTGCAGTGGCAGTCAGAAATTGATGATGAGAAGCTATTTACGAGCATCTGATACCATGGAAAATCAATCAATAATTAGTTGCTTTTCCCTAGGGATGGCTTATTGCCGCGACGCATACGCACGCGTGGCCTTTATGTGTTGATAATGTAATTTTGATGCGGATTCTAGCTTCTCTGCGAAAAATTTCACAGTATGGCAGCATATAACTAGTATAATAGTAATGGCATAGTATCAGAAATTGAACAAGTTTTCCAAAGTTTACGACCACTTGCACTTATTGTTTTCCACTGGAAAGGTTGGTCTTCTGCATAACAAACAAAAATCGATACTTCCATACCCCTATTTCTTGCTTTCGCTTTTTGCAGAGTTTCCTATGGCAGCGTGGGATTCCTCTGTGAGGATCCTGGGGAAGTTTCCCAGGATTTCTCCTATTTCTTCCCTACTTTTAGCTCAGAAAAACAAGTTTCCCCAAGAAATTCCATCCATTTTATTTTTTGTGTCTATTCGAAGCAGCGAATAACAATAGTGCATGCGGAAGCAGCAGCTGTTTGCATTTTGGCACTGAAATGTGGTGGCTGAATCAATAACTATACTTTACACAGGCAGTTTTTGCTCTGCCGTTGCTGCAGCGCGGTTTATCATAAGGTCAATATTACGACTCTTTTGCAGACGGCCCTTATCTCTATGCTTTTTCCCGGCATTGTCTACAGATAATGGATGCGGAGTGTTCCAAGGCAGCAGAATATTTTCTGGAACAGCGGTCGATTTCCCAATGTTTTATCCATATTTTTACCCAATTATCTATGATTTTTCCACATTTGGTTTTGTTTGATCTACGTAAGTTAGGGCGATATTTTCAAATGGAAAATCTGGATTTACCAATTCTTCCTCCACTTTTTTCCTGTTTCCACATCCTCAACCACTTGCCGTTGAGTCCTTGAGTTTCAAGGATTCCCGAATCGTCAAAATTTCTCCCTCTGACTGTCCATGACCCTGTTGTTATTGATTGCCGCGTTCTTTTGCTATAACTGCCTGGCCTGCTATACTCCTCACCTCGTGCAGTTTTCTTACCAGTAACGCTATTTGTTGTTATTGGTTGTTTACGAGTTACTCGCCAAGCACTAAATATTGTTTACACCGCTGTATTCCGAGTTTTTCCAGGATGTCCCGCTTCGACTTGGTGATTTACGGCGCCACCGGCTTTACTGGAACCTTTGTTGTGGAACGGCTTGTGACATCGAAGTACTATGAGGTGTGTAAGAGGTCTTTGTGGCAATCCGGACAACTGTTATTTTTTCGAAATCGATTGGCATCATGATTTAGGGCCTGACCTTCGCTGTTGCCGGAAGGAACGAGGCTAAGCTTCAGAAGGTGCTGGATGAAGTATCCAAGAAAACTGGTGAGAAAAAGCTATTTCCACTCGGATATGTAGAGTTTTGCTGCAGTAAAACCGCCTTGTGCTGCTTGTGTCGGATTTTCAAAAGTCCTGAATTTTCATTTCTTCCGGAAAAAGTATAAACTAAGAGAAAATACTGTCAAACAAAACCAATATCTTTGAATAGTAAGAAGAAATCCGTAGATAGTCTTTAGTAAACTCCCTGGATCAGCCACCAAGGGCCTCACTGAACAAAACATACGTATTTTTTTGTAATAATCAACATGGTGATGTCTGGTAAACTGATGGTGGGTCCCACCCGGAAAATATTTTCGTTGTGCTGCTTCTATACTTCTATACTCTTTGAGAAGTATAGCGCTTGGCGGTAGCCACGGCACGGCGACACTGGTTTTGACACAAATAGATTGCCAGTGACGTGCTGCTGACGCTGCTGCTGGTGTCGTCATCGGCAGCCAATCAATACGTATCAAAGCCATTGTCGCAGCTGCCGCAGCGATGAAAGGTGCTATACTATCCGGGGCGCATAGTTGCAGCCTGAAGTGGGCGGAGCATAGCCCTTCTTCGTGGCTACCAGTTATCGATTTCTTCCAAAGGTCAAATTTAAAGGAACTTTTGTTGAAAATAAATATTTGCGTACATGCTAGCGAAAACGAAGGTTTTCACAGCTGACAAGTCAATCTTTCTCCTATTCCGCTGCGGTAGTACCGACAGGGTTCTCGAGAAACTTAAAATGTGCACATTTCTTGTGCAGTTTATCAGTGCCTGACGCAGATTGTGGGTGGAAAATGGTAGGACCTGGATGGGAAATGAAAATAATGGGAATCTTTTTTAATATTGTATAGTTAATAATAGTAATTTAAAAGTGATGGTGAAAATAAACCACTCGATATGAGCTCATACGAAGTTTCTAACTATTTTGTAGAGTAATTTCGAAAATTCTCGACAGGGGGGGGGGGGGGGGGGCTGGCTTACAACTTCACGTGCAAATATTGTACAAACTATGCTTACAACTTCTCGTATAAGAAGGAAATGGAATGGAGGAGGGGGGTGATAGGGTTGACGGTGTAACTGCAAAGTTGAGGGCTTTACCCGGCGGTCCTAGAATTTCCAGACCTTTCCTGAGATACTTTCTTCCAGATCTAGAAGGCCTAATACATCTACAGATCCTGCTGAACAGCAAAAATCCAGAAAGCTGCGGTAGTTCCGACAATTTTCTAACGCAAAGTGTTGACCTTCTATTTTGATCCACTTCCTCCTTAAAACTGCACTATGTATTGTCCTAATTAATCAACTGAGAAAAACACAGATCCAGCGTTCCAGCGCTTTGATAACGAGGAGAGAAAAAGCCTGACGACGATTCTTCTCGACGTCTGAAAAGAAGCGCATTCGATCGTAAAACATCGCTGTCACTTCTAATTAGCGTCTTCATCTGCAATGATAAGATTCAGTTGATTTAAAAATAAAAACATATCTGGTCGCAGCGAGTTTCCCAGCAAAAAGTCTACGTCTCAGTGAACACTGACGTTATTTATGAAACGATTTGTTGAAACAGATGGCGGCGTCAGCAGCGTTTTTCTGGAGCTGCGTCCCCGATTTTAGTGAGTTTTCCGTGGATTGGGGGATGTGCTGCAAAAACAGAGATCTTTGCAATCTCACGTGGAAGTTTCCCAAGTTTCTTATTGGGAAAGGAAAGGGGGATGTTCTGAAAATGGAGTATGTAGTGTGTAAGTTGATGACGTGAAGGTTGCGCGCAAGTTTCGTCGAAGAAATGGTTAATGGTCTAATTTGAGAGGTCCCCGAAAAAAAAACACTATACGGGGACCAGTACTCGCACCGGTGGTTTTCATCAGAGAAGAAAAAAAAAACGCTTCCCCTCAAAGATTCAATTATTCTATTTATGTACCAGGGCTTATGCAGAAAGTGGGTGGGGGAGTGGGAAAAAAGTCGGGTCTCCGCCACTTTGGGGACCCAAATAGAAAATAAAATTAATTAAAATAATTTTCCCAATGATAAATAATCATAAAAATAATTTTAAAAGTAATAATGAACATAAACAATTAAAAATGAACTGGAATAAGTTTTTTGTCTATTCCAGTTCATTTTTGATTTTTGTATGACGACCCATTTGTGCACATGCTCTTTAATTTATTTACTTATTTATTTCATTATTTATTTATTCAATTACTTATTCATTTGCTTAGTAAGCTACTCACCATTTTATCATTACATATATAATATTATATTTATATTACACATATTTTTTATATATTTATATTATATTAATATTTTGCCTAGCTACACCTTCGTTCCTAGCATGGTTTGCCACAATCTAACAATTTGTTAGGTAACCAATCGAAAAACAGATAAAAAACATTCAAATATTTATTATAAGTGGTGGTATTTAATAGAAATAACACTAGAAGTGACAGTTGTAAGTAGTGACTTGATAAGTAAGCAGCGTTAAATAAATATATAGACTTGGGACCGCATAGAAACCGATCCACGAACTTAATCCACTAATTATTCAAAAATTCAGTGAAACATTCGAATATTCGAGAAACAGAAAGGTCTATAAACTTCGCTTTCCTTACTACAGGGATCTGCTGTTTTCTTCCATTCGAATATTCGATTTTTCAAATCAGTCGTATTCGAATTCGTGGTGTACCGTATTGTATCATCGAGAACTTCTTCACTTAGTACTTGTTCAGACTCTTGTAGCATAATGCTAACAGGGATCATTGGTTAAAAATTCGTGGCTGTTCCTTGAATAGCCCGACGGCCGTCGACGTCACTTCTCCGCCAGAGCATTTTTTTTTTCGCAGTATAGTCGCCGTTTTGCTCTTTGCTCGTTGTCATGTGAAGTCGCGGTGGCCGATCGAAAGCCATGTCGTTTCCGTCTTTTTTCGGCCTCGAACCGACTAAAAACTAGCCGAGTAGTCAACTCGGGGAAAGTGAGGGAATGGCCAGAGAAAGAGAGGTAGATATTGGGTGAAAAAGAAACCATCAAAGATCTGTTTCAATGGTTATTTCATCTCATCTTCATCTACTATTTATTTAACTGTTCATTTATTTATTTGTTTATCCATTTACTCCATGGAAAGATGCAGCATTCGATTGGCAGAGGGCAAGCGGAAGAAGAAAAATAATGATATAAAATGACGACGGGGAACGTCATTGCCTTCTCAATTTTTGATTCAAAGTAATTCCAAGGAGACCTGAGCTGGGATTCATGGATTGTTAACCGCTTCGCCTTCAATTGACATGAGTCTTCCAATCCATGGCTCCTGAAAATAGTACAAATAATCATTGTAAAAAATACGGAATTTCATTAGATGTTATATTTCTACCTTGTATTTAATTACCTTTTTTCTGATGAGTCACTGTTCGGAGTCTTGAAAGCATGCAGATTTCGTTTTTATAGGTAAAGACATCGTATCGACGCCGATTATCATTGCCGACTCGGCAGACGAGCAGTCGCTGGCCGATATGGCCAAGAAGGCGAAACTTATCGTGAACGCCGTCGGACCGGTGAGCACTGTTCAGAAAATCCATGTTGTAGCTCAGAAACCAGTGAATTTACATGAAGTAGAACACAAAACAGAAATGATCTGGAGCGCAGACGGTTGTCGAGGATGAATTATGATACAGTAGTAGTTTGTAGTAAGCTTAGAATGGAAATAGAAAGGTATTTGCTAGGGTCTATTTATTTTCATAGCAAGCTTATTTCCGCTTGCAGTTAGGCCACGCCCCCTGTCTTACGTACAGATGTTTCTGACTATAAGAAATCACAAAACTTGTTTTTGTACCTCGGTGAAATTAGGACGAGCTCTACTGCTAGCTTATTTCTGCGTAATAAACAGGTCTCTGGTTCGAATTTCGTTAACTCGTTGAGCTTTTATGTCCGCGTCCATTAAATTGTCGTTCTATAAATATTATTTATTCTACAAATGTGTAGTTAAACTGGTGAATTAGGCAATGAGTGCTCTAACAATAAATGTCTAGACATTAACGTCTAAAGGTGTAACGGGTAAAAAATAGCATTTTCCTAATCCACTAGAAGAGAATTACTATTTACAGTACCGGCTTTACGGAGAAGCAGTTGTGAAGGCAGCTGTGGAGAATGGCGCCAGCCACGTGGACATCTCTGGTGAACCTGCGGTGAGCAGTTCTTGGAAGTTATAGAATTTGTTATAATTTCCAAACCTATTTGTTGAGAAAGTTATGCGATGCTGTCCACTATTGAGGAAAAAATGTAAAAATGAAAAAAAAGTGGTAAAAAAGGTGATTTTCCTGTTGTTGCGAATCCAATGTGATGCAGCGGGATGCACCTTTCAAATGTAACTAAAAAACTGCCAATTTATTTACTTATTTATTCCATTACATGGATGTATCTATGTGAAGATACAATTTACAAACACAGTACAATACACTATGTACAACACAAGTAAGTCTCAGATTATTTCATACAATTTTTTAATTTTAGAGGAAAAGAGACCTCTAATTACTCCTGTTTAAGAAATCCTTCCACTTGTTTCTTGAATGATGAGAGTTTTTTGGAAGTGGGAAATCTCTTGCTCATCATTAAGTACTTTGAGCCGGCTCTGTTAACAAAAAATGATTGTATTATGGAAGTCTAACCGTTAGGAACATGTTTTTTAGTAAAGGTCCACGAGTCGAGTTCTACAGTGTGAAGAAGTCAGTCGTACGAAGGCTAGTGTAGCCATGTATAATTTTATGAACCAGTATGAGATCTGTGTCAGAAATAGAATACTCTCTCAAATATTTTGATATCCATAGATTATTTGTTAAAGAGATCTGGATATGCAGCATTTTTATTTTAATTTCAAGAAATTCAAAAGATAGGCAGCGAGAAAAGCCCCCTGTATTCGAACCGTTTTCAGCTTCTCTATCCTCATACCCTCCTTTCTTCGAGACTGAATACGTAATTCGCGTATTCATCCATTCATTTATCTATTTATTTATTTGCTGTTTGAATCCAGCCAATGTGTTCCATACACTACGCCTCAATCCAGTACAATTTTCAGTTCCTCGAAAAGATGCAAATGCTGTATGGGGAGAAAGCCAAGGAAAAAGTAAGTGCAGCCGATGACAGTTTGTTGTATCTCAGGTTTCCTGCCATCTGAAGACGTGTGTATCTGTTTCAGGGTGTGTATATTGTTGGTGCATGTGGATGGGATTCAATTCCATGCGACATGGGAGTGAACTTCCTGAAAGAAAAATTCAATGGAGATCTCAATCACGTCGAGACGTTCGTGCAGATGATTAGCGGCCCCTCAGTATGTAGTCGTGTCTTTCTATGAGAAATAACGAATTTTCAGTGTAGGAGGCAGCAGATTCCTGAAAAAAGGGTAACTCACTCGAAAAATATGTAAGATGGTCAGGGTCCCATCTCTCCCTACTTTTAGTTACACGAGGAGGAGTAGTGTCAGCTGACAATAAAGCCATCACAGTGTCCTTCCATAGTGAATATAAAGTTCTATTGCTCCTGAAATGCTAAAAAATGCTAAAAACAGGGCTGATCAGAGGTTCCTTATCTTTTAGTCTTATTTACACGTTTCACATATGTTTTTCACAACTACTTAACTCGAATTTTAAAGCAAGCTCTGTATAATTTAGAGTTTAGACTAGAACACGTTCTAAGAGGAATAGTTGTGAAATTCGATGCAAAATGTCGACTGCACAATAAGAACTATTTAGTTGACGCCTAGTAAAGATCACTGTAACGGCCACCAATTGCATTTAACTAATTTTTCATCTTGTCTAGGACGCTATGCTTGATATAATGTCCTTTAAAGAACTACAAAAGAAGCTCTTCCTTGAGAGCAATGGAATCACAAACTATAGACGAGATTCTACAACATTGGTGTTACAACGATCCACCAGCTTTTAGGGCTACTCCATCAATGACGGCACCTACCAGACTCTGATTCTTGGCATCAGCGAGGCGATGCATGATGGTTTGGGAAAAATTCGACGTGCCATCATGCCGGAGAAGATCGTGAAAGGTGCAGTGAAGCCGCCAAAGAGGTAGTTTACCATACATCATATTACTAGTCTGATTCCTAGTACATTAGTAAATTTTTCAGAGGGAACATGTGGCAAATCCATGAGAAAGAGTTGGACGGCTGGGCACTACCATTTATGGGATCAGACAAGTCGATCGTGAATCGTTCACAATATTACGACGCTGTCACAAATGGCAAACGACCAGTGAGTACAGTTCATTTCAAAGATTTGGCTCTGGGCGGATCTTTCACGCTGCGGCGCGTTGCGTCTGCTTCGCGGCAGCTCTCGGCAAGCACATGCACATCAAAGCTCTTATTTGAGGTTTGCACAGATGATCTCAGCGCTGCTGCTGCGTTGGAAAATAAGCCCCGCCCACAGCTTAAAATCTGATTTGAGGTTGAAACTGTGATTAATTACGCATGTACTCCTTTTAAGGCATACGTCGAGACGTATCTCCGTGTTTCGTCTCTTCTATGGGCAGCACTTCTAGCTGGATGGCTAACAATATTTGCTCTATTATGTCAATTTAAGTTTACCAGGGGAATACTTCAGAAATATCCGGACCTCTGCAGTTTTAACATGTTCAAGGTACTTGAAATTTTAGCCAATGGGCGGAGCCAAACTACAAATTCGCTGCTTTCTTCCAGAAATCCGGCCCATCAGAGCAACAGATTGCCGAAGCATCGTTCATCTACTGGTTCTTCGGCTATGGCTATGCTGAACATAAACCAGTGGGTGAGCAACACGAGGGAAAGCCAGATCAGAGGGTGAGCTGCTCTAACTTTATGACGTTTTTAGGGCCATTTTTCAACGAAGACGTCGTTTACATAGTCAGATATGGAATTCAAGAATTTGACACCCACGAGATAGTACAGCAGCATTGGTCATATCGCGAAATCCTGAAATTTCTTCGGAAAAAAATCTTTTTTTGCCTCTCGGAGAAGCACCAATTTTCTGGAAACGAGTTTCCATTGAACCTCTTATCAAAATCCAAGACATCATCCTACTGTTCCCACTTGACTTCCTCCAAAATTGGTGGTATCCATGCACTAACTGTGTATGTAGCTATGTGATATATGTAGCTTGACTGAAACAGAAGTCTTTTTTTAGATGGTGGTCACCTGCAAAGGACCCGACGCCGGTTATATGGCCACCAGCGCATGTGTGCTCTCTGCCGCTCTAGCAATTATTCGGGATTCACAAAATCTTCCTCATGGGTACGTTTACCCATGGTGGTTTCTGTACTTAGCTACTGAAGAGCATTTTTCTTCATATTCCAGAGGCGGAGTGTTCACGACTGCGTCCGCCTTTGCCAAGACGAACATCTACTCTTACCTCGAATCGTTCGGTATCAAGTTCCAAGTGGAAAGTCCTCAGTCTCACATCTAAGCCTAATTTAGTTTTTTAGGATTTGAAAGAGAGCTGTTATCATTGTGACATTTTATTTGTTTGTAAAGAAATACATAAATACATGCTTTCATGTTGAACCAACTTGTTTTTGAAGAAATTGGAACTGAAGCTCATTTTGCTGCGCAAACGCGGGAGCAGGGCTGTAATGGAGGCTCCTTGTATATTATTAGATCAACGCTGTTTATATCGAACGCTCCTGTAAAGAGTGATTAGAATAAGTGACAGGACACCTTCCAGTGGAACTCCTCTTCGGATTTACACGAACCTTCAGTGCACAGCTAGGAAATTATTCCAGCCGTTTGGGAGTATGTTCACGGACGCCGGTTACATGGTTACGATTACTCTGAAATTAAAACGAAAAAATTGCGAAATGAAAAATTGGAAGGTTACAAACATTATCCACTTGGTACAGTCCGGTCCGGCAGCCACTGCAAATGGGCGCCGGCGGGCGCCGACCGCCGCCCCGGTATTAATGAGCTATAAATCACTCGAGCTTGGGAGAAAGCAAAGAAAAATACAGATTTAGTTCATAGTAGACAGGGTAGACAAGCCTAACCCTATGCTTAAAAATGGGTTTAAGGCTTAGGCTTAGGCTTCACAGGAGTGGCCCCACCCAACTCCCTTTTCACCTAAATTTCGAAGATAAACTACGATAAGTGTAAGTGTAAGTAAGATTGGACACTATTTGTATGTTGCATCGAGTGCGCGCATAGCTCAGTGGGTTGAGCGAATGATCGACGTTGTGGTGGTCTGGGGATCGAATCCTGCCCTGCGCCCCCGTTTTGCAAATACATGTAGTATGCTGCCTACGACTGCTGCAGTTATCTAACAAACTCCAACATAAAAAGCAGCCCGGATGGCTCAGTGGTTTGAGTGGCAGATTGCAATCTGTCCCTATCGCTGGTTCCACTCCGTTGAAGATCCAGAGTTAAGTATCGCAGTGTTTGGGGTTCACTGCTTGGAACGTCCCCCGTGATCTCCTTCGGGTAGTCCAGGAAGGCATCCGGCAACGTTTTGCATAAATTTCGAAGATAAACTACGATAAGTGTAACTGTAAGTAATAGTGGAAAACTCTTTCGAAGATAAACTACGATAAGTGTAAGTGTAAGTAATGGTAGTAGTGTAAGTAATAGTGAAAAACCACTTTTTCAAAGTTGAGGGAAGCCGGGAGAGAGTAACTCCGCCGTACAGGACTGCTCCACGAAAGATAAACGACAGCGGTAGAACTACATCGCAGTGGATATGGAACAATTTATAAGGATTTCAATTATTTCTGAGGATCCCGAATTGGATTTATTATTCAGATGGGATAACTGAAGTACTGTGTCCATCTATAGATGGATAACGGCCATTTTTGTATTCGCGAAGCAGTGTACTATAGCAGAAAATGGAAGAGTTGGCTTTGCTTATTGTGTATTCAGAAATCTTTCCCCATGAAAATCACAAAAATAAAAAAACGTGAAAGTTGTGAAAATGGTCCCTTGTTTTATAGCCTTAACATATCCACTGCACTCTGTCTACTATGGACTAAAATTGTATTTTTCTTCGCTTTCTCCCAAGCTCGAGTGATTTATAGCAATACCGGGGCGCCGGAGGGTGGCGGTGGCCGGCGCCCGCCGGTGCCCATTTGCAGTGGCTGCTGGACCCGACTGTATATGTATAATATAAGAGGAAAAAACCTTTCTTTCCCTGGTACGGCTTCAAATTGAACTATTTCTTCCACAAAAGTGGAGTTTACCTATAAGTCTCTACCAAGCAATCCCGTTGAAAAAGCTCGAAAACTGTAGAATACAAGCGAAAAACTCCCACATTCGGAGGGCAGTTGTCGTCTCCATTTCCTTTGCTTAGGATAGTTTCTGGAAATTCAATGTTGACAAACTGCACTGGTCCAGCTCATCTATTTTAGCATGAGCGAGAGTACCGACCCAAACCTGACTTGTTGTGGCTGTCCCAAGTAAATTTATACAATCCATCATTTTTAAGTCAAGTAAGATCCTAACCCAATATCATCCTCCCATTACCATTGTAGCGGAAATGCAGAAAGAAGCTCACTCTCAGTGTCACCCTGGACAATTTTATTATGGTCCTTGTTCCTTTTCTCTGCAATGATTATGATTATTATTTATTAAACCACTTGAATCTACTTATAAGGGGAGTACATACCTTAATTCTTCGATTGACCGTTGATTCGCTGAGACTGCAGGTCGCTCACCCATGAGTCTCAGAACTTTATTTGGAATCAGTTCGGTACATAGCATAAGAAGCAAGAATGATGAAGAGATGATGTTGTACCCTCAAGCAGTTTTATTATGCGACCTACTTATACAACTTGACCCGGTAGAGGAACACATGAAAAACAAAGAACTTGGCAAGAAGAACTTAATCATTTATTTATTTATTTTTGTGCACGCAAGTGCGCTATACAGTCCTAGATCAGGATTACAAAAAAAAGTTCCTGTAAGTTCTCCAGTTCCTGTAAGTATATCAAAAGCTTATTCAAGATGTCCTGCTAGTGCAATAGATGTACGATATGTGGTAGCTCTTCTTTACAGTGAACCTTTACGTAGACAGAATCAGCGGGACATCGATACACTCCGCCATTAACTGTTCCCACGAACAGAGCGGAATGGAGACCTCCGTATATCCTTTAAACCTGAGCAGGTCTCTTTCCATGCGGTAATTTTGCTCAAGTGGGATAAAATCGTAGGTTCGTTCCTTCCCCGTCGGTTTCTCACAGTAACAGTTTCTTCCTTGTCTCAAACTTGCTAGCAGAAAGTAAGAAATTAAATTCATGTAAATAATAAGTAATAATAATAATTTGTATGAATAGTAATGAGTAATATAATAGGAACGGTAAAACGTTCACCAGGGAACTAGCTTTGAAAGTTTGAGCTGGAGAAACCCTTGTATACGGCAAACATTGGCACAAGGAAAAGAGGCAATCTGAGACGGATGCAAGGGTTGGTTAATCGTAGATGTGTCGGTGTAAATTGCAGTTTGATTCTGAGACTGTAAACTGAAATAGGCGAGAAGCTAAACAATTTGAATTGAAGAAAATACCACAACATTATCTATTGCATGCTCGGAATGCTTAAGATACCAACTGTCCTGATTTTTGCTTTCAGTATCGAAGAAAACTCTGACGTTAGGAAGGAGACAGCTAATTTATTCAGGAGTTCTGGAACACGCCAGGAAAAAAAAAGATTCCTGAAGTGCTCCGCCACAGTTTCTGAATCCATAACAGGAGCTGTAAGAATGACAATTGCTCTACACTCCTGAGCAAGACGAAAAGTACTATATTCGGATGCTCTGAAACATACCTCTTTTTGTAAAATTTAAAACGCATTAAGAATTCTGCAAGAGTTCTCAGGAGTCCTAAGGTCTCATTTCGTGGCGCATGCGGGGCAATGGCAAAAGTCGCACTCACACTCAATGGTTTGATCTTGCGCGAGGCCACCAAAGCCTTCCATCCCTCCGCGGTCGGTACAGTGGTACCAGCGGAGTCTGAGAGCATGATGCTCTGACCAGGTACATCGAATGCCTCCCCCCCTCCCCCCCCCCCCCCGGAAGTCACTATACAGTGCACATGCGCATTCAATACCTCTACGATGTTAAGATGAAGTCGAATCCGTTGCGCATCCCACGAATGGGTTTGGTTGACGTCAACCAACTTATCCTTTGAACCTAGTTTCTGAGGCCTTATCTTGTTGAAATGTTTGGCTGTGGGATAATTAGGATGGATTTTCTTTCTTATATAAAGGGTTCCGAATTTGCTTCAATGTTTGAGGTGTGGTAAGACATATGTTTTGTAAAGTTTGAAGAGAATGGCAGTTGAAGAATGGAATATTCCGTTCCCGAAAATCTTATATAGTGCTCGTGTAGCCGCAGCGGTTAGTGGATCAATGTAGAATTTCACGTTACTATCAATGTGAATGCCAAGGACTTCGATGAGGCATTTGAATTCTGATTTAAATGCTTCCTTCGCTTTTGCTTTGCTTTCCGAAGAAATAACTCATAGAATTGTTTAGCTGATTGTACTAAATGTTGGCCGATGTAATCGCACGAGAAACAAAACTACTCATTATTTTTTTTCCATTTCATCTTTTTCAGAAGTATGGTATGACAAATAAATCTTGGTAATTTCGGCATAAACGGCAACCTGAATGTGAACATAAGTGAGTAGCCATTCGATTGAACACATGGCATTGTGAGAAACTGATATGTATAATGAAGGCTGCGACTGAATGCCTGTGAAAACGAATATCACGAGGATAGTCACGATTTTCTGTGTGAGACCTATGACATATTTTACAGCGACGCTGTCGTCGCTATCGTTCGCCCCCACCCCCCCCCCCCAAAAAAAAAACAGTTACAACAAACACTGTTCAGACAAATAAACTTATATGCTCTAAAGAAATAGAACTACTACGCAAATTTTTTGGAGTATTATTGGCAGGTTTATTGTTAAAATTAGGTACTGCTGTGTGCGTGTATTTCGCGCGACACGAGCTTTCGGCGTTGCGTTTCACCAGCTCTTGCATTTCGTTTTGCATTTTTTCGCCTCATTCGAAATTATTTTTCGAATTTCGCGCGCATTACATTCCGCATTGCATTTTCTTTTGCATTTTTTTCGCATTGCTAATGTTGTGGATTATCTTTGGAATTCTCGTTTGAATTTCGCGCGCATTGCATTCTGTATTGCATTCTCTTTTGCATTTTTTTCGCAATAGTTATATTTTGGGTTTTCTTTCGAATTCTTGTTCAAATTTTGCGCGCCCGCTCACTTCATCATACTTACGACGTCATTCTGCATCTTTCCGCGAACAGCCATGGACGAGTACTTGACGGAATCGAGGAGGTGGAGGTCGTATAGATGCTGTACCATCTTCGTAGATTCGGTTGATTGCAAGTTCGACTTGTATGAATTGTACCAAAGCGAATTCTCGCCCACGATCGCTGACGAGACATTCGAACAATCCGTATTGACGTGTCATTGGCACTTAGAGATCCGAGTAGATTGTGACGGCGTTCTTCTGCGGCATCACTATGAAATCGACGACGAAACACGACGCTCCATCCACAGCTGCGACGATCACGCAACCAAAGTCCACAAGTTTCTCGTTTTGATCCACGTGAACATTGTATCCGAAATGCGGAGCGTAGTACGTCAGAGGGTTGACTTGGCGAGAAGTCCCCAGCTGTCGGGAGCGGTGAGGAATGGGGGCAAGTCTTCTTAGAGCGTCGCCTACTCTTCCTAAATAATGAAGCTAAGTAGTGCATTGGGAATATGGGATCATAATATAGCGATGTTTTTTTTTTCATGTCATAACTTCTCAACTGAATCACCTTCACTGATGCGATACCCTCTTGATCGAAGATATCCTGTCGTCGTCTTTCGCCCATAAACTGGTCCCAGTCTCCGAACACTGTCCCTTACTACAGCATCTACTTCATCTCTCGACATGCATTTCGGATTGAGATTGATTCCGCGACGCCGTAATCAAATTCATTGAGCTTCAGACTATCAAAATTTCAAAGAAAATTCACTGCATACCTACCCCAATCTCTCTTTGGACTGTGCGCACCGAGACGTTTAAGTTAAGAGCTCTCTGAAGATCAGAAGCTGACGCTATCCCTTGTTCATCTACAAGTCTCTGAATCGATTCCGTCAAGTACTCGTCCATGGCTGTTCGCGGAAGGATGCAGAATGACGTCGTAAGTATGATGAAGTGAGCGGGCGCGCAAAATTTGAACAAGAGTTCGAAAGATAACCCAAAATATAACTACTAACTATTGCGAGAAAAATGCAAAAGAGAATGCAATACAGAATGCAATGCGCGCGAAATTCAAACGAGAATTCCAAAGATAATCCACAACATTAGCAATGCGAAAAAAAAATGCAAAAGAAAATGCAATATGGAATGTAATGCGCGCGAAATTCGAACAATAATTTCGAATGAGGCGAAAAAATGCAAAACGAAATGCAAGAGCTGGTGAAACGCAACGCCGAAAGCTCGTGTCGCGCGAAATACACGCACACTGCTGGTTACTTACCTATTTTAAGACCTATAAATTTTGCGTATAATAATTTTTGAATTATTATACAGTTATCGTACCACTGCTTCTATGATGGTACGCTTGCTTGAATGGTGTGATGAGCTACATATAAGTATTTGTAACACTTTGTTTAAATAATTTTCGTTCAACTACGGTACTTCACAGCGATGACGTGAAAAGATTTTTCAAGTTCGAGCACGGAAGGAAGTGTAATGGTCTGATTGGCATTCTGCAAAGACCGTGAGCATTGAAGGCTTTCTTTACGTGTACAGTGGGCCAGGCGGAACACAAGATAGTTCTGCAAACGCACCTGCTAATCACGAATGGATGACATCGAAAAAGAGTTCTTTCAGCAGAACAACGGTGCGATTCCCATTAGTCACTAAGTTTGAACAAGTCGTGCTCGATTCAGCCCATATTTCATATTTCTGGTCTAAGAGCCTTATTCAGGACTTCTGGGCATCACTGCCGGGAAAGTTTTTACCCAAACTATCGCCAATCCGCACTGTTGATGACCGTGAACTTGCAGTCCTCCAGGTTTGGGCCCATACACGCCCTGCATGTTGAGAAACATGTGTCTACTATGCTTCAATGATCCTTTGAGGTCGCTACTTGAAGGAGCTGTGGATAAATAAGTCTCCATATGATTGTATTTTCTTATAGGAATTGTGTGATTTCTCGAAGTGATCCTATATTGTGAAACTGTGCGAAAAGTGAAAAATATTTATTAAAAAACAGAGTGCGAGCCAATTCCTACAACAGGCAACAGCCAATTTATGGCTATGGTAGCTTTTTAAGGCGGGGAACCTACCAGTTAGAATAAGTTGGCTCCTGGAAAATTGCCATTTCTGAAACATTCACGAAACCTAGAGTTTGAGCTTGATTTATAACTACATATGATGTGCACTGTGCAACCGGATTTGTTGGGGGTCTCCAATTGGTGACTGCAACGTATTTCTCTGAGGATATTCTCATCTCGTTGATAAAATCAGTAATTATTTCCTATAATGGAGTAGAAAAAAGGTATCCTTCAAAACTATATTCACTAATCCAAGAAGAAAAGGAAATATGATAATTTGGGATGTTCGCTTGTCAAAAACCAAAAAAGGCTCTATAGGATTTGGTCTGCCGAATCTCTTCCCACCCACATTGGTTATCCTGAGACATGGATCACATTCTCGTTGGAGCCCCCCCCCCCCTCAACAGATGCTATCTGCTGAAGAGATAATACCGGTCGCCCTGAAAAAGCGCTTGAATTCATGGAATTCCCCGTGCACCTTTGTTGCGTAGGTGGCTAGCGTTGACGTTTCCCTTCGCTACGTATCTTGTTCTCACGAGGACATTAGCCCGTTGGCGGCCAACTGCGGACATCCAGGATGCTAGCGAATTCAGGTTTGCGGTGATCACAACCGCTGCAAGGTGAGCGCACGACGAACTCACGGCGACCAACACGTATCCCCTTACCCGAGCGTGGCTAATCGCGATGAAGCCGGTGTTTGCCCCGTGGTGGCAAGAAGAGTCGAGAATCGCCGATTGCGTAGCTGTAGGTGACTCCAGTTCACGGCAAGAAGGACATCAGCTCGTGAAGCCACCGAAATTAGCGTAATTCACGCTGTGAAACCAGTCAGGAGGCATTCTGTTGCCTAATAGATGACACTTGAGGATCGACGCTGAAGCTGGGAGGAAGCAAAAACTGCTGAGCTGACTTCTTGACAAAGATGGATCTCATAGATAGTCTCGGTGCATTAGGCTGCTGAAAAAGGGGGTCGAAATTATGTGTGATTATGGTGATTTGTTCCAAAAGAACGGCCATAAGTATTTTTTTTGCCAATCATTAGAAAATAAAAACAAAAATAATAAAATAAAAATAATAAAATAGAAAACATCCACGAAGAATATGCACATATGTACACATACATTATTAGAATTTTGTTTGGAACGTGGGCTTAGATGTGTCACAAATATAATGTGGTCCAGAGATAATATCTGACACAAGACAACTAAATTGTAAATCAGGTAATGGTAGTCGAAATATGGAACGCATTGGCTGAAAGGGAGTAGTGGACTCAAGAAGAGCACCATCCTCGCTCCCCTCCACAAAGATAGCTGTACACATTTCCCTAGCTTCATTTTTAAATCCCTGAAAATCAGGAGATTTCATTCCATTCTTCCAAATTAAATGGCAAATGTTCCAATAAATTTTTTTCTGTAATTCCAGGCGTTCGGATATTCAACATGGTGTGCCCACCTAACCCCACCAGCTGAAACATACCGTGAACTAGAAGATATATAAAGTTATAGATGAAATTTAGGATTCCAGGAATTTCACTTCTTCTCCTCATGCACCTTGCCCCCCCCCCCTCCCTACCGCGCCCCTCCCACCTAACCTCACCAGCTGAAACATACCGTGAACTAGAACATATATAAAGTTATAGATGAAATTCAGGATTCCAGGAATTTAAGTGCTGCTCGTATTTGTACGAGTGGCACAGCAATAACTGATCCATATTCTTATTGTTCCTTGTGACAATTGATGTTTATCCTAGTAAAAGCAGGTTTAACCAACCAGAGCCTGGATGCATCATGGATATTACCAATGGTAAACGAATTGACGCCCGTGCTAGTGGTGGGTAAAACTGTGCGGTGCTAACACCTTTACCCTTGGTAGTCGCAATGATGCATGTGGCCTCGGTTCACAACCAAAACCAGCCAAGTTCTCAATGAGTATAAATCCAGAGAAAATTACTCACGAAGTACGTATGGGCAAGTTGATATCGAGGAAGGTGGAAGAGGAAGAAAAAAGCCGAGATTTCCACCGTATGGACAAGAAGCAAATCGTTTGAAAATGGAAACCTTTTGAGATCCCGTCAATGTCAAAACCCCGGGAGCTCCTCTGATCTGTTAAATCCAGGAAAAATTTGATGCTATTCAGAAAAGATTCCATTGAAAATCTCAGAAATCATCGCTGTACCATCATTCCTCACGGATCTACTGCTAAAGTGTCGCCAGTGCACGGGGAAAGAAGCATGCGAGTTGTTAAGTGCGAAATGTCAACGAGATATGATCGTGGCTTTCTTCTAGGAGCTAGACTTTATCCTGACTTTGTAGGGAGTATGCAGCCTGCCTGTTCCTCAAAAAAAAAACCTACAAATCTGGAAACACAGGAAAGGATTGGGCGTGTTTACACTTGGAAGCAGATTTGGCTCTATTTCGGGGAAAGTTCACCTTGCTGGATCATGAAAAAAATCGTCCCTTAGGGGATTACGGTGTGTTAGGTGAAAAGGAATGAATTTCTGCCATGGCTTAATTTAAGAAATATTTTGCTCGAGAAAATAGGCCACCCGCTTACCATGATCTGTCTATCTAACGAGACACCAATTTGTATCGCTTTAAAAACTACCCATAAGGCCAAGAATTGTTGGTTTGGTGTCGCATCGTACAAAACTCTGCACAAGCCAATGCGTGAAAACTGAAGAAACCCGTTTGTGGCAAGGCAATTCATTTTGTGAAGGCTGTCGCTGTCCTCTGATGCATCGTTGGATTTTATGCAATAGATAGCTAACCTCGGAGAAAAATAGAGGTATGATCTTGGACCTAACCTGGAGCACAATGATGACAGGTGGTCGTTCTGGGATTCTGTTAGAAGCACCATCCTCTCTTGCACATTCCACCCTAAAAATAAAATTTTTTGAAGGGTTATTCAAAATTTTTCCGGATAATATTTCTGAACTTGCTCGTCCTATCAAAGTTGACTGGTCTAAATTCCAAATATCCTTTTTGTTTCCTCCATGAAAATTGATGACTGCGACTTTTTTGTGGCTCAGACAGAGACTAAGTACTTTTAAGTTCTTTTTAATGCTTTATTTATTCTAAATTCTCTGTTGAATTCATCTGAAACGATTCGAATTGATCAATGCGTCCCTGTTTTCTTCCGCACTTAGTCAGCAGATCGACAAAGACAGTCCGAAGCGAGCTTTTTGTGATTATATCTTGTTTCGTCCGTCGCGATATTCGCCTAGCATCTCTCGGATATGCAGCTGAGATAGCAGCAGAAACAGCCATATACGTGAACGCACAATAAGCATTAATGCGAGCGTCTGCTTTAGCCAATGATCTCTGATTAATAGTGATGACGTCACTTACCCAAAGAGGTGGCAGTGAGCACCTTACTTTGAAGCGCCTTACCTTGAAGTTTTTCCAAACAATTAAAAACCTGTAATGGGACTTGCACGCCCAGCAAGCAACCTAGGGAGGGGTCCATTGGCAGGGTGGGCGTGGCTGTTGCAGTACTTGATTGATAGACAACTTTGTATTCGTTTCAGGGAAAGAATGCGCTTATCTCAGTGGAGGACACTGAAACTTCCCTTTTGAGGAAAGCTGGAGAAAAGTAGGCCTGGCCAAGAAAAAAATTAGCCGAAGTTGATTTGAGCTACTAAAAAACTAATTTAAAATTTGAAGCATTGGAAGAAATCGTTCAAAAAACGAAGTTTCTGTAAGAAATTGAAAAAATGGTATAACATTTCAATCCATATCACAACGTAAATCTATATTGTTTGTAGGCTTATTCTCGAGCTCTTAAGGGGGGGGGGGGGAGTAAGGGGAGAGCGTCTGCCACTGACTAGTGTCAGCACAAGTAGCGACCGACGATATGATGCTTGGCTTCTCTTACTACTTTTTAATCCTTTGAAAAGGCTGAAAACGTGCCATTTCACCCCTCTCCGCTTGTAACTCTTGTGGATTCGTGAAATTGCCCATATATAGATAAGACCTTTTTTTATAGTGGTAAGCAAATATGGGAGCGGTCATGAGGTATGGGAACATTTAAGCGTTTCGGGCTGAATTATTTGCCCATTCTCGTTTCCTTAAGGGAAAGAATGGTGGAAGATGGGGAATTTTAGAATTTTAGAATAATTTTAGAATAAGAATAGGTGAAAACACTACGTTTCCCCATTTCTGCTAGAATTTTCGAGCAATTATTCTCAGTGATCTGAACCAGTCAACTCGCAAACTATTTGATCTTCAAATTAAAGCTAGTCAGGTCCTTCCTTTGTAGAAACACTAGTCTTTTTCGCCCAGAACGACGTTTCGAGTTTTTTTTTTCAAAAAAAATAGATAGAGCCCCAGTCTCAATGAAAAGTTACCAGGGATAGAATCAGAGCTCGGATACATCACTGGAAAGATAGGTAATCTGCTACTCATGGGTATGACTTCTTATAAGTAGCAGCTGGGTGTAGACAATCTCACATGTGAGTAAACATGTTGATGGGTGCCAGGTAAAGGGGAATTTCGGGGAAATGAAACGTTTATGGTGCTTACACTTTAACTATGCATCGAGGTACAAGTAATCGAGAATCAGTAGGATGCAGAAGTAAGATTTGAGTAGTAAATGACCTTCCTGAGGTTAGCGAAACCATTACGTTAGGACATTATTACACGTAATGCATTAATTACCTATATGAAACGTATTATATACTATACATACATCAATACGTAAACTACTTGTAGCTAAATTTGGCGAGCTAAGTATTTTCTGTAAGAAAGAGCGGATAACATATCCACGCATTTCCTCGACAGCAACACTCCAAAACCTTTCCTAAATAGATCTGCACCCCCAAACCCCAGCATTTTGTGCGGCACATGAAGCCACTGTCGGCGGCTTCATCCCGTTCTGATCCCGTGGCGTCGTGGGCGGGCCGCCCGCCAACGTCGGCCCCTCCCACTTCGGATCGCGACGACGATAGCCTCCGATGAAGTCGCCCGGACACGTGCTAAGCACGAAAATTCGTGACTTTTTCAAAAAGACTGGTATTCTCGTGTACAGGTGAGTATCCTCCTCGTTGCATGCCACTCTACGTCGCTTTCTTATACATACTGTACTGAAGTTTTTCTGCAGTACACAAATCTATTGTGATCGTTACACGTTAATATTTAAAACAAACTCTGGTTTTAATAACTTTCTATTTTTTTTAAAAATTTTCTGTCTGCCTTCCGCTGCTCAGCATTTTCCTAGTTCTACTGCAGGAGTCCCCCCCCCCCAAATCTCATTTTTGGATTTATTCTCTCTGTGACTGCTACCTATCTTACCATCTGTTCCTGCTTACTTCCTCGTTCTGTCTATCCACTGTTAGTGATTCTGCTTGATAGGTATCCTTATCCATTTCCGAACTGGATATCATGTCTTTTTTTGGACATATGCGTTCTCCATTCGCATTATGGATTGCTAAAAGTTTGGCAAATGACAGCTAAAGCTGCTGGTTCTAATTTTTCACCTACTCCCTTTTCATGCCCTCCCACCCTCCCTGAAGTAGCAGTCCGATTTTAAAATACACTCTGTGCTATATTTATTTATTTGTTTGTTTATTTAATTCGAAGAGTCATGTATTTTCCAAAGCAAAGCAAAAGTAGCGAATTATTTTTCCTCTAAACCTTATACATGCTAGCATATTATCACATTAACACTGTATTTTACTGATAAGTATGTAGGTATGCATTTGCCAATTCTATTTAGTAGGTCATTGAAAAAATTGCCACTACAATAATACTAGTGCATAAAGGAAATTTCAATGAATGTGAACCGCTCGCCGCGCCGCATCATCTGCGCCTTGACGCTCTGCTTGTCTGCGCATCCGCACATCTCATTGATATCACCATATCGATCGATTCAGTGATGTGACGCGGTGTGGAAGTTCCGACCATAGGAGTCTTCTGTATTTCCACTGATCTTTTTTTTTTGAGTGAATTTCACCTTATCATAGCTTCACTATTCACATTATTTGTTCCATGTAAATATACGTTGTTTTGTATTGTAGTTTATCTCGAAAATGATCGTACACAGTTCGCGTCCTTGTCGCTCACCAGTCCAAGTACCACACATCTCATTGCCTTTTCTTTAATACCTCTTCAACTATCTCACGTTGTGGAACATGCTGTAGTAGCTTCAGATAAAAATTAGGTTCCTTCAAGTTTATCTTGTGCTCGAACGCACTTTCCCTGCGCTGGTTATTCATGACTCAGTTGGCTGTGGGTCAGAATTTCGCTGCTGGAGCATGTTATCCGAGATAATGACTGATTTCATTATAAAATAATTTCTCGAGCATGTTCTTTGAATTCTTCGCGTTTTGTTCTTGTACAGTTGGAGAGAAGACCTTGATAGAACTTCCTCTGTCTCTGCCTGTCTGTCTGTCTCTCCCTCTGTCCGTCTCTCTCTCCACCTCTTTCTCTCTCTCTCTTCCTCCATCGTCCTCTCGAACTTGGCTTCGTTATCGTTGCGGGATCATTAGCGCGCACGCCTTATTCTCTTGTACGTCCAAACATGATTTACATGCTGTCGAGAATCTTTGCTATTGGATGCATGCGAATTAAGAGATTGGAGGTCGATATTTCACTCCTTTGCAGTGGATTTGTCCAAATCTGACCAGGTGCAGGACTCAAATCTATGACTAAGGGTGACTAAGGTAAGGGTAAGAGTAGTAGTTCTACCCTTGTACAAAAAAGTGGTATGATAACAATTTTTGAAGTTAAATGCAGACAAGCAATCTAGAACGCAGGTGGATCATTGAAATTACCTATGACAAACGAATGTACCAAACAAGCAAAGCTTACCCTTTACCTAACACTCGTGAGCAGATTTACCAGTGGCTGACGTTTATGCCCAGGTGCTACCTATGGCTTTAAAATTACTCATCCTTCCCATAATACAAACAATTTGGCAGTTCGCTTCCATACGAGTATTTTTCCCAGGCGAATTTCATGTTTTTCTTGACGAAAACGACGCCTCAATGAGATTCTTTGCTCCAATTCACTACAGTAATTGCCTTTGAAGGACTAAAATGACTTCACGTATGTACGTTCGCTTCATCTGCACACATGTACATATAGACATGTACGATCTCGAATATCCTCGAACTCACTCTAGAGTATTGTCGAAATACTTCATGTTTCTTAGGACTACTCAACGAAAAGAGTGTTAATTATACCAGTTTTGTGGTGGGGCAAAGCCTCAATTCGCTGTTTTTGTCCGTCTTTAGTTGTTCTCTGTTTGATGAGATGAGTATTGGCTTGTGACTCGCGAGAAATCCAGTTTCGAGGATATCAGAAGGATCCTTGATCTAGTGGATTTGTGTTAGTCGATGCTGGGATAATGTCATCAAATTGGGCTGTAGAAGACGCTATTTCAGCCCTTTTTCCCACAGGTGGTCTCCAAGGAGTAAGCGCTGGACGTTGGTTTGCAGGCAGGCCACGCCTACCAAGGCATTCATTAAAGTGCTACTGCAGAACATGGAACGTGGAATGGGCACTGTGGTAGATCTCTGCCATTGGCCTGTTGGAAAAATTGGCCAATCGCAGAGCTCAGCCGCAGCTATCAGCTTTGTAACGCTCCACACCCTTGAAATTGCTATGAAATGTGGTCAACAAATTTTTTTGTAGTTCAAACCTTGAATCATGCCTCAGGTGCAGAGTCGGTGTAAGGGCGAAATTAGAAAGAATACATAAAAAATAACATTCAACAATATTTCGGGCCGTTGTAGCACGATTTCGAATTATTCAGAAAGCACCGCTCAAGGATATCAAGATCATAATTTTCGTCCAAACTTCGCGCGCAGGAGTTATTCGCCTGGTTGATCGCGAAAACCATGTCCATTTTGTACCGTAACGTCATTTTTATAGAGTCACGGTAGGCGCACGGTAAATGCGGTACCTCACAAGATTTTCTGGAACTTCGCATAGTAGGGTTATTTCATGCGGGTGAGCCACGCCCATTTCTATCTATTTTGCTCTCTGGTAGCACAATTGGTTCTCCAAGGAAGCAAGGTCTTACGAGGACTGCGCTCTCGATCCTGAGCACATTATTTCTTTTATAAAACTGTTTGTACACAAGCAGAAAGTCGCAAATTCACGGACTTTACGACGCATCGTCACGGCTACTATGCATAGGAACGTTTTTTGCCAGGCATGTCTAACGGACATTTTATTTCATGGTCAGGTTTTCGCTTGGCTACAATGTCCATGAATGTCGTTCGACGTTATGGCTACACACAACGATGCGATTATCTATGCGATAGGCCTGTTTCTTGCTGCTTTTCATGACGTACTTGACGACTAGTTGCTGTTATTGTGCTGATACACTCGTCCGTGCAATACAATGGCATGCGCGAATCCCGTGAAGATGAACAGCGTTGGGCTTATACATACGTATGTGTCGGCGATTATGTGGTGTAAACCTGTTTGCTATGGAAATCATCTTAAGAGTCAACTAATACCACAGCCATTTTTTTCCAGCGATTTTTCCAGAAAAAAAAGGTGTAGGGGGGAACTGTTGCGGATACGTTTATGCTTGGAGTATCTAATAGCAGGATCCGTGAGCGTTCTGGGAAAATCCCAACTTCTTAGTTATCCTAACTAAACGAGCTTTTTAGCTAAGTACATATAAATGATGTGTCATTTTCTTTCAATATTTAATTTTCATTGCTAATTTTTGAACGATTCTTTCAAACAATGTATACCCAACTGGATCCGGAAGAGTTGTCAGAAAGGTAAGGAGATCTTCCCGAATTGCCTTCATGGATCTCGCCATAGACTCTGTTTATGCTCTCAATCTTCTATCATCTTTTCTGACTGCACGTTTATTTTTTTTGTTATGAGGTTTCCGTTTCACAGCTAAATTTCTGCAAATCTCTGTGTTAAATGCGTAAAATTGAGGAATTCCGGTCTCAACAATGTTGTGGCGTTTCTTGGGGTGTGTATCATCGGTAGGAGGGATTGGGGCGTTACCAGGCTATCGTGATTGGTGTATTGATTGAATGCACCAATCACAGTAGCTTGGTCCCGCCTCATTTCCCCTCACGTTGATATACACCTCGTTTCCTGGGTAAAGTAAAGATGTTCTAGAAATTTTTCTACGGAAATTTTTAGGAAAAGTATAGGTGCTACCTGGTTAATACATTAAAAATATAAGGATTTGTTGCTTCCGATTCAAGAGGTTCCTACAAAGCTAAACTAAACGACTTCCTGGCGAATTCTGTGGTTAGATTTTTTTACTACGTATTACCTATTATGTATTAATTATGTAAACCTGATAGGCTCCAAAATATTATTCGTTTCATCTCATTCATTCCCACTGCATCATTATCCGTGGAGATTTCCTTAGATTTTTCATGTTTTTCTCTGTCTGTGCTGTCAGTTCAGCTCCTCCTCCTCCAGATTAGATTTTCAGTTTGTAGCACCCAGCTGAACCCCGAACATATCAAGTAAGAGCTCTGTCTATGCTCTCGTTTCCCACATTCGTCCAGTTCTGTCGCCTTTCTCCGGTGACATTAGGTGTAACGACGTGTTTCGCCATTTTGAGCCACCTGTCACCGCAACGTCTCTGGCGTTGATCCGAAGCAGTTTTGAGGTCAGAGCGATTCAAATTGGTTGTTTGGTGGGATCGTCTTGAACAGGATTTCAGTGAAATCTGACGGGATTTCTTGGATTTTTAAAATTTATTCCGTGGGTGTAAGAGTAGAGGGAGGGAGGAACGGGGACTCGGTAACATAACATCAGCCTCTCGCCAGAAAATTTTCTGAAACTGGCTTAGGATGCAGCCAGCTGCATCTGATGACCTTGAATGCAAAACTGCGGAAGCACTTATTAATCGGAGTTTTTGCTGCTGCCGCCTTTTAAGAAGTCCGCTCAGCTTTTTTCAGATAATTGATTGTTCACGACCGTTCAAACTTACAATTAGCCACGATTTGCCTTTTTTTGAATACAGCATTGGATATGATGTAATGACGCTGAATGGATATACAGTACGATTATTGAGTTAAACCGTAGTGTAACGCTAAGAGGAGTAATTGGTATTATCGCGATGGTGACTGATAGGTTGACTTATTTTCTGGAATACCATCGAAGGTAGTCGCGAGTTGCTTTAATTTTTTGCTGCGTAAGCCTTGGAGTACGCAGGTGAGCGACAATGAGTTTTCATGAAACTGGAACCGGCCAAACATTTTCCACAACCTGCTAAGAAAAGCTGTTGCCTTTGGTAACAAAGTGTGAAGGATTGATTGCGGTTAAACTTTCCTTCCTCCTCAAGCAATCAATCTTCTCATTTTTATCACGTTTACACTTGTCATCCGCTGATATTGCAAAGGTTCATTATTTAACTTTTAATTATATTACTATTTTGTTTAATTAGTTCAGTTTTCGTATGAGGATAGCGAAAACTAAAAAATATACAAAACAATTTTTAAATAAAGTATGTTCTGAGCTTTTTAAAATTATATAGTTACACCCATTTTGTACAGATTTCTTCGATTCCTTATTTGGTAATAATATCTTGACATTCTTCTTTGCTACACAATTATGTGTCGTCTATTTCTTGTTCTGTTGTACAAGAACAGCAGGAGCTAGAGAAATCTTGTAAGATTTCTGGACATTACGCCTAGTTTTCGAAGAAAAATTTCGTCCATATATTTCTGATTGATCATTCTCTCTAGAGTTTTTGCGGAAGTAAATCCTGAGAAAAGTGACGTTTTGTTCTACCAGGATGAGCATAGGCCGCATCCTTTTTCACCATCCGTTTCAACTTATTGGTTGTTCTAAAATTAAACAACGAAGTAACGGCATTATATCTGTGCTTTGTGCTGAGGAATGGATTATAGGGAGTTTTTCTCCCTATTCTTTTGTATTCCCTCTCATCTCCGCAAAGAACTTATAACAGTAATTTTTCTTCAAGACAGACTGCTCGGTGCGGCATTGCCAGTTTGCTCCACCCCCCCCCCCGGTATATCATGGTGATAGAATTAGCAAAATTTTCCATTCAGAGTGCCAGTAGGTGTAGAAATTGATCAAAGTCAAATGTGGAAATATGTATGCGACCAAAGGAATGCAACTTTTGACACTTTCCATAGCTAAGCAACTGTGCTCCGACTGATTTCTCGCGCTCCAATCGAACACTCTATGCGATATGGCAAAGGATAAATGTTTGACGCAAGGATTTAGTATCTGTTCCCCTTCTGATAATGTTTGAAGAGTGTGTAAACCTGTCCCGCAACAAATTCACCCTTCGTAACGTCTTTTTGAGTGTAACGATCACGCTAAGGAGGGAATTTCACTCCATCAATATCTATGCACTCATTGCTGTCTATACTTTATCGCCAGGACACGACCTCCGCGACAGTGTCTTCCAACTTCTAGTAGCATTGCATATTAGCCTATTCAGCTCATCTTCTCGCGTTATCACCGAAATAGGCGGAGTTTCTGAATCTCAATGAGAGCGTGCATTGGCTACATGGATACAGAATAGCAGCTGGACGCGCGCGCGCGTAAACCGGATTGTTAAGCAATATTCGTGTTTCTGTCGGCTCCACCTATTGCATGGCGCTGATTTCTTGAATGCTTTCTGGATTGCATTGTTGGGGATGATCAGCTCAAACAACCACAGTCATGGAAAAATATACCATTTTAGGCATCCCGCACCGTTTTTCTGGATTCCCGTCTGCCTCACAGTGTTCAGCGCAATCGGCCTATTGCGATTTTATGAGGAGAATCGGATATGGTACTTGTACAGGTGAGTATCCTGGTAGCTGACTGCGTCTGGTTGTCTTATCCTTGGCAATCATTCAATTTGTGACAGATGTCCTATTGATTTCTCTCTAGCCCGTCTGGTGCCGATTCACACTATGAACACGCGGTTGCGAACGAGTTTTTCAACGATAGAGGAGGGAAGTTCTGGCTAGAGGTGGGTGGATCTCGTCCACTAGATTTGTTTTGGTCTGAATTCATCACTGAGATTACCTTGGGTAAACATGTTGACATCTACATAGATCCTAAGTACACTGCCCATTGTTGCGCATTTTTTCAGGGTCCTTTTTCTCTCTGGGATCTCTCCAACTATGGTCCCCAGTGGAATACACTATACCACTTACGTATATACATATTTGTACTTCCCTAACAATATAACCAATAATTCACCGATGGGTTTCAAAGTAGTGTTCATGAAATGTATCCCTTTGATTCAAGGATATAGAGCATTGAGATCTTGGACACTTGTAACGGTAGAATAAGAAACCCGTATCATTTTAGACACGGTTTTGCTGCCAATAATTTTTCCTTAAAATAATCGTTTAAAGGTGATTTAATGTAAATTGAACGTCTTTTGTTCCCATTTCGAACCTTTTGTTCCCATATTTTTTCCTAGTAGTAAAAATTAGCCCTGTTCTCACCTTACAAAATGTAACAAACGTTTACATACAATAACTTTTCAACCTTAAAATCTTACTGCAAAAAAGGAAAATGAAAAAAAAGGAAAGAAAGCGAAATCACGCAGTAGTGTAATTGTAAAGGGCAGGATTACTGACCCGCTAAAGGTCAAGTAGCAGGAAATTCAGTGAGGTTTCAAAAGGACACGCGTGGTGAGAGCTGGCGACAGGTCAAGAGGATGGTCGAGAAGAGGAAGTTGTTTAGTGAAGGTTTGAGTGCTTTGCGAAATATTTCCTCTGGAATTTTTCAAGGGTTTAGATGCAAATTCTGTTTGTTTATAATCCAGAGTTCAGAGATATCCCTCAATTTCTCATTATTTCATGAGTTGTGAATTATCGAGGAGTCCAGTTACAGTCCCTCAGACACATTTACTACCCAGACACTAGCTCTGGCACTCCCTGTGCAAAAACACGTTTCTAGTGTACCAAGATTGTCTTGCATAACTAAGGTTAGTTACCCAGGGCAAACCTGCGAGGGCCCCCGAATTCATCCCGCAGCCTGGCTTGGGTGCATAATTAGAATTACCTATGGTAAAGGCGTTAACGTACCCTATTTGCACGTTTATCCATCGTAGACGTTGTCTACATCCACCAGTACCCATTTGTGTGAGACTAGCCATACCTCCAAGGAGGTATTCGGGTCCCGGCCCGTCCATTATTGAGATAATCCAGGGTAAAGGTTTCAACTCCCCAAATTCACCCATTAATCTGGCCCATGAAGCATAATCAAACTGCCTAGGTGAAACGTGCTGATGTACGCAAATTTACACGTTTACCCACCCGCGATCTGTCCGCACCAGCACACCATGGGTATGAGATTAACTATATCACAGATGACGACGCATCTTGGTCTGGGCCTGGATATCTTTAAAATTGCCAAGGGTAAATGTGTTGACACTCCGAATTCAACCATCTTTAACATGGGCGTCAACACGTTTTTCCTGGGTAAACCTTATGATGCATACCGCCCCTAAGGGCGTTAGACCTTACCCTGGGTAGTCTCAAAGATGCATGCCGGCCCAGTTGTTAGTTCAAGATGTGCAGAAATGGTTGTATCGGGTTATTCAGGAGGTTTTTTGCCATACTAAAGGGGTTTTTGCCATTTCTAAAGCTTCCCATCCGCCCAACGCCTCCCTACTCCTCTGATGATAGTGTGCTTGGATGCGGCAATCCCGCTTGGTGTCACCTTAGCCAGTTGATGAATCACTCTGACACAACCGGCTTCGACGTCGGCAAAACTCGCAAAACTTCATCAATCGCCTGATTCCCGGCTATCAACCAAATTGACAGCGGCTCATCCAATTGACTATCGTCCATCCGTCGCTGCGTTGCGGATGTGCAGTGAAATCCTGAGTTAGAATAGAAGAAAACCCCAACCGGCTAGTTGTGTCGTAAAACGAAGCGTATGGCTTTGAGAATTGCGTTAACGATGAGTTTTTCTTGGATTTGGATGTCGGGAAGGGTTGAATGTCTGAGAATTGTTCTATCGCTGGGAATATCTTCATGCTCTTTGAATTAGGGGATGTTCTGCATTTTCTGGTTGCATGAAAGGTCGAACTTGTTGTGAAACTCTTAAAATGGCTTACCTTTATCCTACTGAATAGTAAAAAAGGCTATGCTAGATGATTGCTGTTCGGCCAGGATTGCTCCAGAATTAAATTTAGCTAACACGGTACGTATTTAAGTAACTCCGGTGTGAATTTGGAAGGTTTCCTGAGTTACAGTCCGGTCCGGCAGCCACTGCAAATGGGCGCCGGCGGGCGCCGGCCGCCGCCACCTTCCGGCGCCCCGGTATTAATGAGCTATAAATCACTCGAGCTTGGGAGAAAGCGAAAAAATATACAATTTTATTCCATAGTAGACAAGGTAGATAAGCCTAACCCTATGCTTAAGAATGGGTTTAAGGCTTAGGCTTAGGCTTCACAGGAGTCGCCCCACTCAACTCCCTTTTCACCTAAATTTCTAAGACAAACTACGATAAGTGTAAGTGTAAGTAATAGTGGACACCATTTGTACGTTCCATCGCGTGCGCGCATAGCTCAGTGGGTTGAGCGAATGATCGACGTTGTGGTGGTCAGGGGACCGAATCCTGCCTTGTGCCGCCCTTTTGCAAACACATACAGTATGCTGCCTACGACTGCTGCAGTTATCTAACAAACTCCAACATAAAAAGTAGCCCGGATGGCTCAGTGGTTTGAGTGGCAGATTGCAATCTGTCCCTATCGCTGGTTCCACTCCGTAGGAGATCCAGAGTTAAGTATCGCAGTGTTTGGGGTTCACTGCTTGGAACGTCCCCCGTGATCTCCTTCGGGTAGTCCAGGAAGGCATCCGGCAACGTTTTGCATAAATTTTGAAGATAAACTACGATAAGTGTAAGTGTAAGTAATAGTAATAGTGTAAGTAACAGTGAAAAACCACTTTTTCAAAGTTGAGGGAAACCGGGGGAGAGTAACTCCGCCGTAAAGGACTGCAGTAGGCTTATTATTAACAAATTCTAGAAAAAACTAACTTTCCAAAACATTCATTGCCCATGGGTTTCAGGTAACCATCACGGCACGTGATATGGGCAATCTTCTGAGGAGGAACTATTTCGACGAAGTGGAATCGTTGTCGAATTATTTGCAGGTAAAGAACGTTTCATGTCCTAAGCCATTTTTCGTAAGGTTGGCTTCCGCGAGTTATCTATTATAATTTGTTTTCTATTTGTTTATATAATATTTACTTCATAAATTTTAAGTACAATTTCACATCTGACTGCTACTTGGAAGGGAAAGCGCGATGTACATTCGCTGACCTGTGCTCAGGAAGCAGCTGCGCAGAGAACCAGGTGGGAGTTATGTCTTCATTTTTTTGTTTTTTTTTTGCTCCACTGCCTTTTTTCTTCCTATTGTCATCTTTCATATTTTTTCACTTTTCAATTTTGATTCTCCGAAAATTATGGGTTCTTCAACTACCTGTTCTCTTTGAATTTATTGTACTTCGCTTTTTATCGCACCAGACGACGAATTTTCTGTGAGATCACTTGTGAAAAACAGAGTAAAATAACTGCTCTCTAAAGTACTCGAATTGAATCCTCGAAGAAAACTTACGTGAAAAGGGGGAGAAGTTTGAACCGTTCTCGCTCATGATCGCAGTAAATAATGTGGTAGGTGAAACGTGTTTGAGATCAACATCAACTTTTTGAATTTTTACTGGCAATACTTTATAATCCTTGGCGTTAGAAAAACTTAGTACTGTCGATTTCTGCTATGTAAAGTGTTTATCCAAATAAAGAAAAGAAAACTGAAGAGATTCAAGGGAAAATTCTGAGAGCCAGACGAGAAAGACAGAGGAGGAGCACGAATGGTCGAATTTGACCATTTTTGAAACGTAATACAAACGGGAACATATATGTAAATAAGAAGTTTTGAACCTCCCAAAAAACACTAATTGATGGCTAAAATAGCTATAAATCGTGGATCTTGATTAGTTACGTTTCTGAGTCCATAAATTAACTTCTTCCACATGTCTTGCCTTTATCAGTGCTGTTCTTAACGTTATCATCATTGCTTTTATCGCTTACCATTCAGGTTGTACCGCTCTTCAATCTCATCTACCGCAATGCTTCCTCAAGGCTTCATCCGAATTTTCGTCTTACATTTCCGACAATGCATCTGTACAATGACGAGTACTATGTGGGGGAACATTTTGCTGGTGTTGAAATAGACAAGAACACGAATGTGTGAGGAAATTTCCCTCATCTCAATTTCCCCGTTTTTTTTTGTGCTCTCTCACGGAGCGTTTCATCGATTTTTTTCACACTTTAAAATTTTTGTTTCAGAATATCATCTGTCAAAGTTGTGGTTTTATACTTCCGAACAGATAGGCAGAACGAGGAAGTCGCGTCCAGCCTACAAAGGTGACATTTATTTATTTATTTGATTATTCGTTCGCCTGATGAACTGACTTCTTGGAACGTTGCAGTGTTCCAGTCTTCCATTCCATTCCCATTCTGTGAAGTTTTTTTTAGTTTTTAGTGTTTAAAATAATTTCTTCGTGCAAATAACTTAATTTTTGCGTGCTATAGTCCTGCATTTATGTTTCGAATTTATTCAAGTGAATCTGTTATTTACTGATATAAAAATTGCTTTTAGTTGGGAGACCAGTATGTTTGACTACGTGGAACACTTTCAACATCCGATTCTCAACGTCACTTGTAACAGCGACGCGTTGATCGCTAGGGAGGTTAGTTGCCGTTGGCGTGTGGGTATATTTCCAGGACTTTTGGTGAAATAAAATATTTACATACAGATTCCGGAATTTCTCTCTCTCTATTTCCTCTTTACACTTAGCATTATGTACACTTTTTGTTTTTTTTTGTCATTTGTTGCAAAAAAATAGGCCGACCTCTAATGAGCCTCATTTTCAAGAGTGGATGTCTCCTTTAAAAGGGATTTCTGTTGAAATGTGGTCAGTAGTCCACATCAAGATTACCTATATCAAGATCTATTGTATTTTCTCAGGTCCGCAAAAACGGATTGACTTGTGTACCGTACTTCGCGATCTCAGTTGCGCTAGTCTACTGCTTTATCCTGATCACGAATCGTCGTGAGCATTTTAAACTAACGCACTCGGTCTTCATGGCATTTCTGGGCGTGGCTGGCCCACTGATGGCCGTTGGGACCACGTGAGTTTTTCTTCATTTTTTCTTGTGTGGGACTACAATGTTTACTCTTTTACCCAGGTTTTGTCTACTGTTTCTTATGGGTTTCCCATTCAACTCGATCACCCTTGTCATGCCTTTTCTGATTATTGGAGTGGGATCCGATGACGTATTCATCATCATTCATGCTATGCGCAAAACAGACAAGAGGACATCGCTCGAGGATCAGATTGGTGGGCGAACTGCCCTCGGTTACTCGGTTACCCGCTGGGTAATTCTCCTAAATTCTTGAGTTCTTTATTTTATAGCCGAGACGATGGAGGAAGCCGGACCATCAATCACTGTGACATCTGTCACAAATATCCTCTCGTTTGGGATTGGTATCTTGACACCGACGCCGGCAATCTCGATTTTTTGCTTGTACACCTGTGTCGGAGTAGCTATCGACTTCGTGTATCAGGTGAGAACTGCGCTTTGTTCTTGTGGTAGATGTTCACATTATCGCGAAGATCATGTTTAAGCTTACTTTTTTCGTCGCCGCGCTGGTATACGAGGAGATTCGGATCGCTAATCCGGAAAAACCACCGATCGAGGATGTCGTGAAAAAGAAGGAAATTGTGAGCCATTCTTCACTAGGATTTTTCTTCTAATTTCTAGAGAAGTAAATAATTGTTCGATTAGAGCACGTTTCATTCTATTTAATTCATCAACAGGTATCCGCAAAACCATCTGTACGCTCCGTTTATCCAGCTGATCCTAATGGAATCGTCGCGAAGTACTGCAGAGTGCTGAAGATGTGGCAGGTGCGCTATAAAGTTTGCTCACCTATTGTCTACTGTTAGTTTAGATAATTTACTGGATTTTTCCAGACACGCTTAGCCTTGCTCATCATTCTGATATTCTACTGGATCGCCTCTCTTTATGGATGTCAGAAGATGGAAATACGCATGGACACAACAAACCTGGTTATGAAAGACAGTCCACTGCACAATGTTGCATTTGTTTATGAGAATTTCCTCTGGAAGGAGGGGCAGCTTGTGAGTTCATTGTTTTTTTTTTGAGCAGAAATTCCTGGATTTTTGTGGAATATGGGGTCTGTTTGGGGCAGTAACGTAGACATGAATGTGAGGAATACAACACATACATATAACATGATCAATACATAGTTCGGGAAACATATCCAATTTCCGTTTAATTTCTAGCAAAATGCGAAAACTAGGTATAGAACATGTCCTTTCTCGGAACTCGTGAGCAGTTTGAGCCATGTAATTCCAGAAAATCGCAAAAATTGTAAAAAATCCCCAACCTTCTGCTACGTTGGTCCCTCATGGCGTACTCATCCGCTCTTTCTTCCTCTTACCTCTTACCTCTGCAGGTTAACGTCTTCTCAAACTTGGGTAATTAAACCACCACCATGCGTTTTAGTCTTGGAGAGAAAAAGTGGCGCTAGTAGCAGAATGCTGGTTGCTTTTTTTCATATGTCGTCCAAAGATCTCGCTGCCAACATCTTCTTTCTCAAACGACAAGGCAATGGGCATAGTCTCCACCCTTAGCACCAGGCTTTAATCATGGACATATCGAACCATCACGTTTTGTTTAGGTTTTAGTGTTCGTAAACAATCCGCCAGATCTATCAATGGAGGACAATCAACGGCGAATGCTTGGACTTGTTGGGGAATTCGAGAGTTTACCCTATTCGATGGGTAAGAACTCGACGTCATTCTGGTTGCGATCGTTTCTGTACCAATCGGCCTTGTACCAAACAAAGGAGGGATTCTACCCATTGCTCGATGATTGGCTTCAGGTACTCTTAGGGTAAATTGAGTTGATTTTCCCAAGGGATGGGTTATACCTATTTTAGGACTCAGAAAATGGCGGCGCGAGATGGAATGACATGTTAAGACTGAGGCGGAATGTTAATGGAATGGTTGTAGGAGTGGACAAGTAGGTTATATTTATCCTTTTTCTTCCTTTTTCTTCAAATCCCATAGCTCCTATAATGGCTTTTTCTCGCGCTATTTTTGGCTTGATGCCAGAGGGACTTCGTAGTGGTTCTACATTATAAGTTTGGAGTTTTCTCGAGAATTTCTTCTGGTTCCAGGTTCATGTTCGCCACCGCTTCCGCAATGGGCGAGGAGGCCAGCTGGAACACCAGGGCGAAACTTCAGCACACGTGGCGAGAAGTCGCTAAACGAAATGAGCAGTATAATGTGACCATTTTCCAGGTAACATCTGGGATATTCTAGGATTTTCTTTTTAACATCGGCTGAATTGATCTAGTTCGATTACTTTGTATAGAATTTTTATTTTCTAGAGTCGCATTATTCCATTACCACTCTATGTCAATTTAAACCCATAGTTTTATGCCCAGTTTTTTCAATTTTACCCACTAATTTTAATGGCACTTTCTTTTCCCGTACAGTATCTTCACTTTTTTTCCATTCAAGACCTACTCGTTCTACGTGGATCAGCTGGATTCGATTGGCGGAAACACGCTGTCGACAGTCATTGTAGCTGCTATAACTATGGACTTGGCGTGTTTTCTTATGATTCCTAGCGCCAGTTCCATAATATCGAGGTCTGGTTTTTGAATTTGCACTTGAGGGTTCTTTGTTCTGAAGTGGCGAAGGGAGGGGGTCCGCGAATACTCAATGGAAGTCAGGATTATTCCTGGTAGTGTTACAATCTGTCCATGAGTTTAAAGAAGACAAATTCCGCTTTCTTTTTTATAAGACCATGGGTTCATGTGAGATTTGGACAGGTTACATCCTGGACAGCAGGAGGGGCCAGGGGAGAGGAGACAAAAGTCAGGGTTGTTAAGGTAACCGGGCCTGTTACCCGGTTACCTTTGTAGACTTCACCTTTGTCCCTACTGGTAAAAAATTAGCAGGGCCCGAGTTTTTTTTTGCTAGAAAAATTTCTGAATCCTTTGTTTTTTTTTTTCGTTCCATGCTCACCTGTCTATTGCAGCTCTATTGCCATGTTATCCATAAATGTAGGCGTATTTGGCCTTCTTTCACTGTGGGATGTGAACCTCGATCCGATATCAATGTGTACGACTTTGATGAGTATTGGCTTTTCTGTGGATTTCACAGGTAAAAACTACTTCTAATGGTATTCCATGATTTGTAAGATAATCGATGTACTCGAGATTTGGACAGGTTACTCATTTAAATTTTTTATTACATCTAAATTAATCTCGAAACTACATATTGATCCATTATGTCTGTGTATGTTCCAGCGCATATCAGCTATCATTACTATCGGAATCCAGTTTCATGGACCACGGACGAGCGATTAGCAGATGCGCTCAGGTAGAGATCATTTTATACTAGATGCGTGCATGCTTAAAGGCAAGGTCCGGGCAGAATTCCATCTCCCGAATTTCTATTGGATCCGTAGCCCACGGCCATGCCTTGGACGAAAACTATTGAAAAATCCCTAAAAAAGTCCCATAAAGAACGCTTTCCATCACCCACGTTCGGTACGTTGTTTGCGGGTTCGCAGCGCCCGTGCTTTCGAATGACGTTATACATGCTGTCTATTGTGGCGTCGTAGGAAAAAATTCGCATTCAAAGGACTGGTGGTCCGTTTGATAGAATGGGAAACGTTTCACGAAATGTTCATTAGGCTGCATGTATCTGAGCGTCCATCGTTGTTCAGTATGCACGCGCGCAGCTTTTGTCGATTGGAGCGTGTTTTCCTACGGCTACCTTAATGCTCGGACGTTTCGTCCCATATCTAGCGATAGAACTTATATCGAGGTCTCAAACTTGGTATACGTGCTACACATGGTTTGGACTCCAGACAGCAAAAAACCTGAGTGGGCAAGATTTTGACCGTACCTTGCCTTTAAACGCAGCGTCTGAAGGGTGGCTCGCTTCTGAGCCCATTCTTAATCTTCCACAATATTTTTTACTTCTAAAAACCACGTCATTGTGTTTTTTTTAGAAGAATGTTCAGGAAGATTCCTAGGGTCTATAGTAGGAATTTTAGTAGTTGTCCGAACCTATGCGTCAATATTTTCTGCCTTCGTCCGTCCGTCCGTCCATCCGTCAATATCATGTAGGAATGAGGAGGCCACACCAGAATAAATCATACTTGCCTTGATCGCCACAAATCCAGATCCAGAAATATTTGATTGATCGCTGCGTCACAAAAGACGGACGGACGGATGCAGCCGGCATTAACTTATTCCCTCGATAGTCACTCTTCATTAACCTTAGTGTTTACTCACTTGTTTGTTTTCCAATCAGATAACTAAATAACCATTTTATTGTTCACCTATTAAATCGAATAATTGATCCATCGATTAATTGATTAAATCAGATCCATTGGCTGGCCAATGATTCAAGCGGGTTGTTCAACGATCTTCTGTATTTCTCCACTTCTACTAATCGATTCCTATATGGTGTACGTCTTTGCGAAAACTATATACCTTGTCATAGGACTTGGTCTATTACACGGGATCGTCTTCCTACCAGCATTGCTGCTGACAGTAGGTTTCATTTCGAGCATTAGGCCACGCCCATAATAGTAGTTTGACTCCTCCCACAATAGATCGGTTGCTCGGTGGAGGTGGACGACAAGGTCTCGCCGATTCCTGATAAGTTGGCAAAGACGCTGGAAATAGCGGAGTTGGGTAATACGCGACAGGTTCAGGAGGTGAAACGAGGTGGGCGCAGCGATCGATATATTGATTTTTTCACATGAGACGTCTAAAAGTCGTCAACGTTCCAGGAGATGCAGCCTTGCCGAAGCGACGAGAACAAGGCTAGTCCAGCCGTGTGGGGGCGCTTAGCATAACAGGTCATGGAATCTCAGTTTTAAGTCACTTTGAGTTCTTTCCTCTTCCTATCTCATTTTGGTGCTCAGTTCAATTGTAAATACCATAGGCGTATGTAGTTTATGCTGTGATGAACCATCCCGACAGGTCCATTTTTTTCCTTTTTTCCCCGGTTCTTTCATCCTCCGTGACTGCCAGTTTTTCCGTGGACATCTCTGTCTAGTTTATTTGCTTTTGTTTGCTTTATTTATATATAGTTCCTAGACAGATGCTAGATGTCCTAGAGATTTATCATTAGTTTAATAAACGTCTGACGTTGGCTTAATGGTTTTTTTTTTCACAAGATTTATTTAGAAGTACAAGTAGGAACATGGATTCACTGAATGAAATGTCTGAAATAGTGACTACAACTACAGCACATTGAATATGGCCAGGATTTGGTCATGATGGCGCAGTCACAGCTTGCTCTGGCTCTTTCATAGTTGTTTCCTCTTTGAATATTCGAATACCCGGAGTGATGACGACGAAATTTACCATGCTTCGACCCTTAGCGATGTCGCCAATGGTTCTACCATCGTTTTGGATGATCGTGATTGGGATCTGGAAAATATGAGCGAAAATTTTTATCCCTAAGGTTCCCTATATGGTCCTATTGTTTATGGTTATCCCCGACGTTTTCATAGAAAATGAAACCAGTGGGAATCCACATTTCGCCTATTCTTACCAAGCTTCTTCTACTTCTTATAGGCTCCGTGGTGTAGTAGATTTGTATACCGTCAAGATATTGTCTGAAATGGCTATGGATTAAAAATTCAGGATCTGTAAAGTGCCCTGTAAACCTCTTCCGTGCCAGTATTCATGAACACACAACTGCGGGATGGGGTGTGCTTTTCCGTCCTCTTGCCCTGGGATTCATGAACGGTCTCAGGACTTGCTACTCCAAAATGGACGAGTTTCCCGGGCATACTTGGGTATACTTTGTTTGAGCAATTCATCTCACCATCACAACTCATTGGAAAAGATAGTAAGATATACCCAACGTTGTTTTGGAAACTCGTCCATTCCAAAAACTAAAAAAACCTCGGAAACGTTCACGAATCCTGCCAGCGCCGTTTCCTGCGGAGAACCCTGCTTCTCGTTATGGTAGGGAGGCCCCGCGTTTCCATGGCAGAAAGCGAATTTTCCCATTTATCTGCCAGATGGATCAAAACCACTAATTAGTGAGTGATTCTCTTGAATTGTTCTTCTCAGAACTGCTGATGAATATGTATTTTTTCCGACGACGCCAGGAAGATAAAGTTTTGCTGTAGTTTAATATGATATTTGTCCGGATGCATGACCGGAAATGCTCACCGGCCTCTGATTGTCGGCCATAGTTAACCCGTAGCTTTACTGCTCCTTGTATGGTCAAGCACTTTGATATGCGACAGGTACATAATGGAGCGTTACCACGTTTACCCTGGGTAATCTCAATGATGCACCTTGGGCCTGAAGCCAGTTGAGTTGAAAAACACAGGGGCATGGGATTGAAGTGTTATTTATTTATTTATTTATTTATACACTCAGGGTGCACCAAAAAACCCCAAAACACTGAAACATAGGTGGAATAACCTCATCCGCATTTACCCTTGTAAAACAGTGAAGATTTGCCCCAATCCTTGATGGGTCAACAGGTCATTCTCCTTTTCCGGGAGGTGAAAAAGTCCACTCCAAGATCCTGTTCCCATATCCTGAATGGTGTTGATGGGCTACTACTACCTGGGCTTGGACTGCCGAGTTAACCCGTGAACGGAATGGCGAACGGAATGGGGGGAGCTATTGTGTTGTCATTCCCGTACAATTCACTCCATTCAACTCCCTTCTCATGAAGCTAAAACAGAGCGGTTCTTTTTTGGCTCAACTCTTCACATTTGTCCAGGTTTTTTCTATCAGAAACTTTGGACTTGGCGAGAAAAATAGAACCTCCCAGAATATTGGCACAGTATGTCCAAAAAGTCTAGATTAATTTCGTGAGCTCCATTTTTTTTTCAAAAAATTAACCGGAAGGTGGCTACACTTACATTTTCTCCTCCACAGCATCCAGTATATAGTCCAAAGGGAAGTCTGACGGCAGTTCAAACTCAATTTTGCTTCGAACAATCGTGCGACTAGGCTAAAACCATCTACTATAAGTTCGGTATTTTACACTTTGTGACTCGCAAGAGGTAGTTCTGACCTTTTCGAGAATTACAACGCGAATTTGCAAAAGTTCCGTGGGTACGAGTGCATTTGGAGTGTAGCATTTTGCCTGAAGTGAAGAAGCGATTCAGTTTTTCGTGAACAAGTTGACCCATCAAATTTTTTGCCAGAAAAGTTCAAGAGCATGCATAAATAGTACTATATGCGGACCACTATTGGACACAGAAGGCAGTGGAGCCGGAAAGGGGAACATAAAGTGGACCAAAATTCGTAAAATGGACAAAAATTTTACACAAGCTTGTTCTTAAATTCCTAATATCAGCAGAATCGCCTCACCTTAGAAACGGTCTTCTTCTTATGGACGACGTTGGGATCGTGCGTTAGGCCCATAAAGGGATTTGACTTCTCTGAGGCCTCTTGCCTGCATATTCATTTATTTATTATTCAGTTTATTATACGTTCGGATTGGATACAAAGGTAGACCGAAACATTATGTACTATTACACATTCAAAATCATATCTTAGAAAAAGGGTTACCAGAAAATTGAGGTACATGGGGCAGAAAACCCACGTGTGGTCTTTTTTAGGTCAAGGTTGTTTAGCACTCACCTGAATTCAGCGTTTGGAACCCGATTGATAAGAGATTCTCGATAGCATTTCTCCACACAACAGCCCGGGGTTCCTTAACACCACAAATATTATATTTTCCATATTTTTTCCATATCTTCCATAGTTTAGAAAGACGGTGATGACTTACCATCAGCGTTAGGCACAGATACCTGTTCATAGCGACACTGTGCGCATATCACATGACAGCAGTCCGGATACCTCATCATCCTACTATAATTATGCAGTCCTCGACAAGGTCCATCACAAGGATGCAGGTTTGCGAGTGATTCTGGAATGAGCAACATACATATTTCTCTGGATTTGTCTGTCGAACAGTGGCCCGATGCAGGGGAGTAGAGGCATCTCCCCCCCCCCCCCCTCCCGAGAATTTGGGCCGCTGAATTTTCGGGAATAATTTTCACAATAAATGAATCTCTTGTATTGCTGTTTTTTAAAATTGTTTATCCATCTTATTGTTTTTTAAATAAGTTTTATCAACTTTCAGTGCCATAATTAGTATTTTTACCACTTTAATTTTTCATCTGAATACCCGAAGTGGCGGAGACCCCACTTTTTCATACGCTCCCTCCCACCTCCCGCCCGATTTTTGCGTCCGCAACTGCTTCCTAGCAAATGTCAATGTGCTCCAGAGAATTTTTATGTTTTCGCAATAATAATATGGGCCTCGCACAAATGGCTGCCCAAAAACCTCACCGCTCGTATTTCGATTTCTGATTGATTTATTGATCTCCTGCCACTTTTCTTTGGTATTTGATGACGGATCCGACCAACGTATATTAAACTTGAAGACCTGCCTAAAGTCCAAGAACAAAGATAAGAATGTCTTTAGCATATCAGAACTATGTACAGTCCATGAGTACAGAATCTAGCAGATTTCTCAAAGCATATCCTCCAATCATATCGCTACCTGTAGCAAGCTGACCATCGATCAGCGCTCAGGGTAAAAACGACGGTATGGATTGTAAGCGTAGGAAAATCGCCCAATTTCATCGCACGCAGCGCAGCATGCATGGAGCGCATGAGCCTTCACACAAATATTGTTTTATTTGTAATATAACTGGTAGACTCGTCTAAGAAACGGAACAGTTGTGGTTTCATTCGTGAGAATCAGTGCAGCAACGGTTTAGTCGCCGCGATTTGCGCTGTACGAGCGGCTGCGATTCTGCTCTCTCTTGGGTAATGCTGGGCAAAGGCAGTCACGGCGCTGGGATTATTTTTGCTAGTTGAGTACGCCAGTCGCGCGTCAGACGCACGCATACATTTGCGAAGGATTTTCCATTGAAACCGGTCAACTCAGTATGCATACCCTGTATGAAATGCTATATGGTCACCCTAAGGCCGCAAACGGATGCGTCTCAGCTGCGTCATGGCTGCGAATGGGCTTACTCCCTTCATCAAAAGGGCAATTTATACTAGCTGCGTGTGTAAGTCGCGCATCAGTCGCGTCCACTTGCATAGTATTTTCCATGAAGACCAGTTAAAGTGGCATGTATAGGTCATTCAGTAAGGAGTCGGTATTGGTGCATTCACAGACTGGAGGTAAGGGATGCGGTTGTGCACTATCAGGAATGTTTGATATTGGTTGAAAACGACCGCATCGCAGCCCATGATCCTTCTCCCACTGACGACTGCCGGGTGAATGCACTGTATTTATGTACATTCTCAATGAAAAGAACACGCGGCGAGGCCGTAAATGCGTGCGTCTGAGCTGCGACGGCGATGCGACTGGGCACTATTCTTCATCATACAGACGCACACACGCTGAGCACACTCATCTAACATAAATTGCTGTAGGACGTGTGCAAATCAATCCATATTAGCACTGCAAAAACTCATGCAGAGTCCCGCAGCGAAAATTTGGACATTGCCAAACGAAATCGCACAACTAAATCGTTGCGACACTACTTGCATGCACATATTCAGGCTAATGGAACAGTTCTTCATCAATGCTTAATTATTCTACTTTTTGCTCAGAATTAGTAGTAAGTAACTCTGATTTCAGTAAGTTGAGCTTTGTTATAATTTAATCAGGGTTGTCAACTATGTACATATGCTTTGTATTCATTGATTTCTGCTTCATAAACTAGAAATTTGATCTAATTAATTTACATTGGGTCACCCAGCTTGCATTGAAATCTTCAGCCAGTGCAATATATTCACACAAGTATACTTAATACCTACCTTCCTCCTTCGGCACCACAGCTGAATCCCATCCCACGTAGCTGAACGTTTGCGGAACGACTGACGAAATTTGGCAGATGGTCATGGATATCTCTGGAAAAATTTTCTAAAGTCTTCTTTGGTAAGCCTTTACTTTGATAGATTAAGATATCAACTTTCACCTATGACCTTTCACCTACATATGTGTTGATTTGTGAAGAAAAGTTGTCCACTTACACATCGTCATAAAACTTCGTTAGATTCAAATTCGATCCCCTCCGTCTTGTTCCACTGAAAATGAGGTTTGAATTGCCATTGGCAAGAATGCATCACGTGTTTAGGTCTGTTTTAGTGTCCAAGTCTTGAGTTCGAAGCGTTTTGGTAAATCCTTAACTGCTTTGCGGTTAGAGGGTCAAAGACACTAACCCACTCCTTTTATTGATACAAGTTGACATGCTACCGGCAGTAATAGAAGTACTAAAATAAACCACACCAGCTGAGCAGTGGAGTTCAACAACTTTGTAATCATTTGCTGATACATCCATGCTCGCAAAGCCTGGTTGGGTGCAACCGGCTGTCCTTTCAATGCTTGGGTTATTGAGTCTCATATATGTATAGCATAATTTTGTTGAAATTTTTATAAGATAAAACATGAAGAAGAACGAAGCCACGCCTTTATCGGTAGATCTTTAGAGATATTGCCATTTGTTGGTTCGAATTCTGTGAGGCTTTGGTCTGGAATTAGAACTGAGCTTTTAATTGAATGGTGACAATATTTCTGCTTAACTCCACGATATCACGACTGATCCCCAGCATAACGACCGCGATAAAAGACGAGCCGTCCTGAGCGGCAATCTGAAATCAAAATCACTCCGTAATCTAGTTCTTTTTGAAACATCACTCCTTTCCGAGTGACTTTAGCAAATTTTTCCGAGAACCTGAATTCATTTGTCGAATTTTCACGAGTAGTTTTGGATGCGACTATGAAGATTTGCTAAATGTGGACTAAGACCACAAATGGGGAACTTCCAGTTTCTCTAGATAGCTTGGCGATGAGGATACAATGGTTTTATGACAACGGAGCACAAGAAGTACACATTAATCGTACCATTGTGTACGATCCGTAAACGTTTGCGTTTTTTCAAATTCCTCGTCTCTGCTATGATAGTATACGATTTCATGTTTCCCTTAACTTATTCTTATATTGCTATACATTATGCACATCAAGCCATACTGAATTCGGTACCGCCGAGGTCAAACCGTTGTCAAGAAGATCAAATAAGTCAATGTGATCAACTTGATGGGTTAGAGGCAGGGACACACTTCATTTGAGTTTTGTGTTTGAGCTGTTAACACCTTCCCGAACCTTCTTGATGCGTTGGTGAATCCGTTTTTCGGGACGAGGCCTGTACCAGTTTGCTGGAGCAAATTTAGGTGCGAAAATGTGTATCACGTTGATCTTATCGATTAGACGAGTCAAGGCGTACTCACCCGACAATGCCGCTGTGGCGGGGGGTGGTCGTATGGCGCGATTCTTCGGGTGGCACTATAGGCAGACGCGATCTGAGTGCGCTCCTACTACCCAGTATACTGTCTCGCGACAGCCAGCACAACTTGGAGCGACATCCCGTTTTCGTCACTTCTGTGACTTTTGCTGTATACTATTGGAATCAGCGTGTCGAGGAGGTCAAGAATTTGCTGATATCATCGACATGAAAAACAAGGCCTTTAGGATGAACGAAACCAGAGAGTAGAGACTACAATAATGACACTCGTTGCTTCGATTTCTGTAAATCTTTTTCCTAAAATTAAAACTAAGCATTATATTGGTTGCTGACAGTATCTGCCTTTGACTTCATGACATCACCATGACATCTCCACCTTTAAAACGGTCATAAGTTTTAACGCCGACCTGAATGAGGGTGAAGGAGCTCTGGTAAGAGGTATGGCGAGAGGGAAAACCGTTACCATTGTGATGTGAATTCAAAATAATATAGGAAAGGGCCAACAGCATGCGTAACGAATCGATGTTCAAAAGAAGATCAATGTCGCGAACGCGACCTTTTTGACCTGCGTGATCGATCGCGGTGGGCGGAGCTTGTCTGCGTGTCACTTTTCAAAAGGTGGCGATCAGCAGCGATCGGCTAGATATCCGTTTGTGTCGATGGAGGGCCGACGGCTCATGATTCGACTCCACCGCCAGCAAAGCTGTTCGTAAAATTCGTCAAACTCAAATCCAAATCCTCTGATGAAGTCGTCATCGTCAGACGCAGCATTGTGGCAAACTCATTCACACTTATCACGACGTGGAAACAAAGAATTGATTAACAAAACATTCTACATTTGGACCGGCAATCACTGTATCTTTACCGACATGTGTCTTTCTCTATAGGGCAATTTATACTAGCTACGTGCGTCAGTCGCGCATCGGTCGCACGCATCCATTAGAGGGGGATTTTCCATGAAGACCGGTCAACACGGCATGTAGATCCTCAATGAAAGGAACGCACGACCGCCGCGAGGCCGTAAACGCGTGCGTCTGAGCTGCGACTGCGATGCGACTGGGCCCTACTCTTCATCATATAGACGCACGCGCGTCAGTCGCACGCATCCAGTATGAATTGCCCTTATACTAACATCCCGAATATTTCCAGAAATTATAATTCATTATAGGGAATGATCCAGAAATGGACCTTTGAATGAGAGATCAAGTGGTCAGCGTTAATCAATTTCTTTGGGGAAAGTGTCATGCATTTGGCTTCATAATGAAATCACGAAGTCTGAGTACGCCCTTTACATTTACATTTACATTTATTTGCCGATCAATATTTTACAATATGCGGCACCTCAATAGATCAATCCATTCCTTTTTCGTCATGACTCTCGCTGTGCATTGCCAGTTACATGTTCCGAGTAGTGTTTGGAAATCATCACGCCAACGTGTCTTCCAACTCGGTCGGCCAACTGATCGTTTTGAAGGAGGACGCCATTCCATGAGCTCCTGAGACCATTTCACATCCGTTGATCTGGCAAGCTCCCAACCATAAGCCCATTTCCTTTCAACTGCACTGGTTAACACGTCTTTGATCTTAGTGACTCCGCGCAACCAGGCATTAGTTTTCTTATCCAGAAGTCGTATTCCAACCATGCGGCGTTCCATTCGTCTTTGTGCCGAAGCAAGTTTGTTTTCTGCTGCTTTTGTCAGCACCCATGTTTCGGCTCCGTATAGCATTGCAGGTAAGACACACTGTTGAATAATTTGCGCTTCCACTTCATCTCTACCGTCTTGGAGGAAAGAAATTCTTCATAACGACGAAAGCAGTTCCATCCAGCTTGGATTCGACGTAGAATCTCTTGGTGGTGGTTTCGGTGAAGCGAAATCTTTTGTCCAAGGTACACGAAGGATTCAACGTTTTCGATTTGGGTGCCTCTAAGGGTGATTATAGGTGTGTCTTCTGTCAATATCTTCGTTTTGCTACTATTGATCTTCAAGCCACAGGTCAGTGAGTGTTTGTCAAGGTCAATAATCATTGCTTGTAGCTCTTGCGCAGATTTTGCGACCAAGACAACATCATCTGCGAAACGTAGGTTCGTAAGTTGATTTCCATTGACAGAAATTCCATAACCACTCCACTCCAGTTTTCGAAAGACATGCTCAAGTGTAGCCGAGAACAGTTTTGGTGAGATGGTGTCACCTTGGCGAACTCCTCGGCGGACTTTTATGGGGATATTTGTTCCTCCAAGTTTGATGAGTGACTGGGCGTTTGCATATATCCCTCGAAGAAGTGCTATTAGTTGCCCATGTATTCCTTGCTCTTGGAGAACATTCCATAACGAATTTGTTTCTACTGTATCGAAGGCTTTCTCATAATCAATGAATGCAAAGAAGAGAGGTATTTTATACTCATTACACCGTTCAATCAGTTCATTCATTGCATGTAGATGGTCGATAGTAGAGTATCCCTTTCGGAAGCCAGCTTGCTCTCGAGGTTGTTCGGCATCTAGCGTGTTTTCAACTCTTTGGGTGATCACTTTCGTCAATAGTTTGTAGAAGACCGAGAGCAAGGAGATTGGTCGGTAGTTTTTCAGCTCGGATGAGTCGCCTTTTTTGTGGAGGAGGATGGTTATAGAGTCAGCCATTCTTTCGGGCACTCCGCCAGAGTGGAGGCACTGGTTGAACAACTCTGTGATAAGTGGCACTAGATTTGTGTTGCCCCATTTTAGCATTTCTGCTGTGACTCCATCGTGTCCGGCAGTTCGTCCTGCTTTCATGGTCCTCAACGCTGCGTTCACCTCACTTTCAAGAAATGGCGGGCATTCGTTCTCTACAGGCAGTGGGGTATAGGTTACGTTGACTGTGGACGCATATAACTCCTCATAGAAATGTGCTATCAATTTGGTGATCTCTGGCTTGGTCCTGCACATCCCTCCATTTCTGTCTCTTAACTGGTAGATTTGGCGGTGGCCAACATCCCGAATATTTCCAGAAATTATAATTCATTATAGGGAATGATCCAGAAATGGACCTTTGAATGAGAGATCAAGTGGTCAGCGTTAATCAATTTCTTTGGGGAAAGTGTCATGCATTTGGCTTCATAATGAAATCACGAAGTCTGAGTACGCCCTTTAACCCAACTAATTTGCAGAAGAGTGCGTTGGAGCACTCAGAGCTCCACCCATCCTGCTGATCTGATCAATCTACTAGCTAAAGCTACTAGAGGTATAGAAGGTTTGTTTTCTTGAGATGAGAACAGAGCCACGCCTCTGGAACGCGGTAATGATGCCCTTTTTCGCTGCTTTGTGCGCGAACGTGGTCTGCAGATATTTATTTCTTTATTTATTGCTATTATTTTCCAATAAATATAGCAGCAATGGATGACATTTCTAGGATAGCGAGTAAATCGCACACGGGTACATAATGCATATTGTGCGGCATCAACCATATCTATGTAACTACGTACATCTAAGTAAATAGTGATGATCCGACTAGAAAGTTGCCACATTGTCCAGGTTTGCCGAATCTTTCATATGTCGGTCGTCACCGAATCGTTCGTATCTCGGTCAGATTAGCCGAAAAAGAGCCAAGTTCGCCGCATGAAAGTAATTGAACAAGTGTGAAATTGTTGGAGTCAACAAGGTCGACAATCAAAATTGTATTTCAGAACAATCAGAACATTGAAACATCTGAACATCTTCATTATAGCGTCAGACACGGTTACGAACAAAATTTGGAACGGGAAAAATGATATAACACTTCACAGCAAGGAGGGGATTCCGCGAAAACTTCGAGCATGAAGCAATTTTGAGAACCGCAGCTAGTCAGATTCCACGCAGCCGCTTTCACATCTAAGTCCTCTTAAATTCTAATCGCTTTTTGGTTTCTTAAATTCCTGATGGATTCGAATCGTCAAATTATTTGCCAGCTATTCTGATTATAGCAACCGGCGTTGCCCACTGCATCTTGAGTCTAAGATACCGCGTGGTAAACCCTGAAGAGATATAGAAGAAAAGATTGCCCAAAACGTTGCTGTCCTGAAGTGCACTGTATTTACGCTAAAGTTCCGGCGGATCGTTTACATGGAGTACTCGCCACAGCTCGAAGCAAGTTCTATTTTAGGAAGGAGAGGATCACGTTATTAATAAGCAATCTTCATTAGGTTCGAAATTATGTACAGAATCAGGTAAACAATTTGATGGGATAAGCATGAACTGCGAATATATAGTCCAATCGTTTTCGTGGTTTTACTCTATCATAATGCTACGGTTTGTTTCCTGAATTCGGAGTAAATACCCTCGTACTCTGGCGTCACACTTCGTGTTGGAGCTGTAGAAGACTCATCGTAAGTTGGCGGCGGTGGAGTTTTGTTGTTTCTTACAACTGGCTCCTGTACTGGAACCATATTGCGATACGTTTCATGAGTTGAACCAAGCAGCCAATACGTTTCCATCACACCTTTACCCTGGAACCATGGTTGAAATAAAAACTAGCAGTTGCAAGCTCCCGTTGCTTTTGGTTTCGAGGGTCGTCTCCAAAACAAGAAGTCTATGGAGCCAAATCACTCAATCTGCATACCTTAATTATAACCTCTCCTCTGGGCTCTGTTTGAAATCCGCCAACAACATTTAGCAGTTGATTAGCATCCGAGGATAAGTGGATCATTCCAGCTTGAAAATAAAGGGCTTACTTCCAATGCCAGGAGAAATTAAGTTAAACAAGCATCCGTCTTCCGAATGTAAGAGCTTCAGCATGAAAGAAGAGACTAACGTTTTCCGTTACTTTCCATCCTGCTCGCTGTGTTGACGGTGTCTCCAAACAAACAATATCTTGGCATAGTTAGTCCTACTACTCCTGCGACAACTGAACCTAAAAATGGTGTTAAATAAATTCGTAAACAAATACATAGGTCTGCCCGGAATTTGTGTAAACGTTCCGGGAAACGTGCCCAAAAGCTTGAGGAACAAAATCAATTCATGGGTTAGATGGACTGGACTGGACCGAGCAAATGCTCGTGAGATAATAAATGGCAAATTCAATGCATTAATGCAAGTAAATCGTAATAAGCCTTATTCATATCAAATGCCGAAACTGCGCAAAAATCAACTAAAACAATTTCACCACTAACCTGTATGAGCTCCTATTCTCAAGTTGATGCGCTCTTGAGGCAGATGTGGTATTTTAAAGGTAGCCAGACTTTTCATGAACTCGAGCGACATGCTGCATATCTCTTTTATGTGTTCCTGGCCGTTTCTATGCGGTAAGCCGCTTACGCATAGGTAACCATCGCCAATGGTTTCCACCTGAAGTGCTACTGATGAAACATAGAAAAAACCATTGATAGATACACTGCGGCTGCTTTGGCCAACCGCAGAACATGACAGCTTTTATAGGCGTTTTCAATGGTACTTGCCTTGTAGACGTCGTGAGCGTCAATGATACTGTCAAAGATCGTATAGAGGTCGTTCAACAGATTCACCACCTTAACAATGTTTATCATTGTTGCTAAGTAATGAATTATGCAATCGGGTTTTGTCGGCAAGCTCGAACACGTTAAATGTTAAGTTTATTGAGTTTCGAACATAATAAGACTCAAAAATTACGATTGTGAAAAAAGGTATGAAAAGGTATGTAGAGAAAAAACTCCTCAAAAAAATCTCGAATTGTGCCTTCCTTCGAGCTTCTGCTAGGAACAATCACAGGTAGCGTCGCCAAATATGAATAAACAGAAACCGAAAGCAATCATTGTAATCACTGGAGTAAAAGTGCGGAAGTGTGCTATGGAAACCTCTCCTCTTTAACCTAGTACATAAGCGTTCTATCCACTCGAATGTGCTTCCTTTACTCATCATAAGTACAGGTTAACCACGACTGTTTCGTACTGTTCCACTAGTTTATTCTTGGTGCATGAAAAATAAGCCGTACCTGCAATGGAGTTCCTCTTCCAGCAATTTTAGTGAAAGACACCACATCCGAAAAGAACACGGTAACACTATCAAATGTTTCCGGTTCAACTGATTGTCCAAGCTTCAATTTCTCAGCCACTTGTCTAAAATGTATTGAGTGACACGATATCCTCCTTCATAAATCCTATATAAATCATGGAAGCGCAATAAAATGCAGACGTGGGTGCGAGCACGTGATCGCGCGTGGTCACATGCTCTCATCACGAAGTTCGGTTATACACAGTGCTCACGAGGATGCGAAACTGACAAGACATTCGGCCGATGTTTCGTCATAAGTGCATAGACGAAATGGAAGTCGGGCGCATTCAGGATTTCGCGGTGGGACCAGCGTGTTCTGCTGGTGACCCACAGCCTACGGGTGAGACAGTGCTTCCGAGGTTTTCAGGCTGCATAATATACGGAACAGGATCATCACTGCCGTCCGTTCGTGTGCGACGTATCAGGGATGTATAACAGACCAAGGCGTTGTTACTCTAGCAAAGTGCGCAACTGTGCGAGAGGTTACATGGATTGGGGCAGCAGTGTAACGGTGATGCCAAGCGAACCCTTCCACCCCAATTACACCAAGGAAGCGTTCCCTGCGCAGGCTCAGACTTGCCCAGGTCCAGAACTCAATGGTGCAGCCACGTAATCCCTTCATCCCGTCGAGCCTGACGATACTCCCTTATATACGTAGGATAAACGCGCTATCACACCTTAATATTAAACTGTTGGTAAACAACAACTTTCTTTCATTGCCCTCGAGATTTACGAAGGGTGCGGGTGCACTGATGGAGGATAGGTGTGCCGTGGCTCGATATTGTTGAAAACGCCAGTGCGTATATTTGTCTGGAGGAGGGTGCTCCTGTTATGCGGAAAATGTTCATATAATGGTCCATCGATGGAGAAGCGTATTCTGGCGCCCACTATCGTGAAAAAGGCCACGGCAATGGTCCGCCGATTAAGAAAGGGTTTTCTTTGATCCAATGGTTAAGAAGACGCTAGGATACGGGTCCATCAATGGAGGAACGGTGCGCTGAGGATCAACAGTGAGGGAGACGCTACGATACGAGCTGTGTAGGGTGCGTCGAAGCCCAGTACTGTGGAAACCCCTGCATGCTGGGCCTCCGATGGAGGAAGGGTGCACTGGGCCACAATGCAGTGTTGAAAAGACGAGGACACCGGTTTGCCGAGGGAGTACGGGTGCGCTGGAGCTCAGTACCTCAATACGGATTTTGTACTCGAGCGCAGTTGATGATTAGTTTTGGTTCTTCTTAATCTCCTGAGGGCTTGGAACCTTTAGTAGTTTACGGCTGCGTCACCCCACTTTCTACCGTTCCCTAGAGGCGCTAGTCAGAAGTAACATTGTGGGAAAGATTCTCTGAAGGCTTCCGACATACTTCGGTAGCATTCTGTATAGCAACACATCGCTCTTCTTCTTTTCTTCAACCAATTGCTTGGTCCTATCTTCCACTTCAGACTCCAGATTGGAGGCGTATGTTTCTAACATATTGAACACATAATCCATAAGATTGTCGTTCCTTAAATAATAGCATGTGTTTTACCGAACCAGCAATTTTTGAACATGATACAACTAAACATTACCTGAAAGAGTTCATGCTTCTCATAAGTGACTTGACCGTATCTATCGGAGGCCTTTCTGAAGGTCGTTCTGTCCAGCAGTCGCGGATCAAGTGGAGCTTAAAATACTTTCAAGAATCAGGTGGTTGTACCACTTCATGAGATTCTGTTGGATTTGGAACTGGAGAGATCAAAGTTCAGTGTTTTAATATGTTCGAGATTTTCCCACAGTAGATTCATCCAGAAATGGACTACTGTATTATTTGAACAAACTTCAATCCTTCTTCAGACTTCATGAGAGCAGAACTCGGCCAAAAGATCAGAACACTCACCAATGCAGGGCTGATCTCGAGGTCTGATTCTACCGCCAGGGAAGGACGCGTGGGCATGTGACCGCCTTTCTTCACCATGTAGAGAATCTCTGTAAAGTTGTAGCAAAAAAATTCTGCAAAATTACAGGTTTCGCAAAAGCATTTGTTGTTGCTCTGATGTTACAAACATCCGCATCGAAGTAGTTAAGGCACAGCTGGAAATAAACGGAATTTCTCTCATATCTACGAAGGAAAACACGAATTTTGGATAGACGCACTTAGGTGAGGAACAGCCCGTGGACATACCCTACTATAATTAGGTAAAAATTTAAAACAATGAAATGTTGCTGCTCCAATTTTTTGTTGAATAGAAGTGAGGATCAAGCTGCTCTCAGATCTTACTCTCAGTTAAAACTTGACAAAACTCACTTTTTGAAAGGGAATGCTTTGCTATAATTGAACAGGAGATCCTCGAAAGTTATTAGTTAAAACCAGAGTAACCTACTCACCATCAGGATCTTCTTTCCTATTATCTAAGTCCCATGGCGACGATTTAGTGACCACTTGAGCACATATGATACCAAGACTGAAACATGGTTAATGATTAAGCATCTCTTCTAAAAGATTTGCACATAAATACTGTTTTAAATTTTGTTTCTAAAGTGTTCTCACGGATTCCCATCCAGGTTTTTTTCCCGGCTTTCTCACCAATTACTCTGTTTAGTTCATGTTTTCATAATCATCATATTCGTGCTATACATATACATATATGGCTTCTCCTTTTTCGTATCTGCACCCACAATGTCCATATCATATAATCCATACAAATGCTCCCAGGAACGAGCTTTCCCTCATGCAGAGTGGATGAGTTTACAAAAAGAATGTGATCCATCTTTTGCGATCTTTATCAAGCGCAGACGACAGAGGAGTTTAAAGGTAAACCTTTAATACTACTATTGAATGCGGAGCAAAACTTCCACAGCGAATTTTGCGTTTGGTAAGCTTAGATGCCGCGAGTACCATTTCTCTAATTGTGATGTTAGAGAACATTTCTTAACGGATGTCACCTTACTTCTAGTGATATTAGCGCTGGCTTCTTTAGTGAAGAAAAGTGAACAACACCGCCTTGTTGGAGCCAAACATGTGTATTCAAAAGCGGATGTACTAGAAGGTCCTTATTTTCGAAATATCAGTTCACCAGAATCAGAGCGTACGAGAACAAGGCGAGAAGCGTTTAAAAAGCCTCGTCTTGATGATTTCATTAGATTCTTGCGAGAAAAAGGTCTGCAAAGAATGGTCTTCCGTGAAATCACTGCCGTTGAGATGGGAAATCATGGTCGTATATGTAGATGTGAGTCAATACATATAGGTATGGATGCCACACATGTGAGGCTCTTTCTATGTCCTAGGATTGCCTACTGGGTTCAGAGAAGACGCATTCTGTTTCTCCAACAAACAGCTGTCAGCGAGCCAGGAGGCGGAAAATATTTTCTCATTTGCTTTGCAAAAGTGGACACTGTCAAAACCTTCCCTCACCTATAAATATCTCCCTCCTTGGTGCCTGTGATGGCGTTGTTGCGTAGGAGTTCAGGGGCAGTCCAGAGCATATCTAAAGATGATGGTATTTTTTTCAAACTCTCATAATATATTCATGAAAAACTTTTTTTAGCAACCCACCTTCAGGAGTACGCTTATCGAGAGCTCTTATTTTGTGCAGGCCATAGTTTGATATCTTCACTTGCCAGCGATCGTCTACTAGACAGCACTGTGATGTTAGAAAACCATGGCATTGTAGGAAGGAATTGTGTATAAAGTATAATCCCTAAAACGACATGAGTCTCAACAACAACTAATTATAGCATTTTGTAAACGAAATAGCGCATGTTAAGTTTTTTTTTTGAATCACTTCTTCTTGTCGCTGTATTCATGATCCAAAGAATAATCCGACGCTCGGAACGCAAACTCACATGAACGATGTCGCGCAGAAGTGAAAATATAAAGAAGTTGTCCATCGTCATAGATCCCTTCATAATGACATCGTTGAGGCTGCCTCGGGAGCAGAATTTCCAGACTGACATCAACTGTGGACCGTCAAGACATAAGCCAATAAAACGATTCAGGTTGTCGTGCTCCACCTCGCGCATCTGAGAAGCCTCCAACGCTTGATTATAAGTGTTTTCATTAAAAAAACTCGATGCACCTTCCTCATCTCTTGACAATCGTCAGGCTCCATCCGTGGCCTGGCCTCATGCTTCATAGCCGCAACTTGTTCCTTCTGTGAGAATAAGCCTTTAGCCCTAGACTAAAACTCTCTATCAGGGCATGAGTTAGTGTGCAACAATTTGTTATAATTGCACTATGTTGTCATGTACGGCGGTGCGTCATAACATGCATGAGGTTATGGTAGATTCGGAATTTTCTGGCCAGTTTTCTCGGGATTATGTACTCATGGGACAAAAGCTCTCAAACGCGTTTCGTAGGCAAGATGGATTTGGCTTGGGGTGTGTATCATCGTGAGGGAAAATGGGGCGTTACCATGCTGCCGTGATTGGCACCTTGATTGAATGCACCAATCACATTCGCCTGTCAACCCATCATTTCCCCTCACGATAATACACACACTTTGGCTTGCATGAGATTACCCAATAGAAAGTACTCCATGCTCCGCTTTTGGCCTAGTTTTTTTTTTTCATGAAAACAGGTTATTAGGCATGTTTGGAGATGGCTACCTCTTTCATGTTCAATTCTCAGATTTGGAAGACGCAGGAGATTCAAGAACTCGCCGTGATGTTTTTTTATGAGTTTGAAGCGTGAATGAAAGCCCCCCCGTGCATGGATAGTGATGTGTTCTCCCGAGGAATCCAGCCGCGCGCACTGGGCTTACAATACGATAATTTCCAGGATTCACCGCACGCCAGGAACAGTACACACCCGGGAATCCTCGAAGGTTTATTTTTTCAAAATTTACCCTCTTTGACTCTCGCCGGACGGGGCTGTCACTATGAGCACTCCGATTCGGTGCACATCTATTATTCAGCTGGAGTCGCATGTCTTCCCAAGGACACTGTCTACACTACCGTGAGGCACTACACTCTGTTCGGAAAAAGTTGTTGAATGGCGGACGAGTTGCGTGTGAGGAGCGTGACGGGACCTACAGGACACTCTCACAGGGATCATGGTTTTTCCACATCCTTCATTTGGGTCTCGTCACGCTTCTCGCACGCACCATCTCACAGTTCAGACAGACTGTACAACTGTGCTAGGTGGGTTATCATTATTTGAATACTCTTCATTATTCCGGTTCATTGGCAGCAGTTTACAAGTAGATCGCATTACTCTAGGAGTGAAAATTCACGGATGCTGCGTTAAAATACGTATTTTTGAGGAGCAGCTGTGATATATCAATTGATTTAGCTTTTGCAACTGCTATTTCAAGGCGGTTCTCTTCACAATTTCAGTGGTGTCTGAAGATCATATAGCTCTCAGTGCATAAGGCCAAAATATTAGAAAGGACCAGTTTACCTGAAAAGTGTACACGTAAGTAATTAACCTGATAGTAGTAAAAACTGAAATTCCTCCTCTCGACCAAGTTTTCGAAAGTCATTCTTGTAGATGTTGAACTCACTCCACTTTGTAGGGAGCGATGACTGGCCTCGCCTTTCTGGAATGACACATCCGAGCAAGATTCAAACGGCAAGAACAATCCAAACCAAACCTTCTTATTGATGTTCTCAAGGGAACTGAATGATATTTGCCACATTTGATTCAAGCGTTCGATTTCCCTTTTTCTTGCTCTGAATCATATACAGTTAATATTAGATTGGATTTTTCAACTCTTACAGTTCTTGGATTTTTTTCTAAAATTTCGTAAAACTAACTGCATGGAGTAAACTATTCCTGCTGTGGCTGCGACAATGGCACAAAGGACAATGAAAGCAGCTATGATTATCCATGTGAGGTTCTCAAGAAGGAAGTTTCTAGGACACTGAAAAAAATTGAATAATTCTATGAAACGATGTCTCTAGATATGTACAGCCTTTCTGTGACATTTATTACGTTTTTATTTGCAAAGTAAATACATGAGGATCTCAAATACTACCATGTTTCCAAGGAATCCACACACAGGCACGTGTAGAGGTCGCTGTCCTCCCCACGCATTCCACAGCTGAGCTTCATTTGTATAGAGTGGCTTGTAGGACTAAAATGTGCTGTTGCCAATCTGTGAACGAGCTTATGACGTTTTAGAGAAAAATCTTCGGATAGTTGAAGTTACTACACTACACTACTAAATACAAATAAATAAATTTACAAATAAAAGAATTGCCCAAGTCGAAGCACACTAAGCCACAGTAATGAGAAACACATCACAACATTCAGCCTTTACTCTGTAACCTCTCTCAAAAGAGCTCCCCCTTTTTTTAAAGAGGAACTGAATCTACTGAAAACTAGATCCCTCAAGCATCTGTCTCTTATCGATTTGTTTTATTTTATCCAGAAAATTTTCAAAAATATCCGCATAAATTACCCCATAGAAACCGTCGACAAAAACAGTTCCATACAACACTTGATCAAAGTGGTTATCCAGACCGTCAAAGTAGAAGACAGGCTTACGTGTACCATTCCTACCCACCATGACTTTTCCAGACACTCCTGCAAATAATGTTTAATAGTTATGCTTCATCGCCCTCATAAAAAAAGGTGAATAGAGGGCAAATTCCATGGCGATGACCTTGAAATTCCATTTCTATGTTCGACAAAAACTGTGCTCCATCACGATAAGCGGATGCATTCTGTGCCAGCGTAGCGTTGAGTGCACGAGCGTAGGCGTAGAAAGTGTCATGTAGCTGACCAGCGTACGCGCTTGCCTGAACATTTTATTTGGTAGTTCACACAAATGGTTTCCGCAAGCTGTTATTTTATTATCAATTGTACTTTTCTACAGTAAATCCAGCATAGAACACTCTTGGCTCTAGACCTGTGGTTTTTGTGCGAACTCCTGAAGTTCCCGAATGGTCGAAAAATCGAGAAGGAAGTGCGCTTCGTAAATGGAGGAATACATGAGTAGAAACCCCTCAGTGTCGCCTTGAGTCTGCCCATAAACTTCCCATGGAGCTGGAGCTCAAAAAAGGCTTTTCCAGCTGTTTTGCACGGAATCGCTTATGCCGTTGTGATCAGAAGCTTCTGGGGATTATTCTCGCGTGAAAATTTTAGGAACGTTTCTGAGATCACACCTTAAAGTTGTCATAGTTCAACTGATTACAGCTGGATTTAGAATTAGCTGCGAATAATGTATTAGGTTGTGGGAAAAGTTTGCCGCCATTCTTTACCTCTTCTCGCCAATCTTTCCGCAGTTGTTCAGGAGCTTTCTACACAAAACATAACAGGGGGCGCCAAGGAAGCTGCACTTCCGGTCTAGTTCAAGCCCCGAAACCGGCAAGTGCAAAAATCCTAGGAACGTTGACTGTGTTCTTCATACTATCCTTACTAATCGATCACTTCATGCTCTCAGATTGGGTGCCTTTAACCTCTCACAATGAGTAAGTTACTAGAAATCTCCATTTATATGTATGTGCAGGCCGGGCAATAGCCTTTTCATGCCAAATTTTCCTCTGCATTCCGTCATGGTTCTGGCCGAAAAAAAATCGTTGTTTACTAGAGGCATGTTCCATTGCTTGTCCTTTGGAAACTCATAAAACACGGTAACGAATGCGATCCGGCAAAAAAAAAACATAGGTCTTAGACCCCTCCATTCGCTCTTGCCACACTGTAAGCGTTTGGTTCCACAAGTTTGAAGAAGATCTCGGCTTGATATAAGTCAGGATTTAGTGGATCGGTTGAGGTGGTTGGAGAGTGCCTCCTAGAGTTGCGTGAAAAGAGTCGGCGCCGTAATGCCTTTGAGGTAGTGAAGGGACTTCAAAGCTATCATAATGCAGTAGCAGTTCATCTACCTCGCTCTGTAGAGACAAGAAAGTACAGCGCCTTGGTTCTTCCTGACCTGCGCTGCCACAGCTTCAAGTGCTAAGAAATGTGTACCTAAACTTTTTGACTCTTCCACAGACTTTCGCTTCGCTCCACAGCTTGATTACTTACGACAAGAAGTGGGCTCTCTAGGTAAATCACACGACAAAGTGCGGATGGCTTGGTCGCTGGTAAGCTGGGATCCTAGTGGTTGAAGGAAATTCTATCTACAAAAGGCAACGGTTAGTGTTTGGTGGAATTAAAATGGAACCACTCAATCGCAGCTGGTGCCAATAAACCCTACTGCTACTGCCGGAGCTCCTCTCATTATTGATGTCCCCTGGATTGTGTAGTTATTGGTTGTGTTGAAAAAGAGTAATAAATTTGAAAAAAAGCTCAAAAGTGGTGGGAAACTTCTCCGACAACCTAATGATTTACGGAATGCTGATTCATGTAGTGAATCAAAATGAAGCCACTGTAGTTATATTTTCCATTTATTTCCTTATGGTTATAGTCGACAAAATAGTGACACGATAAAATAGCCGAGAACAGGAAACTCACAGTTGAGAACTCTTCTCCTTTGCATTCCTCGGTGCAGTTGAATGGGGGATCTTTCATGCGTGATATGACAAGCTTACCAAACTCTTCATATTTGTCCGTGACATCTCCCATTCCCATATGCTGAAACATTCTTGTATTTTCTATGTGTACGGCTGTGCAGCCATCAACGTATGACATGTCCAGAGAATATTCTCAATGATTTTATGGCTTTCATCAATCCGCCTTTTGTTAACGGATCTTAGCTGATATCATTCTAGTAAGTGGAAAACTGGCGTTCAAGGCGATAATTGATCTGTGTTTGAAAAGGAGAAGAAAACAAACATCTGAAGGGAGCAGAAGGAGGGTGGGGAGGGAAGGAGTGAGGGTCGGAGGTCATGTAGAAAAATTCTTCGAATTATTCAGATATTTAACGGAAAGTCGTGGCCACTGTTAATAAACGTCGAGAAGATTGAGGATGTGACGCAACGCAAAACTTACATCTGAAAGAACAAATGTATGAAGAAATGCTTCTTTCGCTTCATCATCCCGGCCGTCCTTTTTGTCTGATGGGTCCTCCCATATATAACGCTCTTTTTCTCCCAGATTTACGCCTTCAAGTAGATATTTTCGTTACTGGCAGTGATCGATGGAAACATAATATTGCGAAACACTCAGCAACTAACTGAAGCCCTTAGACTTGGTGTCAGCGAAAATGTACACGTATTCCGAGTTTAGATATCCTGCATCTTTGGCTGCCAATACGAATTGCCTCCTGAAGCCAAAGCCTTCCGCTAAGCAGACGACGACAACTGAAATCTGCTGTGATAAAATTCAAACGGAAATTCGGAAAGAAATCGGAAATTGTTTTTTTTATTGGTCGGCTCTTACTTCTCGCACGGTAGCTAACATCCTTTAGTACTCGGGCAATATTCGCAGGTGTTATGCTCAGGATTTCAGCAACATAGCTGATAGTGACATCGTCTGTTCTCGAGATGGCGTTCTAGAATGTACGATTTAATCCCATCAAATCATTGCCTTTGACCCTCGATTGGGACTACTTTTTGCTGCTCTTGCTCTTTGAAATATTGATACTATAGAAGCCAATAAACGTATTTTCTTTCTTTGAGTGCTAATCATAGATTTATACCAATTGCTGTTGGAGTTACTCTTTTAGATAATTTTAAAAGTTGATGTTATTTAAATATAGATTAAAAGCTTTTTAGTTTATTTAAGGAATACAAAAATGAATCCAAAGCTACCTGTACATCGGTTTTCATGACTTCGCACTTTTCACTGTTTCCTTGTTCTGAGTAGACGAACGCGAACTGATCCCACTCGAAAGACCGTAGTATGGAACTGATCGCTATCCCCAGGCTGAATACAGCTTTTTTAGCACATAACGGACAATACGACCCACTGGTGGGCCGTATGTGTTTGAGCTCTTCTTCTACAGGGGAATTCTTCCAATCCTTTTTGCTTGTAAGGTCATTTCACACGCTGATTACGTATACGACATTTATTTTGCATCGTTGCGCGGTGTTGCAGGAATACTGTACGTCATCTGTAGGTACTGTAGATGCATTTCTCCCAGAATCTAGAAATGTAGCACAGCAGGGTTGCTAGACACGATGAACACAAAAAAATGACATCCCATTCATACCGCAAAGCATTAAATGCGATTATTGTAGGAGTACTGTAATTTAGTTTCTATGGTATAGATGCTGTGACGTTACAAGAAGGCCTCAGCGTGCGAAATGGACTTCATATTCGTTTTGGGATAAGATAAGACACAGATAAGCCCTTTTACCGTCATGCCAGTGGAAATACGGCTCAAATTCGCATTCCTTCAAAAAGACAATACCTGTAAGTGTTGCGTAGGTGTTAAAATTAATTTTGCAATCTCACATGAGCAATATATTTATATAATGAATCTCTGAGGAAGATAGGATAATCTCACGATTATAGCAGGATTATCTCTTGCAGGTCCCGTTTCTTGGCCTCGCACCAGAGATAAATATGTAGGTTGCAGGAAAAGTTCTCGCGGTTTTCGAAAATGCGCTTTCTCATCCCAACACAGCTTCGCAGTAACTTGTCTTGTGCGTACGGAGTGGTCTTAAATTACGGAGACAGGAGTACAGGGCGCGTTTCTCGACTCATCTCGAGTTCTGACGTTTTGTATCCCGTCTTTTGTAGTTCTCGGTTCAATCATAGAGCTTCTCCCAAAACACTGCCCTATACCGCCGATTTTGGGGACGTCGGACCCATCAGACATCCTTCAGCCGTTCCCGAAGACAGGTCAAAGGTATGACCAGTGCTGGTGATATACTCATTTCTCAATGTATTTTCGTACTTTTGAAAAGCCATTAAAATGTCATGTTTCGAAAGCTGAGAGAACTTTCCCTACAACCTAATATGTTAGCGCAGCTGGTCCATAGTAATACAACGGAAGCAACGGGTAAGTGTTCAAACGAAATGGGAGGTCTCAACCTGAGCTCGGTGTAAATTTCGCTTCTAAACTCCAGACATAGTGGGTAAAGCTTATCCAGAGTTTGTGAGAGAGCCTGTGATTGGCTGATACGGTACTGAGCATGCTTTGCAGCAACCGATCGGAAGAAAACCCCATTGTAGCATCAAGTCTTCCAGGAACATTTTCTTGAAGATCATGATTATGCGATGCTGAGCAACCCTCACCTGAACGAGTTTACCGACATCACCGCCGTTGTAGGAAACCGACCCATACTATCAAGAGCCGAGGAAGTGCTGAGTCCCCAGGTAAGGATCGGAATATTGTAGTAGGCAGCATTGATGGCTGATACAATGGCAGCTGGAAAAGTACTATATGGAGAAGAATTCTTCGCAAAATCCAAAAAATTCACGAGTTGCATGGCAATATTTGGAATTTGGATTCATTTTACAATATCTGGAACTAAATGGCACACGAATAGACGGAGAACGGTTTTCGTTTGAGGAAATGTATTTGTAAAATCTCCAACTGAAAGCCTAGCAATTGACTTGCGCCCCTGCATTACGGAGGTAATGTGAAGAAAAGTGAAAACTCACGGTAACTGCACGTCGGTCCTATAATAGCGTCAACACCCATATCACGGATCATTGTGACAGTAATTCCTGCTGCCAGTTTCTCTTCGCATTGGTCAAACAACACGATGAAACTAAAATCGAACAACGATAGCAAGCTGTTCTGGTATATCAGACAATTTCCATTATATTATTATACAATTTTGTTCGGCTCCACCAAAAGTGAACCAGTTGCCAGGAAAAACTCTTTTAATTGATTGTCTTATCTTCCTTTCTAACATTAATAGTTGCCATCCATGAACCGCCTAGGCATCCCCATTCTACCCCCTCCCCCTCTCGAGAAATAAACCTACAATGGCTCCATAGAATGTAGACCTCACTTGAAATCATGTCCTGGAAGCAGCTGCTCGTCCATAACGCGATCCCTTGCAATAAGCACTGCTGATGCGCTCGTCCTGAAGTGAAAATTGTTTAACACATTGCTGACAACGTGATGCACACGGTGCATCACGCGCTTTCGTCCCCGTATGTAAATGTGTTCTTCATGCTCCTAGAAGTTCTCCTGTGGTCAAGAGATGGAAATGGTAAACTACACGGGAAATTTCCTCTGGCCACCTGCGATAGCCGTGCAGAAATGTGTTCACTCCACAACTCAGACAAACTGTCGGAAAGACCGCAGCAGAAAGAGATCGCGCTCATGTGGTTAAGAAGCGATAGACGCAGAGATAAAGGACCGAAAGGACCGCCGCAGTCATTCGGAAAGACCGCAGCAGCTATTCGGAGGAAATGCAGCAGGAAACCGGAAAGACCGCAGGTCACCTGTCGGTTCTTCCGGTTTTCTGCTGCGATCCTTCCGAAAAATTGTCTGAGAATGTGATAAATATTTTGTACCACCTGTTATTGCGGAGCACTTTTTTTCGAATGAGTCGAGAATATATCTGTTCTCAAGTTTGAACACTGATGACAGAGGAAAATGATCCGATGGGTGGTAAAAAAGTGGTGTTTTTGAGTGCACCAATAGGACAACAGTAGCACCGCCCTTACTTTATTTTTTCTCGTCAGCTCTCCCTCTTACCCCCCCCCCCCCCACCCCTCCCCCGTTTTCACTGTGATGCATCATACCAATGTTAGAGAGCGGAGAACGACATGTTTATGTCCCATATGGATATAGTAAGTTTTGTAAATCAATGCTACAAAAAATTTAAAGACGATTTAATAATTTCTGAAGGTTGTTCGTGTGTTCGATATCTCTCTCTTGGGTACTGGACTCGGATGCATAACTGGGGTTAACCATGGTAAGCTTGTCAACTGTCAACCCGAATTTACCCTTTACCTGGCACCCTTCAACGTGTCTACCCATATGCATGTGACAGTGCTTAGACGCATGGGTAAACATACCCATGGGTATGAAAATACCCGTCTTTACGAAGATGCATCCGGGCTTTGGAAGAAGCTCCGGGGGAAAATTCGAAGATTTTTCAATGCTCCCGGGGAAGGAGGCTAGCAGTAAAAAAAACGGTCGATTTGGTTTCCATGTTTGCATTGTGCATGCCTCTGGAATCCGACGGAGTGAGAGAAAACCGTGGATAATACCTCAATAGTTTTGTTAGTAAACAGATGCGCTGCACACCTAGGACAGTGAAATCGTGTATAAAATCCGGAAAACATTAGAAATTCTGCGGTCCTTCATGGTGACAGATATGTGCAGAAGTAATATTAAGACTTACCTGTAACCAACACTTATTTGCAGTTGTGGATTGTCCTTAACCATCATCATGCCAATGTTTAGGATTCGAGCCGAGGTTCTGTCCAGCAGACATATCTGTAAATGCAGCCTTGAGCTGGATGGTTTCTAAAGTTGAGCTTTAGATCCCTGAGTAATTCAGGTGCTGAGATTCATAATCTCAAAATAATATGGGGGCGCCTTCGGCTATGAGGCATTACGAGAATATTCCAAGTTATGGAATCGCTTTGCTAGTGTCTCGCCTAGGATCAGCACCTTACGCATCAGTGCCAAGAAATATGTATAATATGTATATCTCTTCCACTGAATTCCACTTCCGGATGTGATATCAAGCTTTAGGACAATCCGCTTAGTCTGCATTCGTGCGAATCTATGCAGACTAGACAGTATACTATAAAAACATGAGCTTATCCTACTGCGAATATGTGTATTAATATGGAAGTTACGGGCTTATTTGCAGGGTTACGTATGTAGTCCGTCCCTGTGTCAGTGCGAGATTAGGTTGAGATGTTCTGATAGTACTGCACGACTATATCTGCTCATCCCAGACATCGCCATTCACTAAATTCTTCCATGGATGATTTCCGATAAACGGAGATAAGCAGCACTACTTCTGTCATACCAAATGTATTACCTGGGCTGTTGTAGTACTATGGTGGAATAGAAAGAAATATGGTTCTGCTCCAAGACAAGTAAGGGAACTATAGTGCCGACATTTCAGTGGCAAACTTATCGGAATTTGATGGAATACTTTTGGAAAAAAAACTTCCGCAGGAAATACCATGAAAAACCCAGAACTTTCAGCAAAAGGACCAATTGCGATCGTTCACCTTCAGACATGATCGCCTGAATTTTTATTTATGTTTTTCGCCGGGATCGAATTCCATAATGGAAAATTTAGTAACAACTAGATCCTTTGAGGTACACGCTCAGTGCTAGATTCCAACTGGAGAACTGTTGGAGAACAATCGTAAAATTTGCTGACTTGTTAAGGGAAAGAATCTTCTGGGTTTTAATTCTAGCAAAACATTAACAGCACAAGGGTTGTTGAGGATAAAGGGAGCACCAATTGGTCTTGGTCTTTCGTCCTTCTAGAGAGAAGAAGCTTCTCAGCTCAAAAGGAAAAACAGATGAGATCAAGATGCTATTTTTAGTTCCATAGGGAATTCGGAAACTTATCAGTAAGCGGGTGGATCTGCTGGGTTCCAATACTAGGCTTTTCGTGGATATATGCGTTAAAAAACCTAATTTTCAATCAATTCATTTCGTGGTTGTGCAAGTGTTTGGTCTCAAACCTACAGTTTGCATTATCTATCTATCTTTCTATTTATTTGCTTAATTATTCATTCAATGCTCCAGCCATTTCTGGTGCTTCGAAAGGAAAAAAGAACTAATTGTAAATAATTGCTGTTGGAATGGCTCTTGTCTCCAGCTCTCTATCATGATGAGAGGAAGTACGTTTTTCGGAGCATTGGAAGTGGGATATTTTTTCCAACTATTAAAACTACCCAAAGAATGAATGAGTGCATATATGCACCTCTTCTTATAGCGTGACTGCAAGATAATTTATCTATGGCTTGTGCGACTTGCACAGCAATTTCTGAAGTCCAGTGTCATCATACGATCAGACCTATCTTATAGCCGGGTAATTTAGCCCAGAAATTGTAGTTCATTATTTATGCTGAGATACATTTCTAGAACATACAATGTAGGTGTGTAGATCCATATCTACCTTCTATTCTATAATATAAAGAATCAGAACGACAATTCAAAAATCGTCTCGATTCTCGCGCTCTTGCCGGGGCGCGCTTCTTCGCATTGGGGCGCGCATCGCACGCAGCGCAATCCCATGAATTACTAATCTTTCTAAAATATACCAATCTCCAACGTACATATAACTGAGCGAATACCTGCTCGAAAAATGTAATTCTTTCTTACTTGCTGGAAGAAAAAAAACCTTCTGACGTGAATCTCATCCTAAACTAACCCAGAGTTGTATTCATCCATTGGAGTCCCAGGATTCCATGTATGGAAGTGTTTTTGTTCATTGAAACAGAAAAATTACCTCTATCAACCAGCAGAATGTAATATGCAGTAGCATGTGATAAAAGCACACGTCGCCTTTGGACGAAATAAAGGGCGATATGAGAAACTGAGGAAGCCATTTGATCGCCAGTTACCCTTATTATTACTAAAGAAGGGATTCCCCCTTCGTTCCCCAGCAACTTCATGATCTCAGCTGACTTATTACCAAAAGAGTGCTTCTTAAACGTATGTATTAGACTGCCGTCGAGTCACTGGTGGTTTTTGCGCTAAAAGGGCAACATAAGCCATATTGCACTATGAAAGCACTTCTATCGTCCTATTGTCCGAGCAATATTTGATCCCAGGTGCTTCTGAGCATGGCCAAATTTGTCCCTTGAGACTCCTACTATTAATGAAGATTGTGAAAACGTTATCCCTACCCATTAGACGTCAAGTCTGGAGAATTTCTGGGAGTTAAGTTGTGCTTTCCTAGGTAGTTAGTTTTTTAAGAGGGTTATTACTTTGCTGGAACAAAACCAATGGGACAAAATTCGCTGCAACGTCCCAGAATTCAGTCTCTATTGTAGGGTTTCACATTTCGAGGCATTTTTTTTGAATTGTAGATTGTTCAACTATTCGAATAAATATTGAAGTTTTACTCCATTGGACCGCAACTTGGGCTTGCAGTCACCATCCCATAGTTATTGCTCCTTACTTCACCTCTGCCGAATCTAGAGATCTGCCCTTGAGGTTTATCATTTGACCACTGAAGATTTGGCTCTGTAACAGCTCAGGTAGTTGCAAATAGAAGAAAAAATATGCTTGAGAGCCTATGGTTTTTTTCTCACTTCCTTCCCTTACTTCATACCCAAGGGTGCCTGTATCACGTCATGTATCACATAACATTTTTCCTCTAGAAGAGAAGCCAGTTGTGATTTTTTTATGAAAAGTTAATTAAGTACAGCTATTGCTAAGACTTCGGAAGTGTACTCAAGCATGTGCTGTAAAAGCTGAATACGTAACTACGAGCAGCCCCTGTTTAGTCATTTCTATTATAAAAATTTAAATAGACGACATCCATTACTTGACCATGATGTAAAAGTATGAAAAATCAGTAAGGAAGATGGAAAGAAATGGAAAAATGGAAAACTCACGCAACTTTCAGCGACAATGGTGCGTAGGTACCGTGATAAGAAAGACTAGGAACGATGTATGTAAAAGTATAAGGATATGAAAGTAATTGTCAGAACGAAAAATCTGTTGAAATAACAATTATACAGATCAATGTACGAGGTAACCGTTTTCATAATCGGGCAAGCCTTCTCCTTCCTTCACAAAGAAAATCAATGCTTCCCTCAAGTTCCCAAGGAATACAGCACGCTGTAATTCGGAAGAGCAACCATCCAAATTTTGCCTCTGTTTCAGCACAGGTTGAGAACTTCGGCCAAGATTTTATTGATAAGCTTTCGGCACTTAGCGCCTTCTTCAGATCTTAACAAAATCATACAATATATGCATTACAACATGGAATGGGGTGGCTGTTTTTCACCCATCGAACTCTCCGGCTTGTTGAATCTTGGACGAAGTTCTCAACCTGTGCTGAAACAGAGACGATATCGAATGAGACTTCGGGACAACAGCATATTAGTACATCCAAATTTTGACTAAGTCGCAATTCTTAAACTTTTTTTTCAGTGGAATGCATGTGTCGATCGGAGCAATAGGTCAAGATTTGAAGAAAAATGAAAGAGGAAGATTGCAATTAATGAAAAAGTAAGTGGAAAAGGGATAAAAAATAGAGTCATGAAGTTCGGAGAAATTGAACTGTTGTGGGTTGTTTCTTTTTTCATTCAGGTACAAAAAGCTGAGGAAAGTAAGGCAAGGTCTCGTTAAGGTATGCTCTAATACCTTACTAAATATGAAAAAAGCCACCTTTTAACTTATTTCATTGTTTTTTTTTTCAATTTCAGCTGAAGATACAAACAAATGACAATTACAAAACGGTTGACAGCATGTACGTACGTAGGCGCTAGAGCAAATGTAATTTCCTTCACAGACAGGAGTAAAACTTGGCGGATATTTTCCAGAGTAAAGGAAAAGCTGAAAGAAACATTGTTAAATAATTCCAGGATTCGAAAAAAATATTGTTAACCGGCTGGAATAGAATACATAACGTACGTAAAATCTATTAGCTCACAGAGGGGGCCCGATCCGACTTTGTCCGCAACTACGACCTCATCATTTTTCGGCTAACTGATCTACTTTTTGCACTTTTTTGATATGCATATGGTGTGATTCCTTCCGTTGTTATGTTTCCCAACTGCCATTCGCTGAAATATCCTTCCAGACGCATTGTGAGGGCAAAGTCGTAATTGCAGACAAAGTCTAATCAGGCTCCAACTGTGAGCTAATAGATCATATTTGTGAAACTATCACATTTCCATTGATTTCAAGTTAATGAAAAAAACTAAAACCCACACGTGTTTATATTAGCAATGATATGTAAGCGAGTGGTGTATTTTTTGGTTCATTGCATCACACCCCAAGCCTCCTGAATATGGCACAGCTCCAAGTGCACTTCTTTGCAGGCTCTCTGCAGTTGTTCTCGTGCTTTTTTTTTTTGCTCTGCGCCAACCCATAAGCACATCGCGTTCATCGTCTCGGTTGACCTTAGAGGTGTGAGGTGAGCCTTTTCGGGAGCGCTGAGCACACAGAACACGTCGGTGACGCAGCACGTGGCGCCAGGAGGCGGCAGACATCTTCGCCGACGAGACGCACGACGAGCGGCGGTGGTTCAGGCGATGGAGACGAGAAGAGTGTCAACTGCGGCGCTACGATCTAGTTGTACGACGACGATCAGAGAGCACTCACCCGTATCCGCTGCGTACGGGGGATTTATGTAGAGACGATCGCCTTCCAGGCGACCGCGCAAGGTGTCGTCCGTTCGCGCCCCGCCGCCGCCGCCGGCGCGACCCCCATCGACCCGGGGCGTATCCGATTGTTCAAGCCACACTCACCACATCAGCACACCGTATCGGTCCCGATCGGTCATCGTTTCGTCAACGCCGTCTATTTTGGCCGAGTTGTTCCGCCGAGGCGACTTCTTTTTCTACGGCCGTCTTATTACGCCGGCGAACACATCCTGGAAACAACTAGAATGCCTGTCCAGAATCAATTATCCAGAGTTGTCGTGTCCTAGCCAAGTGGCTGGGAAATTTCCTGCCTCTTGTGGACATTGCCCATTGTTTTTGCGGGGCCAGGACCTGTCCAATGTTGTCTGGCTGGAACTCGGCGGATATTTCCTAATCCTTAAGTGCTCAATGGATCCCTAGTTTCTTCCGATTGAGCAGGTTTCTTTGCCGTGATCAGTGTCGTGTTGTTGTGATTTTTGCTCTGAAGATTCCCTCTCTTCTATTATTAGTAAAAATATTAAAATTTCTAGCTCGTGCTCAAAAATCCAAGGATCCTTCACTGTCTTCCTTTCCATGTAGTTTTGCTATAGATAGAGGAAAATAGGCATAAAGAGTCTCCACTGCCCCAAATTGGGAAAAATCTCATTTATTATTAGGTTCCACCTCTAATTTGGGTTAGTCATATCTATTGGGAGGAAATTCTTTATGGGTATTTATGGATATACTGTCAAACCTGGATGCAATATCCACATTTGCGGCTATCAAAGCACCTGATGTATCCATACTATTAAAATTTTCTGCGTTGTTTTGAAGTTTTGTTCTCTTGAAATTGAATTCGCCTTCACACTGGAAGCCGAAAATATTTGTTTGTCGTGATAAATAATATAACACATTATGAAATGAAAAAAAAACTTTGTTTGATAGCGAAAGTGAAGAAGTTCATGAAAATATTGTAGAAGCTTTCAGAGACACATGCTTTTTTGCGTGTTGGAGAGGGTTTTTGTTTTGTCTCATCCCCTCATAAAGACTCCAAATTTCAAAGTATGACCCTAAATTTCAAAGTGCCGAAATGTGTGCTGTATATTTTTAAAGACAGTGTCACTGTCATTTAATAATGAGGATGGCTCTGCCTATAGCTCAGTTGGTAGGGCGTAGGACTGAGGAACAGCGCCAAATCTCATGTCGTTGGTTCGATTCCTGCTCGAGGAATCGTTTAGCGAATGTTTTCTTCTTGTAGGCTTTCTGAGAAATTTCTGCAGAAATGCTCGCATGGAAAGACTGGAAAGATAATCACTTTCCCTATTCGTCCTATGAAAAAAAAAACTTGAATTCTGTATAGGAATGTAGGGCGCCAAGGAGACAAGCCGTCGATAGCTCAGTTGGTAGAGCGGAGGACTGTAGAGTCGCAGCTATCCTTAGGTCGCTGGTTCGAATCCGGCTCGACGGATTGATTTGCAAATGCTCATTCCTTGTGGATTTCCCTAAAAGTTTCTCTCGAACGTTGCTCCGGCTTCAGCTATTGATCATTTTTAGGACAATTCTTCACGGAAAGTCGGTCAATATTTATTTATTTATTTATTTATTTATTTATTTATTTATTACACTCGAGGTGAGCCAAAACGTTACGACAGCCATGCCGTGGTGTTCGTAACAAAAAGCAAATATTAAGTGTGTGGATTCTGGAAGAATACTAAGCAATTTATAGCATAAATTTGAATTTAATCCTCAAAACGCATGTCCTTTAAGTCTTGGAAATGGGGATGCTGGGGTCAGTTTACAACTCTTCGAAATTTCACAACGAACAGTGCTACTCTATTTCTTTCCAGAAATTTCCAGCAGATTACAAATAAATTTATTGCATTTTCACTTTTTTTTCGGAAAAATACGTATTTCATACCTTCTTGGGCATGTTTCCCTGGAAACATTACGTCGATTTCAACAATCCTGAGCACTGGACGCGTTCGAAGTTCTAAGTGAGAGGGGTAAGCTCCGCCTCGTATAGGGGAGTTATGTAGCTCAGGTCCAACAAGATAAACGATAGGATTACGTCTAATTGACCATTTGTTTTGCAGTCTACAGCTGCTTCGCTTCTTTTAAATGGGTTTTGTGCACGAAATTCTTTGAAAAATGAGTCCGTTCATCTTTTGTGCACTTTTGCTTTGTGTTTTACTGGTACTTCTTGCAATATTGCGCTCATTTCATGAAAACCTAGCTGTTAGATGCAAAAGCTGTGTCTTTCTTCTATAAATTTCACATCCACACTTACAAAGACTTCACTGCCTCCGTTTATTTTACGATTTTCCGAGTTCCGCTCGAAGTTACCCTCTTTTACGGTCGAGCTACAATTTCCTGGTCTCCGCTCGAATTTTCCTCTTTAACCTCCACATCCGGGAAAAAATTCCACTGGGATAATACTTGCGCATTGCCCCCCTCCCCCAATCTCTACGTGTGTAAAAATCAGGTGGGGTGCTCGGGTGCAACTTTGGGGTTACCTATGGTAAACAATCTATCGCCCGCGTACTCAAATTTACCCTTTACCTTGCTGCCATCTAAGTGTTTACTCATGATTGACGTTGTCTATACACAGTGCTACCCATTTGTAATCACACCTAGGGAGACATTCATCATTAAGATTACCCAAGGTAAACGTGTTAACATTACACAAACTTACCCATCGTTAACACTGGTGCCTAGTACGGTTACTCTGGGTAGTCTCAATGATGCATGAGGGTTCTATAGGTATGAGGCTTTTTGAGGCTTTGCCGAGGTAATGGTTTTCTACTGCTTGTAGTAGATGGAAGCAACCTCGGTGGGATGTGTACGGGAACCTATAGTCCGGTGCGGCAGCCACTGCAAATGGGCGCCGGCCGCCACCCTCCGGCGCCCCGGTATTAATGAGCTATGAATCACTTGAGCCTGGGAGAAAGCGAAGAAAAGTACAATTTTAGTCCGTAGTAGGCAGGGTAGATAAGCCTAACCCTATGCTCAAGAATGTGTTTAAGGCTTAGGTTTAGGCTTCACAGGAGTGGCCCCACCCAACTCCCTTTTCACCTAAATTTCTAAGATAAACTACGATAAGTGTAAGTGTAAGTAATAGTGGACACCATTTGTACGTTGCATCGCGTGCGCGCATAGCTCAGCGGGTTGAGCGAATGATCGACGTTGTGGTAGTCAGGGGATCGAATCCTGCCCTGTGCCCCCGTTTTGCAAATACATATAGTATGCTGCCTACGACTGCTGCAGTTATCTAACAAACTACAACATAAAAAGTAGCCCGGATGGCTCAGTGGTTTGAGTGGCAGATTGCAATCTGTCCCTATCGCTGGTTCCACTCCGTTGGAGGTCCAGAGTTAAGTATCGCAGTGTTTGGGGTTCACTGCTTGGAACGTCCCCCGTGATCTCCTTCGGGTAGTCCAGGAAGGCATCCGGCAACGTTTTGCATAAATTTCGAAGATAAACTACGATAAGTGTGAGTGTGAGTAATAGTAATAGTGTAAGTAACAGTGAAAAACCACTTTTTCAAAGTTGAGGGAAACCGGGAGAGAGTAACTCCGCCGTAAAGGACTGCTCCACGAAAGATAAATGACAGCGGTAGAACTACTCCGCAATGGATATGGAACAATTTATACGGATTTCAATTATTTCTGAGGATCACGAATTGGATGAGCTCTATTATTTAGATGGGATAACTGAAGTACTGTGTCCATCTATAGAAGAACAACGGCCATTTTTGTATTCGCGAAGCAGTGTACTACAGCAGAAAATGGAACAGTTGGCTTCGCTTATTGTGTATTCAGAAATGTTTCCCCAAGAAAATCACAAAAATGAAAAAACGTGAAAGTTGTGAAAATGGTCCCCTGCTTTATAGCGTTAACATATCCACTGCACTCTGTCTACTATGGACTAAAATTGTATTTCTCTTTGCTTTCTCCCAAGCTCGAGTGATTTATAGCTCATTAATACCGGGGCGCCGGCGCCCATTTGCAGTAGCTGCCGGACCCGACTGTAGATGCATCATTGAAATTAACCAGGGTAAACCGAATGACGCCCATTCTGGCGGTGGGTTAATTTGAGGCTGTTGACACGTCTACCCTGGGTAATTACAACGATGCATGCAGAATCAAGTCGGATAACCTGCAATTTTGTAGGTTTTCCTCTCTTTTATTGCCTTCCGTTCACTGAGTTTCGGTAAGGTTTACCCGCACAGGAGAAAGTCCTTTGGCTGGTTATTATATTGGATGTGATAAAACTACGCTAATATCTAACACATTAACGTGACACTTGAAGCGCTATACTCGATCATCCTCGAGGGGGGGGGGGCCTGGAGAGAACCGGTTTGTCGTCTGCAACATTTCTAACTTTTTTCTGACCATCATGAGGGTCTTCCCTATGGTCATGGTCATGTGAAAGTCATGATCACCACATTTTCACTGTGAACAGTATTTTCTCCATTTTCCTTCGATTTTCCTTATCATCTTTCCCATTTTTTATAACATTAAACAGCGGTATTGTGACCATCCTACCAAGGTGAAGTAGCAAATTTTTACTAAGTTCCTTCCGAATGGACAAAAACAACGACGATATCTTACCCAGAGATGGTAATTTTTGTCCGCCTCCAAACTTCCTCATGATCATTGAAAGGCGAGACTACATAATCGTCGTGAGAAATTTCCACGGCGATGACAATATTTTTATTTCCACTCCGTGATACGGTCTCCTTACAACACATCGCTTCCCGAGTGCCCTTCCAGGAGTTCGTGTGTCTTTCTCAGTGCGGCACTATGTGACTCTTGGTCTGTTTTCCTGCCCTATCTGCCATGAGAAGTCTTTAAAAGTCAGGTTGAAAAATATGTAGTGCCGATTTTTTCCCGAAAAAATTCGTTCAGTCTGCATGAGAACAATTTTAAATTCAGAAAAATTTCGAAAATTCTAGATGACAATTTTATCTACGACTACAAGTATTTCGTTCCCTCAACTTATTTTCATTATTGTTGTGAACATCTTTTATTTGAGTTATGCTATATAAACGCGAAAAATATATGAACAACTGTCTTCAAGGGAAGGCTAAAATGGGAAGCTTTTTTCTGGAAAAATTCCGGATTTAGTCCTGACATTTGTAACAAGCGTACAAACCTTTGAGAGTGTCTCTTTTCTAGAAAATCCCGATGACAAATATTCACTTTGACATCTTCAGAAAGTTTCTTTTTCTTGTAATCCTTGTAATATTGTAAATTTACGTAGTTATAATTGTAGTTGCAATTGTTTTTACGTTGTAGTTCCTTTTTGTGGAAATTTGTCGAAGAAGAAACACATTTTTCGTTGGATTTCCTTTTCAACCTCGCCTTTTTAGATATTTCCCAATGCTGTCCATTCTGCTATGGATGGCATCAGCACTGTTGGGGTATTTTCTGCTGAAACGACTGATTCTCGAGCAGTTCTACATCAACTACGCTGGAAAATACGTGTTTATCACTGGCTGTGACAGTGGTTTCGGCAGGTTGCTGACGTTAAAACTGCTGAAGATGGGAGTGAATGTTTTTGCTGGCTGTTATACGGAACAAGTGAGGTTTTTCTCTTGTTTGCTCAATATGTTCCTGGAAATTCCCTAAAATGTTAGGACAAACATGGCTGTTCATCACTAGTTTTTAAATTCGGGCTGGAAACTGTGATCTTTTCTCTCAATGTGTGTTGCTCATCTTGAATGAGTCATCCTTACCAACTTTCTAATTAATTGTTTAGATTCCTGGCGAATAGACTGATTTGTTAGGAAGAGGGAGTTGACTAAGAGACGCATTCTGCTCTAGAACAGCATCAGAGAGCTCAAAGGAGCGTCCAATCAACATATATCAGTAGTATAATCCTAACGGTCCTGATTTAATTCTGGTCCCCTGGAAACGCACTGCGACCGCGACGCAGCACCGTACGGCGCGGTTTCGTCGCGTCACCCTATTCGATCTGGCATGTTACTACATGTCTTAACGAGCGTCAGAGAGATCGTAACGCGTGGAGACAGAGACGAATCGCTACAAACATCAGGTTCTTGTTGTAGCATGTCAGAACGTGTCAATACGGGTGTATTACCCTATTGAAGCCGCGTCGCTCGAAGCTGTCTTGCGGTTGCGAAGCTGCGCGAGCGCAAGAACGGGAACTGAACCGAGATGGCGGCAACTATTTTTTACGGCAATATCTATTACATCAACAAGTTGACTACAACTGAAATTAATTTCTTGTACTAATTACTATAATTTGGAGGAGTAGTAGGGAGTAGTAGCCCCTAGCAACTGACATTTTTCAGGAGAACTCTTCCGACAGCGCCTTACTTATGAAACTAAGCGTTTCTCAAGCGAAATTTCTATCAATAAGCATTTTTTTCTCGGGAAAACTAGTAAAATTTCTCACATGAGTTCATACGGGGGAAACACCTGAAAGAGATTGCGGTTGTGCCTGATCACGTAGAAGTCCGCACTACTTTTGTGGTTTGTAGCGCAATATGCAGGTCAACGTTCGACCTTGCGACGTCGAGTGGCGCATAATTAAGCCAGGATTCAATGCTGGTGACTTTAGAGAGTTTCTGAAGCGTTGCCTTGAATTAGCTATCGGGCGTATGCCCAGTGAACTCACAGTCAAGGAAATGCGTAAATCTGTTGGAATTCACCCTAAAAATTGGTTATATAGCAGGAGCAAAATTGGTAAACTAAAGCTCTAGGACACATAGCGGCCTGGGTGGTAGCAAAATCTACCCAAATTGCTACTTGTGCCCTTGCGGTTGTGCAGAATTGCGTTAGATGTTCACTTAGGCTGGATGTGATGCAAAAGCGAGTTTCTGGCTAAATTGTATGGATTCTGGACGAACATGTAGCAATTTTTAGCATAAATCTGAGTTTAAAAAATTTTAATTTGAACAAAACGAACGTCCTTTATCTATTCTGGATTAGAATGATAACAACATATTTCTAGCTTTTAGTGCAGGGCTCTCAAAAGGCAGAAGAGTGGTCTTTAATGTGTGATAATTCGTGAAAATAAAGGGGGCGGTGCTGCTCTTGTGTGGTTGGCCAGATACTTATTTCTCCTTCATTATCAACCCGTTCTGGAGTGCGAATACACGATGTGTGCACAAGTAAACGAGTGTTGATGGAAGACTATTCAAAATCTAGGGCGGAGTATGTGATCAGATGCACCAATCGCGATGCAGATGCCCCGCCCTTTTTATCTTGAAATGAACTTGAACTTGCAAGGTGTTGACATACTGCTGAAACTGCTGAGAAAACCTACAAAAAGAGTTTTTTTCAGATTTTAAAGTTGATTAGATGATAATCGAATACGAATCCCAGCCTAAACGTGTTTTCAGGGCCGTGAGGACCTTATCAAGCATGGCCGTCGATGTGGTGGTGGCCAACTGTATACCGTACATATTGACATCACAAAAGATGAGAGCGTTTTAGAGGCGAAGAAAAATGTGGAAAAAATCCTAGACGATAAGGTGAGTGGAAAGTTCTTTTTATTAGTAAAGGTAGTTGAAAGTTATACTGCTTCTAGAAGGCTCAGCTTCATGGAATTGTTAATAACGCTGGCGTTTTTACCACTTTTGGCCCGGATGACTGGTGCTCAACGGATGAGTATCTAGCGTCGTTAAACGTTAATACTCTTGGTGCCATACGAGTCTGCCATAATTTTCTGCCACTTGTGAAGAAGAGTAAGGTACTTTTTACTGTTCTTAGGTTTATTTCTTGAGGAATCATGCTGCAAAATCTCACGAAATTACTCATAAATAATCAAAAGCTTTGTATTAGCCTCTTTTAAATTCGTTATCCTTATAATTATCTAACACATCCACATTTCTAATACTACTTAGTACCGCAACCGCAAATAACTTGAATACTTATTTATTCTTTCGTCGGTTTTTTTTTCATAGCTTCCATTGCCAAAAGCAAGTACATATTATTTTCTACCATTTTTAATTTGAACGTATCCATATTCATTTTACAAACTACAAATTTATGATGGTGATACTCGCATATATGCGCGCCAATCATATAGCAGAGGCTCCGCCCATTTTCCTTCCTATCGTACCTTGGTAGTTAACACATTGCTGAGAAATTTAGCAATAATTCTTGGAATAACTCTTACGGACTTTTGGGATATGTCTAATTTTCGATTCGCTACTTCATTTTTAATATTCTGGCAGTTTGAATCCCTTTTTATTGGGAGATCCGGCCTTTTTCTCTCACGACCCACCTGCTAACTCACCCCGCCCCCCCCCCCCCCCCCCACCCCGCCTCCGCGTACGAGGCCTCGATGGTAGAGCAGGAATAGAAGTGTACAGTACATGCCGCTTTTTAGCTGCTTTAACGTATCTTTCTAAGACTTTTACTACGATTACAAGTTTATTACTTTTCTTGAAATCTGGTGGAAAAAAAGAGATAGAAATGAGTTAATGGAACTAATTTTTGCAAATTTTTCTAATTCAAGGGTCGAATCGTGACAATGGGTTCGACCGCAGGACGCCTCCATGGGCTCTACGTTGGTCCTTATGTGACTGCTAAGTTCGCTGTGGAAGCCTACATGGATTGTCTACGCCTGGAAATGCGCCCATTTGGGGTCTCCGTTCACATCTTGGAACCGGGAGCGTTCAAGACCGAACTACTCAGTGAAGAGGCACAACATGCTAGAGTCAATAGAGTGAGTCGATTCCTACGTACTTAACTCTTCTCAGTGGTTTTCAGAAAAGAGCGTCCTTCGTTTCAGATATGGGAGAAGTTACCAGTTTCAGTGAAAAACGAGTACGGAGAACAGTTCAAGGAGAATTGTGAGTTATCGGATTTCTTATAATCGTCTCCGGTCACCTACGTAGTCCATAAAAGGAGTCTCGAGTCAGGAAACACGTACACAGAAAATCTCTCTCATCTCTTTTTATTCTACTGTTCTTTTTCTTTCCTCTCCGAAAATTTCATTGAATACTTCTGGAATTGAATACTTTCTTAGCTAATCTGGCAATATTCCAAGTGTCCTGGATCTACCATTTTCAGTCAAAATTGCGTGGCAAACCGGCGTGAACATTGTGGCGAACCCGAACCTCTACTGGGTCGTCGATAGCTACATCCATGCGTTGTTCGGCTGTTGGCCTAGACTGAGGTGAGCATGGAATGCTAAGGCCCCTCATAGGCCCACGCCTAGGCCTGGCTTATTGTTTAGGTATGCGGCTGGCTGGGACGCTATATTCTGCTTTATTCCGCTTAGTGTTCTTCCTACATGGATACAGGTAGGGTGGGTTTCTGTTTTATATCTTCTTCGAACTCAAATTATAAATAATAAATCGTCTCAAAAATATTTGAAAATTTGAACTCTTTTGAACCACTGCAGAAGAAGTTAAAGTTAGAAGGAAAAATTGTTGTAATTTTGTTCGTCATTTCCAGGATTCGATCCTACACTTCATGTATTCAATGCAGCCTGGTCCGCCATTGAATCCAGCATCATTAAAGAATAAGTAGGTCTTATTTAGTATCATCTTCAGCTAGCTATAGCATGTACTTTTCATGGAGTTCAAGACGCGTGGGCGGCGCTGTCGCGCGTTTTTAAAACGCGATCACGTGCGAGAGTTTTTCTAAAATAATTAAGGGTGAAAATTTTGCGCCCTAACTGTTATTGTATTGACGAAATATCAACTCTAAACTTTAGTACCCTGGTTGACAATTATTACCGCAGGTTTACCAAACTATGGCTCGTTGGGGGCATGCCACGGTCTATTAAAAGGCGCTCATGGCTTATTCAGTGACCAACTGTTAGCTGGGAATCAAGCATAGGTAGCAATTACCCTACCGGGTGAATTCAGGATAAGACCGAAGTCCTTCCTTCTTTATATTAACCGCAAAATTTACGAGGAGTCTAGACACACGCGTGCGTAGAGGTCGGGGGGGGGGGGGTGGCTCAAGGGTGCGGATCGATTGAATTTTATTCTTCTTTTTTTCCAGAGAAAGCGTTCCCCTCACCGAGAGACTTTCTTCCATATTCGGCAAAGCCGGTCATCTCAGTGTGCTGTCCGTACTCGTTGGTGCACTGTATGCCCGTTCGCTGTGCCCGTTCGTGACCGCACGTGCGGTCCCCAACGGAAACGACACTGTAGCCACGGAATAAGGCCATGTAGCGATTGTGATCGTTACGTAGTCGTTGTCCACAAGAATAACTATGGTGTAGGAGTAGTTTAGAATTTTTGAAGCCGTTCTTTGTAACACCTTGGTTTTTTTTTCGCGTATTTATTTTGTTGTCATTATCTGGCAAGTATTATTTATCGTCACTCCGTGCAAAATGTGAAGCTTTATAATTATTTTTACCCTTTTCGTTTGATTTTGGATGTTTCCATTGCTAGTCAGAATAAGTGTGAAAATCTTCGTGAATTCCGATTTTGTCGGAAGTTGTATTGAGTATTTAAAACAGGCGTTATTTCTAATAGGATTCCGCACAAGTTGTGCTTATTGCACGAATTAGTACAGCCAGCATCTGCTGGCTACTTAGCTAGAAGTAATAATTCAAATCAGTGGCTTGGTTCGCAATTTACAACCTTGCGTTAAAGACATTGTCTCACTTCAGAATCTGTTCCAACAATTCAACACCGAAAGAATCTTTAGACGAAGCTGACAGTGCCAGATGCAGAAAGTGGGCGGGAGGGGGAGGGGGTGTGGTTGAAAAATTGGGGTCTCGGCCACGTCAAGGACCCACATGAAAAACAAAATTAATAAAAATGTTTTTGATAAACCACACTTCAGTCCCTAAGCCTCGTTCGTATCTAGTTCTTATTTGGGTTTTGTTCAGGCTCTTAGCAGATGTTTTTTTTTATATTTCCGGCAAGCTTTCAGCTATTAACGCCTTCATCAGACCTTAACAATGGAAATGCTACAATCTCATCAATTGCTTTACAATATTCAAATAAGCAGATCTACCGGGCTCCGCCGCGTTTCTTACCCAGCACGGTATTCCATGCAAACTGTGTGATAAGATATGAGAGTTCGTAACATTTGGTTCTCATCATTTCCATTCATTTTCTTCACCGCGACGGTGTCGCTGTGAAGTATGCCATGGCCCTAAGCCCCGCCTCCTTCCCAGCCACTTTGTATCTTGCCGCGCGCGGCGTTCGCGATGCGGGAAACAAGACGGATTGCATAAGAGCGTTGAAATGGGTCCAGGAAAGCGGGGAAGATTTATATTTGGTTCATAAAGCTAATCCAAGAACAACGGAGAATGTGCCAAAAAATCTTTTATTTTCTGAATGAGTTTTCATCGAGAAAAATATTGTAATGAAACCTGAGAGGTGTGGTATTGTAGTACTCATGCACCAGGCCTACTTGTGGTCAATTAAAGAGTAAACCCCACTAAGCACATCTGACACCTTAGCTCACTTTTTCTTCTCAAATCGAAGTAAACGCTGCTTCAACAGAAAGTGGAACTTAAGGATTACCGAAATCAGCTGGATAGGACCCTTCAAAGTTTAGTAGAATATGTAACACAGTACAAAAGCAAACAGCCGTGCTCTATTTCCGCAAAATCAGGAAAATTTTGTTAGAATTCAGTGTAATGAACTGAACAAAGTAGGAGGAGGCCCACCTGCTAGTACCTGGTTCATATTACTTCATCTAAACTCTGAGCGTCATGAGTCTGAACACCGCCAAACACACTTATTCTTGACAGAAAATATCGCATGGCGCATAGTTGATTTCCATTTATAGAAGAAAAATTGAGCTAGGATATCAGGAAAGCTTATTGAGGTTTAATGCCGAATTGACATCAAGTAAGCAAGTAATTTTCAATCACTGACCACCAAATCACTCATTTCAAGATTTTAAGAAAGAATTACCTTGCCAGTTAATAATCCTGCTTGAATGCGAACAAACTCCCATGAAAATTGAATTTCAACTCCTATGGAGCTTGTAACGTCCTAGCTTTAAGTTTGGAAGTCTTGAATAAGCCTTTTTTTCGGATCAATATTTGTGTTAACACACTTTGGTGGCATAATGATACCTCCACCGATATATTTCCATCCTGTATTTCCCCTACGGCCACCCCCAGAGGTACTAGTTATACCTCCGAGATGGTTTTCGCACTTCAGATGCATTAATGAGCCTTCGTGGGTCACCAAACATTTTGCATAGAGACATAACTAAAATCCAAAAAAAGGTAAGTTGCAAAAGTAGCTAACCTGCAGTTAAGCATTGACCAAAGCAATAATAGGCACTTTTCCTCAGAAAAAACTCTGTAATTCTGAAATTTGAAAAAAAAAAAACAAGTTTTCAAATTCATTCTAAATACCTAGAAAGAAGTACAAATTTTCAAATTCAATCGAATATGTTAAAACAGCAATGAAACATCCTCCTTTGCTTCTGTGCGGCGTACTCTAAATTTCTTTTTTTTTCTCCGAAAAGTTTGCGCATAGAGCTTCTGTAAGCGTTGCGGCGATCGCACGCGGTGACGCGGTAAGGAGGCGGATGAAGGGGACTAGTCTGAGATCAGTAAGTCGGATACAGTACCGGTGATTGCCAATGGCACTCACACTTGGCTCGCACGTCTAATTACTCGGCTGTCTGGGTAAGAAACGCGACGAGCCCGATCTACCGCGTGGCAAGACGACAATGGTGATTCTGACAACCGACACAGAGATCTTATTGACAGGAAATGGGCGTAGTAAACCCCCTGATGTCGTGAACTCTCGGCTGCCAACATGTCATGACATTCTTGTTCACATTTGTCGCAGGATGTTCATTAACTTCCTGTAGTAAAGCGTGTGTTCTCGCTGATGTCGCGATATAGTTGGCAGCTCAGTTCAATGACTTTCTCACGAATGTGGTCGCGATCCACGTTCACGACCTCGTGGTCATGAGGCGCAGACAGCCAAAGTTGAGGAAAATAAATGCGATTCAACGAGGTGCGATGTCGCGAACCCGAACAGAGTTCCTGAACATCCATTTCGTTGACAACGGTCAGGCATCGGCACAGGCTCCTGGTCAAGATCAAAACGAAGTTTCTTTGAAACAGAGCAGATTTACGCAGCTCTCAAGCCTTCATCCACATCGCTTGTTTTGTCCAGTTGCAAGCTCGACATACAGTTCGATATGAAGACACAAAATGACTTGATTTCCAGATATCCAAACCATATTGAGTACCCTTTGAGCCTTTGGGAAGATCTGCGAAGTAGATGATAAACAAGCCATAAAAAATCCACGTAAAAGTGATCTTTATGGATTATGGACAAGGACATCCTTTTTCAGCGCATAGGACAACTAAGTAGCGACTGTGCGGCAAAAATGAGCGAGAAATCACAGAGAGAACACGAACATGTAGAGCGGAAGTTTCATATACAACTGACACGAGGGCCCTGTTCGTTACTGCATGAATTGCATGTCTCGACACGAATTTCAAAAAAAAAAAGGATTTTCGCGAAATGGGGAAAGATTAAAAACACCCGTGAAGTCCAGACTTCCTAGGATGATTCAAAATTTGCAGTGGGAGAGAAGAGAAGATTGTACTGTAACCGTGTGGAAAACCGCACCAAACTTATGCATCTACCTAGAAATATATGGCGAGACTTTCTCAAAGCTCATCTGTGACAGTTTTCCATTCAATGAGAAGGCATAAGCAGAGCTAGTTCCACATCCAAATTTGTCATAAAGTGGACACAGGTAGTGCTATGGTTTTGCAAAAGGGTTGAAATGAACTGGGATCGAATCCGGCTAACACAGTAGTGCTTTTTACCGGCAATCATGCTAACTGCTGCGCCATGAGCACATGTTTTTCCTGCCGAAGGGTTCAGCAGAGACACATTGACTCGCTAGACGCGAATCGATGTCGCGAGATTCTTGGGACATGTGTGCAAATGCCGCGAACCAGGTGCTAACGCGTTCGCGTCTTGGCTGTCGCGATAAGGGGGGGGGGGTTTATTGCCGGCCCTGATGACAAAGAAGGACCTCATCCCCTGGCTGTTGGTGACAGAACGGGAGAGAGTTGGGTCAGAGAGCGGAAAGATTGTCAAAGGTTTGGTTCACGTAATCAGACGCAGTATCTCCCTTAACCCATCTTTGTTGTTGATCACTGGCCCATGCCTTCTTATTTCCTTGCTTCCATTATTTTCCTACCCAACGTTTTTGTCAGATGACGATGGAGGACTCGGATCGTCAAGGTTTGAGGTTGTTCTCTCATGTGCCTCGGATCCGGGCCTTGAGAAGCTCTCTTTTGGGTACAGAGCCGGGTTCATCAGTGCCCGTCCATTCTTTTACGCAACGGTCGGATCCTTTCCCCGATATACTTTTCGTCACATCCACTACATGTCAATAAGTATGCTATGCCTCGGAGCTCTCCTATCTTTTCTACAGAACAATAACGACGATTAGCTCCTGGACAAAAAACAAAAAAAAACACCAGTTAAGAGCCCGAACAAACAACATTAGCTAAGAGCCTGAATAAACTCAAATAAAAATGTTTTTGTAATAACAAATAATAAAATTGTCTTGAAAGTAATAATAAAAATGAAGAACTGAAAATGAACTAATACAAGACTTTCGTTTGTATTCTAAAGTAGTTTCGGAAAATTGCGCTCACCACTGGAAGCTGGTCAGTGGTTCACATCATGGAAAAGCGAATTATCCTCGCCATACCAGTTTATCCATTTATTCTTTATCCAAACTTTTCGGTCCGTACTTTTACTACTGGATGACGGTCAGGGTGAGACGGAATCAGTTGTTTTCAATTTAGAGCAATTTATACTAGGAGCGTGCGTTTGACGCGCATGCGTCTACAAGCTGTATTTACAGTACATCGGAGTCCGATCCGGTCGAATAAGAAAAGATGCGTATCGATCCTTGTCGGATAGATACTGATAAGGATCGATACGACACTTCATGGAAGACCCATCGCAAATTCTTCAAGTATAAAATGGCCATTTTGCCCTTTTCTCGAAAAGATAGCCGTCACTCACGAAAAAAAAAATTTGCCACTTATATTAGTACAATGCTGGTTCTCAGCGACTGGCTTCTTTGGATCTCCGCAGGAACAGTGGTGACAGAGTTGGTTTATCATAAGCTCTGAGTGTCTAAGATTAGCCACCTTGGGCAATTTTGGAAAAGTGGCAGGCTAAGTAGAAATGTTTGGCGGTTTCGATCACTGTTGAGAACCGTGAATCATTTTCAGGCCCCTGAAAATGACTATCTATTCGAGAAGTCAGGCCCACAATATTTGTCACAAAGATTTTGTCCAAATAGTTCCATTTTTTTACGACTACAGCATTGAAAACAGAATCTAGTGGAGCCTTTAAGAGAAGAATAAACATTTTTTACATCAGTAACCGTGCATTCTTTTTATTCGTTTCTCTTCTTCTACAGGCTCTTGCTCTTTGTGCCCGTGCTGCCTTTACTCTTAGGGCCCTTGTGACCTTTCTTCCCAGCTTTTCCCTTGGAGGCTGATTTCGTTTTACCATACTTTGCCGCAATCATTATAAGTAGTATCGGGATGACTATAAAGACCAATATGCCGGCGATTATCGCCAGAATAGCGAACAGAAGCCTGAAATAAATTTGTCTTTCTTCAGGCAGTTGAACATAGTCAGTCTTGAAGAGTTTGCTCACCAGTTGTAGCCTCCCCGCTTTCCTTTTCCACCGGATTTTTCATTTCCGCTGTTATCCGCATGGCTCGCCTCGGCGTGAGCTGTAAACGTTATAGTTATGACATACATAGTGAATCTTCGCTATAACGCTCGCAAGAGGACGATGAAAAGAATGGAAAGCATGAGAGTTACATTTTTACTCTATTTCGGGATCTGGGAACAACGGGAGCATTAAGTGAAAAGCAGAAGAATTCGAAAAATGGAGCGGGGGGGGGGGGTAATTTTTGAGCGAAAGTGGGAAAAGTAGCCAAATATAATTGAGCTATTGTGGAACCCCAAAAAAACCTGGAGTTGAACTCACTGACTCTGGAAGAGGGAATTCAAGTCTCCTACCTAGTCTGAGGAGGACACGAGATTTTTATGTTTGTTATGATATTGAGGGAACTCGTGGAGGCTTTCTATTAGATTGGTGTTAAAGAAGGCGCACTTCTTCTAAAAACCATGTGACATTGTTTGAACATGGTATGATAATCCCGTTTTCGATTTTTTTTGATTTTTGAGGAGTTCTCTCTATTACCACAAGCAATACGGCCCAAAACACATATTAGGTCAGGATTTTAGAAATTACGCCATATGTGAGCTCTGCTTCAGCATATTTGCTGTCGGGGAAATATGGATGTTATTTGTTCCAGAAAGTCGCGAGCGATTGTCTGGAGAAGTGCTCGTGATGCTCAAAATATAATTTTCTTCACCCCAACTCTTGGCGGAAACTTGCTCCCAAGAGCTGGCTTCAATTTTGATGACTCTGCTAGGAAACCATTCAAATAGCAGTCGTATCCCCAGGAAAATTAGAGTTTTTTTCTGCTTTAACCAACTCCCAAACTGCTAAGCATGACGACCCAAAAACGAAAATCTCCTTGTTCTTCGCCCCTCAGTTTCCTGTGTTCTGGATTCGGTGCGTCTGCGATATGCTCATGCAATAAGCAAAGGTTGATTCTTATCAAAGGGATTGTACCATCTGTCGAGAATTCTGTTAGTTAACGATGCTTTCACTTTTTCCGCTAACCTTCTTGTCAGGTGGTAAACTTTATGTTAAAAAAATTAGTTAACTAACTAATAAACTATCTAATTTTGATAACGTTTACCACCTGACAACTTGGTTGGCAAAAGAAGTGAAATCATCATTGAAACATCATGCCCACGCGTCCAGCGAGCATCTTTCGTCATCTGAGTCCTTCGGAAATCGTCCCTCGCCTGCTCCGCGTCTAGCAAAATTGTGCTCCGGCAGATGCGAGCGACTTTACAGACCTGCCTCTTTGAAACTGTACGACTTCCTTCTGCTCCGCGCGAAGCGAGACAGGGCTCGCTTGTCGCGGAGACCTCAAGCAGGTGGGCACGACCAGCGAGGGTTTGTCTGAGTAATTTTGTCATCTCTTTTTATTCCCTCCACCAGTCTGGACGTCCGGCTACCGCCGGACTTCCAGACTTGTTCTATTGTCTATTGTCCTACCGATTTTCCTGATGGAAAATCAACGGGAAATGCGGCATTGCATTGCGCTTTCTAGCTCTCTTTCCCCTACGCTAGTAGATACGCTAAAAAGCAGTAACATCTTGGTTTGGTTCAGCTTTCGGCTGATTGCAGCAGATACCTACGACCGATTTACTGCGGAAAGATGAGAGAAAATGATTCCCGGTTTTCGCATGTTATGGTTGGTAAAGTGATAAGGCTTAGCATGAGTATATAAAAGAGGGCGGTGAGGTATGGCTAGGTACAAATGAGGTGGAACCAGCTGTGGAGGTGGTGGCAGACGGAACAAAGGATAGACACACATTGTACACCTACTATAGGTTGCCGTGGTTTGACGCTTACCAATATTGAGCCCCGATACAGTCATCGCTTGGAGAAGATCACGTCGTATACTGTTCCTCTTCCTAATTAGCGCAGTCGCACTTCTCCAACAATAATTAGTTCCGCCTACGGCTAGGTGACTACGATGCTACTATGGCTGCGGCGTTCAATCTTGGATAGAGCGGCCCCGGCGTGCAGATGTGGGGAGTCGCCTGCTGACGTGTCCAACGTTGTGATAAGAGGATGTGCTGAAATATCTCCGCGTCTTAAAGGCAGCAGGAGCTGAAATCCTCGACTCCGAGCTGAGCTGCGGGTGATGAAGTACAGACTCAGCACATCATAAATCTGAAACGAACACAAACGATTATGGCTTACTTGCAGAGAAAATGGAACATTCATCGCGAACACGCATGGCCGTGTTCGCGCGCGGACGAGTTTTCTCCGGCGCAAAAAGCCATACGTAGTTTGGCGCAAAGGGAAAACGAGAAGAATTCAATTCACAGGGTTTCATGGCGGGACTCGGCCAAAACCACGCGCCGCAGTGGCTTTCGCGCCGGGGAAAACTCGTCCGCGCATGAACACGGCCAGGAGTGTTCGCGACGAATGTTCCATCTTCTGTGCAGCTGAGCCATCATTGTCTGTGTTCGTTTCACATTTATGATGTGCCGAGTCTGTACTTCACCATCCGCAGCTCAGCTCAGAGTCAAGAATTTCAGCTCCTGCTGCCTTTAACGCTTTTAAACTTTTGGGCGCCGGCTCACCCTTATCACAGCACTGGACCCGTCTCTTCCACTTCTGGGCGCCGGCGCACCTTTATCACAGCAGTGGACGCGTCTCCCCCACTTCTGGGCGCCAGCACACCCTTATCACAGCGGTGGACCCGCATTGAGTCTGCAAACAACCTAGAGATATGATTGGTATAGGACAACCGTCTTACCATCCTTTCAATACAGGATGAACGAATTTCGTGACACACAGACACACACAACAGACTAAGCCCGTTATTATAACTCATGATACTCGCGACACGCAGTCATTATATGTACGTTGTATGTAGATTGCCACATCCCTCCGCTTGCGGGAGACCAGAGAACCTCCCAAAGAGACCGTCATTGTCAATCGAATCAGAGGACCTGCAGCAGAAATAGAGGTCGGTGAGGTCATTCGTGACTCTGCTGCGGTCCTTCTGCATTGATTAGGACTATTAGTTCTTCAACAAGTTGATCTGATTGGGATTGAAAGTCCTTCACAGTTATTCAGAAAACGCGTCTGTAAGTCTTCCGAGACTGGGAACTTTTCGAATTAAAAATTAGACTGAGCTCCAAAGTCACCGCATACAGCGGATGTTAGGACGCGATCGCAGCGATTGGCCAGGAGAGATGCTAGGCATTAGATGTCCGTAAACGCATCCCGGCGCCCCATGGGGCTTTTGGCCCTATTCACTGATTATTCATTGTGTTTGTATAATACATTCTGCTAAGCACAGCTCTCTCTATTTTACTACATGTTATTTAATATCATCACGGATTCATTGATGTTCTCGTTTATCACTTGAACTTGTTGAACCCTTCTTGATTCCGCGTAACTCTGCGTGCTGTTGTTTTATGGTCAAAGAATTAGGTTTACTGATCCATCAATCCGCGATAGTTAAGCCATTAATGGAAACGACGTGACCTATAGAGATGCTGATGACATACACAGAACTCCATGTTTTGAGGTCCTCACGACAGGACACTACGCCACGGCGCCACTATCCTTGGGTAAAGAGTGAAAGGGCTAACTGGCATCGCTCATGGATTGAGTCATACAGCGAGAGTGCTTCAACAGCTGCAGCTCCGAGTGTTCGAGTAGTACTATTTTTTTAGGAGACTAACAGAACTAAACAAGTCAATAGAGTAATAACTGCACGAGGCTGAGGCTGTGTTCTTCTATTTGATATGTTGTTTAGTGCAAAAATATTCTTTAGACATAGACGAACATTCATAGCAGTCTCAGGAAAGTGATTTTATACTTTTTGCATCAGCATATTCAGACAGCATATTCTTCACCCTCTTTTTCCGGCGTGGATGCACTGCCAGAGTGTTCATCCGCTAAAATGAAATTGCTTCTGTACCACAGCCGTTTTGAAGATGAGGTCTTCAGAAAAATTAGTTTCCATAAGAAGATGCAAAACGAATTATTGCAAAAAAAGTAAAATGCGATAAGAAGATAGTAAATGAAGATAAAAATGGAACATATCTAACAAGAAGCCTCACCCAGCAAGATGCTACAGCACTTTTATCTTTTTGCTCGCGGGTCCTAAGAGAAAGAACACAAAAGCGCAAAGCAACAGCTATCAACGGAATTCAGACCTTTGAACTGGTACTTACTCAGACAAGCGTGAGGGTTGACTGCAAATGGAAATGGGTCCACGTCAGTTGTACCTGGAGTGGACCCCAAATCGCGTGACATCTGCCCCCCCCCTACTACAGTAGCCTGACGTATTGTCCATTCGACCTCAAGTACTACAGCACTGAACCATGGAGAGTGTGACTTTGTACGGCAGTGTGACAAAAATTCATAGAGGGTAGGGGACAAACATCTTATATTTACTGTAGCATGTAGTTAGAAGAAACTTTAAACCACACAGGTTCTATGTTAATATTCAGGCTAGCGCGCCTTGCACACTCCCTGTGACCAACCACTCTAGAAATTATTTCGTACGCTCGAAGACTTTCTACGACCAAACCCAACAGTGCATGGGGGCATGCGTTCACAATTATACCAGTTGTTGAATGCAAATGCAAACAGCCTAAGCAGCCTAATAATGTAAACAGTACTAAGAGAGTAGTTGTATATGACTTAAGAAAATCCTTCTCTTCACTAATTTTGTTGGAGTTATCAAAGTTCAAACTCACTTCGGAACACCCTGCATACTATTGTATTTTTATAGCTTAATAGTGCATTTTTACATTTATGTTGTTAATTATGCTTATTACAATTTCTTCCTAGATTATGCATTTTGAGCAAATACTTGTATTTAAAGTTTAGGCGTGCCTGCTCCAGTGGCTCCGTCTGACGTGCCTGCTCCAGAATGTCCGTTGCCTGAACCAGTAAGTCCATCTGGCGTGCCTGTTCCAGTAGTTTCTCCGGGGGCTGTTGTCTGTTTAGAAAATAGCGCTTCTTAGTAACAGTAAAGACAAAAAAATCTGGAGTTAGTTGAATGTGCGTTTCTCAATCAGCAGTTCAGTGTGTGTGTATGTGTGTATGTATGTGTGTATGTATGTGTGTATGTATGTGTGTATGTATGTATGTATGTATGTATGTATGTATGTATGTATGTATGTATGTATGTATGTATGTATGTGTGTATGTATGTGTGTATGTATGTGTGTATGTATGTATGTATGTATGTATGTATGTATGTATGTATGTATGTATGTATGTATGTATGTATGTATGTATGTATGTATGTATGTATGTATGTGTGTATGTATGTGTGTATGTATGTGTGTATGTATGTGTGTATGTAGGTGTGTATGTATGTATGTATGTATGTATGTATGTATGTATGTATGTATGTATGCATGTATGTATGTATGTATGTATGTATGTATGTGTGTGTGTGTGTGTGTGTGACAGCAAAAATTACCCGTCCTTGACATGGAAGTTAAGTTAACAAGTTTACCGTGCCTAATCTCAATAACTATGTACCCAGGAGGGAGGGTGGCTTTCATAAATGTATGACCAAGCTAAACCAGGACCAGGACAGGGACGCAATTCTGGAAGGTTTGGTATCCATATACCCATTGTGATTATCCCAGGGCATAGGCGACGTCAAGTAGGGGTTAGGGTTTTGGTTGGTGCCAGGTAAGGGGCAAGTTTGGTACGTCGTCAACATTTTTGGCGTAGATGATCTCAAGGTGCATGCAGACCTATGCTATCTAGCCAATTTTTGCATTCTGCGTCCTCTAGCACGTGGTCCATAAGATAGCGCATTACGCTAACCATAGTTGGTTAAGGAGGGTCTTCTTCTTCTTCAGCGTTTGTCCCGTTTAGTGGCGGGGTCCGCTTTAGAGGTCTGTTGACGCCATTTAGCCTTACTGCTCGCTTCGTCCGGGTGGATTCCAGCTAGCTCAGGCGGCGTGGAGTGTGTCAAGCCAGCGTTGCTTTGGTCGACCTTTTGACCGTTTACCGGAGACTTCGAGATCAAAGCCGACTTTGCGGACGGTTCCTTCCTCTGCACACAGAACGTGGCCATACCATCGCAGACGAGATTCGCGAAGTTTATCAGATATTGCCGCAACGCCAAACCGACTTCTGATGTCCTCGTTGCAGATTCGATCGAGCCGCGTTACCCCAGCATCTCCATCTCTACAGCGCTGAGGAGACGTTCTACTTTCTTGATTGCAGGCCAACATTCGGCGCCATGGAGAGCAACGGGACGGATAACGGTACGATAGATCGTATGGTTGGTTAGGAAGAGTCGTAGTTTCGTAATTCCCAACCCTCATGAAAGGGGAGAGGTCTCTTCGATCCACCAAGGAATAGCGCGCCGTCGGCCCAACGAATATTTGTATGATAACACGATGTTCAAATGTCCAACGCAAAAGTCATTGCGGAAAGACCAACTATGTGTGTGTTGTACTTGTACATACATGCTTGCATACATATATTTGTGGCCGCATCTTTTCTATGGATACTCTCCCATTTTGCATTCTCCTTCCATGCTTGTTGTATTGAGAGCGAAAAATGAAAACGCAGAATAAAGACGCAATTCTTCGTAAGATTTGCATAATTTCGTCCACTCTGTGAACAGCTGAATGTTGTTATCGCGACATGACAGTTGGTGAACCCCTTTCCTTGAGCCCACACCGAGCCGTTCTTTCAGGGTCCCTGGCAGGCTTGCTATTAGCAAGACGCGTTGTCGATTTTGGGAATCTTTTCTATCTAACACAGGAAATGATTTGATATCCCGTCACTGGGTGTTGTGATCACATGAGGAAGGTGGTATTGCTTGATTTGATATTTCATAAACAGTTCAGAATTCGGATTTAGTGTTACTCATTTTCCAGTTTGTTTGATTCTCCATTTTGGTTTATTCGAACAAATAAATGAGTAAACCAGTTTGGTGTGCATGATACCACAGTTATTATTCCAAAATTGAGAGTGGAGCAGGAAAACAATTCTTGCACTTGGCTCAGCAGGAGACACACCCAGGAGGATACCGGCTGAGGCGCACCGATACTGTGACAAGGGGGGAGGGTGAGAAGTGATTTTGACTTTCCAATTGTTCACTGCTTTGTGAGTCGTTTTACACGCTGGTAAAGTGTTCTTTTGGCCTAATACGTGGATTATCTGAGGCAACAGTACTGTTGGTTCTTCTTCAACACCACGAGGTGATTTGCTTCCTTCTTTGTAAACTTTCTGCTGTTTCATCACTAAAACACATACATAGTGAGTAAGCTCATGCTCTCAATATAGTAGATTAACCTATAAGCGTATGTAGTAGATACTTACTTTTCTGAATATGGTCTTTCACACAATCATATATAGTCTGGTTCTCATTATTACTATTAGTCCAGAGTTCCTACAATTGCAAATCGAGTAGAGATCAGTTCAGTAGCTATAAGATTGAAGTTCCTTTTCCTGACTCATTTCTTGTCTGCATATATACAGGGTGGTCCAAAATTACGGAGACATGAGTACAGCGTGCGGTATCCGACTTATATCGAGTTTTGGCGTGTTGTTTCCCATCGTTTGCTGCTCATCTGTTTAATCAAAAAGCTTTTTTTTTCGAAACAATGTCCTATATCATGATTTTGGGTATGTCTGAGCCGTCGATAGACCGCAGTTCCATGGATGATTTCGCAAAATCGTCCCTCACCAGTACTTCGAAGAGTATTAGGTATCGGGAAAATTCCCCGCCATTATTAATCTATCTTTTCAAAATTATTGTTCTTTTTCAACACAACCAATAATAACACGATATACACAGGTGGCACCTTTATTGACAGGAGCTCCGGCGGTAGCGATGGGGTTATTGGCAGCATCTTCTGCTAGTGAGTGGTTCCATTTTAATTCCACAAACACTGAGCATTGCCTTCTTTGGATAGAGATCGAGTTTTGCCATTAGAATACCAACTTACCAGAGACCGAGCCACCCTCAATCTCTCTTATGATTTACCTAGGAAGCTCACTTATCGTCACGAGTAACCAAGTTGTCAAGCGAAGCGAAAGACTGTGAAAAATTCAAAAAGTTTAGGCACACATCTCTAGACACTTGAGGCCATGGCAGCTCAGATCAGGATGAATACATGGATCGTGTTCCCGTGTCTCTCTGAAGCGACGTAATTGAACAGCTATTGTATGTTGATAGCATTGGATTTCCTTCACTAAATCACGGGCATCATGTCTCGGAATCTCTTCAGGCGGCTCCCGAAGAAGCTCTCCAACAACCTCGACGGGTCAACCAAATCATAGACCATCTCTAGCCGAAATCGCCGTCTTCAATCCTGCCTAACCAAATGTTTACAGTGTATTAAAGGCAGGGGCCCACCTGATTTAGCTGTTGTTGAAATAGACATGTCCTAGACCTCCTCGCCTTATTGATCCTGGGATGTACATCAACAAGTACAAAAGCGACAGAAACCCCGTTTTTGAAGTTCTCGAACTGGCTAAAAATTTGGAGTCCGGAGGCGGATAGCTCCAAGCTGTGCTGGCTGCCTGCCACGGCTACCTCCTCGCCTTGTTGATCCTGGGATGTACATCAACAAGTACAAAAGCGACAGAAACCCCGTTTTTGAAGTTCTCGAACTGGCTAAAAATTTGGAGTCCGGAGGCGGATCGCTCCAAGCTGTGCTGGCTGCCTGCCACGGCCACCGTGTTTGTCAACGAGTCTTAGCGTGTTCATTCGATAAGATCAACGGCTTCACACGTTAACTCGGGTTAGCAAAGTGTTACAGACCCGATTCCGAGAGACGGGTTTAAAGGCGGTTTCGAGACAATTTACCTATATCGCTGCCTGCCTGTCAAGGAGATACAGAACCTGCAATTACCTCAACTACTGTGGTGGGCCCTTGCCTTTAAGAGCCAGTAGAGCGGCCTATCTTGTGACGTATACTTTTTGCCGCATCGCTTTTGTTACCGTGATTCACGAATTCTAAAAGCAGGAACAGTTGAAAAGAAGAGTGGAGAACAGCAAAACATCGAAGTGATTACGAAAGATCACATATGTATCATGGTTATGAGATTGAAGATCAGGTAAGGATTCGCCAAAATTCACAGCGCTTTGAGCGTGTATGTGAAATCAAATCACCATGACCCAGTGTATAATAGGAGAAGTAGTCGTCGGAGATTGAAGCAGGGGAGTTACAGGCCATCACCGCGCACTCGGTATCGCACCGCTCGAACGCACGCGTTCCACGTACTTTCCACATCATTTCCGGGGCCGTTTTAACATGTCAGGTAGCTATAAAGCGCTGGGACCAACAGGCCAGAACGTGGACGACTTGTCAGAAACACCTCTGCACTCTCCACGTAGGATTTCATCCATACCGAGTCGTTTCTCAATCAGGGCGCAGCACGATGTGGTCGTTAGAGGTCGGGAACCACTAAGTCCAGTCAGACTCAGAAATGGATTACGACGTACCTACACATTAGGGCTCTTTCAAGAAAAAAATATGTTCTAGAGAAGTGATAACAATAGCTCCTACTGAAGTCAAAGAATGAAGTTTCACCTAGGAATGCATACAGTTCGTGAACAACTCATCTCAATTGCAATTGGTTCAGTGCAATTTATCTCAAATCCAAGCTGAACTCCTCGAAAAACTAATCACAACACGAAACTGTTAAGAACCCGCTAGAACTCGCTCGAACTTCTTAATGGATCTGTGAGACCCAGAAAATTGTGATTGGAGCACGTTTTTATTCCTACCCCTGAAATTTTTCAGGAAATTTCTCTGGTTCGAAGGAGCGTGTTGATGTTCTGTCATCTCCAAGTTGTGCACCTAGGGAGTGCCAATTCTTGCCCAAAGAGGCATCCTTTTTGAGAAACCGTTTTCGTTTAAAAAACCTTCGGGTGGTCAAAAAAATGGTGAAAAACCACTTTTTGACCAATAACAACAGTTTTTTTTCATAAATGAAGACGATTTCCCAGAAGCGGAGGATGCCGTCTTGGAGGGATAATTGTTCGTATAGTGCACATCCACAGTCAAAATTTCAACATGATCCGCCACCTACAGGAAGAGCAACACCTGATTATCGCTGGAGCGCGCCAGAGTACAAGGAAAGGATGAGGTGATTTACCGTCCATATTCACAGTGATTTGCAGCAGATTTACAGTGATTCACGGCACAGTTTGCATTAAATGAGTGTGTTCGGCAGGCCTCTATCTGTTTCATGAAGGATAGAACCAGTAACAGTTCTGATGCTGGAAGTAAGTCCCCCTGAATGTGCTCAACGTCTACTAAGTTCTTCTGGTAAATGACCACCCCGTGCTGTGCCCTGTTCTCAATTGCCTGTAATGAGCATAATATCAACTCCACTCTCCTACCTAGACACTGGAAGAGAAATGGAAATAGCTGTGACAGAAGTATTCCCCTTGATTTTGCGTTGAACGTCATGTAAGTCTCGTTGTATTTACCATTTTCAGAACCTATTCATTTGGGTTTCTCGGTGTGGTACTCATGGGAAGACGAGAGGTTATCTTGCTTTCGGAAAATCTTCCAATTTTAGGGGGAAACGCTTCCAGAGAGGTGGGATTATCTGTGGAGGCACTACCTCCGCGCCACCTTAGGCACCTACTTCGATTTCCTCAGGTCTCCTCTCGTCGGGATTGGGAGGATTCATAAAATATTGAGGCTAGTTTCTGTAAATAGGTGGATGAAAAATATCATGTTCGGAACGAAATTGCTGCTTTCTAACGCTGGATATGAATCTCTCGACGAGTCGCCCTAATTTTGGGCCACCCTGTACAAATCCATGTTTCTATGCTTCGCTCGATTTACAGATATATCTAATTTTTCCCGCTTTTATGAAAATGAATTCATCCGACTGATATGGAGCCAAATTTTAGGCATGCCCACACAGGCTTGGAGCAGTGATAGGATATGGTAGAGGTGGAGCAACACTTTGCGCAGGGGGAAAGCTTTAATGCGGTGGCGATGTTTTGATATTTGTGTATTTTAACAAGGTTTCGAATGCTTTCATTTACTCTTGGCCGGCCGAAATAGTCGAATGTTATGAAATCCACAATCAACAGACACATTATGTTCACGAACACTTTGAACACGAATATATCAACCATAAACAACCAAATTACTGATTTTTCAAAGTTTTTCCCTACTTCCGCGAAGGGGAAGTAAGAGCATGCTTACTGGAAGTGTCCAGCACTATCTTACTTCTTATTAATTGGCAGTTCATGTGTGTGTGTGTGCGTGTGTGCACGAGAACCAGCCATCAAAAATGGAAAATACCTGTACCATCGTGTTCAGCGCGTCGAGTTATGTATGAAAATGTGGTAAATTTTGATTTTTACCTTGATTTACAGGAGTTTCGGGCCACTTTCGTCATGTTCAGACATGTTAATGGCCGACAGTTGTTTTGATCACGGTCGGAATGAATGAGATAGGCTTTTGATTACAGGACCGTATAAAAGGAAAGAGAAGGGTAGGACACCTGTATAACGAAGAGGAGGAATGAGGCGAACGAGGGATGACACGGATGAGGGTTACGCCTTAGGATGGTGTTAGAGGTGGGCTGGCGATGTGATAAGGATGCTCCGGCATCCAAAAGCGGGGAAACGCTAGGAGTCGGGTCCAACGGCATGATAAGGGTGCGCCGGCGTCCAAAAGCGGGGAAACACCTGGACTCGGGTCCAACGGCGTGACAAGGATGCTTCGGCGTCCAAAAGCGGGGAAACGTTAGGAGTCGGGTCCAACGGCGTGATAAGGGTGCGCCGGCGTCCAAAAGCGGAGAAACGCCTGGAGTCGGGTCCAACGGCGTGATAAGGGTGCGCCGGCGTCCAAAAGCGGGGAAACGCCTAGAGTCGGGTCCAACGGCGTGATAAGGGTGCGCCGGCGTCTAAAAGTGGGAAAACGCGTGGAGTCAGGTCCAACGGCGTGATCAGGGTGCGTCGGCGTCCAAAACGGGAGGAACCTTTGGAGGCAGGTTCCAACGAGATAAGGGTACACCGGTGTTCAGGTCCAATCCCAGTTTGCACTTACTCGGTCAATTTTTACTATTTACTGCCACCGAAATGCGGCACCACAAATTGTTTGGAAAGGAGCTGTCCATAGTGGGTCAATGGTTCCATGAACCGCGGTAAAGAATGCTTCTCTGTGGATAGTGTCTGTTCATCCACCTGCACTAATCTTATCTGAGGACAATGAAAATATGCGAGCGAAGCGAGCACGAAAAGAAGCCTGAGAGTCCGGCGTTAGCCGGACGATCAGGCTGGTGTACACAAATATACACAGCAACGACTTTTAAAGGCAGCACCCACGGGAATTTTCGTGCCAGAGATTTTGATTATTTTGGACGTTTAGCAATGGTGTCAACAATTCTACGAAAGTTGCACCATAGGTACGGGGATGAGTTGAAAAGTTTCCGGAATGACAACGAAAACGAAGCAACCCAGGTCCACTTCTCATCTTATTTTTTAGCTCAATCCTTTCGAAGATCGGCACACTTGGTTCAATCTGTTTCCTGCTTTAGATTCTTTCCGTACAAAGGATTTCTTCGAGGCGCCCAAAACAACCTCATACGTCCAAGATTGATCGATCATTCAATCTGAACTTCTTTCCAGACTGGAAGGCTTTGAGCTGTAACGAAAAGTAGAGGAGTTAGCGAGCCAGTGATACAGAAGTAGTTGATGAAGGAGATTCTTCGTTTTTACTTTCACAACTTTCTTTGCCTAGTGGTGGCATTCGAATGTGTGGTCATACCGTTGCAGAGATGCAACACTTTTTTTCTCCTCCTTACTGGGACATTTCTGGTGAGTTGGCATTCCTCAACTCTCGAGAAAAACCCATCATTTTTAGCAAATAACGGCTTTTCTAACAACTAGCAAAATCCCTCCTACATGAGCAGAAACAGACATCAGCAATGCTATACCAGCATGAACGACCCTTTCCTTTTTCGGAAAGAATTCATAAGATCGAGACAACTGTTTTGACTACACTTCTGTCAGCGTGCTATAGTGCTTCAGTTCCCGCCAAGGTTTTAGATCTCAATCCCTTCCTTCTCGAAAGATCAGTTCGAAACTTTTTTGCTGGGACCAATTCGGAACGTTCAGAATTTGATGAATGCAGCACACATCTTTCGAGAAGATGTTTTGGAACTAATTCATTCTGTAAACATGAACTTTCTGCTCTCAAAGGATGCTGGAAGTTTCCCCAATTCTATGCACAATCATTCGTATGTACTGCAGTCTTCGACTAGTCAAGCTAGGAAACTAGGGGTGGGGAATGAGGGTGATGGATCTCAAAGTCATAACATAGGGGATATTCCGTTTCCTTATTTGGATTTTATTCCTTATTTGGAAAAATTTGATGACCGTTCGAATTTGACATTCTTCTCCGACTGAATATGATCGAAGCTGACTGACTTGAAGGACTGTCAAAATCAGGCTCTTTGTCTGATTGAGGTGATATTCAAAGTCAATCCATAAAGGGGATTTCCCAATACAACAATATAGAAATAAGTCAAAAACACTCTCTTTAGTGGTCATTCAGAAAGCCTTTCAACCCAACCCCGTATCAACATTCGCAAGAAATGAGAGGCTCTACGTATTTCCACATTTCAACAGGAATGAGATGTGTCATGAAATGACTGAGTATTTTTGTCCACAATCTCCCTCTTTGCTCATGATAGATCTGCTTTCATTCCCTCTTACCCCAAGCCTGGGCAGCTCGGCCATTTTTTGCGAACCTGCTAAAACGGTGGCAACGAAAACCACCTTTTTCGTAGAATTTGTTACATACGAGGAGTATCATGCTAGCTTTTTATTCATTTCATTTAATCTTTCACTCAACCGCCTCAAAGACGACTCACCAACATCAAGGTGTAGTTACCATTGCACAAGTCCTTCATGCAAAAGCAAACGGCTCGATCTTTTGTCCAACAGGTATCTGCGTACTGTAGTGCAGTTTACTGATGAAATCACAAGTCACGATATCATAATATCCAGGAGCCGTATCCAATATATTTGATCGTGGGAGGGAAAACACAGCGGGTATATACCCTTTCCCACTGATTTTTATTCACTCTGCTATCCAGTCAAACTCATCCATCCGAGAATTCATTTGTAAGCGCATTTGCGATGTCTTGGTGAGAGACAACATGAAGTGAAGATGGAGCAAATCATGGATCGTTATCAAGTGGAAATCAACCAGGGAAAGATATCCTATAGTGTTGCGAGTGGATTTGCATATCCGCGGATGTCTTTTCATTAATTGGATTCACTGAAGCGCACCAACAATATATCCGCTTGAGCGCGTTTATCCGACTGAATAAATTATATTGGATAAGGGCCCAGGATATTAGAAAAATAAACGTACTCTTTCATCAATATGCCATACGTAGTCGTCGTACTTTTCAGGTTGATCGAAATTACAGGGATTCTTCAGCTCAAAGTGGCACGCGTACACCCCCTAAACAAACAGAGTTATTTTGTGTGTGTGTGTGTGTGTGTGTGTGTGTGTGTGTGTGTGTGTGTGTGTGTGTGTGTGTGTGAAACGAAATTCCGAAGAACCTCTAAAGTATGGGGAAGTGGAGAGCGGTGAGTGCACCGCGGTGTGGAGGGTGCGCCGGCACCGAAAATTGTGGACACGCCTGGAGTCGGGTCCAATGGTGTGATAAGGGTGCGTCGGCTTCCAAAAGCGGGGAAACGCCTGGAGACGGGTCCAACGTTGTGATAAGGGTGCGCCGGCGTCCAAAAGTGGAGAAACGCCTGGAGTCGGGTCCAACGGTGCGATAAGGGTGCGTCGGCGTCCAAAAGTGGGGAAACGTCTAGAGTCGGGTCCAAGGGTGTGATAAGGATGCACCGGCTTCCACAAGTAATAGGAATTCGCTAGCGGGTCTATTCCCGCATGAGGGGTACGCTTATCCTGTTTCGGCGGACCCTCCTTCCTAAATCACCTAGATGTACATTGTTTCCTTCCGTATCCGTGTTCTCTCCCATTCCGTTTGTGTCTGGATGAACCACTCCTTCCTTTCCGTTTACGCTCAGACAATTTCGAGAGCAAATCCCGACCGTAACGAGCGTTTGGGTGTTTTCCCCGAGAAGTAGGCGCGTTTAGGCCGCTGTAGGGCCGCTAGAAACGGGGCTTGCATTCCTATCCGCCCGAGAACTGTCCGCGTTCAAGCCGCCATGAGCCCGCAAACCACCAGGCGGTGCTGCTTCTAATCCGGCGCAAAGGCAGCATTCTCCACAATTACCCGTCGATTGGACGCCGGCATCGTGACAACTCCCGGGACATCGGTCACACCTCGCGTGCAGTCTCGGACGGATGAGTTCCCGGTTCGATGCCATTATGGATCCACAGAGATCCACCGGAGCATAAAAATAACATAAATACGCAATTTCACATCAGAAATGCGAAAAGAAGGCTGTTTGTAGGTCCATCCAAGATTTCGTAGTGCTAGCCTTCTTCTATTACTGAGAAGATTCGAACCAAACCGACCATTCTTTATGAATAACTGAGAGTCCTCTGCTTCATCCACTAGGCCATCCACGCTGCTGATCTCTTCCATACCAGTGTTGCCTTCATCCTTTATCACGTCCCTACTATCACCAACCAAACATTTCGACCGGGTCAGTTCCTTCTTGAGCCGAAGTATTTACTCGTTTAGGCCGCTTTTTGGAGATATTTGCCGACGGTCAATGGCCGCGAAAAACGGGCCGATACCCGACACTCATCACATAGCGGGCGGAACCCCGACGGTGGTGCTTTCGCCCGAATGTCTCTTCAGCCCGCGATTCGCCCGACAGCGCGTTTGGCCCGCAACATGTGTGGTTCCGCCCGCTGGTTGTCCGCTACAGGTCCTCGTTCAAACGTTTCGTCGGGGATTCGCCGGCGGTTGGAACGGAATTTGCCCCCGAAATTGTCTGAGTACCCTTACCTTATCACTTGAATTATCACAACAAGCAGTGGAGCCTAAATCATTTCAAGATAACATTTGCACTGGTTACACTCAGTTCTTCACGGCCACTAACTTCGCTCACATGGAAGAGCATAACATCGTCCATATGGGGGAAAGCTACCACCTACGGGATCAAGGGTTTCTCAGGAGAGCGATAGAACTGCGTGGAAGGATGCAGATTTTGTCAATCCATTTACACTTTTGTGTTTGCTTTCAACGTGCAGTATGCGAGCGAAGCGAGCATCAATAGAAGTCTGGAAGTCCGGCTTTAGCCGGACGGTCAGACTGGTAAACACAAATGTACGGGTGAATTTTTCAAACCATGATTCTCTGGGGCTAGCTCCATGCTCGCTATACTGTCTGCGACTGTTAGTGAGATCTTGTCCAAAATGAATCACAGCACAGTCCTATTGTACAACTAACAAAACTAACAACACAATAAAACTACTTAATACAACTTTTCTCATACTGCATAGTAGTATGAGGAAGGCTGTAGTTAGTTTTCAGTATTGGTCGGTGTCAGGACTTACATAACGCTTTGGTACTTTTTTCAGAACTTGTCCGCCAAAGCCGTTCCAGCAATACAGTGACCGTGAGTGAGCAAGCAATGGAGCAATCGTTAACAATGTGATCAGAGCTGCAAAGACGTTCTACACACACTTATCAGTGAGAACTTCATACTTCTTCGGTTTCTATAGAGGTTCTCAATGTCTCGAGCGTTTCAGGGGTTCGATTTGGAACAGTTATTAGATGTACTGGTTGCAGCAGGGGAACAGGAGAAGGACTCACAAGTGATCCTAGGCTAAACCCTGGAAGCCTACAGCTCAGGCCTAAGCCTAGGCCTATGCATAAGCCTGGGATTGTTCTTCAAGACGGCCCAAGCAAAAGTTTTGATTTCTCAAGCTTGCATGGTATATTTTGTCCTTAGAAACATTCAAATTTGTGCTTTTTAGACAACCGAAAGCTCCAGTGTCGCCAGCGTCTCGGTTATCGTTATAGACCCATCTCTTCCTCAAAATTCGGATTTCATAGACCATCTACCTTTGCCTACACTATAAATGCTATTCAACTTCTTCCTCCCGAATACTCGAACATTCAAATAATCGAAGTTCGACGCTTTCATACACTCGAGTAACGAACATTTTGAGTTATTCATTTTGAATTATTCAGGTATTTTTTTTTCGAAAATACCCGTTTGAATACCACCCACTATTTTATTCTGCGGTATAACATTTCAAAACAGCAAATAGCAATGGAGAGATAAAATGAAAAGTTTTTCCAGATTTTCCCACAGTAGGACGCAGAAACTTTGGGGCACCGGTGCACACCCAGACGGGCCCGGTGAAGATCCCGGGCCGGCAGCACTATCCATTCGCAACAGGATTGGCGACACATCAGTGACTGCACAACGCACGAAAAGTCCACACATGGATTATTTCGCGCTCTCTTCGCAATGCGAAGTAGCGCCGTTCTAGGATTTTTATTGTCGCCATGAATAGTTCCAGTATTGGCGCCGATAAAGGCACATGTGCCCGTTTGGGTTGGCACCGGTGCTCAGAAGTTTTTGACTATGGCGCACTCTGCCTGATAATCATCCTCCTCCTTTCCAAATAGCAGTCATGGCTCACACCATGAGGACTGGACTTAGCAGCGACACCTTTGCAGTGAAGAAAATGAATTTTATTCATTTATTCTTACATGAACATACTCGTGCGGACGAAACATCAGTACTAGAATGTTCGTGATACAATTGGGAGAATTGGAATAAAGAAAAGCGGTGAAGGAACTTAGCGAATTATCTCAAGTAGACAAGTAGCGGTAAATCATGTTCCTGAATGAATGAACGCTAAATGGAAATGGAGTGGAAATAATTTGAACAGAATGTTAGATGTTCTCATATCTTACCACACATTTTGCGTGGAATAGCGTGCTGGCACTTTTCTGATCGCATCTGAACCTTTCTCGGTGAAAAGGGAGTTGGGGGGGGGGGCACTCCTCTGAAGCCTAAGCCTAAGCCTTAGGCTTAGGCTTAAACGCATGCTTAAGCATAGGATTAGGCTTAGGCTAAGTTTAGGCTTAGACTTAGGCTAGTGATTTTACTTAGGCTTACATGGTGAAGCCTATGACATTTTAGAGGGTGGCACCCCCCCCCCCCAACTCCCTTTTCGCCCCTTTCTCCCCCAAAACCTTGTCGACAATATGTTTCTCCAGATTGTCACTGAAAAAAACGCGAAAACAAGTTGTCGACAAGCTTGTCGACAAGGAAGACTGATAACAGGTTGTCGGCGATTTTATGGGTAGGCAGGTTTCAGATGCGATTAGAAACTTGTTTTCTAGGTTCTGAGGGGAAATTTGGCATCACATCATAAGGGGCAACTCACAAATCATAGCGACTGAACTTCACAACGAATGAATAGCAATGGACCTCACTAAATTTGTACCAGTAACAGTGGATATTATCATGGTATCTATGTTTATTGGAATGCCTGTGCATTTCTAATGAAATCATATCGTCCCTAGAACTTTTAGTGCGGTCGTGCTCAGCGAGAGCTGCTCACATATGATTTTTTGCCAGAAGATTTGTATTTTTTTCCACAGGATGAGAGAGTTGTGGGAGTGGAAAGTCAGTATTCCTGAAAACCGAAATAGCCATTAGGACTCATCCAGCGGAAAGATTTCCGTGAACACGGTCGCAACGAGGAGCCTTCTTTGCGTCAACGAATTCTTTATTAGTTGTTACTAATTTGTTACATGTAAGTAAAGGTAGCGGCTCTTTAACTTTACTTACCCTATCTTTACTTCGCAAAAATTCGGTCTTTCATGGTGATCTACTAGCTGTTTTACCTGGCTAGTTTTACTTTCGAAGACAGCGAGGAGCACGATTTTGGTGCATTCTTTAGAGCAATTTATGCTAGGGTGCATTAGACGTATTCATTTGCGGAGGATCCTCTACGAAAACAGGTCAACGCGGCATGTACATTCTCAATGAAAAGAACGTCAAGGTCGTAAGCGCGTGCGTCTCAACTGCGTCAGCGATGCGACTCGCCCTAAGCTTTCTCATATGGACGCACGTTCGTCAAATGCACGCATCTATTATAAATTGCCCTTCTGTCTTTAAAGAAAAACTGTCAGAAAAAAGTCGTCCAGCCACTAGGTCATGGCAGAAGCCAAAGTAGCGAAGCTCATTTGTTCTCCTACCTAACCTAACTTTTGAGAGTTTCTCCGAATTAGCAATGAGATAGCCTGGAACTGTACATGTTCTATAGGATTCGCTGTGACGAGAGCTCTAAAAAAAAAGACTGAATTAGATTTCGTGCTCTTTATTGCTCATATTATGGTGGAGACGAGGACGCAAATATTTCGGAGTTTCATCCCTCCATGTTCCTGAAATTTGTACGTACTCCTTTTATATGCTCCAATGTTTCGCGCTCATCCTTCGTTTGAGTGGTTAAAAAAGGTGTTCCTTTACAAATAATGCATGCCTATTGAAAAATTTGTTTTTATGCACCACCTGCTAGAATGCCTCGCTCGGATGCTGATAAAGACATTTGGAGTCGATTGTGCTATATTTTAATATGGACTAGTTGCTTGGTGTTAAAACTGGCTTGGCAAGCAGGTTGAAATGTAGGCTTGGAACTCATCGTACATCAACATATTAGACATTTTTTATCCCATCTTGGTTGTCTCAGAAGATTATCTTGATACACACCACGATCATTCCCATACACAAACTGCCTTTAAGGTTCATGAAAGGACATTTCGCGCGCAGATGTCGTGCAAAATGGTTGTCAGATTCGCACAAGCGAGCTTCACCCGAAAAAAAAAACTCACGGACAATCAACGAAATCAATAAATCAATAACAACGTCGCGCAAAGTGGCCGTAAGACTCGTGATCAACGCGGTGGAAGACCTCAGTATGCCCATTTCGTTCCTGATTGGAGCTAACCTGAGGAAAATCGATAAAATCGATCGATAAATTGATATCCGGACCGATAATATCCGATGAGTGGTGTCCTAGGCCCTGCGTCCTATCCGAATGGTGTCCCATGTTCCCGAGTCCCCTTCTTCACCATCTTTCTTACAGATGCATTCCCATCTTTTAAATTTGGCGCCCACGCGCGTCGTCCAGCTTTTTGAAAAGTGTCGTGAGCGTTTCTATGTTTTATATATAGATATGTTGCGTGTTTCATCTCGGAGGACTTTAGCAGTGTCACCTTTGCCTATGTAGACACCAGCACCGGACTCGAAAATTGGGCAGGGGAGGGTGGGAAAAATGTGGATTCACTGCTGTTTTGAAGACCCGGACAAAGAACAAAAATATTCCTGGACAAAGAAAAAAAATAACAAAAATACGAATTCAAATATTAAATGATTTATGTGACTAATGGTGATTATCTGAAAATAATAATAAAAACAAACTATCCGAAATAAACGGGCACAAGATTTTCAATTATCTGAAAAATAATTTAGAAAATTTGACGACTCATTCTCGGACAAGAGGCCCTCGTCCATGCCTCCGCCACTGATACATACATCTTGTCTATTTGCACATTAGTAGTGGTGAAAGCAGCAGTGATCAGGGGTAATTCTGAGTGTAGCGTTCTGCATGAAGCCGTTTCTTGTTCTTAAGTGAGAGAGAAGCAACTTGATGGAAGTTCCTCTATAACATCGTCTGGGATGTTGAAGTGACGAAGGAGGGTGTTTCTACTTACAACATAAGCTTTACAGTTTCAAGTAGGTGTTAGTTTTTGCTTCTGAAGCTTGTGTATAAATGCTGGGGTGAATCAAGCAAAGCAAGAGCCAGCAACCATGAATTCCTTCTGTCCCCTTCTCGCCAGCCTTCTAGTCATCGTTCAATTGTAGGTCTACTTCACAATTATTTATTTATTTGCTTGTTTATTCATTTGTTCGATATATCGATAGTATAATCATTTCACCATAGCTAACAAGGTTATTGTTGATGTGTTACTTACATAATTGCTCAGTTTTTGTTCCATCCTAATAGAATAAACAGCCGAAATTCAGAATCCTTGTGCGGGAAACACAATCTCTTTCGAAATTTCTAGGATGGCGACGAAAATGGCATCCTTGTTTGCTTTTTATTCAATTTTCGAGAACTGAGTCTCCAGTACCGTTTTACTAGCGGCTGTGAAACTCTATGTAGCTGAGTGTGTGTAACTGGAGAGTGAACACCCACAGTCAATCTGAACAGGATCTATACTTGAATAAAGAGGTGAAAACGACTATACCAGTTTATAGCAGGGTATCAGATAGCAAAAAACTTGAGAACATAACAACTTTATGATATCATTGCAAACGCTAGGCCGGGTGGAAACCATATTCTAACCAATTTCAAATTCCTACTTGAATAGTAGAGAATTCTTGAATGTTGTTACTAGCATTGAGCAGGGCACGAGAAGATCATCCCAAGGAATTAAAGAGCTTCATCTTTACCAAGTCTTAACATTGTAATTTCAGCTCCCAAGCAAGCTATTCATATGGCAGTTATCCATATGGAAGTTATTATGAAGGTTCGCTATTTATCTCTTCTTTCGGTGTATAGTTTTTATTGCCAAGAAGGAAGCTTTTTTGTCTTTTTTTTACAAGTCATTTATAATTTTTTTCACACAATCCTACATCTTATTTCCAGGACACATGTACATATCCTTACGCACTATATTGCATATCAAACCATTCATGTCTAGTTACCTCTTCATTTGTTTAGGCTATCCAGCACTGACGCGTTACTACAGTTTGGCTGATCCTTACTCGTATGCTCCATTTGCTTACGGAGCTTACCCATACGGATATTCACACGGTGATGCATTCTATCTGAGGGTTTCTCTCGCTTTATAGTCAGAATTTACCTTGAAACATGGAAAAGGTGGTGTAAGAAGATGCTTATATAATATGAGCTTCTTCTTGGAACGCTCAAAACTGAGAGCTTGTCAATAATTCCTTGAGAAACTCTAACGAGAATCTTGATATTCGCGACATTCACTTGTTTCAGCACTCTCACCACTACCACCCCCGAGTTGCTCTTCGTAATGTCGCGAAGTCGTTCCACAGAGGTATTCTTCAAAAAACTCCTTTGATATCTCGAGAAGCAGAGCAAGAAGAAAGTTATTTTCAGAGAATGGCCATCTCTCTGAAACCGACATGATCTCCTCATTTGCTAAGAAAAATTAGTAACTGTTTACTCAGATGCGCATGACTCCACACATCCGACATGTTCAAACGAATAAAAATATTTTATTGTCCAGCAGTAGAGATCACGACAAAGGAAGGATACAGGCCATCATTATGCTTAGTGGGGGATAGACGAGAATTTTAACCCATTGACGCCCGCGTGGCTCACCGGTGAGCCGCGCCCTTCTTGACAAGTACTAGACCTTATTTTCGAACTATTTTGCAGCATTTCCATATGGAATGGTTACAGTCCTTCCTAAAAAGGTCTCAAACAAGTGTAGTTCAAGAAGGAGTTCTCCTTTATTGCGACAAACATCATGAAAAGGATGGAATTTTGAAGTCGAGGAAGACTGCTTCACATTTCTTTTGTTGTGAATGGAATTACTCTATGCAAAAGCCATACTTCCTACACAGAATCACGTTCGTTACATCCTGCGCTTCCTTATTAGTCAGGCTAGAGCCTTAGGAACGTGTATGGTCCCTGGACACTCCCTTATAACACTAAAAACACCCTCTACAAACTTCCTTCAGTTTCAATGGAATCCAGAAACGTTTAGAATCTCTATTTTTCTCTCCGATGATACTTGTAATCTTCTGGAACTAGATTTCAAAACTATTTCTGCAAAATGATCTGTTTTAGTCCGAATTATCTTATCGTAACGGTGTGGAACTCCGCGGGCGCCGCACTCTTGAAAGGGGCGTTGGTCCCACGCGCCAGACACGCAAAAATGGGCGTGGTCGTCAATGGGTTAAGCTCTATGAATGTAAGAGAGCCAATGAGGTTTCAATTTTGCTTCTTAACAACATCGACATTTCACAACCACTCTCAACCAAGGCACTTATTCAGTACATACACCTACCTTGTTGGAAAATCACAGAGGTCATCTATTTGTTTTCAAAAGCTTATTGGGCTTCACCACGGTAATAGAACTAATTTTCCCATCCATTTGGTCGTTCTCTAGTGGAAATATACTATTTTGAAGATAAACAACACCAATTCTGATGAAGAGGATAATGGATCTTCATGAACTGGAAATTAACTGAGTAGAGGAACGTATTTTATACGGAAACGAGTGGACATACACCTCGACAGATAGATTTCTAATGAGATGACTAAAATATTACAATAAAATGCATATAAAGAGCACATTATTTAAATTACACTAGCATATTCATTTATGCAATGAATGGGAGCTGTAAATATATTGGATACCAGCGCTAGGTTCAGCTTTTCTTGTGCCTTTCCTTAACTAGGTAGTTTCTTTCGCAATTTTGTGTACGTACCCGCTCATTTGTTCATTGTGCAAATTCAAGGAGGCGTAACCTAGGTTACAGATGTGACTGGGACCTGCGATTGGCTAGTTGGAAATGTTGACCAGTCACAGAGCCCGGAAGCATCGTCCGCTCACCTCCAGGTACAGTGCCCCATATCCGGAATTATGCAAGCTTTTCCCGAAGTATTAGCATTTTTCTTGATTTTAAAAAAGATACGGAGGACAATGTTTGAAAGGATGAAGTCGTTAGCGTTAGTCAATCCCGTTCGTGGAATGTGCGAAGCATACAACTTCATTTAGGAATCGCTGATAAATTCAATGTGCATGTGGGGGGAGGGGGGGGGGGATGTGGGTACCTAATATATAATATAAACAAAAATTTCGTCTTCACAGATTTCCCCAGCATCAATTTACTGACCCCGAGGACATGGATGGCCGGGGGCGGGGACGAGCCACTGGCAGTGAGCCCATAGCCACTATGGTACATCCGTCTACCGGAAACGTAGAGAAGCAAATGAAGTCAAAACTATCCCAAAAGCGCTATTTTCAAGAATTGCAACGCTGTGGACACAGCATCTAGTCGAGCCTTTATGCAGCCAGAAGAATAAGCATTTGATACATCAGTAACCGTACGTTCTTTCTATTCATTTCTCTTCATCTAGTGGCTCTTGCCTGATTTCGTTTTACCATACTTTGCCGCAATCATTATAAGTAGTATTGGGATGACTATGAAGATCAATATGCCAGCAATTATCGCCAAAATAGCGAACAAAAGCCTGAAATAGAATGGTCCCTTTCCAGGCAGGTCAACATCAATGTTTAGCTGTTTGCTCACCAGTTGTAGCCTCCCCGCTTTCCTTTTCCACCGGATTTTTCATTTCCACTGTTATCCGCATGGCTCGCCTCGGCGTGAGCTGTAAACGTTATAGTTATGACATACATAGTGAATCTTCGCTATAAAGCTAGCAAGAGGACGATGAAAAGAATGGAAAGCATGAGAGTTATATTTTTACTCTATTTCGGGATCTGGGAACAACGGGAGCGTTAAGTGAAAAGCAGAAGAATTCGAAAAATGGAGCGGGGGGATGGGTAATTTTTGAGCGAAAGTGGTAAAAGTAGCCAAATATAATTGAGCTATTGTGGAACCCCAAAAAAACCTGGAGTTGAACTCACTGACTCTGGAAGAGGGAATTCAAGTCTCCTACCTAATCTGATGAGGACACGAGATTTTTATGCTTGTTATGACTTTTGAGGGAACTCGTGGAGACTTTCTATTAGATTGGTGTTAAAGGCAGAGGTCCACCTCATATTCGTGGTTGAGATAATGGCAGATTGTACATCGCCTCCACACGCTGAATCCAGCGGTATAGGTAAATTGTCTCAAAATAGTCTTTAAACCCGTCTTCCTGGACGGGGTCTGTAACAGATTGCTAACCCGAGTTGACGTGTGAAGCCGTTGATCTCATCGATTGAACACGCCAAGACTCGTTGGCCACCGCGGCAGCCGTGGCAGTCAACCAGCACAGCAATCGAATTTTTGGAGCGATCCGCCTCCGGGCTCCAAAAATGTAACCATTTCGACCGCTTCAAAAATGGGGCTTTGGTCATTTTAAAGTCTGCTGATGTACATTACTGGGATCAACATGACCAGAAGGCCTAGGATATGTCTTCAACTCCAACAACGAAATGAGGTGGCCGCCTGCCTTTAAAGAAGGCGCACTTCTTCTCAAAACCATGTGACATTGTTCGAACATGGTATGACATATAGATATGGTTACATTGTTATAATCCCGTTTTCGACTTCTTTTTTCGATTTTTGAGGATTTGTCTCTATTACCACAAGCAATACGGCCCAAAACATACATACACATATTAGGTCAAGATGTCAGAACTTACGTCTTCGCTGTTGGGGAAATATAGATGAGCACTTTTCAAGCACCTTTCTTGTTATTTCTGGGATTTTAGGGAGATCATCCTCTTCAAGCTGCGTTTTGGATAGAGCACATTTAACGGCACCTTATGCTGTTATTTGTTCCAGACAGTCGAGAGCGATTGTCTGGAGAAGTGCTCGTGATGCTCAAAATATAATTTTCTTCACCCCAACTTTTGGCCGAAACTTGATCCTGCTGGCTTGAGTTTTGATGACTCTGCTAGGAAACATTCAAATAGCTGTCGTATTCTTCAGGAAAATTAGAGTATTTCCTCTGCTTTTACCAACTCCTAAATTGCCAAGTGTGAAGACCCAAAGACGAAAATCTCCTTATTTTTCACCCATCAGTTTCCTGAGTTCTGGACGCGGTGTGTCAGCGATCTGGTCATGCAATAAGCAAAGGTTGCTCCTTATCCAAGAAATCATACCGTCTGACGAGAATACTGTTAGTTAAGGATGCTTTCACTCCTTCCGCCAACAAGGTTGTTAGGTGGTAAACTTTATTCAAAAGAAACTAACTAACTAATAAACTATCTAACTTTAATAAAGTTTACCACCTAACAGTCTGGTTGGCAGAAGAAGTGAAATCATCATTGAAACATCATGCCCAGGTTTAGAGAAAAAAGCATATGGAAATTACTGTCAGTTAAAGATATGGAAAGAAAGACGCAGGCAACACAAAAACGCGCCATTTCTTTTGCACCAGTCTAGCACTAACCATGTAAGTGCACAGAGTGCAGCTTATGTTCTCGGACAAGAAATTTCGATTTGATATTTCTGCCTATTTCTGCCTCATCGAGAAGCTACGAGACCCAGTAGGCGCCCCATTCAGGTCTCCCATCACATATACTCTTGCAACTAATGTTTCTACGAGTTACTAGATCGGAGTGCCACGCTACGGGGACAAAACCGCTTTTGACCACGAACAGAAAACTATTTCCCAGTTCTTGGCGAAAGCAGATATAGTCGCCATTCGTATCCTGTCTAAATCCTATAAAATTCTTCTACTCTTCGAAATCCCCGCTGATCCATTTCTTCGTTAAAATCGGTATCAAGTACCTCGAGGAAATTTGGCGGAAGTCAGAAGGGTGCTTCAAGGCCTGTAATGATTCCAAGACTGGTCAGTGTTGATATCAATCGTAGTACGTTTTCACGTTTTGTAATTCACGTCGATATAATAAAAATCGCTCCGGTTGGACCGCTTTCACATGAGATACAAAGAAAAATTCTTGTCCGGGAACATAGGCTGCACCCTGTATTTGTCACGCGCTATGGCATAGCTTTCCGTCTACCTATGGGAGTAGCAAGGTCATTCTCGGATGCTTCTAGCAAGCATTCGATGTGAATGATATCAATTTCGGCCTGCTCACTCCTTGTTTGCTTCAAAATAAATTATTGAAAATGATACAAAATAAAATGAAAATGGCAGCAAAACGAGCCCTATCCCAACGAAAAATTATGCCCTAGAATGGCGTTATGTTACATGGAGTAAACCACTGTAGGAGTATGTCTGTCACTAAATACCTTCTTGAATAGGAGATGCATTCCCTGATTTGGATGAATACTCCTTGAAAATGAGAGGAACCCTGACCCATTAGGATAACCCCAGGGTTATGTTGAATCAATTTTTAGTTACTTTCACTAGTAAGTCTTAGTTAGGTGCAACAGAAATTTTCCCGCGCACCTGGCGCTCCTTCTGTACTTGCAGTTCTGCCGTCACCACCGACTGAAAGAACAAAATTTTTAACAAGTATTCACTTCATAGTCCTTGATCAGAGTTTACAGATTTTTTCAATCTCAAGAGTATTTTTTTTACCTCAAAGGGACTAGAAGGTTTTTTCTCCACTCGTCAAAATGTTGAAATACCCTACTTTTTCTTGGGAGTGGTATCATATGTATAGACTCTGTCAAGCAGAAGAGTGCCAAATTTGCTCCATTCGAGCAAAATCGCCCCATTATTCTGCGTGACTTTGCTAAAGGTCCCGTCAAAACTTTCTACCTATGGCGCGTAAGAACTGTACAATTATAAGAACTGTACACGCATTTTACGCATTCCATGACTTCGTAGGTAAAGAGAATACCATATAGTCCGTTCATTCGGAACAGCACCTGTGCTCGAAACTTCGGAAGCTAGGCATACATGAGGCTGGGTACGGATGCACTAGAACGGCGCTTACCTGGAGGTGATATTCCTATCTCTGATCAGCTGGTGTATAAGGATTTCTAGTGCCTCTTAAGTGTTATATCCAGAACATCAGTTTTAGTGATCATCGCTTTTGGAATGAATTAACAACACATTGCAGGAGATCTTCCATTTTTAGTCATAGAAATTTTCTCGGTGGGACAGCATATACTATCTTCGGTGAGGATCCTGATCCCCTCAGAAATCTTCTATTCGTTATCGTGTCCATAGGATCATTGTCATGCAGAGAGATTGCGAAAATTCCGAGACCCGCTTTTGGTCAACTTTCGGCTAAATGGCGTTACCTTTTCTTCTGAAATTGATTTGTTCTATGAGAAGCGAAAGAAGAATGTCGATAGGAGCATGACACATGGGAGGAAAACCGTTGGCGTAATTCGTCCACTGCGGGTAGGCCCTACCCCTTGCAGTCAGACTCCGTCCATTCTACTCTGGTCGGCTCATCTATGGGGTAAACAGCGCAAAAGGTTCAACCAGATATGGTCACTTTTTTACCCATTCGGAATTGTGTTTTGCTTGCAACCCAAGCAAAATGTGGTTACTCAGAAAATAAGGGTAACATTGTTGTAGAACAAGAAAAGGGTTTGCTAATGATTGGGCCCAGTTGTCCAAACATCCTTGACTTGAAGGAAAATAACCTATTGAAAAACGGAGGAAATTCATTTGACAAGCATTTCTTGGTCTACTCATGCGCTCAGAATCCCTGAAGAGTTACACATATGTTAACAAATTCAAGAGCTTCACATACCACTATCAGTCACATGTGCGCCACCCACTCCATGTTTTGTACTCTCTTCACCTGCAACGAAATCGTTTGTAATGTTCACCGTTTACTCCATCCTGATCTCGAAGGTGACCATAAGATTTATTATTCTGCTATTTTCGACACCGTGGAACGAATGGACCTTGTGGAAAACTTGGACAGGGGGACGGCTTGGCTTATCCTCTGTTGTCGCAAAGAGCGCAGCATCACACTTCGCACCCCAGTCAAAATGTAAGAAGACACAAGCGAAAATCAAGAATTTTCATTGTATGCCTTAATTGATGCGCTATTTTTCTACAGATAACCACAAAACAAAGGGCTTGGATGTATCTCTGTGAAAAAGATTGGGTCATGAAAATAGCTCTGCTCAAGACACCTCTGTCGCTCTCGCTGGCTCAGAAAAGTGTGATTTTTGTCCTGATATACCAAACCTTAGCAGAAAGATGACGAAGATGTGATGATTCAAACTACTACTTAACCGATAAAACAAGTTCACCATCTGACGCGGTATGACAATTTAGAGCCGACCGCCAAAATCCGGCATCGATTTTGCAACAAACTATTACAACAATAGGAATGATAAAAGTAAGATACGGGCCCGTATGCATGAACATCCCCGCTGGGGAGGAGATCGGATGTTAAGCATTGTAGCGATCACCAGCGGGTTTCGCGCACATCCCCTCCCTCGATCCCCGCATGCATGATGCGAGGGAGAGGGGATGTGCATCCCCTACGAATAGTAGGGATTCGAGAGGGGACCACGCTCAGCAATCAATTGTTTCCTTTCATAATTCTGCATTTTTTTTCGTGAATTGCAAGCTTTTCGACGGTTCCTTGCCCAACATTACTGATTTTCCATTCTTTATGTGTTTCATCCATTTCAAGTGTCTGCAATTCCCCTTTTGAGTGTATCTGTTGCACCTCTCTTCTCTGAAACCGTAATTTATGATTTTAACCTGACTTCATGATTTAAACTTTATAATCTATGCATTCCCTCCTCAATGGCACTTTTAGACGGTGTTTCAATACTGAAGCCGTGGATGTCGCTGTCCAAGAACGAAATGCGACAAAAGTGAAGGAGCAGAGTCATGAGTCTCCCTAACAATGAAGTGAACCACGAAAATGTTCGAAAATATGGGAAAAATGAACTCCCACACTTCAAAAACCAAATTATTCCAGCCCCAGTGGCATGAAAGACGTGATTGCACAAAACGCGCAAACAGGGGATGCATCCCCTCCCCTCGAGAAGTTTCATGCATAGCAGGGAGAAGGGAGGGGTTCGCTCCCCAGGAGATGCAATCGCCTTCACTCCCCAGCGGGGATGTTCATGCATACGGGCCATGATATTAATACTGGGGAGGGGAGAGCTGAAGGGGGCTGAAGTTTTGTTCGACAATATTGCCTGACTTTGTCGGACGACCAAGAAAACATCAGCAAGAGGATCTCTTTTGGGCAGGCACAGTTCTGTTTTGTCTGCTTTATGTACCTTCTCTTACCTTGCTATAACACTGCAAACCACTGACGACGTAAAATGGGCTAGATCTTAATAATTCTTGGAATGGGAACTAAAAAATGCTCTAGATTGAGTAGTTCTTCTTGGAATATAGAGTATCCTCTGTTGAGAACGTGAAAAATGAAGCTACTATTTTCGGCCCTATCTGCACCGTTATCCGGTGCCAAAGGCCCGGATAGCGATGCGGATAAGGCCGAAAATAGTAGCTAAGGAGATAAGGATTATCACATCCCTTCGCTTGCAGGACACCTATTACCCAATCTGTTGCGGCACCGGTTGCAAGCCATAATATGGCTAAGGAACGATTGGACAACAGCTGATCATCGAGCTTCATCCAGAGAACATCTCAAAAAGACCGTTACCCATTGTCAATCGAATCAGAGGACCTGCAGCAAAAATAGAAGTCGTTGAGGTCATTCATGACTCTGCTGCGGTCCTTCTGAATCGTTTAGGACAATTAGTTCTTCAACAAGCTGATCTGAATGGGATTGAAAGTCTTTCACAGTTTCACGATTTTCAGAGAACGCGTCTGCAAGTCTTCCGAGGTTGAAACCGTTCGACTAAAAAATTGGATTGACCTCCAAAGTCACCGCATACAGCGGATGTTAAGAAAGACGCGGTCGCAGCGATTGGCCAGGAGACAGGCTAGGTATTAGATATCCGTAAACGCATCCCGGCGCTCCATAGGGGCTTCTGGCCCTATTCACTGATTACTCATTGTATTTGTACATTCTGCTAAGCACAGCTCTCTCTATTTTACTACATATTATTTGACATACACTGGACACTTTTCTTCTCGATTCGGTCAAAAAGCCTTGAAACGGGTAGAAAAGCTGCTAAAAATTACAGCAGCAGAAGACATCGGTCATGGCGCGCGCGGCGTGTTTGCGCGGCGTCCTTCTCGAGGCCGCAGATGGGCCACCACCATTGACGTCCACTGTAATCATAGATTCATTGATATTCTCATTCATCACTTGCACTTGTTGAACTCTTCTCGATTCCGCGTAACTCTGCCTGCTGCTGTTTTATGGTCAAGGAATTTAATTTACGGATCCATCAATCCGCGATAGTTAAGTCATTAATGGAAACGACGTGACCTATAGAAATGCTGATGACATACACAAGACTCCAGGTTTTGAGGTCCTCACGACACTACGCCACGACGCCACTATCCTTGGGTAAAGAGTGAAAGGGCTAACTGGCATCGCTCATGGATTGAGTCATACAGCGAGAGTGCTTCAACAGCTGCAGTTCCGAGTGTTCGAGTAGTACTATTTTTTTAGGAGACTAACAGAACTAAACAAGTCAATAGAGTAATAACTGCACGAGGCTGAAGCTGTGTTCTTCTTCTTGATATGTTGTTTAGTGCAAAAATATTCTTTAGCCCTACGTAGACGAACATTCATAGCAGTCTCAGGAAAGTGATTTTATACCTTCTGCATCAGCATAGTCAGGGTTGTCTTCACCCTCTTTTTCCGGCGTGGATGCACTGCCAAAGTGTTCATCCGCTAAAATGAAGTTGCTTCTGTACCACAGCCCTTTTGAAGAAGATACAAAAAGAATCGTTGCAAAAAAAAGTAAAATGCAAGAAGAGGATAGTAAATGAAGATAAAAATGGAACTTATCTAACAAGAAGCCTCACCCAGCAAGATGCTACAGCACTTTTGTCTTTTTGCTCGCGGGTCCTAAGAGAAAGAACACAAAAGCGCAAAGCAACAACTATTAACGGAATTTACACCTTTGAACTGGTACTTACTCAGACAATCGTGGGGGTTGACTGCAAGTGGAAATGGGTCTAACCCATTCGAACTTGGGGTGGACCCCAAATCGCGTGACATCTGCCCCCCCCCCCCCTCCACCCCTCCCTACTGTAGTAGCCTGACATATTGCCTATTCGACCTCAAGTACTATAGCACAGAACCATGAAACCCTTTGTACGGCAGTGTGGCAAAAATTCATGGGGCAGGTGACAAACAATTTATATTTACTGTAGCATCTAGTTAGACGAAACTTCAAACCACGCAGGTTCCATGTTAATATTCAGGCTAGCGCACCTTGCACACTCCCTGTGAACAACTTTAGAAATTATTTCGTATGCTTGAAGACTTTCTATGAGCAAACCCAACAGCGCTTGGGAGCTTGCATTCACAGTCATACCAGTTGTTGAATGCAAATGCAAAGACCCTAAGCAGCCTGATAATGTAAATAGTATTTAGGGAATAGTTGTATATGAACTTAAAAAAATCCTTCTCTTTAAATTTTATAGCTTACAATTAGTAGTGCATTTTTACATTTATGTTCTACGTTGTTAATTATACTTATTGCAATTTCTAGATTATATTGCAGTTTCAGCAAATAGTTGTATTTAAAATTTAGGCGTGCCTGCTCCAGTGACTCCGTCTGGCGTGCCTGCTGCAGAAGGTCCGTTTCCAGAAACAGTAAGTCCGGGTGTGCCTGTTCCAGCAGTTCCTCCTGTTGTCTCTTCCGAAAATAGCGGTTCTTAGTAACAGTAAAGACAAAAAAAATCTGGAAGAAATTGAATGTGCGTTTCTCAATCAGCAGTTGAGTGTGTGTGTATGTGTGTGTGTGTGTGTGTGTGTGTGTGTGTGTGTGTGTGTGTGTGTGTGTGTGTGTGTGTGTGTGTGTGTGTGTGTGTGTGTGTGTGTGTGTGTGTGTGTGTGTGTGGTGCGTGGATGCAATTCTGGAAGGTTTGACATCCATATGCCCATTGTGGTTATCCCAGGGCATAGGCGACGTCAAGTAAAGGTTTTGGTTGGTGCCAGGTAAGGGGCAAGTTTGGTACGTCGTCAACATTTTTGGCGTAGATGATCTCGAGGTGCACGCAGACCCATGCTATTTAGCCAATTTTCGCATTCTGCGTCTTCTAGCACGTGGTCCATAAAATAGCGCATTACGCTAACCATAGTTGGTTAAGAAGGGTCATAGTTTCGTAGTTCCCAACCCGCATGAAAGGGGGGGGGTCTTCGGTCCACCAACGAATAATGCGCTGTCGGCCTAACGAATATTTGTATGATTACACGATGTTCCAGTAGGAGAAAGACGCATGAAGGAGGAAACCTATAATAGCTTGGTCTTTTTTTTTGGAAAGCCACGTGGCAGAAAGACGCAGTAGGAGAAAGACGCAATTCTTCATAAGATTCGCATAACTTCGTCCAGTCCTCGGCGAATTCGTTCGTCGTGATTTGAGTGGGTTAGCCTAGCTCTCGTTATTCCAGGCTTACTATTAGCAAGATGCGTTGTGGATTTTGGGAACCTTGTTCATCTTACACAGGAAATGATCTGATATTCCGCCACTGGGTCTTGTGATCACTTGAGGAAGGTGGTATTGTTTGATTTGATATTTCATAAATAGTACAGAATTCGGGTCTGGTGTTACCCATGTTCCAGTTTGTTTGATTCTCCATTTTGGTTTATTCGAATAAATAAATATTATAAATGAAGCAGTGTGGTATGCATGATACCACAGTTATTGTTCCAAAATTAGCGTGCTGCTCTTGGAGCAGGAAAACAATTCCTGCACTTGGCTCAGCAGGACACACACCCAGGAATACCCGCTAAGGCGCACCGATACCGTGACAGGGGGGGGGGGTGAGAAGTGATCTTGACTTTTCAATAGCCCACTGCTTTGTGAGTTGTTTTACATGCTGATTAAGTGTTTTTGGGCCTAATACGTGGAATATCTGAGAGCAACAGTACTGTTGGTTCTTCGTCAACACCGAGAGGTGATTTGCTTCCTTGTTTGTAAACTTTCTGCTGTTTCATCACTAAAACACATACAAAGTGAGTAAGCTCATGCTCCCGAGCGAATGTAGTAGATTAACCCGTAAGCGTATTTAGTAGATACTTACTTTTCTGAATATGGTCTTTCACACAATCATATATGGTCTGGTTTTCATTAGTAGCGTTAGTCCAGCGTTCCTACAATTGCAAAGCGAGTAGAGATCGGTTCAGTAGCAGATGGAAGTTCCTTTTCCTGACCACATTCCTTGTCTACATATATACATGATGCTCCAGAATTACGGAGACATGAGTACAGCGTGCGTTATAATACATACTTATATCGAGTTTTGGCGTGTTGTTTCCCATCGTTTGCTGTTCATCTGTTTGGGTATGTTTGAGCCGTCAAAAGACCGCAGTTCCATCACTCAGTTACGCTGGTTATGCAGTCAAGGCGGAACTGGTATGACTGTTTGTATGATTTCGCAAAATCGTCCCTCACCAGTACTTCGAAGAGTACTAGGTTGTCGTGAAAGTTTCCCACCATTATTGAGCTGTCTTTTCAGAATTATTGTTCTTTTACAACGTAACTTATAATAACACAATATAGGTGGCATCTTTATTGACAGGAGCTCCGGCGGTAGCAATGGAGTTATTGGCAGCATTTGCGAGTGAGTGGTTCCATTTTGATTCCACAAACGCTGAGCATTGCCTTCTGTGGATAGAGATCGAGTTTTGCCATTGGAATCCCGATTTACCAGAGACCGAGCCACCCTCAATCTCTCTTATGATTTACCTAGGAAGCCACTTCTCGTCACGAGTAACCAAGTTGTCAAGCGAAGCGAAAGGCTGTGGAAAAGTCGAAAAGTTTAGGCGCTCATCTCTAGGCACTTGAGGCTGTGGCAGCTCAGATCAGGGTGAATACATGGATCGTGTTCCCATGTCTCTCTGAAGAGACGTACTTGAACAGCTATTGTATATTGATAGCATTGGATTTCCTTCACTAAATCACGCCGCGGAATCTCTTCAGACAGCTCCAGAAGGAGCTCTCCAACAACCTCGACGGGTCAACAAAATTCTAGACCATCTCAAGCCGAGATCGCTGTCTTCATTGCTGCCGGACCAAATGATTACAGTGTATTAAGAGCCAGTGGAGGGGCCTATTTTGTGACATATACTTTTTGCTGCATCGCTTTTGTTACCGTGATTTACGAATTCTCGAAGCAGGAGCAGCTGAAAAAGAAGAGTGGAGAACAGGAAAACATCGAAGTGATTGCGAAAGATCACAAATCATGGTTATGAGATCCAAGATCAGGTAGTAGGAATTCACCTGTACCGAGTCGTTTCTCAACTGCCTGTAATGAGCATAATATCAACTCCACTCTCCTACCTAGACACTGGAAGAGAAGTGGAAATAGCTGTGACAGAAGTTTTCCCCTTGATTTTGCGTTGGACGTCATGTAAGCCTCCTTGTATTTACCATTTCCAGTATCCATTCATGTGGGTTTCTCGATATGGTATTCTTGGGAAGACGAGAGGTTATCTTGCTTCCGGAAAATCTTTCAATTTTAGGGGCAAACGCTTCCAGAGAGGTGGGATTATCTGTGGAGGCACTACCTCCGCGCCATCGTAGACGCCTACTTCGATTTCTTCAGGTCTCCTCTCGTCGGAATTGGGAGGATTCATAAAATATTGAGGGTAGATTCTGTAAATAGGTGGGTGAAAAATATCATGTTCGGAACTGCTTTCTAACGTTAGATATGGATCTCTCGATGAGCCTCCGTAATTTTGAACCATCCTGTATAAATTCATGTTTCTATACTTTGCTCAATTACAGATATATTTAATTTTTCTCGTTTCTATGAAAATGATCTCATCCGACTAAGATGGAACCAAATTTTAGGCACGGCCACGCAGGCTTGGAGAGAGCCAGGATAAGGTAGAGGGGGAGCAACACTTTGCGCAGTGGGAAAGCTTCAATGCGGTGGTGACGCTTTGATGTTTGTGTATTTTGACAAGATTTCAAATGCTTTCATTTACTCTTGGCCGGCCGAAGCAGTCGAATGTTTCGAAATCCACAATCAACAGACATAATATGTTCACGAACACTCTGAACACGAACATGTCAACCATAAATGACCGAATTGCTGATTTTTTGAAGTTTTTCCCTACTTCCGCAAAGTGGAGGTTAGAGCATGCCCACTGTAAGTGTCCAACACTATGTACACGAATATACATAGCAAGGACTTTTAAAGGCCCACGGGAATTTTCGTGCCCGAGATTTTGATCATTTTGGACATTTAGCAATGGTGTCAACAATTCTACGAAAGTTGCACTATCGTATGTTCTGGGATGAGTTGAAAAGTTCTCAGAATGACAACGAAAACGAAACAACTCAGGACCACTTCTCAACTTATTTTTTAGCTCAATCCTTTCGAAGATCGGCACACTAGGTTCAATCTGTTTTCTGCTTTTGATTTTTCCCTACAAAGGATTTCTTCGAGGAACAACCTTATACGTCCAAGATTGATCGATCATTCAATCTGAATTTCTTTCCAGATTGGAAGGCTTTGAGCTATAACGAAAAGCAGAGGAGTTAGCGAGCCAGTGACAAAGAACTAGTTGATGAAGGAGATTCCTCGTTTTTACTGTTACAACTTTTTTTGCCTTGATATAAGTGATAGCATTCGAATGTGTGGTCAACTCTCTACCCATCATTTGTCAAATAATGGCTTTTCTAACAACTAGCAAAATCCCTCCGACATGAGCAGAAACAGACGTCAGCACTGCTATACCAGCATGAACGGCCCTCTCCCTCCTCAGAAAGAATTCATAAGATAAAAACCACTGTTTTGGCTACATTTCTGTTGGCATGCTATAGAGCTGGATCTAATCTTCACTTCCCGTCAAAGTTTTGGGTCTCAATCTCTTTCTTTTCGAACGATCAGTTCAAAACGTTTTTGCTGGGACCAATTCGGAACGTTCGGAATTTGATGAATGCAGCACACATCTTTCGAGAAGATGTTTTGGAACTAATTCATTCTGTAAACATGAACTTTCTGCTCTCAAAGAATGCTGAAAGTTTCCTCAATTCTATGCACAATCATTCGTATGTACTGCAATCTTCGATTAGTCAAGCTAGGAAACTAGAGGTGGGGAATGAGGGTGATGGATCTCAAAGTCATAACATAGGGAATATTCCGTTTCCTTATTTGGATTTTATTCCTTATTTGGAAAAATTTGATGACCGTTCGAATTTGACATTCTTCTCCGACTGAATATGGTCGAAGTTGACTGACTTGAAGGACTGTCAAAATCAGGCTCTTTGTCTGATCGAGTTGATATTCAAAGTCAATCCATAAAGGGGATTTCCCAATACAACGGTATAGAAATAAGTGAAATAAGTCGAAAACACTCTCTTTAGTGGTCATTCAGAAAGCTTTTCAACCCAACCTCGTATCAACATTCGTAATAAATGAGAGGCTCCACGTATTTCAACATTTCAACAGGAATGAGATGTGGCATGAAATGACTGAGTATTTTTGTTCACAATCTCCCTCTTTGCTCATGATAGATCTGCTTTCATTCCCTCTTCCCCCAAGCCTGGGCTGCTCGGCCATTTTTTGCGATCCTGCTAAAACGGTGGCAACGAAAACCACCTTCTTCGTAGAATTTGTTACATACGAGAAGTATCATGCTAGCTTTTTATTCATTTCATTTAATCTTTCACTCAACCGCCTCAAAGACGACTCACCAACATCAAGGTGTAGTCACCATTGCACAAGTCCTCCATGCAAAAGCAAACGGCTCGATCTTTTGTCCAACAGGTATCTGCGTACTGTGGTGCAGTTTACTGATGAAATCGCAAGTCACGATATCATAGTATCCAGGAGCCGTATCCAATATATTTGACCGACGGAGGGAAAACACAGCGGGTATATACCGTTTCCCACTGATTTTTATTCACTCTGCTATCCAGTCAAACTCATCCATCCGAGAATTCATTTGTAAGCGCATTTGCGATGTCTTGGTGAGAGACAACATGAAGTGAAGATGGAGCAAATCATGGATCGTTATCAAGTGGAAATCAACCAGGGAAAGATATCCTATAGTGGAGCGAGTGGATTTGCATATCCGCGGATGTCTTTTCATTCATTGGATTCACTGAAGCGCACCAACAATATATCCGCTAGAGCGCGTTTATCCGCCTGGGTAAATTATACTGAATACGGGCCTAGGATATTAGAAAAATAAGCGTACTTTGGGATCGTACTTGAAGGTGTCGTACTTTTCAGGTTGATCGAAATTACAGGGATTTATCGACTCAAACTGGCACATGTACTTCTCCTAAACAGACGGATTCATTTTATTCTAACGCCACGTTCTGACTAAACTAATGGAATTCATTTAAAACTATATTTTTGATTAATACAGGATGAGCCAAAGATACGGTAACAACGCTCGTCTCTCCTCTGGAGAAAATTGTTTCGTCTTGAAGATAAACTTGGTTGAGATCTCTTTTCGCAACGTCTCAACGGAATAATGCTTTGGCCTTGAAAGCATGTTTGATTCAGGACTCAGGCAAAAATATATTTGAGGTCCTATTGGTTTCATCGGGTGACCACTGATTCGCTTGGGTCTCACTCAGTACGGTAAGTAGGCATTGGTGATACCTGAGATCAGGGCTTGTTCATAACTTCTTCGGGATATGGATCAGTTGGGCAAGCACTTCAAAAAATGTTGCATGACCTGAACCGCAACCACCTGCACCACGCGCCGCATTCAGCGGCCTCACTTTGCACCTTGGGTCCTGTGCCGGAGGTGACAGGGGATATCCCTAGGTGAAGGGTTGCCTTATGTTACACATGACCTAGTGAACATAAATCCTACGACTATGTTTCAAACTAGATACTAACTCGTTTTCGGTGAATACTTTTCTGTGCTTCCGTATTTAGGACCCACCCTGTATAAGCGTGTTGGTGAAGGTTCAAAAATTTAGCCGGAGTTTTCGAACTCCTTGTTGCAATACATGCGCCGGACATCCTGGACCACTGTCAATACTACATAGTTATGAACTTGCAATACCAACAATTCGTTGGATAATTTCTATAGAGGAATGATGGAATGGCGAGCGGGAAGTGGCTTTACAATTCATAAGGAACTTTTGTATCTGAATGGATTGCGTATTCTATAGTACGATCATAAAATTGTCAAAAAAAATTACCAAACAGCTGTTTTCATACTTTCTCGTGGTGCATATACCACATACCACTATACAAAAAGAAGAATAATCCAAGACGTAACGCTGGCGCAGCACAGACGGAGATGGAACGCTCATGTTTCAGGAGGCGCGGTTATTTACATCGGCGCCCATGAAGGACGTTCTTGCTAGGTGTATACGGCCCTGCGAGTCATAGGGCCGCACATGGGATTGTCATCGCACTGCGAGGAACTATAAACACAATTGTACGAGCGAATTTTTCAATCCATGATTCTCTAGGGCAAGTTCCTTTCTCGCTATGCTATCTGCGACTGTTAGTGAGAACTTATCCAAAATAAATCACAGCACAGTCGTAGCGAAGTATTCTACAGCTGGCAACACTAACAACACACAAAAAAACTACCTAGTACAACCTTTCTCATACTGCATAGTAGTATGAGGAAGGTTGTAAGTAGTTTTTAGTATTGGTTGTGCTGGTAACAGTGCTTCGGGAAGTTTACTGCTTATAATTCAATTTCAGGACTCACATCAAGCTTTCGTACTTCTTTCAGAACTTGTCCGCCAACGCCCTCCCAGCACGTCAGTGAGTGAGCAAGCAATGGAGCAATCGTTAACAATGTGATCAGAGCTGCAACGACATTCTACACACACTTATCGGTGAGAACTTCATACGGTTTCTATAAAGGTTCTCAATGTCTCAAGCGTTTATGGGGTTAGATTTGGAATAGTTATTAGATGTACAGGTTGCTGCAGGGGGATAGGAGAAGAACCCATAAGTGATCCTAGGCTCAACCCTGGAAGCCTCAGCTCAGGCTTAAGCCTAGGCCTATGCATGAGCCTGAGACTGTTCTTCAAGACGGCCCAAGCAAACATTTTGATTTCTCAAACTTGGATGGTATATTTTGTCCTTAGAAACATTCAAATTTGTGCTTTTTAGACAACCGAAAGCTCCAGTGTCGCCAGCGTCTCGGTTATGGTTATAGACCCATCTCTTCCTCAAAATTCGGAGTTCATAGACCATCTACCTTTGCCTACACGGTAAACTGGCATTCAACTTCTTCCTCCTGAATACTCGAACGTTGGAATAATCGAATTTCGGCGCTTTCGTATACTCGAGTAAAGAACATTTTGAATTATTCGGATACTTCTCTTTCGAAAATAACCGTTTAAATACCACTGTACATATAGCTTGCGCCCACCTCCTCCTATCTATTAAGTTGGCAGGTTGTAAGATTTCGATGTGAATGGCGCGAAAGTTTCTCGCCATTAACATCGAAATCTTACATGTTTCCTCAGGATTGTTTTGGATCTTCCTATCCGAAACGTATATAAAGGTTGGTCAATGGACTACTTACACCGCTCCCGATGAAATCGTCCTAGACTCAAAGCAGGTTCGACTCCTGCTTTACGAATTCAGAAAAAAACAGCAGTGCAAGAGATGTGACAAAAAAACATATGTGATGCGATGGGTCCCTCAACTGTCTCCTGCGATACGACCAAAATTTAGTTTCGGAAGTTCAAAAATGGCGATTTTGACTTGACGAATGAACCACGATCTAGTCGACCAGTTGAAGTCGTTTGAATACCACTGTACATATAGCGAATAGGAGCGACTCCTGCGCAGCGCCGGAAAGACGTGGAAGTACGGCGCATGGATACCTCACGATCTGAGTAGTAGCCAGCTCCAGGTGCGCAGAGATGCATGCATGAACCTTTTGACTTTTCGAAGGACTTTCACCTGGGTGGACTACTTGGTTGCCGGTGATGAGAAGTGGGTCCTCTACGCAAACCACACGAAAAAGCGCCAGTGGCTCGGACGCGACGAACCTGGGACCCCAACGCCGCAAATAGAACTACACCCTCAGAAGGTAATGCTCAGTGTTTGGTGGAACTGCAAAGGAATCATTCACTGGGAACAGTTACCAACAAACTCTACTGTCTCCGCTGAAATCTACTGTAGGCAACTGGATTGCGTCGCTGCGGCACTTCGTGGGAAACAAGACAAGGTTTACTTCTTACATGACAACGCTCGTCCACACATTGCGAGAGAGATCCAGCAAAAACTGCAGAGCTTAGGATGGCATATTCTGGCCCATCCACCGCATTCACCAGACCTAGCGCCCACAGACTACCATCTTTTCTTGTCGTTGTACAATCACCTGAGAGACAGGAAGTTCGACAATTTAGAACAACTCAAAAAGTGGCTCGGCGAGTTTTTCGCATCAAAATCTCAGAATTTCAATGGGAGTGGAATCCACGAGTTACCGGTTAAATGGCAATATGTTATAGGTAATAATGGTTTATATGTACATTGAACATCAGCTGTATTGAATAAAAAAATAAAATTGAAAAAAAGATCGAATAGTGGCGGGAAACTTTTGCGACAACCTTATGTATTGAGTTGACGTCATTCTTTAAGTGCTCTCACTAGTTTATTCTGCGGTATAACAGTGAAGAAAATGAATTTTATTTATTTATTATTACATGAGTATACTCATGTGGACGGAACATAAGTACAAGAATATTCGTGATACAATTGGGAGAATTGGAATGAAGAAAAGCGGTGATGGAACTTTGCCAATTATCTCAAATAGACAAGTGGTGGTTATTAATGTTGCTGAATGAACGAAGGTTAAATGGAAGTAGAATGGAAATGATTTGAACAAAATGTTACATGTCTTAGCACACATTTTGTTTGAAATAGCTTGCTGGCAAGTTTCTGATCGCATCTGAACCTATCTCGCCCAAAAGCTTGCCGACAGCCTGTTTGCCCAGACTGTCAGTGAAAAAAATTGCGAAAACAAGTTATTGGCAAGCTTTTGGGCGGACAACTTGTCGACAAGGAAGACTGAAAACAAGTAGTCGACAAATTTTTGGGCGAGCAGGTTCCAGATGAGATCATGAACTTGTTTTCTAGGTTATGAGGGCAAATTTGGCATCACATCATAATGGGCTACTCACTAATCATAGCGACTGAACTTCACAACGAATGGATAGCAGTAGACCTCACTAACAGTTGTACCAGTAACAGTGGATATTATCATGGTATCCATGTTTATTGGAATGCTGGTGGTGGAGTCTTCTCGTCCCAACAATTTTCTGAGAGTGGTCGCGCTCACTGAGAGCTTGGTCTTCTACGCAGAACCCCAAGACAACTTGTCGACAAGCATTCGGCGAGCACGTACCTGATCACATCTGAAATTGCTTTTCCAATTTGGTTCTGCCCTTCCTCGCCGACAACGTTTCCGCCCAAAAGCCTGTCGACAACTTGGTTTTGTACTTTCTTGTCGACAACTGGTCCGCCCAAAAGCTTGTCGACAACTTGGTTTCCGGTGGCGTGATGGCTTCAAACTTGTGGACAACGATTTGCTAGTTAAAAGTTTGTTTGCAAGTTGTTTTTGGGCAAAGCTGGGCCGACAACTTCTTTTCGGGGTTCTGAGTATGCTCACATATGATTTTTTTGCCAGAAGATTTGTATTTTTTTCCACAGGATGAGAGAGTTGTGGGAGTGGAAAGTCAGTATTCCTGAAAACCGAAATAGCCATTAAGACTCATCCAGCGGAAAGGTTTCCGTGAACACGGTCGCAACGAGGAGCCTTCTTTGCGTCAACGAATTCTTTATTAGTTGTTACTAATTTGTTACATGTAAGTAAAGGTACCGGCTCTTCAACTTTACTTACCCTATCTTTACTTCGCAAAAATTCGGTCTTTCATGGTGATCTACTAGCTGTTTTACCTGGCTAGTTTTACCTTCGAAGACAGCGAGGACCACGATTTTGGTGCATTCTTTAGGGCACTTTATGCTAGGGTGCATTAGACGTATTCATTTGCGGAGGATCCCCTACGAAAACAGGTCAACGCGGCATGTACATTCTCAATGAAAAGAACGTCAAGGTCGTAAGCGCGTGCGTCTCAACTGCGTCAGCGACTCGCCCTAAGCTTTCTCATATGGACGCACGTTCGTCAAATGCACGCGTCTACTATAAATTGCCCTTTTGTCTTTAAAGAAAAACTGTCAGAAAAAAGTCGTCCAGCCACTAGGTCATGGCAAAAGCCAAAGTAGCGAAGCTCATTTGTTCTCCTACGTAACCTAACTTTTGAGAGTTTCTCCGAAATAGCAATGATATAGCCTGGAACTGCTCATGTTCTATTGGATTCGCTGTGACGAGAGCTACAAAAAAAGACTGAATTAGATTTCGTGTTCTTTACTGCTCATATTATGGTGGACACGAGGACGCGAATATTTTGAGTTTCATCCGTCCATGTTCCTGAAAATTGTACGTACTCCTTTCATAAGCTCCAATGTTTCGCGCTCATCAACCGTTTGAGCGGTTAAAAAAGGTGTTCCTTTACAAAAAATGCATGCCTATTGAAAAACTTGTTTCTATTCACCAGCTGCTGGAACGCCTCGCTCGGGTGCTGATAAAGACATTTGGGGTCGAATGTGCTATATTTTTATACCAGTGTGGCTGTCCGGCTAACGCCGGACTTCCAGACTTCTACTGATGCTCGCTTCGCTCGCATACTCCGCATACGATGCAGAAAAAAAGGTGGACAGATTTAGTAGATCCTGTATACTCACGAGTAAGTCCGGCTTTTGGGAAGCTCTCGATCGCGTGAGCGGTAGCCTTCCCCCACGTGAGAGAAGTAATTTCTTTTGATTGATCCTAGTGGCCGTTGGTAATTGGACATAGCCGATTCAGTGGAAATGCTTTCTTGAAATAATCTATCTTTGGCAGGTTGTTGTGGTAACTCAAGTGATAAAGGTCTGCCTATGTATAAAGACAGAGTGAAGGGTGGGGTCGATTCAGGTACAAATGGACTGGAATGAGGAGGGGAGTACGGATTGGGATAACGTGCACCTAGGTCACATAGGTAGAAGGAATAGCCGGAAAGGGTGCCAGGGTACCATTCAGGAAGTAAATTACCTCGGCCGTGACGAACTTCCTTTTCTGGACGCGGGCGTCCTTATCACAACGCCGAACCGTCATGCGTTTTCCCACCTTTGGGCGCCGGCGCACCCTTATCACCGTGGTGGCCCCATCTCCCCCACTTCTGGGCGCCGGCGCACCCTTATCACACCATTGGACCCGACTCCAGGCGTTTCCCCACTTTTGTGCGCCGGCGCACGCTTATCACAGTGGGTGACCCATCTCCCACACTTCTGGGCGCCGGCGCACCCTTATCACAGTGGCGGACCTGTCTCCCCCACTTCTGGGCGCCGGCGCACGCTTATCGTAGGAGTAGACCCGTCTCCCCCACTTTTGAGCGCCGGCGGGTCTTTACCACAGCGCTGGACCCGTCCCCCCACTTTTGGGCGCCGGCGCACCCTTACCACACCGTTGGACTCGACTCCAGGCGTTTCCTCACTTTTGGGCGCCGGCGCACCCTTATCACAGTGGTGGACCTGTCTCCCCCACTTCTGGGCGCCGGTGCACGCTTATCACATTGATGGACCCATCTCCTCCATATCTGGGCGCCGGCGCACCCTTATCACACCATTTGACCAGACTCTCCCACTCTTGAGTGCCGGCGGAGCCTCACCACAGCGTTGGGGACCCGACTCTCCCACTTTTGGGCGCCGGCGAGGCTTTACCACAGCGATGGACCCGTCCCCCCCCACTTTTAGTCGCCGGCGCAGCCCTTCTGTATTGACTCCATTGACGGACCCGTTGCACATTGTCCAACCTTCTCCTCGATCTCCTCCTGACCCCATTCAACCATACCACACCCATTCCTAGGCTTTTATATGATCTCACAATCACGATCACTGACCAATTGCAGAATTTCGTAACGGTCTGACACACATACATACAGACAGACATGAAAACAGACTAAGCCCGTTATTATAAGTCATGATGGACTAGTTGCTTGGTGTTAAAACTGGCTTGGCAAGCAGGTTGAAATGTAGGCTTGGAATCCATTGTACATCAATGTATTAGACATCTTTTATCCCATCTTGGTTGTCTCAGAAGATTATCTTGATACACACCACGATCATTCCCATACAAAAACTGCCTTTAAGGTTCATGAAAGAACATTTCGCGCGCAGGTGTCGTGCAAAATGGTTGTCAGATTCGCGCTTCATCCGAAAAAAAAACTCACGAAAAATCAATAAAATCAATAAATCAATAACAACGTCGTGCAAAGAGGCCGTAAGATTCGTGATCAGCGTGGTGAAAGACCCCAGCATGCCCATTTCGATCCGAATTGGAGCTAAACTGAGGAAAATCGATAAAATCGATCGATAAATTGATATCCGGACCGGTAACATCCGATGAGTGGTATCCTAGGCCCTCCGCCCTATTCGAATGGTGTCCCATGTTTCCGAGTCCCCTTCTTCACCATCTTTCTTACAGATGCATTCCTATCTTTTGAATTTGGCGCCCACGCGCGCCGTCCAGCTTTTTGAAAAGAGTGTCGTAAGTGTTTCTATGTTTTACATATAGATATGTTGCGTGTTTCAACTCGAAGGACTTTAGCAGTGTCACCTCTGCCTATGTAGAGCATCGGACTCGAAAAGAAGGCGGAGGGGGGGGGATGGGAAAAATGTGGATTCACTGCCCGGACAAAGAACAAAAATATTCCCGGACGAAGAAATAAAAATAACAAAAATACGAATTCAAATATTAAATGACTTATTTGACTTATGGTGATTGTCTAAAAAATAATTTAAAAAAAACACAATCCTTTCGAAATTCCTAGGATGGCTGTATACTTGACTAAAGGGGTGAAAAACAACAGTACCAGTTCAGGGTATCGAATAGCAAAATACTTGAGAACATAACAAATCTACGATATCATTGCAAAAGCTAGGTCGAGTGAAAACCAATTTCACATTTCTGCTTGAATAGTAGAACATTCTTGAATGTTATTACTAGTACTAGTGGCCCCGTAAGCCACGTTACTGTGCTAATTTCCAAAGTGTGAAAGTATTGGCCTGGTGTGGTTTTTCGTGCGCGCCAACAGGTTGTGTGAGATTCACGTCCTCAACTCGAGCTACACTATTTCACAACTGTATATGTATAGCTATAACATTATTCAGTCCAAAAAGAGCGCGTAGCGTAGCGAATGAGAGAAGATAACTGACAGAATCCGTGGATCAATTTGCTTTGTTCTTTCCATCTCTGTCTTTCGCGAGCAGCGAGCATACCAAGGACCGCGTGAAATACAGAACACAACTGATTTTGTATTGTACAAATCACTCAGTCAATAACTCAGTAAGCCAGTCATACACACACCCTCAGCATTACCACTGTATGTGACTATCCCATCCTTCTAATTCAAACCGAACTTATTCTGAAAACTTTATACTTTTCCAAAGTTTTTAACAAAAACTGAAAGAAAACATTATTGTGAGAAGAGAATAAGCATCACGAGCGCCTATTTCCACCAATCATCTTTGTCATTCCTCATCGATATTCACCGACACGACGTGGTTCATTTATACTAAACCAAAAAAGTTCCAAGTGATGATTAAGAAAGTGATTAAGAAATTACAAAGCAATGAACTGAATTCGCTGACTATTCAAATTCACGTGACCTAGGGAAGGGAGATGATCAACAGGGTTGATGGGATAAATGAGTAGGAGCATAAGTTATTGGTTATTTTTCGCTTAAGCTCAGGAAACGAAGATGCTCCATGAGATTGGTGGGATACTTGAGGAGGTGATCCACGGTGTTGGCGGGATACATGGGATGGGTGCGTAATTTATTGTCTAGGCTTTTGCCTGAGTTTCTGGAACGGGAGGTAATCCACAAGGTAGGCGGGATACATGAGGTGGGTGCGTAAGTTATTTTCTAGATTTTTGCCTGAGTTTCTAGTAAGTGCGCAATTTATTGTCCAGGCTTTTATATCAGTTTCTGGGAAGGGAGGTAATCCAGGGGTTGGCGAGATACATTGAGTGGGTGCGCAAACTATTGTCTGGGCTTTTGCCTGATCTGAACGGGAGGTAGTCCATGGGGTTGGCGGTTGGCGGGACACATGGGGTGGGTGCGCAAGTTACTGTCTAAGCTTTTGCCTAAGCTTCTGGGGAGGGAGGTAATCCAAGGTGTTGGCGGGATACGTGGGATGAGTGCGTAAATTATTATCTAGGCTCTTGCCTGAGTTTCTGGAAAGGGAAGTAGTCCACGAGGTTGGCGGGATACATTGGGTGAGTGCGCAAGTTACCGTCTAGGTGTTTGCCAAAGCTTCTGGAAAGCGAGGTAATCCACGGGGTTGGCGAGATACATGAGGTGGGTGCGCGAATTATTGTCTGGGCTTTTGCCTATGCTTCTAGAAAGGGAGTTAATCCACAGGGTTGGCGGGATACATGAGGTGGGTGCGCAAATTATTGTCTAGGTTTTTGCCTGAGCTTCTGGAAAGGGGCAATCCACGAGGTTGGCGAGATACATTGGGTGGGTGCGCAATTGATTGTCCAGGCTTTTATATCAGTTTCTGGGAAGGGAGGTAATCCAGGGGTTGGCGAGATACATTGAGTGGGTGCGCAAATTATTGTCTAGGCTTTTGCGCGAGATAGCGGCCCCGTGAGTTCCTTGGCTCAAAGTTTCACCGCATTCTATCAGTGTTGGTATTAGAGTTCGAGTAGACTGTCTGCAAACAAACCTAATTAAGCAATTCATTCAGTCTCAACACCCTGTCTGAATAGAACTAGATTTTGAGAAAGTCAAACTAAATAGTGGCAAACAGCTTGCCGAGGAATCACAAAATGCCAAAATTGACTGATTGAAATTTTTCACGACCACGACCTTCTTTTTTTGACGACCAACGAACACGTCTCCGTTTTGCCTGAAACCAACACCGCTTTGCCACTGAGCCAGCCAGCCGAACTCGAGGGAAAATCCCGACCAACAGACCTCGCCACTTCACTACTGGCCCAGTCGAACCCAACAGAAAATACCGACCAGTGGACATGTGTACACGTGTGCCGCTTTACCTGAGACCGGCGCGACAAGTGTGCCCCTTTATCTGACACCGGCGCAACTTTGCTGCTGACAGCGTCGCAGTCAAGGGAAAATCCTGACCAACGGACCCGTGTGCAGCTTAGAGGGGACCAGCGCTACTTTACCACTGGCCCAGTCAAAACCAAAGAAAAATTCTGACCAACGGACCCGTGTGCCCCTCAACCTGAGACCAGCACCTGTTTGTCATTGGCCCAGTCGAACCCAAGGGAAAATCCTGACAAACGGACCCTTTTGCCCCTTTACCTGAGACCGGCGCCTTTTTACCATTAGCCCAGTCGAACCCAAGGCAAAGTGCTGACCAACGACCCGTGTGCCCCTTTACCACGGATCAGCACCTGTTTATGCTGGCGGGAAAGTTCTGACCAACGGACCCGTGTGTCCCTTTACTTCAGACCAGCACCTGTTTACCACTGGCCCAGTGGAACCCAAGGGAAAGTCCTGACCAACGGACCCATGTGCCCCTTTACCTGAGAAGGGCACATGTTTACCACTGGCACAGTCGAACCCAAGGGAAAGTCCTGACGAATGCACCCGTGTGCACCTTACATGGGACCAGCGCTACTTTACCACTGGCCCAGCTAGCTGGACCCAAGGGGAAATCCCGACCAATGGACCCGTGTGTCTCTTTACCTGAGACCGGCGCATGTTTAACACTGGCCCAGTCCAAATCAAGGAAAAACCCCAACCGATGGGAACACCGCTACCACTTCGTTTCAAAACCATGACAGGAAACAAAACCATGTGCTAGGATTTTGTTGAAACGTAAATCGACATTGTTAGGATTATTGAGCTCCAAATAGGATTTACAGGGAGCCCCCTCCCCCCTGAGAATGGCTTGCTGAATTTAAAAAATCTTATATCTGTTTGATTCTTTAAATCCAGTTGTTTAGTTTCATCATTATTTTTTGAATATTTATTACTAGACGGTGTACCCGGCTTTGCTCGGGTCCTCTATTTCTCCCGGCTATTTGAATCTGATGAAAACATTTGTTGAGCCAAAAGAAACCTATCGAGATATTCATCACTTAGTGATCAGCCTAAATGACACTTCTTCATTCCGTCCCCTTCCCTCAAAAGTAAGGTAAAGTTGTTTGGCTGGTAAATTTTTCTAAAATGCTTCCCATATTTACGCTGAAAGTTTCGGAAATCCCAGAAGACACGGTTTCATTGACCTGTGAGCATTAATACCAAAAAACCAATAAATTCGATAAATCGATAGTGCCATACGAAACGGTTGTCATATTCGTGTTCAGCGTATTGATATTCCCCAGTAGCCATGTCTTCACCGCGCCCGGGGCAAAATTAGCGAAAAATCAATAAATTCGATAAATCGATAGTGCCGTACGAAACGGTTGTCATTTTCGTGTTCAGCGTATTGACATGCCCCAGCAGCCATGTCTTCACCGTCCCTGAGGCAAAATTAGCGAAAAATATATAATCGATAAATCGATATTGCCGTACGAAACGGTTGTCATATTCGTGTTCAGCGTGTTGACATACCCCAGTAGACATGTCTTCGCCGCGCCCGGGGCAAAATTAGCGAAAAATCAATAAAATCGATAAATCGATAGTGCCGTACGAAACGGTTGTTGATATTCGTGTTCAGCGTATTAACATACCCCAGTAGCCATGTCTTCACCACGCCCGGGGCAAAATTAGCGAAAAATCAATAAAATCGATAGCGCCGTACGAAACGGTATGATGCTTAGTGTCGAGCGTATTGACATACCCCAGTAGACATGTCTTCGCCACGCCCGGGGCAAAAGACCTATTAGCGAAAAATCAAATAATGGAGTTTGTTGAACAAAAACTTTATGGGAAATGCAATATTCGTGTTCGGCGTATTGACATACCCCAGTAGCCATGTCTTCACCGTCACTGGGGCAAAATAAGCGAAAAATCAATGAAATCGATAAATCGATAGTGCCGTACGAAACGGTTGTCATATTCGTGTTCGGCGTACTGATATACCCCAGTAGACATGTCTTCGCCACGCCTGGGGCAAATTAGCGAAAAATCAATAAAATCGATAGCGCCGTACGAAACGGTTGTCATATTCGTGTTCAGCGTATTGACATACCCCAGTAGACATGTCTTCGCCGCGCCCGGGGCAAAATTAGCGAAAAATCAATAAAATCGATATAATCGATAAACGAATCGATATTCCCAGGTGCGAAGTAGCCTAAAACCTACGCCGGCCCTTAGGGAAGTTCCACCCTATAACAAGGAAGATGAAGATCTAGGACGAAAAAAGCGCACAATGTGGAAATTTAGGCCGGAGGCCCCTTTTTTAAAAGACTCGTCACAACACTGCGTATCGACAATGCACTAAGAGTCGACGCGCAGTAACAGACGCGTTCTCGGGAATTAGCGACCAAATCTTTTAATATAGTAGGACTTGAATGTTATTACTAGTATTGAACAGGGCCCAAGAAGATCATCCCAAGGAATTAAAGGGCTTCATCTTTACCAAGTCTTAAAATTGTAATTTCAGCTCCTATTTATCTCTTCTTTCGGTGTATAGTTTTTATTGCCAAGAAGGAATTATTTTTGTCTTTTTTTACAAGTCATTTATAACTTTTTTCTCTCAAACCTCCTCTCCTCTAAACTGAGAGCTTGTCAATAATTCCTTGAGAAACTCTAACGAGAACCTTGATATTCGCGACATTCACTTGTTTCAGCACTCTCACCACTACCACCCCCGCGTTGCTCTTCGTAATGTCGCAAAGTCGTTCCACAGAGGTATTCTTCAAAAAACTCCTTTGATATCTCGAGAAGCAGAGCAAGAAGAAAGTTATTTTCAGAGAATGGCCATCTCTCTGAAACCGACATGATCTCCTCATTTGCTAAGAAAAATCAGTAACTGTTTACTCAGATGCGCATGACTCCACATATCCGACATGTTCAAACGAATAAAAATATTTTATTGTCCAGCAGTAGAGATCACGACAAAGGAAGGATACAGGCCATCATTATGCTTAGTGGGGGATAGACGAGAATTTTAAGCTGTATGAATGTAAGAGAGCCAATGAGGTTTCAATTTTGCTTCTTAACAACATCGACATTTCACAACCACTCTCAACCAAGGCACTTATTCAGTACATACACCTACCTTGTTGGAAAATCACAGAGATCATATATTTGTTTTCAAAATCTTATTGGGCTTTACCCCTCTAATACAACTAATTTTCTCCTCCATTTGGTCGTTTTCTAATGGAAATATACTATTTTGGAGATAAACAACACCAATTCTGATGAAGAGGATAATGGATCTTCATGAACTGGAAAATAACTGAATAGAGGTACGTATTTTATTGGGAAACGAGTGGACATACACCTCGACAGATAGATTTCTAATGAGATAACTAAAATATTACAATAAAATGCATATAAAGAGCACATTATTTAAATTACACCAGCATATCCATTTATGCAATGAATGGGAGCTGTAAATATATTGGATACCAGCGCTAGGTTCAGCTTTTCTCGTGAATTTCCCTAACTTCACAAATTTCTGTATTTATCCACTCATTTGATCATTGTGCAAATTCAAGGCGGTGTGACCTAGAAAACAGATGTGACTGGGATCTGCGATTGGCTAGTTGGAAATGCTGACCAGTCACAGAGCCCGGAAACATCGTCCGCTCGCTTCCAGGTACAAAGCTCACAGAGCTCCATATCCGGAACCAGGTATATCTTAGCATTTCTATTGAATTAAAAAAAAGATTTGGAGGACAATATTTAAGAGGATAAAATCGTCAGCGTTAGTCAATCCCGTTCGTGGGATGTGCGACGCATTCAACTTCATTTAAGAGTCGCTAATAAATTGAATGTGCACGTGCATGGGAGGGGGGTTGGGTACCTAATATATAATATGTACGAAACAAAAATTTCGTCTTCACAGATTTCTCCAGTATCAATTTACTGAACCCGAATTTACTGACATGAATGGCCGGGGGCGGGGATCGAGCCACTGGCAGTGAGCCCATAGCCACTGTGGTACGCGTCTGTCTATCGGAGACGTAGCGCTATTTTCAAGAATTGTAACGCTTTGGACACAGAATCTAGTTGAGCCTTTATGCAGCCGGAAGAATAAGCATTTGATACATCAGTAACCGTACGTTCTTTCAATTCATTTCTCTTCTTCTAGTGGCTCTTGCCTTATTTCGTTTTAACATACTTTGCCGCAATCATTATAAGTAGTATCGGGATGACTATAAAGATCAATATGCCAGCGATTATCGCCAAAATAGCGAACAAAAGCCTGAAATAGAATGGTCCCTTTCCAGGCAGGTCAACATCAATGTTTAGCAGTTTGCTCACCAGTTGTAGCCTCCCCTGCGATCCTTTCCTTTTTCGCCGGCTGGGTTACTTCCGCCTCGCTGCGCGGCGGCTGGATCCGGTGAAGTGTGCTCATAAGCTGTAAAAGTTTCATCCGCGAACTAATAAATGAAAGTGTTTCCTCTTTTACTGATGTCGTGAATGCTCGTGGATATCTCTATGTGTTAGCTTTCGGCGTTATGCCTTCGTCATCCTTTAACCTTACAAATAAATTTCTACCTTATAACAATCACACAAACACAATAACAGCACCAAATATGCAGGTAGTATAATAGCTAAGTCTTTTGACTTCGAGGCCAACTGCTAGTTGTTTACCTACATTTCAATAATTAAGTTTCAACACAATTCAACCCGTCGAACAAATGGTAACCTTACCACTACGATGTTATTCAGAGAATGAGACTGCCATGAAATGACCAGAACATCTTTTAGTTTCTCTATATTATTGACTTCTGCGCAATGTCTCTTTATTTCAATCGCTTCCATAATTTTTACTTCCAATGTCTGGGTTAGGTTTCGATGTATAACGACTACATTGAACTTCGTAGCTCGATCGTTCGTGTACCTGCAGGTACGATGCCGCGAAAAACTCTCTGAGCTGGGTGCGTCAGTGCCCTCCCTCTGCTGGTTTGGTGGGCCTGATAAGAAGTGTAAACACTGACTGTTCCGATTTTGTGGCAGTATAATTCTCTGACTAACATCGTAGGCATGAGGTTAACATTTGCTTGACGGGTTAAATTGTGTTGATATCAAGTTATTGGAATGTAGGTAAACAACTATCAATCGGCCTCGAAGTCGAAAGACTTAGTTACTACCTTACTACCATATTTGGTGTTGTTACCGTAAGTGATTGTGTGATTGTTACAAGGAAGCAATTCACTTGAAAGATTAAGGTCCGACGAAGGCATTAGCTCCGAAAGTTAACATATATAAAAATACTCGCGAGCCTTCACGACATCAACAGGGGAGGAAACATATCATAAATCCCAGAGATAGAACCATTCTGAATGAGAGTGTCATTTAATATGTAGACTCGTAGCAGAATGATGAGAAGAACGAAAGTCATGAAAGATGGGTAATAAATGGTGATTGCTACTATTGCTGTTTTGGGATCTATGATGCACGGGAGCGTTAAGTGAAAAGCAAAAGGATTCAAGAAAAAAATTGGCAAGTTTGGAGGTTTAAATGTGATAGTGGCTCGATATCACGAAGCCGGGAGAAGGCCGTGTTGAACCCATTTGCTCCGAAAACGGGAATCAGGAACGTGAATATAACACGAGATTTCTATGTTCACTATTAGTGTACCCTATCGAGATAAACAGCATATCGAGAAAACTCGTTAGGGCTTCCTGTTTATCATATTTTTGGTGCGGATTTTCGTCACTCATACTTGGGAAACAACACTTTACACGGTTTCAACTTTGAAAAGTTACAGGAAACAAGGGCGATTTTCATCCCGAGCGGTGAGGAAACGTGAAAATATGGAGGGAACACGGCAGGCCAGAATGTTCGATTCCAGTGGAAAATGTATCCTTGGAACGACGCTATACTACATAGACTGAATAGTGGTTGATATGTTTGTCACCGAATATCTCCTTAAATGCATGACTAGGTGAGGATTTCTGGAAGGTGAGCGAGAAATCTGATCCACAAAGATAAATCCAATACAAGTTTGGACCTAGTTTAGTAAAGAGGACTAGAAGAAAAACTCCGCCACGCACCTACTAGGTCTCTTGCAGTCGTAGCTCCGCTTTTGCCATCGGCTGAAAAAAAACGTTTAGTTCATAACATTTGCTTCCCAATCCTGTGTCTGAGCTCGTAGGTTTTTTCAGTCCTCAAGCAACTAAGAGGGAAAAAGGTGGAAAATTATTTGACAATCCAATATTTCTTGCTCCTTATATACTCTTAAAATCTTTTAGGAGTCACATATCTGGGATTCCAAGAGCTTTGCATACCTTGATCACTTCCTCCCTCTGACGTGTGAGTCGCATCAGCGTCACCCTGTCCAGTTGATGTAGTGCCTGTACCTGCAACGAAATGATTTTTAGTACTCGTTGTTAATTTGTTCTTTAGAACTCTCGATGGAGACATTCTTTCACAGCCTGCTACCGAGAATATCAAAAGAAAAACTTCGTCAAACGTTAATCATTAGGATGTGTATGATGCTGACATAGAGAAGAATTCATCACTGACTAGTATACTTGAACAAACGTTTGAATGTCGAATATTTCAAATGTTCGAGTGATTGGATATATTCGGAGTCAAACCAAACTTTCTCTTTTATCCGCTATTGCTCAGAAAATGATGTTTTGTGTATGCGAACCTTCGGATGAATTCGATCATTTAAACGAATACAGGTTGAAACTTCATTAATAGTCCATAATGCAGGCCAGACTGATAAGGTCCGATTAAAATGGAAATGTTGATATGCACAAAACTTCAGCTGTTGTTGGCCACACAGCGCAATACACTGCTTCTTGTCGCGGCCAAATTTGTGAGCAGAGCCAGAAGGTGAGCATCGCTCATGGAGTGAGTCAGGTAGTAAGAGTGTT